>BTHU01000005.1:31374003-31956503 GCA_036184795.1 Tokudaia tokunoshimensis | reverse complement strand
AAAATGTTAAACAGTGGAGATGAAAGCAGCCACCCTTGCTTTGTTTTGCCCCTGGGGGGAAGCTCTCATTCTTTCTCTGTTGAGTATGATGTTAGCCACGGGTTTCTCACGAATGCTCTTTGTCATGTTAACAAAATTCCTTTGATGCCTAGTTTGCTGAAAAAAAATTTTTTTATCATGAAAGGATAATGCAATGAATTTTGTTAAATGCCTTCCTGGGTTTATTGAGATGCCGCTGTGGCTTTCCCTCCTCATTCTATTAATATTATGTATTACATCAATTGGTTTTCCCATGTTGAACCAGTCTTGCCTTCCTAGCATAAATCCCATTAGTCATGGTGTATAATCCTTTTAGTTTACTGTGGGATTTGGTTTTCTAGTATTTTGTTCAGGATTTTCCTGTCTATATTCATAAGGAATACTGGTCTGTCATCTTTTCATGTAGTATATTAGTTCTTGGCCTTAGTGTCAAGGAATGCTCATAAAATATAGCTTCGAGTTTTTGGCAAGTCGTTGAGAAGGATTGGTGTTACTTCTTCTTCAAGTGTTTGGTAGAATTCACCGGTGACATCAGCTGGTCTTGGAGTTTCATTTATTGGAAGATTAGTCTTTTAATTAGTATTTTAGAGTATTCTGCTGTTGTAGACTTTTAATAGTTTCCTTTTTTTCTTGTGTCAGTCTTGGTAATTTTTGTTTCTAAGAATTTTTCCATTTTACTTATGTTATTATTTGCTCTGTTGCTATACAATTAATTGTCTACAGGTCTTTCTCATAATCCTTCAATTGCACAAATTCAATAGTAATTTCTCCACTTTCATTTAAGATTTTAGTTATTTACCTCTTTTTCTCTTCCTGGTCTGTTTCAGTTTTTGTCAGTATCGTTGAAAGTACAAGATTGGAAAAATACATTTCACACAAATAGTAATAAAAAGAGAACTGAGTAACTGTGTTAATATCAGACAAAATCAACTTAAAATAAAACTTTCAACTACAGACAGGGACATTTCATGTTGTTAGAAGAGACAAGCAATGAAGATGAAACAACAGTCATATCCACCAAACAGTGGGGGCCCCCAGAACAGGAGCAAACACTGATGATTTACGGAAAAATATTCTATAATACCCTCTATTATGGTCAGTTATACAACAATTCGGTTAAGCCGTGGGCATTCAGATATTTGGTCAGTTATACTGGATATATCTACAGTGATGCCAGGGAGAGATGAACTTTGAACTGGGAGAAGTGGCAAAGCAGACTGCATTCTTTAGAGCAGGTGCCCTCACCCAGCAGGCGATATGTGCACAACACTTCTGTGAGCAGAGTTTCCTTCCACCCTGCCAGTCTTCCTCTGAATTTGCGAGTCTAATCACTTATGTCTAAACGATCACTGACAATCCAGAATCTCTTTCTGCCACTTTGATGTGTGTTTTCTCTATTCTGTCATCCTTCTTGTTTCCCCTTCCCGCCAAGACTTCTTGTGTTTTGTAAAGAGTTTTGACTCCTGTTCAATCTGCGCCAGGCACGCAGAGGATCCAAGTTGATAGCACGTGCCTTCCTTGACTGCACTCTGCCTCATACACCAAGGCCTGGACTCTCGCTAATGCGGACTCCATTTCTGCTGGTCTTGCTAGTCAGCTTACTCTGGGGATTTTGTCTCTGACCCTCCCCAACCCCTCACACCCACTCCCTGTGTCTGTGATCACAAGCAGGCTGCTCTGCACACCCAGTATTCACATGGTTCTGCAGGCCTGGTCCTCATACTAATTCAACAAGTACTTTGCCTGCTGAGTCATCTCCTGAGCCCCTCTTGGCATGTTTTAAAATTTGTTTTTTCATTGATTATCATCAGGGTTATATGATAGTTAACATACCAAACTCATGTTATTTTAATTAATATTAACTTAGCCACATACCTTAACACTTCTGTTCTGTGCCCATCCCCTCAATTTATGTTGGTATAGCCACAAATTATACATTTATATACTGTGTTCTCATGTGCATGGCTATAATTCTATTATAATTATTAATAATATTAGTTATAAGGGCTGGTGAAGTAGCTCAGTTGGTAGCATACTTTCCTAGCGTGCGTGCACACACACACACACACGCACACACACACACACACACACAAAGCCTTAGGTTTAGTCCCCGAGAACCCACACACATAAAAGCCAGGTGGGTGTGGTGACTTGCCTGTGATTCCAGCACATGGAAGCACAGGCAGGAGGGGTAGATGTTTACCATCACCTTCTGCATACTGAATAGTTATAAATACTGTTCATGCAATTTTCTATTAAGACATAAAAGAAACAAAAAAGAGAAGTTATAGATCAGAAATAAAATAATAGTCATTTTTATATTATTTGCTTATGTTTACCAGAAATATTTACTTCTTCGTTTGTTTTTTTTTTTTCTTGTGCTCTTTACTATCAGCCTGAAGAATTCTTTCATTGTTTCTTGGAAATAGTTTTACTAAGAACACTTTCTTAACCTTTAATTTTTTTACATTTTGTGTGTGTGTGTGTGTGTGTGTGTGTGTTCAAGTGTATATGTGTCATGATACATGATGGCCCATGTATGGAAGTCAGAGGGCCATTCGTATATGTGGGTCTTAGAAATGGAACAAGTTGCCAATTCTGTCAGCATTCACCTTTATCTGTTGGGCAATCTTGCTAACTCCTCTCTTAGTTTTTGTTTGTTTAGGAATGTCTTAGTCTTCCTCCATGAATTTTGAAGAATAGTTGTGCTAGGTATAAAATTCTTGGTTACCAGCTTGTGATTTCTTTTGTTTTCTTATCATCTTAAATAGATTGCCTGATATAAATATGTAATTCCTTCAAGACATCTTTGCTGGGTTTTCAAGCATTGATTGTATTTATCTATAATCACTGCTCCTCTGAGACGGCCTTTGGCATACAACCACTCTTTTTCTTCCTTGTTCCTTTAGATCTAGAGTTGGTAACTTTCCCTAGAGACTACTAGCCTTATCAAATTATACCATCTAGCTGTCTCCCCCTGAGCCCAATGCACTGCTTGATACCTTTATTAAGTTCTCTTCAGTCAGTCATGCTGGTACTCTGATGAAAAGATCTACAGCTTAGGGTGAGCACATCTCTCTGGACTAAGGTCAGTCAGCAGCAGTCCAGTAAGAATCCTAAGGGAAGAAGTTTATCAGTCACTTTGCAGAGTTTTTATTTTCCTGGCTTTTAAACATACACAAGTTATGTTTATGACATACACAAGTTTAGTTATAGGGATAGATCTTAGTCAGTGTTCTATTGCTGTGCCAAGACACCATAGCCACAGCAACTCTTAAAAAGGAAATCATTTAATTGAGGCTGTCTTACAGTTTCAAAGGTTTAGTTCATTATTAGAATGGAGGGAAGCATTGTGGTGTGTAGGCAGACGTGGTGCTGAAGTAGCTGAGAGTTCTACACTGGGATCTGCAGGCAGCAGGGAGAGAAAGTGGGGGTGGGGGGAAGGAGGAGGGGGTGGGGGGGAACTGGGCCTGTGTCTTGGGATTTAGAAAGCTCAAAACCATCCCCGTTGACATACTTCCCCCCAACAAGACCACACCTACTTTAACAAGTAGTGTCACTCCTTAAGCATTCAAATATATGAGTCTATAGGGTCCATTCTTATTCAAACCACCACATGGTAGAAAGAGTTTCATGAGAGATTGGGCCTGCACAAACCATTAGTCTTTTTTTTATTTTTATCTAAACTAAAATCACTGGGTTGAAGATTTAGTATTATACTTGAAATGAAAAAGAAAGGCAGGAAGGAAGAGAAAGAAGGAGGGAGAGAGGGAGGAAGGAAGGAAGAAAGAAAGAAAAGGAAAGAAAGAGAAAGAAAGAAAGAAAGAAAGAAAGAAAGAAAGAAAGCAAGAGGAAGGAAGGAAGGAAGGAAGGAAGGGAGGGAGGAAGGAAGGAAAGAAGGAGAAGAAAAACCTTTTCTACCATTGTCTCTGATTCATTGCCAATATTCTGGTGTCTTGATCATCTTTTTGTTAATATAATGAAATACTTAGGACAAGCTACTTAAAAAAAAGCAGAGGTTTATATTATCTTAGGGTCCTGGAGGTTTTAGGGAATAAAAATGGTGATGACTGTCTCATTGTGAGGACTTCTAGGCAGTAAACAGTGTCACATGGCAACAGAGAGGGGGACCTTGCATACATCTGTATGTATGTATGGTCCCTTGTCTTCTCATAAGACTACCAGGACTTATAATTCAAGTGGAAGAACACTTGCTTAGTATGTGTGTCATAATTCAAGTGGGAAAACACTTGTTTAGTATATGTTGACACCCTGAGTAAGATCTTGTGTGTGTGTGTGTGTGTGTGTGTGTGTGAGATATGCACACACACAGGCACATAATCTAAGGCATAGGCATATTGTCCAGGTGGCGTGCCTGCCTGACATGTTGAAAGCAATGGATTAGATCCTCTTACACACAAAAACCAAGAGTTGGGGCATGTGCCTACAATCCCAGCACTCAGGAATTGGAGACAGGAGGATCAGTTCAAGACTGTCCTTATGCACATCATAAGCTCAAGTCCAGCCTGGAATATATGAGACCCCCACCTCAGGGGGGAGAGTTAGGGAAGATCCAGTCAAGAGCCCAATGCTTCAGTTAGACTAAAATTTCTACCTTTTTGATACTATTAACACAAAGACTACCAGGATTTAATTTCCAGCCCATGAGTTCTGCAGGATGAACTCAGACTCTGGTACCAGGGTTAGCTCCTGGCAAAGACACTCTGGGGCTTAGGGCTACTAAGAATTTGATCCTAACCCAACTCTTGGTCTACAATACCTGAACCCAACTTCTCTTGGCCCTGGAGAAATATATGTATTAGCAACATTTCCATATTTGTTTCCTAGGGTTGCTGAAGCAAATTACCCAAAACTAGGTGACTTAAAACAAAACAAAATATAAATAGTTTTTTAAAATGTGCTTTCTTGTGGTTTGTGAGGCTAGAAATCCAATGTCAAGATGTTGACAGGTCCACACTCTCTTGAATGGGCTACAGAGAAGAATTCTTCCTCACAGCATGCATGTATAAATCAGAGGACAACTTCTAGGAGTCAATTTTCTCCTCCCACCATGTGGGTCCTGGGGCTAAACTCAAGACAGCAGGCTTGGCAGCAGGTACCCTTACCTGCTGAGCCATCTCCGTCATTTTCTAGAACATCTCTACTTCTCTAATTGATTGCAAACCCAGGAAAAAATGCTTTCTACCTATGAAAAGACGTTTTAGGAGCCAGCAAGGTGATTCAGCTATTAAGAACACTTGCTGCAGAAGCCTGACCACCTCACTCATCCTGGGGACTCATTTCAGGAGGGAAGTGACTCCCAAGTATTGTTCTCTCTCTCTCTCTCTCTCTCTCTCTCTCTCTCTCTCTCTCTCTCTCTCTCTCTCTCTCTCTCTCACACACACACACACACACACACACAATTTTGAAGTTCATAGACTATCTTTTTCCCACAAAAGCAATAGATAAGAGGTAAATAGAGACCTTAGACTTGAACCAGAACTCCAAGGTCAGAACTATGGAGCTAGGTGTGACTGGATGTGTGTGTGTGTGTGTGTGTTTGCTGTGTACCCTTGATTACACATGTGACAATAAATCTTTTGCAAGTGGTAGTTTAGTTAGCCTGCTTGCTCAGACTGCTTATGCTCAAGACCTACTTGGGCTCCATTTCAGTCACTCTCCTGTTGGTTGTAAGCTAGTTTGGTTTATTTGAAGGCACCGGGAGGATCTCTTGCCCTTAATCCCAAGCATCAAATGTAAAGGCTCCATGTAAAGCTTCATAATTGGAGCCAGATATTTTTCTTAATGCCACCAGATTTTCTCATCTATCCCTGATTCAAAGAATAGCGCAGTATTTCCTCTCAGAAAGACTCAGCAGAAGCATGTTACAGTGGTCAGAGGGAGAGAGAAGGAACTGAGAAGACTTGGAGTCATGCCATATGACCGTCATCATTCTACCCGTGAACCTGGCTCCTTCCATCTCTCCCCTGCTGTTCCATAGGAGGAGTTGTACACACACACACACACACACACACATGCAATTATTCAACATGTGGCCATTTGTGTCTGGCTTATTTCACTCAGTGTGTCAACCAGGTTCATGTATGAATAGCATATATTAGAATTAACAAGTTACTCTTCTTGGGAAAACAGAGCCTTTAAATTCCCTTCTAGTGCTGAAATCCTTCACCTTAGAAAGAAGCTATGTCTTCTTCAGTTCATTAAGAGTGAGAATAGGATTTTCCCAGTTTCCTGGTCTTCATCACACTGTCTTGGTCATCAGTCCCTTGTGCTGTGATCTTAATAGGCACCTTCTTGAGTTTCTATTCTGCCACAGTCCCCAACTGAGTATGGATAATCTAAAAGAAGGAACCAGATCTACCAGTACCTGGGGGAAAGATCTGGAACTGGAGAGTACTGAGGAGTTCACTAGGTTGCAGGAGGGGCAAGTTTGGAAAGTGCCAGAAGTGACTCTCTGCATCTTGACAGAAAAGTTGGTGCTCCGTGGTGGGGGCAGAGTCAGGTGAAAAGTGGTCCAGGAGGCTCTGCCAGGGGCAGGGCCAGGGGCAGGGGTAGGGGCAGGGCCAGGGGCAGGGGTAGGGGCAGGGCCAGGGGCAGGGGTAGGGGCAGGGCCAGGGGAAGGAGCAGGGGCAGGACCAGCCTATGTGTTGTGAAATTACAAAAGTGAGCTGTTCCAACTGGAGCACAGTCTGCTTGTAGGTGGAGAGGGGAAAAGATTCTCCTGAAGAATCTCTATTGGAGAAGCCAGATCACAAAGGCAGGGTGTGCTGGGTAAGGAGGTTGCTTTTCTCCTCAGAACAATCCAGATCCATAGAAGGTTTTAAGAAGGGTACATGGTCAAAACTCTGCTTTGTGCCATCTCTCTGCTGGCTTGAGTGAGGAGTCAGGAGAGTTCTGCCTTAGTCTGGGTTAGAGCTCACATTGTGATGGATGAACGGGAGCAGTCGTGACTGAGCTACCTATTCCTAGATCACGAAGGCTGCTCCTCAGATTCTTAGGAATTTTGAAAGCTGGTTGCTATCACAATCATTGAAAATATATGAGTTTACAGTGAAAACATATGAGCTTAAATAACAGTTTTCAAATGGTAATACTCAAATTTCATCCCTTCCTATATTTTTTTCTCTATTTTGTATTACTAGGTATCTCACATGACTTGATATTGTTGTTGTTGTTTTGTTTTGTTTTTAGAGGCAGGGATTTTCTATGTAACAGCACTGACTGTCCTGGGATTCTTTTTGTAGACCAGGCTGGCCCCAAACTCCCAGAGATCTATCTGCCTCTGCCTCCCAAGTGCTGGGATTAAAGGCATGTGCAACCACCACCCCACCACCAGGCTTTTTTCAGTGATAAATTTGTTGTCGTCGTCATCGTCATCGTCATCGTCATCGTCATCATCATCATCATCATTTGTGTGCTTCTATTGCTGTGATGAAACATCAGGACCAAAAAAAGCAACTTAGGTAAGAAAGGGCTTATTTGGCTTACACTTCCAAATTGCCGTTCATCACTGAAGGAAGTCAGGGCAGGAACTTAAACAGGGTAGGATCCTAGAGGCAGGAGCTGATGCAGAAACCTTGGAGGAGTGCTGCTTACTGGCTTGCTCACTGTGACTTCCTTGCTCAGCCTGCTTTCTTACAGAACCCAGGACCACTAGCCCAGGGATGACACCACCCACAGTGGACTGGGTCCTCCCCCATTAATCGCTAATTAAGAAAACACCCGACAGGCTGGTCCAGGGCCCTGTCTGAGGCATTTTCTCAATCACATTTCCTCCTCTCTGATGACTGACATAAATCTGGTCAGCATGGGTCCAATGTTTTTCATTCTAAAAACACCCAGGCACATGCTGGTGTGGCACTTGGGAGGAAGGCACTTGGGTTACAAAAGCAATTGTATACTCACTTCCTTGTCTCTCTCTCTCTCTGTGGACCCTGAGGTAAGAACCTGTGACAATTCCTCCTGTCTAACAGTACCTGCCATGTGTACTTGCTAAATGCACTGAATATGTGAAATGCTTATTAGGTACCATCTGTATTCATTTCCTCCCTCTCTCTCTCTCTCTCTCTCTCTCTCTCTCTCTCTCTCTCTCTCTCTCTCTCTTTCTCTCTTTCTCTCTCTCTCTCTTCAAGACAGGGTTTCTCTGTGTAGCCCTGACTGTCCTCGAACTCAGAAATCCGCCTGCCTCTGCCTCCCAAGTGCTGGGATTAAAGGCTGCGCCACCACTGTCCGGCTGTTCATTTGCTTTCTGTTGCTATGATAAACGTCATGACCAAAACCTACTTGAAGGTTCATCTTACATTTCCAGGTGAAAGTTTGTCTCTGAGGGAAGTCAAGACAGGAACTCTAGGGAGGAGTTTAAATTGGAAACTACAGAGGAGCAGTGTACTGCTGACTTCCCCTGGCTTGCTGAACTTCCTTCCTTCCTTCCTTTCTTTTTCTTTCTTTTTTAAATTTGAATTATTTTATTTATTTACATTCCAGTCATTGCCCCCGCCTCAGCTCCCCTCCCACAGTTCCTCATCCCATTCTTCCTCCCCCTTGCCTCTGAGAGGGTGCTCTCTTCCCCACCAGACCTCCCCCTTCCCTGGGGCCTCAAGGCTCTGAAGGATTAGGCACATCTTCTCCCACTGAGGCCAGACCAGGTAGACCTCTGCTACATATGTGCCAGGGGCCTCCAACCATTGGACTGAAGTCGGGGACCCCTGTGGTTGAATTAGAGGAAGGATCGAAGAAGCTGAAGGAAGAGGGACCCCATAGGAAGACCAGCCGTCTCAGCTAACCCAGACCCCAGGGAGCTCCCAGAGACTGAGCCACCAACCAGGAATTACCATCCTTATACAGCCAAGGTCAAGAGCCGAGGGAAGGCGCCACCCACAGTGGGCGGGGCTACACCAACAAGAAGACACCCTATAGACACACCCACAGGCCAATCTAACGGAGACAATTCCTCAGTGGAGATTCCTCCTTCCCAAGTGACTCTGTTTTGTGTCATGTTGACAGCTGAAGCTATCTATGACACCATCTATAGCTGGGGAAAAACAGGCATGGATTTAAAAGTAGATTCGCTAAGTAGGATGGGGGGGCAGTGGGGAGGGCACGTGCTTACAATCCCAGCTACTCAGGAACTTAAAACAAGAGGGTCACAAATTCAAGGCCCCTTTGGGCTACATAGTGAGTTCATGGCCATCTGGGTAACTTAGTGAGAAGCAACCTCAAAATAAAATGTAAAAACTGAACTGTGAGGTGAAGGCTGGGAAGACGACTCAGTCAGTAAAGCGTTTGTCGTGATGACATGAGCTAGACCACAGAACTCACATAATGATGCTGTGCATCCTGACAAGATGTCTTAGAGCTGGAGAGGAGGAGACAGAAGGAACCTTGGAGCGCACTGGCCAGACAGCCTAGCCTACTGAGTGAGCTCCAAGCCAGTAAGAGATTGTCTCAAATAAACCAGGTAGACAGAACTCTTGAGGAATGGTATCTGAAGGTGACCTCTGGCCTTCATGTGCACATACATGCACATGCACGCACACACACACACACACACACACACAGAGAGAGAGAGACAGAGACAGAGACAGACAGAGACAGAGACAGAGACAGACAGAAAGAGAGAGATATTAATGATAAAGCATTTACCTAACACAGATGAGGCTATAGATTCAATCCTCAACAATACATGAGTGGGGTGGGGTGAGAGTTTTTATTTGCTTCCTATCCCTGTGATAAAACAACAACCAAAACTAACTTGGGGAGAACATAGTTTATTCGGCTTACATCCCAGGTTAAAGTCCATCACTGAGGAAAACCAAGGCAGACATTCAAGCAAAGCGGGGACTAGAGCAGAGGCCACGAAGGAGTGCTGCTTGCTGGCTGACTACCTTGGCTCTCGCAGCCTGCTTCCTTCTATAACCCAGGACCACCTTCCCAGGGCTGGTGCCACCTACACTGAGCTGGGCTCTACCTTATCAGTCACTAATCAAGAAGCTCCTTCCAACACAGGGACTTGTCTACAGGCCGATATGAAGGACTTCCTCAGCTGAGATTCCCTCTTCCCATGTATGGCTAGATTGTGTCAAGTTACTAAGCTGAGTGAATTATAGTTCAAGTGCGTCTAGAAACATTCTTAAGTCCTTAAAGTAGATGTCAGGAGGCCCATGTGATGGTGATATTGAGAAAGTGATACTTTAGAGATAGAAACCTTGGAAACCATGTGACTGATTGTTCATTCTGGCCACTCTCTGGAGTGATGCATTTGATGAGCACTATCATAGAGCAGGGACACTGAACTACGTTAATTTATTCAGAATCGTATGTGAATTTGACACTTAGATTTCTTGTTGATGTTATACAAGGTCAAAAAAGGAGCCTGGAGAGATGGTTCAGTGGTTAGGAGCACTGCTGCTCTTTCAGAGACCTGGTGCTCAATTCCCAACACGCACACATGGCTCCCAACTGCCTTTAACTCCAGTTAGAGGGGATCTGGTGTTTCTGACCTTCAGGCACCAGGCACTCGTGTGGCACACAGACATATATCCAGGCAAGATGCTACACTAAGCACACTTAAGCTAAGTGTATCATTGTACAATTACATCTTAAAATGTACTCATAAAAATAACTAACTAAATAATTCAAACAATAAAAGCATAGTTGCACATATTAAAGAAAAAATGAAACACAAAAGCTCCATCTCTAGGAAGCTAAACAAAGGTAAATAAACACACACACACACACACACACACCCAGTGGCTTGGCTTGGGGATTGTAAGCACTGTTTTATGCATTGTTTTCTTTATATATTCTTTTATTCCAATTTGACGCTGTCTACCTTCTCTCCTTTTCTTTCCTTGTTCTTTCTCTCTCCTCTCCCTCTTTCAAGACATCTCGCCCTTAAGGAATTCACATACCCAGCGATCTCTCATCACAGGAGCACATGAATAGCTGACATTATGTAATGCTTTGACATTTGACATTCCCAAGGCATTACCCCACCCCTGATGCAGAATAAGTTGTCAGAGCATGAAATTGGTATTTTTACATATTCTTAATGTACAGATGTCAGTCTGAAAACTATTCACTAGTATTATGATTGCATTCTTTTGTCTCATTTTCTGTCTATGCCAAGATCTGTTCTTGTGATTTCTTTCCTTTGGGGAGTTTCAAAGAGGGAAGATAAAACTTTAATGATCTAGTTTGGGATTCTGCCAAAAGCTGAAAGTAAACTTTAAGACTCCTACCACATTTGGCAATGATGCTTCTGGGGCAGGTGCAAAGGTGTAACAAGAAGGACCAGATGGATGCAAGCTGGAAGTACAACCAGTGACCAACGTGATGGCGTCAGATGCCTCAGTGTGTCCATTCCAAATATGCTTTGCAGTTGATGTTTGTTGTTTAATGACATATGTGATTAGCATAGGTTGGAAGAAGAATAACATCTAAAAACAAGGTTATAGAAAACAGTGAGGCAAGGAGGGGAGGATTGTGGGACACTTACCAATGCTCTATTATTCTGCCACGTCCCTTTAGGATTCCTTTGTAGTTGGGCATCTGGCCTCTATTTGAATATGACCAATGATGGATGTCTTACTACATCACAAAACAGTGTATTTCATCTTGTTCAGTTGGGAAATACTGCTCAGGATCCGTCCCTCCTTCCCCGGTGAAGATGCTGCTGCTTCATGCAGGGCAGGACAGCAAGAACTCTCGGGCTCTGTGCCCACAGGGATGGTTAGAAAAGCATTCCCTGGAAAAGCCCTAGTCTTCCCAGCAACCACTCTGGGGTCAGCCTGGTCCTTGTTACCAGACCACATGGTGTTCTTAGCTCCTCCCACCCTGTGCAGCCCTTCGCAGTTGCAGCTGGGACCCAGACCATTAAATCTACCTCCTTGTCCTTCCCTGCTCTACAGGGTGTGGCTGTCTCCTGTTGCTTTCTCCAGCTCTCTCCTGACTGCTTTGCTTACTCCACTATTAATTCTCCCTTTCGAGAAGATCTGTTGATCAAAACCACTGCTCCCAGGAACTGGCTGGAAGCAATTTGACCCTCTCTGACACAGAGGAACTTTGGGTGGTTCCTTTTGGAAGCCTCAAGATCCTAACACAGTTAAGTAACCATCACTCCCTCACAGGCATGGCTGGAGGCTTGTCTCGTAGGTGACTCTAGATCTTGTCAAGTTGGAGATCAGTAGCCCACATCCTTCGTGGGTATTGCTATCCCCTTTTTTTCAGATAGAGAAATTTAGACTTGGAGAGGTTGAACAACTTACTCCAAGTGATACAGCCAGTAAGACGTGAAGCTGAGGCTTTCAGATGTCTGAAAGAGGCTGTCCCCTCTCCTGTCTCATCATTATGACTGTCTAGATGTTTAGAAATCAAGCAAAGAGTGCCTCCTTCCTGTTGCAAAAGTCTGAGTGTAGGTTTCTTGTTGACAAAAATCCTGGAGATTCATCATAGAGTGACTGGGGTGCTCAAGTGGGCGTGGGTATCAGATTTCTGCAGAGAATGGCTTATAAAGGGGGAAGGAGAGGACTCATCGAAAAACTTGTAAATCCAAAGTCCTTGGCCCATGTGACTTTGGATTTGATCTAGAGTATGCCGACATCTGGACATTGTTAGGAACCTCAGCCAGTGAGTAAAGCCAAGAGGAGGAAAGGTGGAGGCTGAGCCAAGAATATACCCAGGGCCTTTGGGTGTTGACTGGGATTCCCATGTCTGAGTGGAAAGGGAAGGAGCTGAGTCTTGGGCAGAGTCAACCAGTTCAGCTCGTATTGGTTTCAGACACTGGTATAATGCCTCACGTCTCTTCTATGATCTAACCATCTTCCCTCTGGGGCCTTCTCTTCTCCCTGGGTAGATCCTTAAATGTTCCAGTTCAGACTCATCAACATATTGATGGAGATAGTGAGATCAGAGAGAGGACGAGGCTTTTCAAACACCTACCATTGCTTTCCTGTGCCAAACACTCTACATTCAGTGAGCTCTCAGCCTAGAAGAAGGGAAGAGGCGAAGAAGCATGGAAACCAACCAGCTCAGAAATGCATCGAGAGCTGGCAGGTCAAAGTGAATGGGTCAGGAAACTGTGATGCTAGGAAAGGTCAAGGGAATTCAGTCCAAGAAGGTGGTGCTCCACCAGAGACCTGACGGTGAAAAGGAGCCAGGTGCGTGAGTGGTTCATAAACCCATGGAAGTAGGTACGGCATGCATGGTGGTAGCCCAGCACTCGAGGCTGAGGCAGCAAGATCATGAGTGCATGGCTAGTCTAGGTCATGAAGAAACCCTGCTCATAATAAATAAACATTCCAGGAAGAAGGAATAACATGAGCTGAAGTTCTAGACAACAAGTCTGACCACTTACTTAAAATTGTGTGCTTGCCTGGCACTATTCTAAACAGATCACAAGTGTCACCGCATTTATTCTTCATGGCAGTCCTAGAGACAGGCACTACCGTTAACCCCATCTTGTAAAGAGATGAAGCCCACCACAGTTAAGTACCTTGGCCAAGCTGAGCAGTCAGGGACGTGAAGCCTGTGTGGGAGCCCAAGACACGGTGTGCTTCACCACTTTGCTACGAGGATGACTTTGGGGGCTCAAACTCATTTCCTGACTTCTCTTTCAGTATCTACTCCATGAATGTATACATACATATGTACATACTGACAGCACACCCAAATTCCTCTTCCAGGAATCTGTACATTTAAAAGGGACACACAAAGGCCTGTCTTCAACCAGGAATTCTTAAGAATCAGGAAAATCACCCAAAGGAGCTGTCTCTGGGTCTAGGGGCCTGGCTTTAAGCCTCCTGTGTTTGTTTCCTAAGTGTGTCTCTACTGAAGGAAGCTCAGGAGAAATTGGCAGAAGACATGGCAAGGAGGGAACCACACTCCTTTTAGGGCTATTTGGGACTTATTAACTATCCCTAGAGCAGTGGTTCTCAACCATGATCTCTTTGGGGCTTGAAAAGCCCTTTCACAGGGGCTACCTAAGCTCATCTTAAAGCACAGATAGCTGCATTACAATGCATAACAGTAGCAAAGTTGTAGTTATGAAAATGACTTTATGGTTGGGGGAGCCACCACCACATGAAGGACTATACTAAAGCGTCAAAACATTAGGAAGGTTGAGCACCACTGCTTTAGAAAGCCATGAACAAGCATATATCACCAACAACAGAGCAAGGGATAACTCCACCCAAGTCTGGCTTGGTGAAACATGAGTTTACTTGGGGTTACTTGCAGGAGCTGCATGAGGATTTCCAGAGGAGCCTGGACAACTTAGAGGTGAGTGGCCAGAACCTACCTCATTAGCTACTTCCGAGCATGCGCGCGTGCGCGCGCACACACACACACACACACACACACACACACACACACACACACACACAGGCCAAATCTTGTGATGCTCTCCTGTGAGTAACCACAGCTTATCTGGTAACAAAAGCAATAGCCATGTCATACCTAAAGGACAATGCTCTATAAAATAATATAATGCTGAAAGCTCAGGGCTATGGTTGGCTCACCCCAGTGATTCATGGTCAGAGTCTTGGCCATCCCAAGTGCAGGTCATGGGTCATGGTGGTGATGGAGATTATCTAAGAAAGGCTGATGGTGGCCAAGAGCTCAGCTTGAAACCCATACAGCCTCCTCCTCCTGCTTTTGACTTCATACATTCAGGCATGCATTTTATCATTGATTTAGTCCCCATTTGGCCATTTAGTCATTCATTCAACAAAGGTTTACTCTTGTAACAAGCCCCCAGACCTTAGAACAACTGACACCATGATAGAGGCACCATTCTGACTGGCATGTAGGTCCCAAGGCTTGCCAAAACAAGAACAAAGACCTAATCTGTCAGACACCATAATTCCAGGAACGTCCCTAAATGCACTCACCCTGCGTTTTAGCTTCTGTAGTTCTGCCTCATGCTAATTGAAGTGTGCCTACTAGGATGTGGCTTTTGTACAAAAAGGACAAAAGGTTGTAAGGCTCGGGACTGCATGATTTGGGAGAATTCCCATGCAGCTGCTGGCCAGAAATACTTTCTTTTCGACTTTGAGAGTAGCCATGTGTTGGTTCCTGGTGGGCTAACGTTGAACTCTGTCTCTTCCGTGTGGCAGAGCCTAAGCTAGTTCATGGTGATAAACTCAAGTATTGCTCCCTATGCTAAAGGGGCTCACAGTAGAGGGACTCACAGTCTGCTGGGGCTCGGTAGGGCACAGTTTAGAGAAGACTTCATGGGAGAGATGACACTGAGCAGAGCCCTCGAGGAAGAGCAATTTGGACAAGAGGAACGGAACTGACAAGTTACATTGATTCAAGGGAGCTTGACTCAGTTGGTTAAGTGCAAAGCTCACCCATATGCCTACAAAACCTGACTGTGATGGGGGTGGGTATGGGGGGGGATAGTCCACCCTTACTGTCAGGCAACTGTGATGCAATCCATGGATAGGTCACAAGCCTAGCAATCAGAAGATGCCAATCTGAGTTCTGCCAGTGGCTCAGTAGGTGACCTTGGGCACATCCCTTCTGCTCTCTGGACTTGAGTCTGACCCTCTGTAAAATGACGAGGGAGGATTATGATGATGTCTTAGGGGCTCTCTTCCAGCTCCATCACTCTGCGATTCTAAATCCCTTTATAACAAACTCTAGGAGAGGAGCTTTGCTCTTGCAAATGGAGTGTAAAGTTAATCCCGCCGGTGCTGAGGCTAACTAATGTGTGCGTGTGGTTTATCCTACTTCATTAAACCCCGACTCCCCACAGAGCCGTGCACAAGGTAGGCAATACCAAAGTGTTGCTGAACTGTTCTCCTAATGGAAAAAGATTTCCCCTCACTTCTTCTCTGGTTTATCAACACAAAGCCTGTAATGTTCATTTTCCACACTGTTACCTGGCCATAGGTGACGATTCAGACCTGAGCCCAGAGGCACGCTGGGCTTCCATACTTTATGTGTGAGTGTACCCTGCTCCGCCATGGGCTCTGCTGCAAATGATGGCATCATTTCACTTATGAAGGGACTGAAGCCCATGCACATGCAGTGGAGGAACTGCCTGTGTGCTGGGTGGAGTGCAAGCTGAACTACTGTTGGCCTAAAGCTCACTGGGAGTGGGGAAAGGGAGAGAGATGGGGGCACACTGAGGCAATTGTTCCCCCAGTCACCTTCAAGACACAAACAGGTTGGGAATGCCTCTGTTTTTCCTTCTTCTGTTGGGATGTTTGACACATTCTGGAAAACGAACACTGGGTGAGAACCAGCACTGGCAATCCTCTCTCTAGAAACAGAATAAAGCATGGAGTGAAAGAAATAAGACAGGGTGCTTCTGAGTGGTTCTGCTTCTGGGGCTCTGAAGAGCATCTGGAATGGGTGGAGCCACATTTAGGCCAACAGTGAGGACTGAAGCAGAAGAGACTCCCTGGGCCTTGGGAAGAAGGGGAAGTTACTGATGAGCACAGCAGGCCTTTGTGACCAGGCTCCATTATCCAAAGTCAGCAAAGGGTACTTTCGTGCATCTGGATGGATCCAAAGATGTCCTCTCTTGCTGGCAATTTACTCCATCAAAAATCCGTGTGTGTGTGTGTGTGTGTGTGTGTGTACATATTAGGTTTCAGAATAGGAAATTAGGCTGGTCCTGTGTCAGTCCCTGTTCTAAAGCCCTTATTTTTTTTGAACACTAAAAGTCTAGAGTGAAGCGACTTTTCCAGTGGCTCTGGGTAGCCGAGATGACTAGAATCTAGGCTCCTACCAGCATAAATAGCTCTCTTCCTTGTCTAGATGCATGTAACAGCGTTTTCTGGGATGTTTAAAGTCACATTTTTAGAGATTTATTTTTATGTCTCCGTATGTGCTTCTCTCTGGGCATGTGTACGCATGCTCATGCCCCTATTGGCCAGAGGGGCCATCAGATCCCCTGGAGCCGGAGTTACAGGGCACCGTGAGTCTCTTGACTTAGGTGCTAGGATCTGAACTCTGGTTCTCTGCAAGAACAGCAAGTGCTCCTAACCACTGAGCCATGACTCTAGGCCCCAAATGACATGTTTTAATAGTTGCAAAATCAGAAGAAAAGACCTGTAAAAGATCTTAATGGTGATCTGTCTGTTTCAAAGACCCCAAACACGGTTGGGTGCAAGACACCTGATGAAGTTGTTTTTTAAAGTGCAGATTCCAAAGCCAGGCATGGCAGCATATGTCTGCAATCAATCCCAGCACTCCAGAAGTAGAGGTAGGGAGATCGGGAGTTCAAGGCCAGCAAGTAAACAAACATTACAGGGCTTGCAGTAATGGTACACACTTGTAGGTCTATTACTTGTGAAGTAGAGGCAGGAAGATCTTTAGTTTAAGGTCAGCCTGGGCTACCCAATGGGACTCTGTGATCTATATAGAAAGCGAAGTAGAGGACAGCAAGTTCAAGGCCAGCCTGGTTTATGCAGCAAAACTCTGTGTCAAAATTAACAACTAACAATGATAATGATCAATTTCATAGGATTTTAGATTAGAGAAACTGAGATTAGTGTTTGTGGGCCTAAAATGACCAGGATTTAGGAGAACTGCTTTGCAGATGTGAATTCTTACATCATTCACCTCCAACTGATGTTCTAGTAACATGTGGAGCATCACAGTCCCGGCAGACACAACTCTGTTCAGTTGATAGACAAAGAAACTGAGTCCCAGATAAGGGGCTGGAGGATGGCTGGCTGTGCAAACTCTGAACTCTTCAGTTAGCCAAGATAGAACTAAGCTAGGCTGCATGGCTAAGAGCCTTTCTGACATATCAATAGTGTTTTCTCCCAGTGTGGTTTCTGTGGCAAGCATGTTTCATTCTTTGAAGCAGCTTAAGAGATTCCCAGCCATGCTGCAAGGCACTCAGATTTGGGCAGTGTTTACAATGCTTTTGTTGTTCATTAAACAAATTTACCCAGAATAACCCGACATGAAAGAAATCGTGTTTACAGTGAACTCCTGACAAAAATATGCGGAGCAAAGACAGACAAACACACATAAACCTGCATTGCCGGGTGGGACATGATTTGCTGCCGAATCCAATTTTTCTCATTAGAACTTGTTTTATTTGAATATGACTCAGTACCCCGTGTAAATGCAAGGTTGTTAATCTTATTACTATATGGAAAACAAATTAATTAGTATGCATGCAACTGGAGATGAGCTGTTAGTTTGGTATTAGAAAGATTAGAAAAATACACTCATTATTCCAAATGATATCTGATATACACGTCTGACTCCTGCTTTAAGATCAGTACCAGTATATGGGCAACAGATATAGCTAATAAAAATCTGCTGAGCCCTTTGTGCTCAGCATCTAAATGTTGGTGTTGGCCAGAGCTACACATGATGCTACATGCTAGGTTCCTTTGTTTTAAAACAAAGGTCAGTGTGCCGAATAACTGCTTGTTACCACCCATCAACCAGAGATTCACTTACAGCAGACACCTCAAGTCCCAGTTTCTACCCAAACCTGGCTGAGAATGATCTCTTTCCTCTACTTGTTTGTTTTTTAAGATTTCTTTTTACGGGAGCTGGAGAGATGGCTCAGCAGTTAAGAGCACTGACTGCTGCTCTTTCAGAGGTCCTGAGTTCAATTCCCAGCAACCTCATGGTGGCTCACAACACCTGTAATGGGATCCGATGCCCTCTTCTGGTGTGCCTGAAGACAGCTACAGTGTACTCACATACCTAAAATAAGTAAATCTTTTAAAAATATTTCTTTTTATTGTTTTTAGGTGTGTGTGTGTGTGTGTGTGTGTGTGTGTGTGTATGTAGATGTGAGTGCCAATACCTTTGGTTGGAGGCTCGAGGCATAAGATCAGGTGGTAGAGTTATAGGTGGCTGTGAACAGAATACAGGCCCTCTGCAAGAGTGACAAGAACTTTTAACTGCTAAGCCATCTCTGCCTATCTTTTGCCTTCTTTTAGTTATAATAAATACATCTCTTTTTCTCTAAGGGTCCATGTGTTCTGTAACCTGGAGGCAATTTCTATTTGGAAAGTCATGGCACATTGACAAATACACATTCTGTAATGCTGGCTGTGACATCACACAGCTGTAATCCTGGCTGAGGCCAGATAATCTTGTGTTTCAGGTCAATCTGGGTTATACAGCAAGCAGAATAAAAAAAAAAGGCAAGCAAACACAGATAGACAGACAAACAGACAGACAGACAAAAAAAGCCTACTTCTTTCAGCACTAGTGTGGAACAATCACAAAGATGTATTGTCAGACACGTATATACAAAATATCTTTGCACACATATAGCACATAGGCAACATTGTAACCACGGTAACCAGGGATGTTGGCTGATTGAGAGGCAGATGTTGGTAAGATAGGTTGTCTTTCAGATTCCTGCTATACCTTTTGGCTTTGAGCTATATACACTTAGTAATTTCTCTTAAAAGGAAGAAATAGAACACTGTATTTGAAAACAAAATCTAAAAACTAAGACTTCTCAAAACAATCAGAAACAAATACAACAAATAAAAGGGGGAAAAAGTCATTTGGGATATGGAGCTTTGGAAAATGAAACTCGTTTGTGTGTGTTTTTTTTAGACAAGGTCTCAGCCGGGTGGTGGTGACACACGCCTTTAATCCCAGCACTTGGGAGGCAGAGGCAGGTGGATTTCTGAGTTCGAGGCCAGCCTGGTCTACAGAGTGAGTTCTAGGACAGCCAGGGTTACATGGAGAAACCCTGTCTCAAAAAAAAAAAAAAAAAAGACAAGGTTTCATATAGCTCAGGCTATCGTGAAACTCACTGTGAAGGCAAGGATGGCTTTGAACTTCTGACCTCCTGCCTTCACCTTTCCAGGGCTAGGATTATAGTCATGCCTCTCCACATCTACCATGTGGACCCAGGGACCCAAGCTCCAGTAGTCATCCTGCTTGGTGGCAAGTGCCTCTACCTTCTAAGCCATCTCTCCAGCCATCCATTGTTTCTCAGATGTTTTTTGACTATGATATTCTTATTTTTTTTTTACATTGATTTACAAGACACATCTCTAGTAACCCATGCTAGGCTCTAAGTAACATTTTCAACCTGAAGACTGGATTTCAATTCTGCTGTCAGCTCTGTGATGAACCTAGGCTAGCCACTCCTCCTCATCTGGGCCTCGGGGACTCCATATGCAAAATGTAACAATGGTATGAAGAGAAGCCTTTATTCTTTCTGCCTCTGAAAGTCAGGTCTTGCAATAATGTATCAAAGGTCTCTTCCAAAGGATGCAGTGAGAGGGCAAAGGACCTATTGGTGCACAGAATGTCCATGTAGCCCATGTAGTTTCCCTGCTTCTCCACAAATCTAGAGCTGATAGGGATGAGAGGAACCAGGAATGTAGCTCATCGGTAAGGCATATGCTTAGCATGTATTAGGCCCTGGGTTTAATCCTCAGTACCAAAACTGCAGAGAATCATCCAGGAGTTTATTGCGGTTTTTTTGTTTGTTTGGTTGGTTGGTTGTTGGTTTTTTTTCTAAGACAGGGTTTCTCTGTGTAGCCTTGGCTGTCCTGGAACTCACTCTGTAGACCAGGCTGTCCTCGAACTCAAAAATCCTCATGCCTCTGCCTCCCAAGTGCTGGGATTAAAGGCGTGTGCCACCACTGCCTGCATCCAGGAGTTTATAAGAAACCAATGGAAACATTCTTGGTCCATATCAGAGTCTTGGCACTTCCACTTTATCACTGGCAGCCTTGAGCAAAACCCGGAGCTGAGACTCAGTTTCCTCAGCAATAAAATGGGTATAATTACTTCTATACTTCCTCAAATTCTTGGTGTAGATATCTACGACAGAAACAGAGCTAAGAGAAGGCAGCCCACAGCAGTTTTGTCAAGCTGTTTTAAATGAATTAAGAGAGTTGTGTATCCTGTTTTATTCCATCGGTTAATAGATTTTTCTAGGCTGTTGCAAGGGTACAGTATAAGCCTTGGTAACTGTCCATCACCAGAGGCAAAATACATTCATAAAAAGATTTCCCCATGCAGGAACTCAGGCCCTTTGACCCAGATAATCTAGATCTGAGGATTTTAAAGAAGCAACACAAATAGAAGAAAATGATATGTACGAAGACTCACACTTGGAATTATCTGTGAGTGGAAAATTGGAGTCCTTCTAAATGTGTAGTTCAAGAGGGTGATAGAGCCCCTAAGAGGGTATTAAGCAGCTATTAAAATTATTATTAAAACATTTATTTTTAAATGATAATTATGAAGAGCATGTGGCATTATGGTGATAAAGGGTTGGGTGGGAGAGCTGACTACGACAACAAACACCAATAAATCACCTCTGTAAATCCTGCCTGCAACTAAGAAAGGATGGAGGAGACACATGGAAGAGTTCTTTGCTTAGGATGGTAGGATCACGGATAATTTTCATTCCTTTAATTTTCTTTATTGTTCAAATGCTATAAACTAAATAAAAATCTGCGAAAATTCGCCATACGCAACAGATAGGTATAGTCTGCTGTAGCCTTCATAAATCCCTCCACTGGAGAGAGGGATTAGCTATGGCTTACCACCGTGAATCCTTAAATAAGACCCACAGATTGCATTTCCTCTAGACCCCCCCAAGAATAAATTATAAACAGAAGATTTCGAAATCCAGGATTATTTCATTATTCTACTTCAGACACATACAGCAAAGGAATACATCCTTTCTCTCCTTTAGATTAAGCGTTTCCTCAGCCAAGGCTCACAGTCTGTTCTTCCCCTACTGGCAGAGCCCAGGTCACCATTTCTAGGTCACATGATCCTTAACCATAGTCTGTGGTGACTATGGTCTGGTCAGAACAGAAAGGAAGAAGGGATGTGGCAGTTCCTGCTCTGTGAAATGAGCCTCGAATTTTGGGTGAGCCTCAGGTTGCTGTCAGGATTCCTTAAGGACTTTGCAGGGAGGAACAGAGAAACTGTCAGCTTGGATTGCAGTTTTTTATAAATTAGCATGGTCTGGAAAAGAAGAGGTTGAACTCAGGGCTGGGTGCTTGTCTAGTGAGGCCCTGGGTTCTGTCTCCAACACTTCGGGGGAGGGGTGGAAAGGGTCAGTGCAAAGCTGGGTAGGATGCTGCTGCTCACCTGTTACCCCAGCTCCTGGGAGGTGGAGGCAGGAGGATCAGCCTGGGCCAGATGAGGACAAAAGGACTGCTCTCAAAGAACAAATCAAGAATCAGTGTGATGTAATAGGGATAGCGTCAGGCTGAGTCTGAGCCTCCATTAGGGTCTCGTCCGTCTGTCTGTGAAGCTTCATTAGTAAACCTGCTGAACACATGGGATGGAGTGTGGTGGTGAGAGTGGAGCATTCACTGAATGGAATGGGCAAGAATCAGTTTAACGAGAGAGCAGGATGAAAGCCAGGCAGTGCTGAGTGCCTAGAGTCCTCACCTTTGAAAGTCCAAGACAAAAAGATCACAACTCCAAGGGCAGGTTGGGCTACACAGTGACAGCTTAGGAAAGAAAGAGAGAGGGATGGGGGGGGAGGGAAGGGAAGGGAGGGAGGGAGGGAGGGAAGGGAGGGAAGGAGGGAGGGAGGGAACTGGCACTTCAGCTTTCTCTGGGTTTCTTAAGTCAGCATCTGTTGAATGAGTAGGACTATCTCATCACAGATAGGGCAAGCCCAGCGCTTCACACTGTGCTATGCGAATGAGCACACACCAGTCCAACAGTGTCCTTTTAAGACACATTTATGTAGAAGTGTGTATACCAGGAGGGCACTGGCACAGGAAAGAAAAGAGTCTAAGGTTTTCCTGCCAGTCAGGCTCTTGGCTTCATAACCTTGACCACTGCTGCTTTCTTCTGAATGTGCTCCTTCCAGATACTCCAAATCACCATCTTATTTTGAGGGATGTGTGTGTGTGTGTGTGTGTGTGTGTGTGTGTGTGTGTGTGTGTGTATGTGTGTATGTGTGTAGGTAGGTAGGTAGTTAGGCTAGGCTGGGGGGGAGTGGTGGTGTTGGAACTTCCCTCGCATTAGTGGAGCAGATTCTGCCAAAAGAACCCTCATTGAATCGTCGAAGGGTGGAACTAGGTACAGTGGACAGTAGGTATGTGGAAGCCAACTTACTCTTAAAGGAAAGGATGTCCTATCTGATATCCCAAAATGCAAAGGATTAGAGAGCTTACCGACCCTGAAGTATCCACCTGTAGGCTATCTGTTTATTGGGATGGAGCCGAGCAACCAGCCTAGAGGCAGACAGTTCAATTTAATGTGGCTCATTATTCCAATTAATTATTGCTTAATTAGCAGGCTATTAATTGATAAACTACTGGATTTAGTTTTTGGAGGCTGTTTTAGCCTTTTTTTGTTGTTGTGACCAAATATCTGACATAAACAAAAGAGGAAAGATTTTGGGGAGCGGGATAATGGTTTGAGAGGGTACAGTCCATCAGAGCAGAGAAGGCGTGGCTGTGGCAGAGGAGAGCTGGGACTCCTCATATGTCTTGGAGCAGCAGGAAGCAAGGAACTCAGGCTATGACTCTCAGTGCCCCCAGGCTAGTGTCTCATTCCCTCCAGATAGGCCCCACTTCCTAAAGGTTCCAGAACCTCCCAATCTGGAGATAAAGAGTTCAAACACATGAACCTAGGGGACAACATTTCATGCTCGAACCACTTATAGAGCCTCTGAAGAGAGCGCCCAGTACAAAGGAGAGACCAAGACAGAATATTCACAACTCTTCCTTAAGCCTGGTTTTTCATAGTGTGAAATTCTTTCCTCAGTTTCTAGGGTGGTGATTGTTGTTGTAGGTGGTGATGGTGGTGGTGGTGATGATGGTGTTAGTGGTGGTGGTGGTGGTGATGATGGTGGTGGTGGTGGTAGAGGTGGTGGTGATGGTGTTAGTGGTGGTGGTAGAGGTGGTGGTGATGGTGTTAGTGGTGATGGTGGTGGTGGTGGCGATGGTGTTAGTGGTGGTGATGATGGTGTTAGTGGTGGTGGTGGTGGTGACAATGATGGTGGTGATGGTGGTAAAGGTGGTGGTGATGGTGTTAGTGGTGATGGTGGTAGAGGTGGTGGTGATGGTGTTAGTGGTGGTGGTAGAGGTGGTGGTGATGGTGTTAGTGGTGATGGTGGTGGTGGTGGCGATGGTGTTAGTGGTGGTGGTGGTGGTGGTGGTGGTGATGGTGTTAGTGGTGGTGGTGGTGGTGGTGGTGGTGATGATGTTAGTGGTGGTGGTAGAGGTGGTGGCGATGGTGTTAGTGGTGGTGGTGGTGGTGGTGGTGATGGTGTTAGTGGTGGTGGTGGTGGTGGTGGTGATGGTGTTAGTGGTGATGGTGGTAGAGGTGGTGGTGATGGTGTTAGTGGTGGTGGTAGAGGTGGTGGCGATGGTGTTAGTGGTGGTGGTAGAGGTGGTGGTGATGGTGTTAGTGGTGGTGGTAGAGGTGGTGGCGATGGTGTTAGTGGTGGTGGTGGTGGTGGTGGTGATGGTGTTAGTGGTGGTGGTAGAGGTGGTGGTGATGGTGTTAGTGGTGATGGTGGTGGTGGTGATGATGGTGTTAGTGGTGGTGGTAGAGGTGGTGGCGATGGTGTTAGTGGTGGTGGTGGTGGTGGTGGTGATGGTGTTAGTGGTGGTGGTGGTGGTGGTGGTGATGGTGTTAGTGGTGATGGTGGTAGAGGTGGTGGTGATGGTGTTAGTGGTGGTGGTAGAGGTGGTGGCGATGGTGTTAGTGGTGGTGGTAGAGGTGGTGGTGATGGTGTTAGTGGTGGTGGTAGAGGTGGTGGCGATGGTGTTAGTGGTGGTGGTGGTGGTGGTGGTGATGGTGTTAGTGGTGGTGGTAGAGGTGGTGGTGATGGTGTTAGTGGTGATGGTGGTGGTGGTGATGATGGTGTTAGTGGTGGTGGTAGAGGTGGTGGCGATGGTGTTAGTGGTGGTGGTGGTGGTGGTGGTGATGGTGTTAGTGGTGGTGGTAGAGGTGGTGGTGATGGTGTTAGTGGTGATGGTGGTGGTGGTGATGATGGTGGTGGTGGTGGTAGAGGTGGTGGCGATGGTGTTAGTGGTGGTGGTGGTGGTGGTGGGTGTGTGTCTATACACAGTAGAGATCCCCTCATTAATGCGCTATTGACTACTATCATGTCTTCATTTTCCCTCCGGGATCCCAGGCTTTCTTCCTCCTTCAGCTCTGCCCAGCTGCGTGCTAACCCAGCAACGCTGCATCCAACATTGTCTTTTCAGAATCCCAGCAGCAGTATCATGACAGCTGTTAACCTCACAACCCTCAGATGTGCTTGAGTTGAATTTCTTTGCTTTCTTTCTTCCCGCACAAGAAAAGGATTCTTTCAAAGAAAACATACAATTTTTCAACACATGAGTTCTGTCGGCCTCTTCCTGTACAAACCTCACTCTTAACTCCTGTCAAATGCTGGGCCATAGGTTCCTGAACTAAAGGAGAAATATATCTAGTCAAGCAAAATAGATTTTTCTTTTAACAGCACTAAGGAATCTAGACCCATCCTTAAGATATTTTGTAGAGGAATTAGACAGGCGTTCTATCATTTGCCTAGAGAAGCACTGAAGGGTAAGCTGATGGGGGTGGGGCTGTTATTCCTCCCATTATGCAAGTTAGCAAACTGGGAGCAAAGAGGTTAGACCATGTTTTAAAGATATGGGATCATCAGGGTCTGGTCCAGAGAATGTTTATTTATTCATGTGAATCACCAAAACAAGTGGTGTTCCAGGGTTTGCAGAAATGGATCATGCACTGTGAAGGCAAGAGGAATGAGGAAGAGGAAGCCGGGGAGCTGTGACAGTGTGACAAATGCATTAGCAGAAATGTGGATCCCACCAAAGAGCCAGATACCTATGATCTATGATACATGGGGAGTCACAAAGCCCAGGAAAGTGCAAAGGTCTGAAGGAAATCCTATGATTACATGGCTGCTACTTGGGACTGGGGGTAAGTGGACCAAAACTTAAGATGAATGCAATTTTACCTTTTGGGGATTATGTTTCTTTACTAAGGAATTTCTCCTCCATCTTCCTGCCTTGCCAGTTCCTAAACAGGCTAATGTCTCCTCCTCCTCTTCTTCTTCTTCTTCTTCTTCTTCTTCTTCTTCTTCTTCTTCTTCTTCTTCTTCTTCTTCTTCTTCTTCTTCTTCTTTTCTCCTCCTCCTCCTCCTCCTTCTCCTTCCCCTTCTTCTCCTTCTCTTCCTCCTCCTTCTCCCCCCCCCCATTGCTCTGATTGAAGCTTCAGTCATCTTGTTTCATCTTTTCTAACTAACCCTTCCACGACCCAATCAAATGCTGCCTCCCTTCAGAAATCTTTATGAGCTAGGTATGGTGATACAAACCTATATTGCCAGCACTTGGATGATAAAGAAGAAGGACCTGGAGTTCAAGGCTGGTCTCATCTACATAGGTAGTTTAAAGCTAACCTAGATTACACGAGACTATGTCTTAACCCACTGTGCACTGAAAATCTTTATGGCTACCCCTAATAGGAGAAAGGAAGAACCTCTCCATCATTTCTTTTACTATGTCTAGCTAAAAGCCTAGTCGAGTTCTCTCATATCACAGGCTTATATCTGCATTCTGACTATGCGCAGTTTCAGGCAGGAGGCTCTTTTCTTCCTGAAACACTCACCAATAAGCATTCAGTTGTTTGCTGAATGGAATCAAATTAAGATCAGGAAAAGAAAACACATCTATCTCCAAAATAGGATGTTTCTTTGGACCTCTTAAAGCAAGTTGGGAATAAGTGTGTGAGTCTGGCTGCTGGTACTCCGGGGGTCTGTATGCTGCCACTCTGCTAAGTTCCAGACTCTTGATGTTTGCACAGTTGCAGATCTGTTAAGTGGGGAGAGAGGCAATCAGTACACACAGTCTTCCCTTGAAAAGCTTTCCTTCTCCTTTTTTCTTTTCCTCCCTCCTTCCATTCTTCCCTCTCTCTTTCTGCTAGCTCTGGCTAGCTTCAAACTCATGATTCTCCTGTCTCAACCCTCCCAGTGCTGGGACCTTCACCATGCCATCTAGCATTGTCCTGAAAACATTTCTAAGTCAGTATTTCTCAATAGATGGAAGGCCGGGTACACTCTGGCTCCTGTCTGCTAGCGTAGGGGAAGTCACAAAGCATGCATGCACCTAGCTTTGTCCCCTAGGACTTGCCAAGCTCTTAGGTTCCTTCTCCCATGGCTGCCAAGGCATGGCAGTCCCAGGCTAGGGCTCTGGGAGGGTCTCTCACCACCTGGTTAGGTTTTAGTAATGTGTGTGTGTGTGTGTGATGAATATTTCAGCCTGGTTTGTTTGCTTGCTTTCCAGTCTTTGAAGAAAATCTCTCTCACTGAGGAGAAGATAAAAATAAATAGAAAAGAAACTTTCTGCCTGACTTTGCTTTGGTCCTGAGACCGCTCCATATCGTCTTCATTTAGTTCACCTGGCGATAGGAGCAGGCAGCTTTGAGGTCTGCCAGGGGCCTCCCTCCAGGAGCCCAGCTTTCTTGGCTCTGCTCCCCTGACCATGGGAGCTCCTTTCTCCAGAAGCACTTGGCATCCATCCTTACATTTCTAGTTTTAGCCAGTGCTATTTCCCCCACAGCATTTTGCTTGCACATTGATACCCAGTAGCCATATCTGCAAAATGGGGTGTTAATCATGTCCTCTCTGTCCTTATCTATCTAGAAAAGCCCTACTTCAACATTCTTTGTACTCCACTCAGCTCAACATCTCCATACCCCTTTCCAGAGTCTGGCTTGCCTACCTTGCTGTCTCATCCCAGAACCCCTTCTTGTATACCCACCTTCACACTCTTCTGGCCAGCCTTTTGGACAGGGCCTGGGGCTCCAATGACTTTGTTCCTTGGCTTCTGACTGAATATGTGCCACTCTTCCAGACAGCCTATGAGAATCAGAGGATCTGAGGCCACCTGAGACCCTCTCAACAAAGGTTCTCACTGTCCTTCCTGGCTCTGGCTCTCTAGATAGTGGAACCCATTAGGCAGAGAGAGAGAGAGAGAGAGAGAGAGAGAGAGAGAGAGAGAGAGAGAGACTCTAGTACCTCAGGCTGCCTGCCTGGCTCAGGGGGACATAAGAGTTAGCATTTGGCATAGTGCTTCTTTAAAACTGGCAAGCCTGCAAACACCACCCTCGCACCCCAGGCCAATGAGGAATCTTGCATAGTTCTGCATGGGCAGAAAAGCTTTAGGGTCAGAGTTTTCTGTGGATCTTGGAAGCTGCCCTGACTTCCAAGCTTGGAAGCTGGGCAGAGCAGGTCGCCAACAAGTACAGAGGGCCTAGGAGGTAAGGGAAGAACCGAAGGCTAGCTCCCTAAACAGGCTTTGGTGAAAGCAGCCGGGACAAAACCCAGCTCCAGGCTTAATTAAAGAGTGCTTAATCCCTCCCCCAACAAATGCAAATGAGCCACAAAGGAGACCCAGACCCCAGTGGCCGGCCTGGAAGACCCACAGCCTTATAAGCCAGCGCTTTCACAGTGCTAGGCTGCTCGGCTATGATCCCGATACAATCACCATTGTCAGAGAAGGCTGTTTTTCCATGTTTTTGTATCCTTTTCTTCGAACTTTCTTTTGCTACCTAATTTCATGCATCAGAGGTCAAAAGACAAAAGGTCGGGCTAGGTTTAGAGGCGGCAAACTCCCCACCATGAGGAACGTGTGTCCAGAGGAGTGCTCTTGCAGGCACCGGCTGGGTTTCAACCTTGCTGACTTCACTTCACGGGGTCTGTGCTCCAATGGCATGAGAAATGAGATACCAAACGGGAAAAACCGGCCTCCCTTTAAGTTTGCCAAAATGTTTCCATCTCCTGTTCTGTTCTTTTTTGTATAAGAATTTTTAGGTTAAAAGAAAAATCCAAGTCCTAAACCCGTCAGCACAGAAGGCTAAAGACATACATGTGTATTATTCAGAGATATGTTTATATAGTAGATATGAATGTATTTTGTCAATATAAAGGCTGAGTGCGTGTTCCTTAATTATTTTTCTGAGGGAATTTATAAAGACTTCTCCAGAAAATTGCCAGCCCCTGTTTTTAAACTCATTTGAATGGAAATTGTAGAATTTTAGCATGAATGACTTGACATGATTACATTAGTAAGAATATTTTTTTTATCGTTGGACCTCAAATCTTTTCAGTGTTCCATCTTGGTTTCTTTGATCTTGGTGGCTGCTGGAGTTTCCTTGTGTTGTAGGTAGACCCTGGGCATTCATAAACAGAATAGCACATCATTTTATATATATTATATATACTATATATAACAAAAACTAACCTCATATTCCAAATGGCTTTCAGCAGTCTGAAATTTTATTTGCTGAGATATTTAGTTTTCTTCCTTTCAGATAAGTGTTTTAGATTTGAATAATGTAGGGAAGTCTAGCTCCTGCCTCCACTACAAAGGAAAGTTAACACATTGGGAACTGTCCCTGATGATAGTGGGGCTGGTTCCAGGGCTCCCTTTACAGACCCTTAGGACCCCAACTTTACTTATCTTACTTCCAGTTGAGTTCTGGAAGCCTGCTATCAGCAAATAGCTGGCCAAGTTGTCAAAAACAGGATCCGCTGAAAATTTGAAAGACTTTTAGAGCACAGCTTTATTTCAGGCATATCGTCAAACCCAGACCTTGTATAGGCAGTGTCCCGGCCACCCCCATAAGATATTTCCCCATAAGAAAAAGTAAAAACCAGTCCACAGGCCGCCCCGGAAACACTGCAGATTCCCATTCCAGGTTTCAGGAATGTGTTCCATCTGGCTGTGGCCCTCTGCCATAGCTCTGAAGTCATTTCAGAGAAACAGAGACTAGAGTAAGTGAGAACATTGAAGGGCCTGCTTAGAGGTGAGCTTCACTTCCGTTTAACATTAATATCAGCACTAAAAAGCAAAAGAATGTTTTAGCCTGGTGTTTTTATCCTCACTCCAAACCGCCTGTGAAGCAGGCACCTTTATATTTCAACACTTCATAGAATCAAATTACATCACATTAATTTTTCATTAGTTTAAAACACATTGAATAAATGTTAAGTCTGGGCTGATGTGTGAACATTTAAAGCTTACAAAAAAAAAAGGAAAAAATGTAGGGAGAGTAAAAGGTCCATTTACAAATACTGACAGAAACAAAACTGGTATTGTTGCTTAAAAGAAAAAGCAGAAACTAACTGAGATACAGTTGTTTTCAACCACAATGCCTGAAAATCTTTCAGTGCCTCCCTTTGGAGCCTTAGGTAATTTGAATTGCTCGGATGTGTAGGCGAATTTTAAATACAGCTGATGGTTTTCCATATTTATATATTGCAAGTGGAACTTTCGGAGAATAAATTCAATCTCAGAATTCTCTAAGAGTCACTTTCAAAGCGGGTCTCTGTGCATATGTGTACAGCCTACACACTTGACATCTGCCATGTGTTCCTTCGCGCTGCAAAGCAGTGGTGAAACTGAATTTTACTATTGGATTTGAGTTGGAAGGAACCCATCCAAAGGATTCCGGTCTGCACTCTTTGAGGCTTCTCTCAATAGCCTTTTAAAATTATTATTATTATTATTATTATTATTAAAACAAAAAAAGCAGTAAAGAAAAACAATCGCGACATCACACCATTAACATCCGTTCCCTCGAGCACCTACAGCCCCATCCTGTATTCCCCACTACCGGAGTATTTCCAGACGGCGAGTGGCTGGCACATGGTACCCCTGCGAACCAGCAGCCAGAGCTCCAGCGCTCGAAGTCCCCTCGAAGCAGAGGACCTCAGCAGCAACAGAAATGGGTGTTTTGACTCAAACCAGCTCTAAAAACCTGCCGTGGCAAGTGACTGATGCTGTATGCTTTTTGCCCCTTGCTCCCCAAGAATTGAAGGCGAAGAGCGACCCTATCCAAGGGTCCCTAGGCAAGCTCCAAGGTTATCACAATGACCCAACTGGTCCGGACCCCGTGTCCACTTTCCCTGTTGCCATTCTGGGCCTGACACACTGCGCAGGGCGGGGCTGGGCTTTCCAGGCGCCGCCTGCTGAAGGTACGGTAGGTACCACGTGCGCGCCTCGCGGACTCAAGCAAGTCCAGCTCCGGCCACCTGATCTCGCTGACCTGGGGTCTTGACTTTAGACTTTAGGGCGGGGCCTCTTCCTCTCCTCCTGCTTATACATCTGCTCCCACCCATCATCCTCGCCAGTCCTAGAGGAAAGTCCTAAGGCCTGAATCGGACCGGGTGACTGCACCCAGGGCTTGCCCCGGAGGCCAAGCCGGATCCAAGCCATCTCGCTAGCATCCCAAGATCTGGAAAGGGCGATCTCTCCCAGCCAGAACTGAATCCTAGTCTAGGCTTCTAGGTGGTATTTCCTGGCGGAGTGGAGGGACTCAAACTTGGCCCCTCTCGTCGGCCTCCCCCCTCCCTTGTCTATAGCCTCCTAGCTAGGGGGAAGCTCATAGCGTGCCTTGGCCAACCCCTTCTGCAGCTCTTTTCTTTTCCTGTCACTCTGTTCGATTTCTGCTTTCTCCCTCACATACACTGCCCGAGCACGCGGGAACCTGGAGCAACCTCAGCACCAGCCCCTTTCCTGGGCCTCCAATCTCCCCCAGCCTCGTCTTTGCCATTATGTTTTTCTCTAAAGGTTCTCCTCGCATTTCCTAGTTTGCTTAGCTAGCATGACTCTCTGACTCTACGTTCCCCTCACCCTTTCTCTCTGCTTGGTGTAGCATTAAAAACACGCAATATGTTGAGGTTAGTGTGTTGTTGCTGCAACGTGGCTAGGGGGAGAAAAAAAAGCCTTATTCTGTCCTCGGAACATTTCCTGTCACTACTGTTTGGTTTCCCCTCCAGGCGCTTGTAGCGCTAGTCTCATCCTTCAGACCTCCGCTGCGGAGCCCGCTGGCTTGCTCCTTCTAGCTGTGTACGCATGTGTTCCGTTGTGGATACACCGACTTATGATTGCAAACAAGGCGGGCACTCGGAGCCGAAAGCTAACACAGGTTTCTAGTTTTAGGCCAGGTATATTCAAGGATCACGACACTTCTTTGCGCCTAGACTCCACGCTTTCTGGTCCTTTACTCGGTATCTCTAGGGCCGCAGCATCAATTCCGTGTCATCCGAAGAGGTTTAGTTTGTCACCTGCTCCGCAGCGGGGAGCCGCCTCCCTGTTCAACGTTGCTGGCAGGGGGTTTGGAGAAGTTGAAAGCGCGCTGAGCGGTCGCAAGGAGACGTCAGGCCACAGCTGGCCGAGTGGGCAAAGGAACCGCGGGTAGGCCTGGGTACTGCGGAGGGGATTCTGAATTGCGATCCCAGCATCAGGACCGCAGGACCCCGGAGTTTGTAGCTTGCAACGGGCGCCCCCTCGGGAACGCAGCGCACGTTTGTTCCACGCTGGTCCGAGGTGCACATAGAGCAACGCCGTGTCTGTCCCCGAGTCTGGCAAACCATCAGCTGGTATTTTTCGGAGTCTGGCAAACCCGCCATTCAGTGATGTTTGGCCTAATCCTGGTTCATAGCTCTAGATATAGGCAGGAACGAAATAGTGGTCGGTGTGTTCTCCCTTAATCCCAAAGCACGCACAAAATGAAAATATACACACGAAACTCACCAAATCGTCGCACAAACACAAAACTAAAACCAACACAGGAAAACAAACTCCCATCCCCCATCCAAAAAGCTCATTAAGAAAATAAAAAATCGAAGAAAACAAAATAATACATTTATCAATGCAGGACACACAAGGCACTAACTGAAACAGAATCAAAGCTTATCAAAACACTGCTCAGAAGGAAAAGCCTGGCATAGGACTCACAAGGAGACAGTCTACAAGAGCGGAGTACAAAACCCACACAAAATCAAAACACGCAACACAGACAACAAAACCCACCCCAGAGCTAAACCTGCAAAATCAGTTCCACAAAGCCGGGGGCGGAAAAAGCAAAACGTAAGAAACAAAAGATTCACAGATAATGGAAACTCTTAGGAAACAAACAACAAAACAAAACCCTAAATAGGAAGAAAAGAAAAGCCAACAATCCCAGCCCCAGCCCAGGGTGAACTGTCAATTCCGAAAGGGCAAAGGCAGGCCGCTCCTCCCCAGCGCAGCTTCCCGGCACCCGCGAGGCGGAAGGGCGGGAAGCGGGAGCAGAGGCCCAGACGCGGACCGCAGTCTAAAGCTCCAGGACCGCCAAAAATCAAACCGCGGATAGGGACCCGGACCCACAGGCTGCAGGGAGGAGGTGGCACAGGGGACTGCGCAGACTATTTGGTGGGGGTGGGGGACTCCCGGGAATCCACAGCCACGTTTCCAATTGTGGCGAAATCTGCTCAGTGGATTTGCGTTGTCCGGTGCCTACTGACCCCTCCCCCCATCCTCGAACTCTAGGCTCTCCCTCCTAGGTTGCAGCCCAGCCTCGTGACCACCCCCTTCCAAAAAAAAAAAAAATCAAACAAACACTCTCGGAGGACGATTCACTTTCCGAAACTGCCATTGTCCAGCGGTCCTAGAGCGCTCCCCCGCCTTGGAGAACCTTCCCCTGCGACCACCCCTCAACGGGGCTCCATAAGCTTCCCGCGGCCAAACCTAGCAGCTTAGAATTCAGACTGAGGAGGGAGCAGAGTAGGGGAGGCTTGAGCTTGGACCGCGGGGAGCAAGGTTGGACACTACACCTTTTGCCTAGTCCCTCTGCACCCGTTTTTCCCTCTGGAATCAAGTCTGGGGACTCCGGGATGCTGCAAGGTCTCCTGGCCCGAGAGCAATGGGATTCCATTTAGGGGCCTGGGTAAGGTGTCCAGAATTTGTGCCTGTTTCCGAGTCTATTAGGATGGTTCTGCTTGGCCCTGGTCCTCTAAAGCAGAGGACCCGCCAGCAGCCTTTCTGCTGAACCTCTAGACTCTCGGGTAAAAAGGATCGAGCTCTAGAGGGGAGATCTGGGACCTGGTGGCTGAATGGGACTTAGGTACTGTAGTGATCTGAAGCTGCCCTAGAAGAGCCCAGCAGACTTATGGAGGTAGAAATTTGGTTGGGGGTGGGGTAGTTGGGAACCCGGATGGCGGGCGCCGCCCTAGGGGTGAATCTGAGGATGCTGGAACGTCCCCTGTGGCTGACAATCGGGCTAGCACAGGGTTCAAAACCACTTGCTTGGCAGAATTACTCTTTCTTTAAAATAAAAAATTGGGCCTACTGGCGCTCACAAAGCAGAGTTTACATGTAGAGCAAAAGCGCACAGGGCCGCGACCCCCAGACGCAGGTTTGGAAGCGGTACGACCCTGTGACTCCGGTGCTCCTTCCCCTAGAAGCGCGACTAACGCCGGGCGCAGTCTGAATCCTTCCTTCCCTGCCCCCAACCCCCTATAAAAGTCCAAGGCACCAAGGCGGCATTGCTGATCTCCGAGTCTCTTGCACACCTTCGGCCAGGCCCGGTCCGCCCCGTCTGGCACGCTGGGCAGGCCGCAGAGCCGACACCCTTTCCCTGGTTCTTGGCCCGCAGTGCGGGGCGGTGCGCCGGGGGCGCGACGTGTCTGGGGACATCTTGTGATGTTGGCGAGAACAGGACATGATCTCACATGGCGAGGAGCTCTTTAGTTCCTTAATCATTTCACGGTGCCTTCGGACGCTTTTTTTCCACCTAAAACGTTTAGTTTCAGCTCAGTGATCAGCTACCCCAGCTCGGCGGGGGAGCGGAAGGCTTCAATTATTCCGACTTGTGAGCGGCCCCGGCACGAAAAAAAAAAAAGAAAGAAAGAAAGAAAGAAAAACAAAGAGCAAAGAAAGAAAAGAAAGAAAAAGAGAGAAAAAGAAAAGTAAAACAAAGAAAGAGAAAAGAAAAGAAAAAAGAAAGAAAAGGGAAAAAAGGCACCTCCAAAAGTGGAAACTTTTCCTCCCTGTCCATTTCATCAAGTCCTGAAATATCGAAATGGATTTAGAGAAAAATTACCCGACTCCTCGGACCATCAGGACAGGTAGGAACACCGTGAAACGGGACTCATCCGTGCTCACTCTGGGACACTACCCAGAGCTAGTATCCATGCTAATATCCACGCAAGGAAAAGGTGTGTGTGTGTGTGTGTGTGTGTGTGTGTGTGTGTGTAGTTTTCTCAGGAAAAGGCCTGTCCTTTTACAGTGCATTCACATGGATTTCACTAGTCCATCAAGGTGTCTTCAAAGAGGCCTGTTTTCTTTCGGTTTTGTTTGTTTCTATTTCTGATGCTTGTGTTGGTGTTAATCTGGAGGTGTTCAAGTTTGGATCTGTGTGTTTACTTGAGGAGATCACTGTGTGCACGAGTTTGTGTGCCCCCAAATAGGTGTTCAGTTTGAGTTTGGACGCCCGTTTGGATCTTTACTAGCTTGTATCTAGCCTTGAGTGTATTGCCATGTGACTATGAGTTAGTGTTTGTGTGTAAAATGTGTGTCTGCGTAAATGCTCTGCGTATGATCTGATAAGCATCTCATTCGCTGGACATCTACTGCTTGAGGGTCTGGTCATCTCTATCCCAAGTGATTTTGGAAGTAAGAAAGAGGCGGCTCTCTGACCATTTTTGGATGTCAACAGCTGCCCAGTGTGTACCTATCAATCCACACAAAAGTGCTTGTCTCTAGGCACAGGTATAGCTCTGGGGCCTACTAGGGGTAGAGTGTGCAACAAATGTGCTGCCAGGCCTAGGTCTTATCATACTGAGAGATAGAATCAAAAGTGATGTGAATTCAGGGCAGTTAAGCTCTCGAGGTGCATTGTGTACTGTCTCATTATTGGTGGACTATTGCATTTAGTATTTGTACACAAGGGTCTCCTATAGTAGGCACAGTCTTGGTGGGTAAGAACAGTCTGTGGGCTACTGATGACACTTTGACAGTGTATACACACACACACACACACACACACACACACACACACACTCCACACTTGCCTTTAGGCTATCACCTACATTAGCCTCTGACACTATGTGTGTATATATATATGTCACACTGTACGCTCAGGCTTTGTCCTGTGGGTGCTGCTCCAGTGAAGGAGAGCACAAGTGGGTGGATATATGTGCCTAGCCTGGTCATTCAGCTGGGGTGACTGCATGTACACAGGCCTTCTTGGCACAGAGGCCCAGGCACTGGGTATTAGGGTGTGTTTATGTCTGAGATGTGACAGGGCAATAGGCTTCTGTCTACTCCGAGGCACAACATGACATGCCTTCCTCTTTTTCTCATTAGGTTCTTGTGCCAACCTGTGCACAAACACTCTGAGCGACGGCAAGAAACCCACTTTTCTCATTTCTGGGTCATCTGAGACCTCAGATCTACTCAAGCCTTTGATAAGGTCAGAGAGAAGAGAAAACTTTGACCCCAACCTAGGGTGATTTCCTGGCATAGCTTTGGGTCCAGAAAAGCCATGATATAAGAAAGTGAGGGCAGGAGAAAGAACACAGTTTCAGAGGCAGAAACCTGGACCTCCACTCCCTTTCCATTCTTAACTCCCAGACAAGCTTCCTTTCTCCAAGTGCTGGGATGCCCAAAGGTTTCTGTGCCTGCCTGGGTTGTTTATTGTTGGAACCCAGAAGGACGCCTATGAGTCAAGAGAGGGGTCTGAGTGGCTGTCTCTCCGACAAGCTGTCTACTACGAAGAATGTAATTCATGGCGGTCGATGGGCTCTTTGATTAGTTCAATCGCCTGAATAATCGTTTAATCAATAAAGCATTTCACTCTTCTGTGCTGTTAGACTGGGTGGGGTTTGTATAGGGGAAATCCTAAGGGGGTTTGGAGCTTCAAATCCTAAGAGCCACGCCCCTCAATGATGAGTTAGGGTAAGAGCCACCTGCTTGGGAATGGATAGCAGCTCAGGTGTACCCTTCTGCTTGTTTTTCAAGTCCTGAGGTCCAGCCCTGGGAAGAGAAGGGAGAGGACTGAGAAGCTGTCCAGGCACTCAAAGGCCATCTAGGTCTACTTTCTGCCCTGAACTTTTAGGCCTTTCATGGGCCACCAAACTGTCCCTTCTTCCCTCCGGAGTCATATAGCAGCCCTTCTTTAGAAGTGGGCTCTCCTGTCTGTAGTGTCTTTATAGTTTAAAACCCAATGTTAAACAAGGTCAGCGCACATCAGGGAGTCACTTAAGAAGCTTCTCCCTTCTTTGGAAAAGAGGAGGCCCAGAAGGCAGGAACTTATGGTGCTCATCAAACAAGACTGGGTCTAGAAGTGGGAGAATGACACTCCCATACCTGGGACAGCATCTCACAAAGCTCTGGGAAACATTCCAGAGGTTGTTCTCTGGGTTCCAGGTACAAGAAGCTGAGGCTTAGGAGAAAGGACTATGTACTCTAGAGTCTCCAGAGAGAGAGACTGTCTTGGTGCAAGGGCAGACTGGTAGGGATGACAAGCCCCAACACAGCATATGTGCACCTCTTGAAAGACTTGGTTTAATATTCTCCTCCCCGGTGATTCCTGCAATATACTCAGACCAAGTAGGGTAGATTCTTGATCCACTTTCAGGAATCAGACAGGCATCTCTATGCCCCATTTGCTGTGCAATCACAGACCATTTGCTTCTCCTCTTTGATACTTTTTAAAATTAAGGCTAAAAGGAACCCATCAGGTTAGAAGGGCAATGCCCAGACATCTCAGATCCTTCCCATGATAAGCATCCTGGAAGGCCTTGTTTTATTGGAAGAAAGAGCAGGCAAATGGGCTGGAATTGGACTGTAAGAGTCAATCTCAAACCAGAACTCCATAGCAGCACCAGCACTCAGAGGGTTTGTCTGTTGGGGGGGGGAGAAGTGGGGATGGTGTGGGCGGGGTGTGTGACTCCCATCAGGCAAAGTTTCCAAGAGCAGAGAGAGAGAGAGAGAGAGAGAGAGAGAGAGATGTTCTGGTTTCTGAAACACTTTCAAAATGGTCATTCAATCAACAGACAAAACTTTCCAAAGCAATAGAATTTAAATAATCTGTGGGTTTTGTTTGTTTGTTTTGCTTCATTTCCCACTCCCTCCCCTCCTCCCCTGGTCTTGTTTCACAGGTCTCTGCTCTCTGTGTAGCTCTCTGCTAGCCCTTCCTGGTTGCAGATGAAGGCAGGACTTGAGGCATAGAAACCTATCTCTGTGGGGGAATAGCTGTGCAATCTCAGACTGGTCATCTAACTTCTCTGGGCCACTGTTTGGGAGCTTGAGAGGCTGGACTAAGTGGTAATATTAGGGCTGTTCACTTTCTGGGGATTTGAAGTTCTCAGAGCTCAGGAACTCCAGGGGTGGCAAACAAAACCACTCAGAAGGAAATTTCCTCTGACCCAGGATCACTAAGTACTGGGAGGGCCTTCTTTCCTTCATTGGTTAGGTAGGGTCATACAGAAGAGAACCTATCCAGAGCTGAACAATACCTACTGTGTGAAAGGGGAGATCTGAACTGTGCCTGTTGGAATGGTGTTTGCAGTTTCATCCTGCCCTCAGAATACCCTATGGGTTTTGTCCAAACTGGCCTCTTCAGGCATTGTCCAGATGAATTATTTGGTTTGACATCAGCTCCCCTTCCAGCCTCCAGCCTTGCTCTAGTATGACCTCAGATAAGTTGAATTTGGCCTCTTATCCTCAGGTTCCAAATTTGTGAAATGGGGAAACATTCTCTCAGAACCCTTTTAGTTTTAAGATTCTAGATTGGGGATTGTAAGCTCAAGGAGCAGGGTTGGGAGCTTGAGGCACTACTGACTGACTCTCAGGAGCAGCCTCTTGATGTCCATAGTGGGAATTAAGAGTCCCATAACTGGCTCGGAACTCAATTCTTGTGCTATCTGATCTACTGGGGACTATGGGATAAAGCAAATGGGGCCCTATGCCACCACAGTCCTTTCCCAGTTGTAACCTTCCTGCCCTAAGGTAGAGGTAGGTGTGGGGCAGCAAAGATCAAGACCGGAAGGGGTTCCGGAAAATGGAGAGAGAAAGCTACCACCCCACTGTCTTGCACACCACAGCCTTCTGAGTCCCCAGAGACCAGCCTTGGCTGCTTTCCTGCAGCTGTGCTCCAGTGGGGGTGGGGCTGTGTCAGCCGGGGGAGAATTGCCCACTTGTCAGGGGCAGCTTGGAGGAGACAGCTACTAAGGGAGGACCCAAGGACAGGAATGGAAAATGAGGGGAGTCAGGCAGAAAGCAAAGAGTAAAACTGATCCTCAGATCAGCCTGAGAGCCTTGTCCTCCCTCAACTATGCCCGAAGCAGACCTCTCAGAGTTCTCTCTCTCTCTCTCTCTCTCTCTCTCTCTCTCTCTCTCTCTCTCTCTCTCTCTCTCTCTCTCTCTGTCTCTCTGTCTCGGAGGGTTTATGTTTAATAGCAGAGAATCATCACTTACGATTTGAAGGAGTGAGTGTTTAGCGTTCTCCTACAACTGCTGAGGTGCAGGGGAGGGGGTGCTCAATGTCTATGTTGGGTTGGGTCTTAGCACACTAGAAGCCTCACAGCACCATAGCTACCTAGGTGAAGATGCTTCCTTTTTTAAAGTCCAACGGCTTTGATTGTGGTCTGAGAGCCTTACATTCCCAAGGAACTGAGGCATGTGTTGGTTAAAGAGCTTTGCTGGATGGGAGAATTCTGTCTGCTAGAAGCCTGGCCATTATTGTCCTAAAATCTACAGGAACTCTGGTGAGGGAAGGTCAGTTTTTCCTGCCAGGTGGGAACTGAGGCTTTTCCTGGTGCTACGCTGCCAGGCTCTTGCAATGGAGGTAACTGCGCGGCCACTGGCTTCAGGTGCTCTCATTAGCTCTGGATGCCGGTGGACTCCTTCCCTTTTTAAAGAGACCTTGCACCAGATGCGGAAATCCTCTTGTTGACAGAAGCTTTGAGCTAAGAGCGTCACCAGCTCCCAAGGGACCTATCAGCTCCTAGGCTAAGACAACAGAAAGGATCTATGCTTCTGTACTTGAGGCAACCTGGTCCAAGCTCGGAGACTCCCCAACTTCTAGTAACCTTAAAATAATTTTTCCCCAGTTCTGCCTTTGGTTAATGCAATGCTGGGGCCTCTGTGGATAGAAGGATGAGAGAGGGGGATACAGAGGAGACGGCTGTTGCTTAGTGGATTCTTGATAAACTTAGGAAATGTTTCCATTGGAAGGAACCTGCACCAAAGACTTCTTTACTAAACTCTGCCCATTTTACAGAGGAGCAAAGTGAGGTCTAAAGCGGCACACATACACACAGAAATCTGCCACCTAGACCAAAAATCGGATCTCTACTGTGCTGCACGTCTACCTCTAAAATCTGTGGATTTTTTTTTAATTTTTGGTTGTTTTGTTGTTTTTTTTTTCCTTCTGGATATGTCTCTCCCATCCTCACTCTTCGTCCCTGTCTTGGTTGTCCTCGGTCTCTAAGCGCATCCCAGAATCTCAACGGCCCGCAGAAAGGTCAGCTCTGTGGGACCAGAACATGGCTCTCCAGACACTGCGTGAGCCCTGTTCTTTCTCTCTTTCTCTCTCTCTCCCCCTTTTTCATCCGTGAACCACTAGGCCTTCTCCCCACGCGTTTGTCAATGAACGTGGCGCCGCCGTTTGGGCCCCGCCCCCCATTCTCTCCCATTGCCCAGGTACCGGCTAATCAGGCGGAGCCCGTGGGTTGCTTAGCCAATAGGACAGTATTTCGGATGCCCCTGTTCTGATTGGCTTGATGGGGTGTGATTGGCAGGTGAGCTCCCGCCCCGCCCCCGCCCGGAGGGAGGCTGAGCCCCGGGCGGCGCTGTCCACACGCAGCGGGTCCTGAAAGCGGCTTCGGGGCGGCGCGGTGGCGCACTGTGCGCGCCGAGCAGGAGGAGGGCTAGCGACGGCGGCGGCGGCGGCAGAGCGGGCATTAGAGCCGGCAGGGGCTTCATCTCAGCACCGACAGCCCCGGCGGCCCCGGCGGCCCCGGCGGCAAGGACCCTCATCCTCTCCTGCCACCGTCGCTCCACGCTGGGCAGACGCGACCGCTGTCCCGGAAGAGGCAAGCCAGGGACAATCCACCCGGAACCCCGAGAGCGGGCAGCGGGGTTCCAAGAGTTGGTAGTGTGAAACACAGCCAGGCGCAAAGGGGCTGGGAGCTGCGGGGCCCGCGGGAACTTTGAAGGCAGAGGGTCCCGGGCTTTGAGGGTTGCAGCTTCGGGGCGCACCGGACTCCCAGCTTCAGCAGTTGCAGCATCTCAGAATCCGCCGCGGCCCCTGCGCGACAGGAGAGGGAGTTCTCTGTAACTTTGTCGGAGACGTCGGAGAGCCGGCAGGAGCGAGGTGGAGGGGCAGGTCCTGCTCCAGAGACACGGAGCAGCGGGAGACAGGAAGGACCTGGCGGAGGCCGAAGGGTGGGCAGATCCTCGAGGCAGCAAGACCGAAGCAGCCTGGCAGTTCGCGGCCTCGCTGCCCCAGACCGAGACGAAGGACCCTGCGCTCGCGGCCTCCTGCAGGCTGCTGCTGGTTCCGCACCGGGTTCCCCTAGCTGTCCTGGAGGTGGGCCCCTGCGCTATGCCCTCGACGCCGCGGGCGCTTGGGCTGCAGCTTCTCTGGTGCGGGCCGGGAGCCGCTGCTTGAGCCCGCCGAGGAGCGAAGCCAGCCGGAGTTGGGCGCCGGCTCCCTGATCGACTGGCTGAGCACCGTTTCCCGCCTCTCGGATCAGCTCTCCGCGATCTTCCGCTGGCGGCTCCGAGAGGGACCCCACGGCTGCAGCTGTGTTTTCTGAGCTCAGCTCACACGGTGCCCGGCCTGGTGGCGTGGTTCCCTTGGCGCCCTGGGCAGCCCTTTGGCGCCGAGAGGCAGCGGCGTGGGCCGGCCTACAGTCTGGAGCGCCCCGATGGAAATACACTGTAAGCACGACCCGTTTGCATCCATGCATAGTAAGTAGGCGGCAAGCTCCCTTCTCTCACTCTCCGGCCGGGATAGGGTTGGGGGTGCTGGAGTGCGGGGTAAGGTACTAAGTCCTGGAGGACTCGGGACCTCTGTAGCTGCGTAGACAACTTCGCAAAGTGCAATGCTTTCAGGCAGCGGACGCGAAACACGTTTAGCCGCCGAGGCCGAAGCGCCTGGTGGGTGAATCCCGCCTCCAGCAACGAGGTAGTGTAGGCAGCGAGCTGTAACCTTTGGAGCTCTAGCGGCTAATTCTCAGAACCTTGGTTCATACGAATAGAAAGCTCGGAGCTGGGCCAGTTGGAGGGCAGGAAGTTTTAATAGAGGTCAGTGAGAGTCTCAGACAGCGCTCAACATCCCAACTCTGTTGGCGCCTTTTTCATCCATGGGACTGACCAAGACTGATGCTTAGAAGGAAAAGTGGAGCCCTGACCAGTGCCTGAATATGTGAAGAAAGAAGTGAGAGTTAAGAAGGGGCACCAGGTCCAGGATTCCAAATGCGCCCCGGCTCGAGGAGAGGGGATTTTAAAAATCAACGAAGTCAGAGTCTCTAAGCTACACTTCAGTTTAGGCGTCGGCCAGTACATACAGAGACCTTTAAAGACACCATTGGGTCCTTCTTTGTAGGATGTCTACCTTGAGATGGCTTCTCTACTAGAAAGAAAAAAAGAAAGATAGAAAGAAAGAAAGCAAGCTAATTAGTCAAATGCAGGCATCCCTGCCTTCTAAAAGCCTGTGCAGTGTAAGAGACCCGCATGGTCATTTCGGGCACCGGCAGGGCCCTGCTGCCTGACCCACAGGGATCCTGCCAGTTCACCCATTAACACAGCCTCCTATGAGATGAGCGCTCTTCTCACGGTGAGTTAACGGGGGATTAGATTCAGAGATTTCAAGGAAATTCCAAGTGGAACGAATCGTGTTTCCTTTCTGTTGGCTGTAGACTCGGCCAGGGGAAGGCGCCAGGCTTTGACAGACTGCACGCGGGTGCCCAGCTCGGGTCTCTGTGGGCTGCAGATCTCAGAGTAACTCCGTGGCTAGCAGCCGGCTGCAAGCTTGTTTAATCTTAACCAGCCAGGATCCCGTTACTCTAATCGTGGGTCCCCTATTTAACAAAGGCAGTAGAGACCCGGCTAGAGAGAAGGCAAGATGAAGCAGTGATCTTCGTGTCTTCCACCAAGGACCGAGTGGCCTGGTAGCAGGGGAAGGTTTGTTTAGGCAGCCGAAGCGAGGCTTCGAGCAGGTCAGCTTCTCTTTGTGTCAATATCCCAGTCGGAGGTAAACCTCCCGAGCGAGCCGAGCGGCGACAAGATTCGCGCAGAGAAGCTGCTTGCTCTGGTCCCAGGCCCAACGATTCCTCCCCGTTTGGAGACTGGGTTTAAGCAGTTTACAGTCCACCATGGCCCCAGCGTCTCCCGCAGCCTTTTCCTGCGCAGACTGGCTCTAGAGCCTCTCTGCTCTCACTCAGCGCGAACCTGAAAACAAATGAGTTGGGGGCAACACTCTGAGAGGTGGGAAAGAAGCAACTGGGAGGCAAGATGGGTAGGGCTGGCTCCCGTGCTTCTGGCGGAAATCCAAAGGCCTGCATTGCCTCTCTCTGTCCAGAGTTCTGCTGCCCAGAGGTCATGCCCAAGCCGGTGGTGAGACAGCATCAGACTTGGTGGTCTTGTGGTGTGCATCCGTGTGGAGAGGCAGCTCCTTCCAGGTGCAGGTTAACCAACTGCTAATGTTTTAGCCTTCCTGCCGGGCCTTCAATCTGCCCCCTCCTCGGGAAATGCTCCCTCCTCCCATTCTCAATCTCCCTGGCAGCACAGTGGGGGCTGGGCAAGCCTTGCTTCCAGAGCTAGTGGAAAGACCTTAGTTCTTATGCCTAAAGCTGTTAGCTTGCACAGTGTAATCTGTCTCCAGGTCCTAATTTGCTGTTGATGGGGTCAGAGAAAATAGGTTCTGCAAGGTGACAGGTGTACTAGGATTCTTCATTTCATCTTTTTTTTTTTTCCTGGCCCTGGTCAGTTTCTCTTTGGTACCTCCCTTCTTCCCCCATCCCCCACAACCAGTTCTGCATAGGACAGCTTCTGTTGAGGACAGACAGGGCTGGCTGCGAATTTGGCTTCTGAGTTCAGAGGTACCCCCACACTCTATTCCAGTTCCACCAAGCACACTGGCACAGTGGCCTTCTCCAAGATGTTTCCTTCCCCCAAGCATTTTACCAGTTAGTTATAAAGTACTTTTGTGGCCAATGTCACACCTTAGTGTGACCCAAACCTTCAGTTACCTCTGTTTTACAGAATATGATACTGTGGCTGGAGAGATAAAAGGACTGACAGAACTGTAGCTGGTTTTCAGGATAGAGGCATACCATTAGGCTTTGGGGGAATTCATGGAAAGGGCAGAAAGAGAAGGACCTAATATCCCAGAGAGGGCAGTGGACTGCTGGAGTATCCACACAGACAAGACTCGCCTGTGTAGTCCAACCATGTCTGTATTCACAACATGACTGCTATATGTGCCAGCACCTGGCTGTCCACTCTCTGGGGTTCTGTTTGCATGTCTATGTATGTCCCTTCCTCCTTCTGCTTTGGTGCATTTAAAAAGAATTTCTATGATCCAGTGTCTTTAGCTGAGCAGAGACATCTCTTTCCTAATAATCTGTGCCCAGTCATAGTTCTTGGAGTTAGGGCAGTGCCCTTTGTGGGCCATATGTTCTTAGCAAGGTCTGAAGAGCATCTACAGAAGCCAGCTCCTTCCAGGCCAGAGACACATAGGGGCATCCACAGTTCCATCGTTCTTCTGTCCCCTTCAAACCCTGTTCCCTCAGGTGGAGGCCGAGGATCTTTACTTTTGATGTATCTGTGTTTGTTTCCTGGCTTCTACCTAATTTGTTTCCATCATTTCTGTGCCAGTCTCTGCAAATTCTGCTCCCCTTACGAAAGATAGCTGAGTTCATGTCTTAGCCCAGTGCCTTCCTGGCAGATGGGTTCTCACCTAGCTGGAATACACAGTAGAAGTTGAGGTTTGAGTCTTTGAAAAGATGCAAAGCTGGAGTAAGGCCTGAGAAAGAGAGGGAGTGGAAAAGGAGCCCCACCCACAGAAATCCTGTCTTACAGAAGTCCCTTCCATTTGCTGGTCTATTTTGATTTTTCCATTCCTTCCCATCTCCCTCTGCCTGCCTAAACTTCTCTGTGTTCTATCTAGCCTCTCTTTCTTTGCTGTCTGTCTCCACCCCTACTCTCTATACCCCTTACACGTACCTCTCTTTTCTTGGTCCCACTGTCTCTCTCCCTTAGATGTGAGCTTCCCTTCTTACCAATCTCAGATTAGCACCTTTCCTGATGCCTCAGTGGTAAAGTGCTCTGTTGGGTATATTTATAAGTGAGGCAAGAGGACCAAGAGGATCTGGGGGGCCTGCCCAGAAAGTTAAGAAAAGTAAGAATCACCCAGGCCAAGTCTGTGTCAGATGTGGACACTTGCCTTAGATTCTGCAAATTCGCTAGCCTTGTGGACACAGGGAGGTAGTTTGGGGGATCTGCTGTGATTTAGAGAGACCTGACTGTAGGAGATTCTTCGCAGTTTTTGCTATGATAAACACCCACAAATCCCCTACAGAACTGCCCTTGGCATTAAAGTCCTCTGAAGGTTGCCACTGTGTTTTGGGCAGAAGTCTCAATCGTCAGTGGTACAGCAAACAATAATTGTAGATTGGCTGCAATGGCTGAACCTCTATATCATATTAGAAATGTGCTGGGTCTTTCAGCTGTCTTTTCCTGGCCTCCATCCTCCCAGGGAGCACACCCCAATTTTGGGTGTACTTTATCTTACTTACATCCAGGCTGTTCTGAAAAGATTGATTCGACTCCCCTACCCCTTAGATACTTTTTGTCCCAGATCAAAGCTGTTGATCTGTAGGTTTGCTATAATCTTTGCTTTATAGGTAAGCTATATAACTATGTCCCTAGCTGTAAAATCCCATTCAGGACAAATTTCTCTCTTTCTGTTTTTTCTTCTCCTGTGTGAATTTTGATGTTTCAGAACAATCAAAATCCCTTAAAGGTACATCTAAAAAATCAGAGGAAGAGTCAGCATAGTTTGGAACTAATAATGTTATTTCCTAAAATAATGTTGCTTTCTTGTACATACACTTGAACTTGGAAATTTTGGGAAATAATTCATGATTTTTTTTAAAGATTCTTTTAAGGAAATAGGTGGTGTTATGAGAGTTCTATTCCTCAGTTTCAGATATTGTTCATGGGTCTGGTCATAGATAAGCCCTGGACCAGGATGGGTGGTGTCTGAGCTGTGGTGGTTACTTTCTGCTTTAAAGTTGGAGTATGGATATGTGTGTGACCTTGGAGGTGCCTCAACTACCCCCCCTTGGGGTTCACTCTGTCCTAGGGTAAGAGGTTACCCCCTTGTCAGTCTCTGAGTTGCCAACAGCATCAATATGCTCTTGAACTTGTTTTGGCTCCAACGCTCAGCAATGCCAGTTAGTGGCTGATTGACAGCTGAAGTGTCTGCCACATTACATTGGATCAGTCTGTGTTGACTGGTCTGGTCTTCAGTTTACTCAGGTCCCTGTTTCCCTTCAGAGTCCTCCCAATGTCCAGTCTAAGTGTAGGAGTGGAGCAGGCACTTTCTCTGACTCATTTTACTTATATACGCTCATGGCACCCGTGAAGTCTGGGACTCAGAAGCTTTCTTGTTCCTTCCTAACCGATTTAAACCTGCTTGCAGATCGAAAGACATGCCCCAAATTCTAGGGGCACACCTTTCTAACAAAACCTGATTCAGTGGAGTGTGCTGTGTGCAGAAGACCCTGTGACCCATTCCTTTGTGTGCTCTGAGAGGGTGCAATGGTCAAGCCTGCATGTCAACAGCACTGTCTTAAAGGAAGACTTTAGGGTTTTTTTTTCTTTTCTATTTTTAAATTAAGGCAGCGGTTAGGTTTTTTCTCAGTGATCTGAAAATGCTGGTCATTAAAAAAGAAAGTCTTCAGTTCTTGAATTAGATTGCTGATTTGAAAACACTTTCCTTTCCCCTTGAGATGTAGATATTGGAACAGCCCGTTTCACCTTTGAAGACATTTGTTAAAAGAGAACAAGTTCCACTATTTTTTTCTTTCTTTAAATTTGATTATTTTCAGACATACTCTTCTCCCCAGGATCTTTCTCAGATTCAGCATTGTGTACTAAATTGAGCTCCTGTCATACAGATCCCTTTCACACATCCTCTTACCCCTTTCCCCAAATGAAGAGGAAAATGCTAGTAACTAAAAGAAACAGTGCAGGGAGCTCCTGGAGGCTCAGTTGACTGCCTGCAGATGGTCAAAAGCTGAGACTGGAGTTAAAAGGCCATCTAGGGTCCTTATGTCATCCACATGATTGACATCAGGTGTAAGGCATCTAGCCTGCCAGACATTTGTGATCTCAGAGGGGTCTGGGTGCTCACAGGGGCACTTGTAACAATATGACTGGTTCTAACCACCCTTCCCCTTGCTTTTTTGTTTCTGATCTGTTTCAGGACATGGAGGAGTGAATCAGCTTGGGGGGGTTTTTGTGAATGGACGGCCACTCCCAGATGTAGTCCGCCAAAGGATAGTGGAACTTGCCCATCAAGGTGTCAGGCCCTGCGACATCTCCAGGCAGCTTCGGGTCAGCCATGGTTGTGTCAGCAAAATTCTTGGCAGGTAAAGGCATGGGCTCCAGGCTTCCCTCAATGTTTTAAAGAAAGAGCTAAAAGACAGCCCACAGCTGTTCAAGGTGCCAGTGTCCTCGTGAGACTATGGCGGGCATTTTGCTCCACACACCCAGCACTTGAGCGTTTGCAAAGTCTTTTGAGATCACCCTATTCAAAGTAGCTGTGGAAACTCCTCTTTTCAGTGACACGTGGAATAGGGGGACTTTGTTAGGAGGGACAATGTGCTTCTCAAAAAGTCTGCTGAATTATTTTAAATGACCCAAGAGTAGGAGGCTCTTAAGAATTTCCCCCTAAACCTTTTAGGTGAACTTGGGGGTTAAGGAAATGACTGGGTGGGAGGGAAATCAATAGATTGTAGTACACATCTCGAGTCAAATGTTTCTTTTTTCTTTTTCTCTGTTGGTGCAGGACTGTGTACATGTTTAAGCAATACTCTCCAGTCCTCAGTGTTTTCTTTTAAATAGCACATTCTATCTTTAAAAGCCAGTTGTATCATTAGCCTTATCATGTTGGCTACAATGTTTCCCTTCTGTGTGTTTTTGCTAACTTTCATAGTGACAGGCATCCTAAGTGTGCATTAACTTAGCCAAGAAGGGAAACAAACCAGCAACAAACACTAACTCTCAAATTTGATGTTTGAAAGTTGCCACTTGACCCCTCAATTTGCTGCAAGAAAAAATACTAACAATGACTTCCTCCCAGAGGGCTGTGCAGACTTTTAGCCTCACATTTATTTATTTTTTTCATCAGCCTCAACACCAGTCAGGTTTTAAGAAGAGGAAACAAATCTTTCCTAGGCAATTGGACTGGCCAGGGTATGTTTGGCTAAGTCAGCACTTGGGCTGGACTGAGGGCTAAATACTCTGAGACTCACCTCTCTCAATAACTCCAAAGCACATCAATAGGTTTGCTTGCTTGTTTGTTTAATGTCCTGGGCATGTGATTTGTTTTAGGGCTGCCCTGGCAGACAGGAACAGTGTCAGGTTTAGCTGCTCAGGGCTTTCTCACTATTTTTCTCGCTGGGACCAGTGCTTCTCACCTTTGTCCTGTAGCTTGCATTGTGCTTTAACAACTGATGCCTGAACATTTTTGAAGTATTTCTGGAGTTTTCTCGGTGACACTGTGACTCTCTGCTCTTCTCATTCCATCTACTGGGACTTAAGAATTCTCCCAACATATATGGTGAAGAACCACATAGAAAGTCTTGATTAAGACCAAAGGAAGAAGTCGAAAGGCCAGGAATCTAACTGTTCCTTTAGGGCCACTAATCCCACTATTTATTCTCCATCTTCTTGCCTAGCACGGGTCACATCAGTTGTGGCAGCGGAGGGTGCAATCCAGTTCTACTTATCACTCAGCTAGCAAGAGGGTTCTAGCCTGAAGAGGTTATCAGCTTGGTGGCCTGCTAGGTGGTGGTTTAGGGAGAAAGGTGAGACCAAGTGCAGCAAAGGGAAGGAACGAGCAGGGAGACAGAAATAGAGAAGAGGAGACAAAGGGAAGAAAGGATAGTTTTTTTTTTTTAAAGACACAATAGAAAAATGCAGAAGAGGAGAGAGCTATTTCCGAGGCTACCGGTCTCACTTCTGGAGCTGAATGGTCTCCAATATCTTCTTGTGAGGCTTCTTTGTAGGGGGAGTTGTGGGAATGAGAGGGAAGGCCCTTCCTTTGTTTTTACTGAGACGTCTTTGGCGAGCTGACGTTTGGTTCACTGTTTGAAAATTTCAAGACAGCGAGAGCCTTTCTCAGACATCCAAATGACTGGTTCTCATGGTCTAGAGCTCTAGAGCCCTTTACATCTTCCATGAAAACTGAGGTGGACAGGGATCCTTCTAAAGTCAGGCCAGCAGCTTCCCATGGACCAGAATAGATTTGTCACTGGACAGAGTGGCATTCGGAAGTTATGCGCCGCTCTGGTGCCTGGCCGTTTAAGTTGTCAACAATAAATTGGAATTTCATAGCTCATTATTTTCATAACTAAGAACCACAGTGGACAAAATGTCACTCTAATTAGAACTGCCTTTTAAGAAGCAAGTTCAGCCCTAAAACAGTGTGTCTGGGAATTTCCAAACTGGGCCAGTTCGATCCACAGATCCCCTCAACCCCCAGAGGAATTTGATGGGTGCTGAGTGGGTGACAAATCATAGAGTGTTTGGTGTGTGGTGGCTGCAGTTTTCAAAGGCTGTGTAGCAAGGCTGGCAAAGCCCTTGGGTGCAGGCAGCTCTCTCTGTTGCCTCAGGAAGGAGTGTGGGTTGCCAGGAGTATAGACAGCCACTCTAGAATTCAAGGCTGTAGAAGGCTGGGTATTATATGAAGGCCAAGACAAGAGCAGGACTTTTGTCTCCTCCTGTTGGGAACGCCAGGTCATTTGAAATTTGGTGACATGTCACATGATAAAATTAAAACAGTGGGGATTTTAATCCCCAACTGTGCACTCTACTTTATGCAAATTCTCTTTTATCTTTCATTTATTTTTATTTTTTTGCAAAATAATTTTAGTCATTCTGAATTTCTGTCACCATAGCAGCTCTGCAAAGGAATCAGGGCGCATACCCGCCCCTTACCAAAACATGGTAACTGAGGCCGAGGAAGGCTGAGCAAGTCGGTCAAGATCACAGAGCCATTTGGTGTCAGAGCCACTACAGGCATGGCACCTCTTGACTCCCAACCTAATGCTCTTTGTGCTCTTTGCATCGAGGGACACTGTGCTGGTGGCTGCCGCTCGTCTTTTGTCTGTAAGCCAAAGGGCTGCACGGCTGTTTTGCTGAGATGAAAGGACGGTTATTAAGTCCGAATCCTCACTTGACACAGTCTCGAGTTGGGGTTTCGGGGGGTGTCTATGTTACTTTCTAAGGGCCTGGCCCACGTGTCAGTCAAACGGAAGACAGAAGCCTTGATTGTCGGGACTGTGGGGTCACACAGTTGGCACTGCTCAAGTATGTAGGGCAGGGAGCCCGGGGCTGCCGCATGCCAGCCATGTAAACGGTGGGCCTTATCCTGCTGCTGTGCGGTCACTGTAGTTCCACTGAGGACACAGTGTGGTCTATACATCTGTAAGTGCTGAGACCATCCCGGCCCTAAGAGGAGCCAGTGACTTTTGGTTCGATGAGCGAGTGAGGGAAAGATGTTTAAGAAAAGACCTTGAAAAGCTCTCCCCAGTGGTAAGAAGCCCAACTACCAATGCTTTAAATGTTAGCGAAAGCAGAAGCTTGTAATGGGAAGAGCACTGGGTTCAAAGTCTGTCTCTGTAGCCAGAAGGAGTTGTGCAAGTCCCTTAGTCTTCTGATCATCTGTGCTTTTCTTCTATAAAATCCCGCCGGCCTCCAAAGATGAGTGAAGATCAAGGTAATTTGAAGAACTCCTTAAACTCTAGAGCGGTGTACCAAATGAGAGTTAGCAATCCACTTTCCCTTGAGAAGCCAGTAGGACTGTAGAGTCCTCAGGAGATGCTGTGTGCCTTTCTACTTTCTGTCAAAAGCTATTGTTTCCCTGGATTGAACTTTTTTTGTGTGATTAAAAACAGTTTTTTTTTTAAGAAAATGTCTTTCAACAATTTTATAAAGAAGGAAGATAGGTTGAGCTTTGTTTAATGGTTAAAATTTGTAAATGACTCAGTCTTCTCAATGAAAACAAGGACTGTTCTTTACTTCTATAATATTCACTCACTTGGCCCTAGACAGACTTATCTAAGCAGAGAGTTCTAGCAACCCTATACATGTTCCATAATGCTCTGGGTCACATTTCCATCCATCCATCCATCCATCCATCCATCCATCCATCCATCCAACAGAATTACCCCATTCCTTCCTCCCCTCTTCCTCCTCCTCTTCCTCCTCCTCCTCTTCTTCCCCCTCCTCCTCTTCCTCTTCTTCCCCCTCCTGTTCCTCTTCCTCCTCTTCTTCCTCCTCCTCCTCTTCTTCTCCCTCCTCCTCTTCCTCTTCTTCCCCCTCCTGTTCCTCTTCCTCTTCCTCCTCCTTCTTCCTCTCTCTCTCTCTCTCTCTCTGTATGTAGCCAAGTCTCCTTGAAACTTGTGATCCTCCTGCTTCCACCTTCCAAGCACTGGGATTACAGATGTGTGCCACCATTTCTAGTGCCTTCCCCTACTTCTTATCAATACTCTAGGTTTAAACACTATAATTATTAAAATGTCTTTTGGATTAAAAAATTTCCAACATCAGGATAATCTTCTTTGAAAGAGGGACTCAAATTCCTCTGTAAAACAGAGGCATCCAGTGACTGCTAGAAGTCAGAAAAAGAACCAAGTCATCTCCCCAAATGGTCTTTCATGCCTCTCTTCTCTCCAGTCTCGGTTTTGTTGTAAAACCCTGACATCCTATTTGCGTTAACGAGGAAAAGCTGATAGCATGGAAATGTCCTTAGAAACAGCCATTTACCTCAGGGGAGGCCTCTGGGAGAGCTGGCAAGAATTGTGGTTGGTTTTTCTGATTGCTCGGGATTTGATTTCTAATACATATTTCCCATTAATGCTGGAATTCAACACTCCCTTTAATTTTACATCAGCTATTGTTTTTCTCTTTTGGAAAAAAACAATGTAGTACAGGGAACAGCTTGAGAGAATGCTGGAAATTTTGCTGGGGTTGGGCGAGCCAGCAAACCAAGAAAGGTCTACAACACCTTTCTGGGGAAATTTTAGTTCAAGAAGCTTGACCAGAGTCAATGCACCTTAATCCTTTGTTACCCCAAGGAAGACATTTAACCAGTATAAAGCCATTTTACATCACAGAAGTATATGGCAACTAACTGTCCAGCCACTTACTCTTCTAAAGCAATTTATGTGCTTTAGAGCGGCTAGAGGACCAAGAGGAAAAACTAACTTGCATTTTAAAAATAATCTGTAAATAGGTATTTTATGATTTATATTATCAATACAATACAATACAATACAATACAATACAATACAATACAATACAAGCCATGCAGGCACCAAATTGAAGTGAGCCCAGGACACTGTTGCAGGATTTCTAATGATTTTAACATGGAATTTTCAGGATACTAAAGTGCTCCAGAGACAAGGAGATGCCTGGTCCTATGCACCCTCAGATCTTACCCAGGGAGCGAAAAGACAAACAAACAGAAATACACCCTGGTGCCAGGCATAGTATTTTTGTGGACTTCACAATGGCACATTAAGAAAAATAAAGAGAAGCTAGTATAACTAATTTTAATTATGAATTTTATTTAACCCAATGCATACAGATTGTCATTTTAACATAGAACAAATATACAAAACTATTAGTGGATGGCCAGATGGTTCACCTCATCAAGGTGCTTGCTGCCAAGCCTGGTGACCAGGATTCAATCCCTGGGATTCCATGGTGTAAGGACAGAACTGACTTGGGAAGGTTGATCTCTGAGCTTGGCACACGCGTACATGCATGGAGCCATGCATGTACACAAAATGCATACTTTTAAGAAATAAAGTTTAAAAAAATCATCAAGATATTTAATAGCCTTTTTCATACTATATTTTAAGATCTGTTTGCATTTTCAGTGTACCACAAGTCACACTTTGCACATTTCAAATGTCCATCCACTTTGCAGGCTCCCATGGCTAACCATGGCTAACTATGATCCTCTCTTCTTGCGTCTAGGTATTATGAGACAGGAAGCATCAAGCCAGGGGTGATTGGAGGATCCAAACCAAAGGTTGCCACTCCCAAAGTGGTGGAAAAAATTGCTGAGTACAAACGCCAAAATCCTACCATGTTTGCCTGGGAAATCAGGGACCGGCTGTTGGCAGAGCGAGTGTGTGATAATGATACAGTGCCCAGCGTCAGCTCCATCAACAGGTGAGGCTAGGGATTTGGGTGGGGCTGGTGTACTGAAGGGTCTGTGTGTGCCTCCTGAAGATCTGGGTCTTCTCCTTTCACTCTCTGGGGATTAGTTAGCAAGGGAGAAGACAGACGGTGCTGGACTCAGCTACTGGGAGAGGACATCATGCCGATACCCAGGCCACTTGAGTTTTCTGAGCCAGGAGTGACTGACGTCCCTGGGTTCATCTGCCTTTGTGGAGCACTCTTTATAAACTGTCCTGATTATCCTTTCGAAAACATCCCTAGGCCTGGGGGTTAACTCATCTCAGAGGTTTCCAGGCAGACAGTCTAGCCTCCAGTTTGGAAGGAGGCTGAACCACTTATGTGTGGGAAAACAAAGTCTGTTTTGGGCTGAGCACATGTGGCTCTTTGTCTAGCCCTGTTACCAAATTGAAGTGAGTCCAGGACACTGTCGTGGGATTTCTGATGATTCTAACATGGAATGTTCAGGATACTAAAGTGCTCCAGAGACAAGGAGATGCCTGGTCCTATGCACCCTCAGATCTCACCCAGGGAGCGAAAAGACAAACACAGAAATACACCCTGGTGCCAGGCATAGCATTTTTGTGGACTTCACAATGGTGTCCTCTCTAATCTCTTCCTCAGGCTGATCCAAAGCATATTGACTGATACCATCAGAGCCTTAAGAATAAATTTCTGACTAGGCATGGGTGTGCTAACACACATGTGTAATTTCAGCAGTGTGAAGACAGTGTTTTTGAGACCAGCCTGGACTACATAGCAAGAGCCCAATTCAAAAAATAAAATACTACATAAAATGAAAATTGCATTCTGTGAGAAATGTTTCTTTCCTTTCCCCTTTCTCTCTCCCCCTCCCTCTCTCTCTCTCTCTCTCTCTTTCTCTCTCTCTCTCTCTCGCTCTCTCTTTCTTTCTTTCTTTCTTTCCTAATGAGAGAGAATCTCACTGTGTATCTTTAGTTGGCTTGGAACTTGCTGTGTGCTTGAAATGATCCTCCTGCCTCAGTTTCCTGAGTGTTGGGGTCACACATGTGTGCCACTACCTGAAGTGGTACTACCAAAGAAGGTACTTTTCTGTTATAGATAGATCCATTTGAGCCTATAGTCAGGAGCTGGGGGTGTAGCTCAGTGGTTATAGTGCTTGCCTTGCATACATGGAGCCCTGGGCTACATCCCTAGTACCACGTTAACCTGGTACAGTGGTACATGCCTATAATCCCAGTGGGTTTACAGTGGGGGCAGGAGAATTGGGAGTTCAAAATCATCCTTAGGTGATGTGGAGAGTTCTAAGTGAGACATGAGATTCTACCTCCAAAATCCAAACAAACAAACAAACAAGTTATTTTTCCTATTAAAAGTAAATTGCATTATGGAACGATGGAAACTTTGCAATGGAGGGAGAGAGTTGGCAAATCAGAGAGATCCTAGCTACCTTTCTAGTGAAATTTTAGTGGAAGAATGTGAATTTTGCTAATACATACTATTATTATAGTATATACTATATAGTACACCGCAGTAATAATACTATTATTACATACTATATGTGCGTAATTTGAAATTTTCTAGTAAAATGAAATATGTATAGTTAATTGTGGTTAGATTTAGTTGACCCCAATATAGAAAAAAAAAGTATTTCAATGTACAATCAGTATGATGAGCTGTTTAACATTCTCTTTCTGGATACTAAGATTTAAACTGTGATTTACAGCACAAATGGACTTATACTAGATATATACCAGTGCTCATCCGTGCTGCTGTTCCCTCGGATAAGCACCATACTGCTTAGGTCTCTGGGAGCCAGGACTCGTCCAGCTGAGGGGGTCATTGGAGAACATAAAGGAAATGGAGACAATATTGGAGAAGTTGGTCCTCTCTGCAGAGTAACCTCAGGCAAACACCTGATTGGAATCTGGGGAGCCCACAGGTTTTTCCAGTGTAGGGAAGGCACACAATGACATTGTTCACAGAATAGCCTTGGCTGTCCATGGTGATCACAAACTGTTGCCTGTGTGGGTAGGGCTAGGCAGATGGCTTCTAATGAGGGAAGCAGGCCCGGAGTGAGACTAGAGACTGCAGTGGCAAGTGGGACAGCACAGCCCTGTGGGCGGGTGGCTGCCGGGAGAGTGGGCCTGAGTCTTCTCACTCCTCAAGGGAATCTAGACACCAGAATCTCTGTGTGGAGGTGGATGCGGGCGCATGAAAAACATCTAGGCTTTTAAATGGTGGCAATTCATTTCAAGCATAACATTCCTATCTTTGCTCTACATGTTTCTTTGAGATAACTTGCTTTGGGCTTAAATGTAGTTTTAAGTTACATTTGTTTATTTATTCATCACATCTCATCCTTGCAAAGACAGAAGCGGTTGGAGGTGTAGCAAAGGCTGCAGATGGTGGACTTGAATGAATGGTCCAGGGACATCAGGCTGATTCTGAGTCTAGGACTGTGCCACTGGAGGCTCTGGTGCTGGTGACTACAGCCACAACTAGACTCTGGGACCCCTAGGGCATCTTAGTCCATAGATATGGCTGGCTGAGTGTATCTCCTTTCTATCTGTGGCCTGCCACAGCCCTCAGGCCTGCTGCTGTCCTGTGGCAGGTGCAGAAGGTGAGGCCCAGACAGGAAGGCCAGGGGAAAGGTGCCTCAGATGGACATGAGCATAGAGTGAGTGGTAAGAGGAGGCCTGGTGTCCATGTCCATGGTCTCTGCAAGCCACCTCCCGTGAGGAGGTCAGAGGGAGACGTCACTCTTCTTTCCCTATATCAGCGCATTATGGCTGACATGGTTTGCTGTCTACCGATATCAAGAATCCTTAGATCTTTCCAGCACTTCTCCCGGGGGCTTCTGCTGAGGACTCCCCTCTGCACGTTCAGTGAGGGTGCCTCAAATGTGAAGGATTCTCTTGCCAATGCACCCCGACTCCAGTCTCATTGGAAAGCCTGTACTGTCCACTACAGAACTGCTTTTTCATAAGAAAGCAGTCTGTTGCAAGTGTCAAGACAAAGAGTTCCTAGCTCTCTCCTAGCACATACTCACCAAGGCAACTTTTCACCGTTTCTCTATTTCAAACAGCTAGAGAGAAGGTGATACCTGCATTTGTATTTGTTCTAGTAGCCACGGGGTCCTCTCTACCACCCACCCTAGAGGCGCCATACTGCTGTCTTCAGGAACCAGCTCTGAAAAGAATGCTGACATGGAGCTAAATATCACTGAAGCAGTTCTGTCAGACTGGTGGGAGACTACCTGGAACTTAAGCTACTTTGCTCATTTGAGATGCTGCATTTGGGAGTGTTGAGGGCCAGGCAGGATGTCAGGGCAGACGGAGATGGTGGATGGAGTGGGGTCTTTTTTCTTCTCTTCCAGTTCTGTGGCTCTAAATTAGTGGCCAAGTGCTGGGACAAGTGGCATTCCCAGTTGTGTGTGTGTGTGTGTGTGTGTGTGTGTGTGTGTGTATGAGGGGCCAGCATTACTGGCTTAGGTCAGACTTTTATGGAAAACCTCAAAGCTTAAACATATTTGCTATCTACTCAATAACCAGCAAACCCAAAAACGTCTTTGCAGGGGTTGGAGGTCCCTGGTGAAGGATGGATTGTTAATTACTTTACTTAGCTATTTTTGTTTTGTTTTCTTGGAGTTGGGCGTGCCCTGTGGCCCAGACAGCTCTCTAACTGCCTATCTACCTGCCTCAGCCTCCTGAGTGCTGGGGTTTGCAGGCACGAGCCAGCACGCCAGCCTTACTTCTGCTTTTTAACCTTTGGCAGCAAGTCTTTGGAGATGCTTTTTCACTCCCTCTTTTCCTTCTCATGGGCAACAGACCTCGGTTTGGTTGTGGGTCCACCCAGCAAGGTCTCAGAGTTTTGGATCCTCAGTGTAGCCTGTACATCTCTCAACTTCAGTAGTGTGGTTATTTCTCTTTCTCCTTTTTTAGCATTTTTAGCAGTGTGTGTGTGTGTGTGTGTGTGTGTGTGTGTGTGTGTGTGCACGTGTGTGGTTGTTGTTGTTGTTATATGTGTGTGTATCTAAGCTGGAACTCCATGTCAATAATCATCCATCCTCAGTCACTATTCTACCTTACTGTTGAGGCAGGGCCTCTCAGCGAGACCCAGTGCTTGCTGATGACCACTCTACCCCGCCATCTTGCAACGGACGGACATCCTCTGTCTGTGCCTTCTGAGGCTGGGATTACAGACAGGCTGTCCGGTATTTTCATGATTTTCTCAGATCTGAACTCTGGTTCTCACGTTTGCCTGCCAAGCGATTCAATTGCTGAGCTATCTCCTCAGCCCTTACACCCCCTTTAGAGATAGTTTCATGTAGCCCAGGCTGGCCTTGAACTTGCTATGCAGTCAAAGCTGACCGTGAGCTTCTGACCCTCCTACCTTTACCTTGGTGTGCTGGGATCACCCCCGAGCCTGGGTGGTGCCGGAACCTGACAGCAAGGCTTTGTGTACGTATGTGCTGGGCAGGCTCCGTGCCAGCCAGCTACACCCCTGGTCCCCATCGCACCTTTTTCAAGGCACCACAATGTATATTTTTGTATTGATTTTACTTTTTTGTTTACAGTATAATTTTGTGAGAGGTGGTGGGATTTGATTGTAAGAGGACCTAGTTTTTCAAAGGAGGGTTACGATGCCAGAATGGGATCCTTAAATGCTTACAATGGAAGACCCATTCTGAAAAATGGGTTTTGAGTCCAAATAGCGTCTGTGTTTCATACAGGACCTGGTTAGCAGAAAGGACTACTTCCTTCAAATACATCTCAGGCCTGGGAGGTGGGGGTCTGGACTAACCCTGTGCTGTGTGTGACCCTGGCTAAATCGCTGGAGTCTGCCAGGCTTCAGTCTCTCCATCAGTATTAAACCCGAGGATGCTAACATGCTGCCCTGGGCCACGTGCATGCTTCTGCTCGGCAATATAGAATGGGCCTTTATATATTTACTTTAGATATGGTCTCACTCTGAACCCCCAGCCGGCCTTGAACTCAGGATCCTTCCAGCTCAGACTCCTGAGTGTTGGGATCACAGTTGTTCCATGTGCCTGAAGCAAATTTGAAGTGTCTAAATATTTTAAAGTTGAAGCTTCTCATTCATCTTTATGAAGACAGCAGTGAGGATCAGCTCAGGTGACGTTTATTACTAGCCACATCTGGCTGGTTTGTTAATTCAGCCCTAATAGTAATCATAATTCCATGGGGGGGGTAGGAATGATTCTTACTCTCATTTTTCAGACGAGGGAACTGAGGTAGGGAAACTGAAGGCTGGATTTGAACTCCAGTGCTCTGGTTTTGGGGCCTGTCCACTTACTCCCTGTGCTGCCGTGGCCTGTTAATGGTTCAAGACCTCTCATACCACTTTGCCAGTGATTTATAGGTATTTGAAAAGACATGTGAAAAATACACTTTGCTTTGTCTCTAGACAAATTTAATAAAAAGTTAGGGTTTTAAGTTGGACTTCAGTAGGAAATAGAATGTATAGCTAACATCTGTATACTTACATATCTCCTACATCATTGTAGACACACACACACACACACACACACACACACACACACACACACAGATTAGATCAAGGCAGCCAAGATGGCTCAGCATGTAGTTACTTGACATATCTAGTGGCAACCCAAGTTTATCCCTTCAATCCATATGGTGGAAGGAGAAAATCAACCCTGGAAGTTGTCCTCTGTCTCCAGCATGTGCACAGTGGGGCATGTACACATGTGTGTACATGTGCATGTACACACGCACACACACACTCACACACATACATACACACACATACACTCTCACATACACTCACACACACACAGGTACGCGTGCGCACACACACACACACACAGATACATACACACTCACACATACACTCTCACATACACTCACACACACACAGGCACGCGCGCGCACGCGCGCACACATACACACACACACACACACACACACAAATTTAATTTTGAAAACCTTTTTAAAAACCAAGTTGGGTAGCAACATAATTCAAGAGGCCAAGAAAAGGAATCTTACACCCAGGTCTTCATTCAGTATATTCCTTGTTTGCTTAATGGAAACAACTACCTTGAGAATTGTAACAAACAAACAAATGTATAGATATGCTCTATACATTTGAAGAGGTGTTTAGGCTGACTCACTGGAAAAGGGTCCCAGACTTCACTCAGGTGGTCAGGACTCTGATGCTCTGTGGTTAGGATTGTAGCATCATTGAACAAGTCCATTCCAGAGATCAGCTACCGAGGTCAAGTGCCCTGGGCGCCTACCACCAAGCTGAGTGTAAGGTCAGGCAGAGGCAGGGCCTACTGACCAGTGAGGTTAACAGGAGGCATCTGCTACTTCTGTCCTTCCTTTGCAGAAGCTGGGAACCCAGGGCGGCCTTGAAACAAACATTCAGATACAGTGGTTGTCATGTGTAAAGTGCAGGAGATGAAAACAGCATGCACAGCTTAATCCTGTTTTTTTTTTTTTGGTGGAGAATGGGGTTTTGAAACAGCAGCAGGGCTATGGGTATAACTATGTATCCAATGTGAATGTAGTGGATTTTTGTTATTTATTTATTTATTTTAGTATAGAATAGAATTTATTTAGGGCATGGGGAGGGGAGTTAAGGGGGTAGTAGAGGCAGAGAAAGGCAGAGAGAAGGAAAGAGTAGAGAAGTAGAGGCCGGCCATGACCACGTGGAGAGAGGGGGGAAGGGAAGAGCCCAAGAGGGCAAGAGAGAAGAAAACAAGAGGATAAGAGCAGTGTTTTTCTTTTTTCTTTTTCTTTTTTCTTCTGAGATGGGATCTTGATAGTTCAGGCTGGCCTCAAACTTTCAGTCTTTTGTGCCTCCGGTTCCCAAGAGCTGGGATTACAGGCATGCGGCACTGCACCTCGTAGATGCCTTCATAGATCTACCTTCCTTATACTTATGTGTTATCCACACAGTCTGTAGTAGAGCTGGGAAGATGGCTCAGGGGGCAAAGGGTTTGCCCTGTGAGCACAGGGACCTGGTTTCGAGTCCTTAGAGTCCACATTTATCAAAGCTGGTAGAGTTCTGTGATGTGGCTCAGCCAAGTGATGCTGCTTGCTACCAACCCGAGTGTCTGCTTGATCTTTGGAGCCCATAGGGGTGAGGGAGGGGGAGACAGACTGTGGTCACTGGCTCGCCAGCCTATCCCGAGTAACAACATCCAAGGTTGTCTACACATACTCACACAATGTGCAGGGGAATATACAGACACATGCTCAGACACAGAAATGTAAAACGTAGCTTATAGTGAACACAAAACACTTTGATAATGAAGTAAAACTCTACCAAGCGTCCTGTTAAATACGAACAGTTGGAGCCTGGAACAGAACTTTTCTAGAGAAAGCCAACTTTCTATTATACCATGCCTCACCCATTTCCAGGGACTTTGGTTGTCTTTGTTATGTGTTCAAAGATGTGCTGTGTTAGTGGTCTCTGGAGGCCCCCGCTGATCCTGCTGGGAGCTTGCCATCAAGGCTCCCCATGCTCCTGGGGGTGGGCGTCAGAACTGCCAGGCTTCGGGGAAAGAGAAGTCAGTGCAGCCTTTATATTCAAATACAGATTCCAGCAAATTTTTAATTTTTTTTAAATAAAAGTATTTGATTACTTAAAATAAAGAACAATTTATGGGAACTCCCTAGCTGAGCTGAGGTCACCATGGAACAGTCTTGCTCAAGGTCACAATCAGGTTTGTGCTGGAACTGCAGCAAAGATTCTGGAAAGGCAAAGGGGACCCTTCTGGCTCCCAACTGTGTGGTCCTTTCTATGATAAAGTTTGCTGGTTTTGATTTAATAAAATTTTACTTTTTCAAATGTCCCATCTGTTGAACCTGCTCCAGTGTCTTTGGCAGGAGCTAGGACATCTCTATGCTTTGTGTTTCTGCTGTAAATGACAGGGGCTCTGTGTTTTGAAGTCAGGTTGATGCATCCTCTGCTAAAGCACTCTCGAAGGCTACTCTGGCCAGGGAACCTGGAACCTTCAGTCTCTCAAAGAGCACAGTTGGAGTGGTTTATAGTTGGGCGCTGTCTACAGAGTTTGTCAGATAGGACCAGGTGGATGAGTCTGTCCTGAACTTTGCCTTTGGATCACCTGTTTTGGCTTTGCCCCACCTTTTTTCACTAGTTCTTTGTCTTTGGCCAACTTTCTGGCATGTTTTCTTCTGGTTGTCATCCTTGGACATGGGGAAACTCTGGAAACACAGCAAGCACTGCAGCTGAGATCCTCGCCATGGGCTAGATCTGAGCTGGCTTCTTAGTGAAGCCAAGCCAAGAGCTTTCTCTGGGTAGCACTTGAACCCTTCAGTGACACAATGCTCTCCCTAGCTGATTTCCCTGGTGGGCACGTTAATCTTATTTGTGGAGTCTTTAGGGCCAAGAAACCAAGATGGGAGCACTGCCAGAGGACAGACAGATTGCCTGGTTCAGTTCTTCTGTCCCATGTGTGGTAGATGAGCTCTAGAGAGGGGAAGGATCTCTGATAGGGCTGCAGACGCATCTGAGAGACAGCTAGGCCAGCCGGACCAGTATCACAGTATCACATCATCTTCTTTCTTCAGAAAAAGAAGCACTCAGCCAGGTGTGGTGGTGCACACCTGAAATCCCAGCACCTAGTAGGCGAGGCAGGAGAATCAGGAAAGGAGTTCAAGGATAGCCTTTGGCACATAGGGCACTTGAGGCTAGATGAGCTTTATGAGATTCCATCTCAGAAAACTAAAGTTTGCGTGCGTACACACACACACACACACACACACTGATCAAAGAAGTTCTGAGGGTCCAGGAATGGTGGGTGCAAGTCACCCAAGACATGGGAAAAATCCCCTCAGAACCCCTAATTCTGAGCCTGGGTTCATAATCTCCCAATTCTGCTCTTCTCCTGTGTCTCTGCTTACCTAGCTACAGTCTCTTCTCTCTCTCTCTCTCTCTCTCTCTCTCTCTCTCTCTCTCTCTCTCTCTCTCTCTCTCTCTCTCTCTCTCTCAGGCAGGGGCTCATGCATGCTGCACTAGACTTGGACTTGCTATGCAGCTGGGGATAACTTTGAACTTCTGATGTTCTTACGTCCTCTCCCATGTGCTAGGACTATGTGTGTGTAGCACCACGTTCAGTTTATTCCTTGCTGGGGATGGAACCAGGGCTTTGCTCACGCCAGGCAAGTCCTCTATCAAGGGAACAACACCCCAGCCTCAGGGTCTCTTTCCTTCTCAATGGTAAATAATCATTTTTTTTCCCCAACAGGATCATCCGAACAAAAGTCCAGCAGCCCCCCAATCAGCCGGTCCCAGCTTCCAGTCACAGCATAGGTAAGAACTTTTAAAAAAATTTGAAAATCTAATGGGCTCCAAATATTCTAAAGAACTTTTAATCATTCTTATGGACAGATAATTCTGCATAAAACACTTCACATGCGTCCTAATGCTCCTTCTTTGTCATTCTCCAAGGGCTGAACCTGGCAAATGAATTTTATAAATACTGCTAAAAGGTTTTGAATTTTACTGATTATTATGATAAATAGCTTTCACCATGAGACAGAAAATTGAAATCTAAGCCAAAAAAAAAATCCACTAATGGGGGTCTATAGAATGTCAGATAATTAAAGTAATAAATCAAGAAAGGGATACTTATTCATAACATTTTCTGCACCATTAGTCAGTAAGTAGTTTTGAATGTGTTTTTTTCTTCTTCTATAACCGGCCTTCTGCAATGCTTTGTGCGCTTGCAGTCTTGAGTGAAGATGTAGCAAAACTTCTCAAACTTTTTTCTCTCCCTTGCTCTCGCTTCGCCCTCTCATACTCCGCCAACTGTTGAGGGCTGCCTGTGTGGTTCCCGAGGTCCACAAGGGAGGTCTGGGTGACGGTGACTCGCTAGGGCAGAGTCCTAATTCACCACACTCAAAAGTCTGAACTTTTTTCTCTTGCTTCCTCTTCAAAGAGGAGTTGAAAATGACATTTATAGTCAAGGCATGTTCTTGATGTTATTTCTCCACTTGGGACATAGGAATACTTGTGGATTGCCGGTGTTTGGAGGGGGCAGTTACTCTGTTGTAAGAAAGTCAGTGAGCTTTCAGAAAATTCAGTAAGCTTCTTCAAGTTTGGGTGCCACACACCCCGAGAATTCTGCAGAACTGCAGATTGTGCATTATTCCTGCACATTTATCACTGCCAGTTAAATCTGTGTGTGTGTGTGTGTGTGTGTATGTGTGTGTATGTGTGTGCGTGTGTGTGCATGTGTGCGTGTGTGTGTGCGTGTATGTGCATGTGTGCGTGTGTGTGCGTGTGTGTGTGCGCGTGTGTGTGCATGTGTGCGTGTGTGTGCATGTGTGCGTGTGTGTGCGTGTGTGTGTGCTGTGTGTGTGCAATGTGTGTGTGCTTACTTGAGGAAGCCAGAAGAGGGCGCCGGATCCTTTGGAGCAGGAGTTACAGGCAATTATGAGCTATTTGATATGGGTGCTGGGAACTGAACTCAGGTCCTCTGGAAGAACAGCAATTAACCAACGAGGCTTCTCTCTGGCCTCCACTGCCATTCTTTCTTTCAATAAAAACCTGGCAATGAGAAAACTGTCAAAGGCCTGGCTTCTAGTTCCCCACTTCTGTCATTAACTCACCCAGTCAACTAGATGAGTCTCTCAACTCTGAGCACCAGTTTTCTTGTTGCTGGTTGAAGGGTCACAAAGGTGTTTCCTGAGACTTCTGGTCATCTAAGGATGGCTCTTTGAATAAAGGTAAGACAGAAGTTCTCCCTGCCAGAAACCATTCTCATTTAGCATGGCTGTTTGAAACACTTCACCATGCACCTGCTATGTAGAGCCTGGTGTGAGATCAATGCCTGACAAAAATTCCTGTTCTCAAGGGCTTCCAGTCCCATGGGGAAATGTGGGAAGGGAATTTGGGAAAACAAAACAAAAACAAAAAAGCAAAACCACAAAAGAAAACACCACTACTACCAACAACAATGCAAAACAAAGAAAAACAAAACCCAAACAAACAAATAACAACAAAAAACCCCAACCAAAGCCCAGAAAACAGGTCTGCTTGCACAGCAGAAAGGGAGCCTCCTGTTTGCTGGGTGGAATAGGTGACTGAAGAGGGTTTCCTGGGTGGGGTGAGGGGTGTTTGTGGCTGACATTTCATTTGGCTTTAACTGTTCCAGGGTGAGTAGCATGAAAAAAAAACAAAACAAAACTATCTTTCAGTAGTATTAGGAATAATTCTACAGTAACGCAGCAGAGTGATGTGTTTTGCCCCAGAAATGTCTATTAAGACCCTATCTCACAAGTATATAGCCTCACACAGTGTCTGGATTTATTGAGCATTGAGGGCCCTAAATCTCAGAGGTCCAGTGACTAGTTTAAAGACATAGGTGAAGCCAGAACTGGAACCTGGGTCCTCTGTGGCCTGTGTAATTACAAAATAATTAAGCAGGTGTCATCAGCTCTGCCAGTGACACGGCCAAGCCTGGCTTCCATGGACTGTTGTTTGAATTGCCAAATGATCTTTTAAAATTTTTTTGGGTTGTTCTTTGCACCTTGGTACAGAAGAGGTTGTGGGATTTGCATAAATCTATCTTGAGGAGCTTTTTCTGGTGAAGAGAAAGAGAAGTTAGCAATTTCTGCTTTGGTGTCTCTTAAGAAGGCTCTAACATCAAGCTCAAATGTGAGCAGAAAGGCACTGTGCCCTCTGATCCCGCACTGTGCCCTCTGATCCCGCACTGTGCCCTCTGATCCCGCACTGTGCCCTCTGATCCCGCACTGTGCCCTCTGATCCCAGAGGCTGGTGCTGCCTCTGCTCCAAGGAACGTGACTTATCACCCCAGCCACATCCTGCTTTGCACAGTAAAGACTCCACCTGTCTCCAGCTGGTGGCTCCTGGAGAGGTGTGAGAATGGTCTGCAGGTCATCACCAGTGGAGGAAGAACCTCTACATCTCGCAAGTGGAAACCCAGCCACGTAGTTAGAAAGACTAGGAGTCACTGGGAAACTCACTGAAGTCCCTTCTCCTCCTGACCCCTAGGGACATAGAGACCTGGCCCTGGCCACAATAAGTCACTGCCTCTGGTTCCACTTCTAGAAAGGAAAAAATTAGAACTGAGGCTAAGTTTGGAGCTGCTTAGCCAGATCACCTGGAACGGATTCACCTTGTGAAACTAACCCTCTTCATTTGGCAAATAGAAATAATCAGTTGTGCCTGGGCTGCTGCAGGGATCAAGGGGGAAGCATGATACCAGTGGAGACACATTATCATTCTCCAGTGTTCATCAGAGAAGAGCATACTTCTTATTACACTTTACTTAGTGTGTCCATCCGTGTGTGTGTGTGTGTTTGTTGTGTGTGTGTGTATGTGTGTGAATACATGCATGGACAGAATGTAAGCAGAGATGAACGTGACTCTGGAATGTGTCTAGATGTCTTTCCAGCACTGGAGGTGCCACCAACTGGTGCCCCACTCACCCCACCCCCATTCTCTTGTCTCCTGCACCCTTGGAGTACCCTGGATCTTAGTACATTCCCCTTTTATTCTGTGCTTGCGTTCCCTTTCTGCTGGGTCAGGGTGGGTATCCTTGAGCTGGCACTCTCCCTTCTGTGGCAGCTGTACCCAGCCCTGTGTATCTGGTGAGCACCTTTGTGACAGGCCGGCACCTCTCCTTCTACAGTGTCTACAGGCTCCGTGACGCAGGTGTCGTCGGTGAGCACTGACTCTGCAGGCTCCTCCTACTCCATCAGTGGCATCCTGGGCATCACATCCCCCAGTGCCGACACCAACAAGCGCAAGAGGGATGAAGGTAAGAGACGGCTGCGCATCCCTGCCAGGGATGGACCAAGCAGGGGCTGTGAGGAGCACTTGCGGAAGGCAGAAAAAAAAGTGCCAGGAGAACATGCTTAGCTGCAGAGGACTGGAGTTCCCAGGGCCCTAGCCTTTCCTGAACAAGGACCATGGACAGGTGCCTGTGTGGGACTCCTTCCTGGCTGGTCTCCTCCCATCTTTACTCCTTGGGTGAGAAAAGCCATTGTGGTCTTTAAGAGGATCTGAGGACAGACCTGGTGCCCCAGGGCTGTTGTGTATAGAAGGTCTGAGCTCAGCACCAGTGTCTTCCTTGTGGGTTTTGGAGGCAGGAGAGGGGTTGGGTAGGGAAGGTCCTGCAGTAAGGGACACATGTTGGGGAAGAAAGGGCAGGGACTGGAAACACTCCTCTGGAGAAAGTGGAGCAATGATGTTGGGGGGTGGAGAGAAATAAATAACGACTCATTTTTGCCTTTGGACTTGAACGGAAGGAGCCCTGGGGCCTCCTGGGGATTATAAAGAGACAACTTTTTCCTGTGCTTCCTGAACAATTGGAGCTGGCCACCTGTGTAGGACACATGTTACAGTAACCTGGTCCCCTTCTGCTGGATGGGCCACTGGCACTGGCTGACATTAGATTGAGAGGAGAAATGACTGCCTGGAAGTCTTAGTCTGAAAATGTGTGAGTGAGTGAGTGTGTGTGTGTGTATGTGTGTGTGTGTGTGTGTGTGTGTGTGTGTGTGTGTGTGTGTGTGTATGTAAGGGTGTCTTTATGTATGTGAGGGTGTCTGTGTGTTAGTGTGTGTCTGTATATGAGTGTGTGTGTGTCTGTGTGAGCTATGGTCTAGGACTGGAGAGCAGAGTTACAGAATTTTGATTCAATTATCTATTTGCTGGCACAACTATTCCTTAGCATCATGTAAGGGATGTGTGTTCTCATGAATACATGCCTAACTATTTAAGATCTGTAACTAGAAACTTTAGTCAGCTCGGTGGTAGATTGGCCTGGGGTCTGTGTGCGCCAGGCGTTGGAGATGGGCCTGTGGCCTGAGTGTGCAGTGGTAGGCCAAGCTGGCATGATTCATGGTTCTTAGGAGCGTGCCTCGCTCCCTTCCCCGGCTCCCATGCCTCGGAACAGATGTCAGAAGTCTTTAACTCAGTGGGTCGCTGTGCCGGCTTGCTGCGGGGAGCAGTGGGCCTGCCATCTCTGTTGGTTTATGGAGTTGATGGTGTCATCTTTCCTCTCCATGTCACCTGGATTCTAAGCAGTTGTGCCAAGCTAGTGTCTGGCTGTGTTTGATCGCAGTGAAGGGCTGGCTTAGAAGGTGCCCCCTTGCAAATGAAAAACTCAGGCAGAGATTTTTCTTTTTTAGAGAAAGAAAAAATAATCTAGTTTAATGTGTATTAACAGATTCTGAGCGGGGAGGGCTTGGTACTGCAGAGTTCTATTGATTCGCCGACTTAGATCAGCAGAACTCTTTGACCTCTCTGCCAGGCACACAGTAGGTCAGAAGGTAGCTGTGATCTTGAAAGCTCTGTTGATCAGCTTCTTTTACTGATCATCGTGGCTGCTTTGGGGATACTTATTTAAAAAAAAAGTATTTATTTACTTATTTACTTATTTATGGGTAAAGGTGCGCAAGTGTCACGATGTGCATGCAGAGATCAGAGGACATCTTATGGGAGTCAGGATGTAATCCTACTGCTTGGGAGTCTGCGACAGGAATATCAATGAGCCCAGAGCCATCCTGGGCCACACAGTGAGGGCCTGTCTCAAAGATGACAAAACGAAACAGGAACGTTCAGAAAGAGATGGAGGACTGGATGCTCTGCAGTCCTCCTAGTACCGAATCTTTTGGTAGAGCCTTGAACCTTAGGAAGATTTGGGGTGAAGTTTCAGTCTGTGGTATGAAAGGAGTTGATAGTGTTGGAAGCTTTACAGGGTTGGGAAGACTGGAGGTAATCTGTGCAACTCTCTGAGGCCCCTCAAAGCTGTCTTGCTTCAACAAGAACAGGGTAGGTTTAACAGAGAAGTAGGTCTTGTTGGGGAGATGTTGGGGGTGGGGTTGGGGCAGGGCACTACACAGGGTGCCTCATCCTTTCTCACTCTCCTCCTGTATCCCCATGAATCCCTACGTTGGCCCAAAGAGAGATGAAGGGGCTGAGTGGGCACTTTCACTTTATCAGGGAAGGTAACCAAGGTTCCAGGGTGCTCTGTGATGTTGACAGTAGATGGGGAAGGAAAGGAACAAAAGAACTCTGAGGCCTCATCCCCTGGCCTTATAAGATGCTTGTCACCCCGCCCCCCATCCTCCAGGGAGGAGGATGGGTATGAAGAGCCCGTGTCTGGGCAGAGCCTTCAGTGGGCATGAGCAGGAGTGGCAGGCACCAGAGCGTGGCTAGTAGGTTGGGTGCTGTTGAGGGTATGGTGACGGGAGATCTTGAGGTCAGGGATTTGAGCTCAGTAACCAGGGCAACGGAGAGGGAATGGCTGGGCATGGGGGGGGGCATCTGGGACTAGGCATCATACTGTGGATATGGAAAGGTGCTGATCTCTAGGAGGGTAAGCAGGGAGAGTCTCAGCAGGAAAAAGGGTGTTCCAGGTCAGGAGGAAGACAGCTGAGCATCTCGCGCCATATCTTCAGGTGGTAACAGAGGCTTCCCAGTGGGGTCCCTCACCCAGCTCCCTGGTGCACCAGCATTTCCAGCTTGGAGTTGCATTTTGCCCTGTGGGCATTTCCTGCCCAGACCTCAGGGTTGGAGAAACAATGATACAAGCATGCATACACCCTCATGCAGAGGGCTGGCTAGAGGGTCAAAAGAAATAGCTCTGAGTCCCTTCAAAGTGTAGAGTATGTGAGGTGACACTTTCCTTAGGGGTGGGATGAGCAAGGCAGGAAGGGCTTTTGATCCGAAGGGTCTAGGAGGGCTCTTCTCAGGAGAGAGAACATGCCAGTCAAAGGTAACGGAGAGTGTGCCCAGTCTGGGACTCCAGTGAGCATGTGCAGAGAGAGTCCAGCCTCAGGACTTGGACAGGGAGAGAGGGGGCAAACATGTTGGGGTGGCTCCATACTGACTGTACCTCCTGGCACTTTTAGTTAGGAAATAGAATAGCTTTAGAGAGTCAAGAAATACTGTGCTGAATGTTTAGGGGTGTTGATATGGGTATTGGAATAACAGGCCTACGAGCTACGTTCAGAAGCAGATCTAAAGCCACAGGTGTGCTTGACTACTTTCTGGAGACCAAACGGTAACCAGCAGGACAGAAGTGTCTGTGCCCTTCCCTCCGAGCACTGGATGGTGGGACTGAGTTCAAGGTCAGCTTGGCTGCACAGCAAGACTGTCTCAAAAGAACTAAAATCGGAGCTGGGGGTGGGGACGCACTTGAAGATCAAGGTTAGCCTCAGACTACATGGTAAGTTGGAGGCCAGCTTGGGCTATGGGAGCCTAGTCTCAAAAGATAAACAAAAAGAAACTTAAAAAATTTTTTTTCACTCACCCCACCCCCAAACCAATCTTGATTAACAAGAGAAAGAAAAGAAATGGAGCTGGAGATTGAAAAGATAGCTCGGGTGGTACAGCACTTGACAGACAAACATGAGAACATGGCTTTGGACCCCCTGCGCCCTAAAGAGCTGCAAGGAGTAGCATGAGCCTATACTCCTGCTCTGGAGACACATAACCAGAGGAGTTTTGGCTCTCACTGGTCAGCCAGCCTTGACATACTGCTAATATCCAGGTTCAGTGAAAGCCCTGTCTCAAAAAAACCCAAAAAACCAAACAACAACAACAACAACAAAAACCCAACCAACCAAACAAAAAAAAAAAACAAATTAAAAAAAAAAACACAAATGTGGAGCACACAGATGAAGGTACTTGACGTCAGTCTCTGGTCTCTATATGTATACACAAACGCACATGTGCACGTGGACACACACACACACACACACACACACACACACACACATGCACTTACACGGAAACAAATGGAATTAATCTTAAAAACATATTTTCTTAGTCTAACCATTATCACTTCAACATATAATCAAGTCTTGCGATAGGATATGCTGCCTCTCTCTTTTTGCTTTTTTTTTTAACTGGGTTGTTGAAACATGGTGTACATTGTACATGCATAACATACCTCAGTTTGGGTGCCAAACCTCTGAAGCCTCAAGTCGAATGTTATCAAGTCTCTTGGGACAAACAAGTTTTGTTAGTAGGAAGGTTATTTTGTAGGGCATTCTCTCTCTCTTTTTTTTGATATTTATTTTAAATTTATAAATTGTTACTACCGCTGTTTATGTGTGCTGTGTGTCGGGGTGTGCGGATGTCACAGAGTACACGAGGGTCTAAAGGACAACTCTGTGCAGTTGGTTTTTATCCTTGCACCTTTATGTGGGTTCTTGGTTGAACTTACGTTATCCAGCTTGGGCCACAAGTACTTTCACCCTCTTGAGTTGTCTTACCAGCCCGGTTTCTGTTTTTAAAACTTTGAAGTGAATTGAAATGAAATGAAATGAAATTTGAAAATATAGACAAATGTGGTTGGCAGAGCATGCCTACAATCTCAGCACTTGGGGGAAGGATGCAGGAGGATGGACTGCTGTGCGTTGTAGAGTTCAAGGCCATCCTAAGATACCTAGTAAAACTGTTTCAAAACAAGGAGAAAGCCTATAGTTCTCAGTTGTACTAGCGCCATAACTCCAGTGCTTACTGGTAGGCTAATGGCTACTGTATTGAACAACACCAAATACATAATAGATGCTCAATAAATGCTTACTCGTGTTCCTTTAGAGACCTAATTAACGAGGAGAGTAAATGGGGCCTGTGGTCACTGCATTCACAGGGCCTCTGTTTAGCAGGGTGGGGCCCCCACAGAAAGCCCTGCTTGAGTAAGGAGACTCAGACCTAGAAGAGACAACTTAGCCCAAACTTGGACGACCTGTTCTGTGGCTGAGGCAGCATCACATCCCTACGGTCTCTGAAGGCAGAGCCAAGGTGGCTAAAGAGAACTATGGGAAGCAGGCGATAGCTGGACCAAAGATAGGAAGAGCATCTTGGAATGTGAGCTCCCAACCGCTGGAAGTATGAACAGGACAAAAGAAGGGCAGAAGACTCAGAGAAGGCATCTGTTCAGGCCACTGTGACTTTTGGAGGCGGTCCCAGCAGTCAACTGGCGCTTCTGTGACATACAGAGTTTGAAGCAGTCTCCTCTACCTTTCTCCTTTTGTCACCTTGCCTGGCTCTGAATCTGCCTTTCATGGGATGCAGCTGGGTGAAGGCCCTCGCCCCTTGCTCACAGAGATGCTTTGGATTCTCGGGGAAGGCCTGGACCATCAGGTTGGAGTTGGACCTTGTGGAGAGTTAGCCTGGTCTCACCCGTGACCTTTCATGGAGAAAGCTGTGACCATGGTCCTGGGACCCTGCAGGACCTAAGGTTCAGTGCCTGAGGCAGGGGCCTCTGTCTCTGGAAAGTCCAAGGGAGCTGCTGGCAGGCCAGACTTGGGAGGATCAGGCAGGGTTGTGAATAGCACCAGGGGTGAAAGGGAAGCCCTCCTGCTGCTTCCTGGGACTTTGATCTCCAGCGAGGCCCTCTCCTGCCTTCTTCCGCTGGTCTCAAGGGCCCCCATTCAGATCTCCCTGACCTTCCCTCCCCACTTCCCTTGAGTTTGAAAGGCCTTGAATACAGGAGGTCAGTGGAGTGAGAATCTTTTCACCAGCTCAGAAAGCCAGGATCCAGGACCCGTGTCCATGCTGGGCCTGTTGAGGCAGCTAAGGGATGCTGCAAACAGGCTGCTGTCTCTTTAGGGAGGGCACAGAATGAAAGCCAGGACCCTGAGGTGCCAGTCTGTTAAAATAATGCCAAGTGCAGTGTGACCCCATAATGAGGGTGAGGCAGCTGGCTGCGGGCTCCTCTCAGGACTGTTCCTGTTGCTAGGGTGTTTTTGTATCCCTGGTGGTTCCTTTTATTTGGGAGTGCCTCTCATAGTGGGTTTTCCTGATTCTGTGTATGTTGTATTAGTTGCCCGTCAACACACTTTCTTTTCTTTCTGTTTATTTTTTCACTCTTTCTTTCTTACCAACCCCGACTCCTGTCATTTGGCTGAGGTCCCAGTTCAGCCCTGCCTAGCAAACCTCTGGAGGATGGTGGTGTGAAGGGTTGGGAGGACTAGGCTCAGCACTTCCTAGCCACAGGCTCTGGTCCGTCTGTCTTTCCCTGGACATATTTCCTGCACTCTGGTCAGAGGATGGAACAGAGTCGGGGAGCTAACTGTTGGATTTTCAAGAATAGACAGGTATGAACAAAACTGGACCATTTTGTCAGGAGTTAGCGGTGGCAGCCTTTGTCTATAGATCTTGTACAGGTCTATGATCTCTAGGGAGCCCTGCTACCCAGAGATGCTGAGGCTTTAACAGATTCTGGGGTGGGGTTGGAATGGTCTGAGGACTTCCTGTAGGGACTTCCTGTAATGAGATCTTGAGCCAGTAACCTGGTCTCCGAACCTGTATTTTGTCATTTGGAAAGGACAGATGGCTAGAGCCTAGTTGGATTACCATGAGGTTAAAGGAAGTGGCTTCCTGAGAGGGTTTGAGTGAGGGCTTCATAAATGGTCACTGGGGGCTTGAGGATGTGGGGACAGTCTCAGGCGTGGGATGGCTCCAGCCACACTTCAAGCTGAAACTCACAGCTTTGCCTGCCACTGATTTCCTGTTTATAACAGTCAAGGGTGGGGGGTGGGAGGTGGGGGTGGGGTACTGAAGGAGTGGAGGGAGGGCAAGCTGGGGAACCTGTGGACAGCTAGGCTGAACAACAGTGCCCCCAGGCGTTGGCTGCAAAACCAGGGACCACCCCATGACCTTTGTCCTTTCTTTCAGGAACCTTCCATTTCCCACTTTGGGGTGGTGGAGCTGCTGAGTGCGGCCTCAGTTTTCCATGCAGAGAGGTGCAGGGTCCACACCAGGCGCTGTCCTCCGGGGTAGAGGACAAAATCAGAATGCCTGGGTCTGGAAGCCTGAGTGTCTCACAGGTTCTTCCGCGTACGTCATGGAGAGCAGCTAGGAGGTTATGGCATGTGCCCTTCTGCCCAGGTCATCGTGTAGACGAGGCTGGGCTGGAGGGAGTCCAACTGGGTCAGATGGTAAACCCTAGAAAACCTGGAGGGGTTTACCCTCAGAAAACCCTTGGTGTCCCCTGTAGTCCTCACTGTTAAGAGTCATTGTGACCTTATGGTAAGGTGCCCTACTGTGGCTTGAGGGGCTCCCCCGCTGATTCTCAGGAACACTTCGCCAGGAGCTCCTCCCTATCCCTCCTCTCACTCCTCAGAGCTTCTAGGCCATCATGCAGTCGTGCCCTCCCTCTGGTTTGGCTGCCCAAGAAGTTGCCTAGCCAGCCTGTCTGGCTTATCTGTAGCCAGTTCGTGCTCCTGGGTGGGTGCTCAGTGCCAGCCATCTGACCTTCACAGCTCACTGAGCCCGGGTGGGGATGCTTCCAGGGTGAGCACGGAGCCCTGGAAAGCAAGGAGCTCTGCCTGCAGGAAGGCATCCATTCTCACAGTAGCTCTTAGGGGGCAGGTAGGTGGTCATTGCCATTTTCTTGTGGCCCCTGTTGGGACTTTCCTGGCCCTGTGAGGGGTGTCCTGTACCGTCATCTCGATGTCCTTGTCCCTGAGTCTCTTGTTGTACAGGCTAGAACCATGACCAAGGTCTTCACTTGCTGCTCTTTGTTGTTCAGAGCTAGGTGGCAGTGGGCTGGCTGCTGGTCGTGATTTCATCTGAGGGTGAAGTCAGATCTGGGACTCCCGGGGTAACCACTCTTTGGGTTTCTGGGTGATTGCTCTCAGCTTGCTTTAGCACCTGCATTGTACTAGTTTCTAAGCCCCAAGAACATAATGCTTCTAGAATCTGAGCTCAGACGCTAGAGAGAGGAGTTCTGTCTAGTTGAAGACCATGCGTGGCAGGCCCAAGGAGTGGCCAAGAGTGTGTATTCTTGTGTGCAAGTGTGTGCACCCTTGAAGTCAGAGGTGTGGACAGTCCAGCACAGGCAAGAATAGAATGGTTGGGGCTGGGGCCCAGAAACCACCCTGTAGATGCCCAGAACAGTGGGCTGAGGTAATTTATGTTCTACACTCCAGGTCATGAAGCTCTGGCACCACCCGAGGACATGCTGGGGCCACAGAGATGCTAAGGACTGTAGGTCTGATTCCCAGTCTGGTTGGCTCTTCTTCCTCATCCAGCTTTCGAAGCCATCATTGCTTCAGCTGAGACCCCGGCAGCCAACTAACTGCAAGGGGCTCCTGGGAGAAGAGTCCAGGTGGTCCCCTGTGGGGTTTCACGGGCCTTTCCCTCAGACATGGGACCTGTCCCATGGGTGGGGGGCCAGGTTTCAGTTCCTTCCAGTTCTGGTCCCTGAGTTTCACTTTGATTCAGTTAAAGAGAGCCTGTGTGGGAGCCGGAGCCGCTGGCCCTCCCACCCCATCTGTTGACATGTTTGCTTAGCCCAAGTCTCCCACATTCCCCCAGAATTTGTGCATTTCCTTCTGCAATTGTGCTCAGGGAAGCCTAGGGATATGACAAGCAGTTCTCAAATTTTGGGACCCCCTTTAAACTTAAAAAAAGTATGGAGGACTAATTAACTTATTGGAATGATTAAAGTGGGTAAAATTAAATTATTTATTGGCTTATTTTGAGATAAAAGTTGTTTTCTAAACCAAAAATCTAGCAGGAGTGGCACTGTCTTACACCCGGGCAGGTGTCTTTAGTGTCTGGTTTGACAGAAGACAGCTAGAGTCACCATTGCACTCGCTGTCACGATGCCTTACATATCCTAGGCTCTGGGAAGTGCCACTATGTGCTTGAGTGAAGGCAAATGACACTGTGGCATTATGGGAAGGCAATTCCAACCTCAGGGCTCCCCTGAAGGTCTTGGGAACCCCCTGGTTCTCTGGCCTTCACCCGGGGGGTTTCTGCACAGGCTGCTCCCAGCACTGACTGTGTCTGTTCATCTCTCACACAGACGGGGGAGCACATGTGTGGTTTTAGTTAAAAGAGCAGTTTTGCCCGTGTCTCCCATCCTTAACTGGGAGGTTGTGGCTGGACACACAGGGCTTTGGAGATTCTCTCACACAGTGGATGTGTAGTTTCTGGCTCTTCTCCCAGGCTTTTGCTTCCACAGAGACACGTGAGCTCTGAGCTCTTCGTATGTCCAGTGGCATGTCTGTAGGGCCGAGGTCTGACCTCCCTCCAGCTTGCTTCCTTCAGTGCTTCCTCAGATTGGGGGGAGGGGCGGGGGGGAAGGAGGGGAACCACCCATCTCCTCACACAATCCAGTTCTGTGCTAGTTTGCAGGTCCGGCCCGAGGCATATTTTTGGTGGAAGAAAATCCAGCCACGATATTGATTGGGAATGAAATATGAGAAAATAAGAAAGTGCCTCTAGTATTTATCTTGATGCCCGGTACTAGGCAAAAAGCATATCTGAACGTGTTTTGTTCTTATTTCGTAGGGGCTTCTAGGTGCTCTAGAAACTGCACCAGGGGAGAGTGACTCACACGCATGCGTGTGCACAATGTGTGCTTGGGCAAATGTATAATTATTTCACTTTGACACTCCAGTTTTTCCTTTCACTGGCAGACATATCATTTACTGGAGAGAAAGGTAATGTCCTGAGAGAAGCTTTTATGTGCCAGGGAAAGAAGATGCATTACAAGAACTTATAAAAGAGATGATGGTGTGAGAGACATTGCTTATAGTGAGATCAATTGAACTATAAGCCAACAGAAGGTGTGGCCCCTTGGGAAGGGATTAAAAGTGAGGAGGGGTTGGAACTTCCCAGCACCAACCACCAGGTGGCACCATTGACCCAGGACAGCTTAGTTGCTGTCTAGGGTACCAGGGCAGTGGGTACTGGGCATTTGTGAATTGATATGCTTGTTCCTGGGTTGGAGTGGCATGCCTGGGTAGGCTGGTCCTTTATCTGAGTCTCTCTTCTCTGCCAGAGGGAAAGATGACCATTATTGTTGGGATTAATTCCATCCTTTATTTTTTTACCTTGTGGCCCAGACAACTTGACACAAACCTTTCTAGGAATTCTTGGGTCAACCCTGAGCCTTTACTTGTTGTGTGATCTTGGGCAAGTCACTGCTTTCTGAGGCTTGTTTCCCTCACGCTAAAACAAACAACTAGATCTTAAGGGTCGCACATTCAGTGGTGTGTTACAGATGACATTGGTGCTGGAGTTCCATTCTGGTTCTTTCTGTTAACTGTAGGACCATGGGCAGGTCACTTCTCACAGGAAACGTGTCAGCAAAGCTTTCCCTGGTTTTAAATACAATGCCTGATTGGAAAATGCTTTGGTGTGTGTGTGTGTGTGTCCCTGGGGACTGGTAGCTGCCCTCTCTCCTTAGGTTTGAATCTCTGCTTGTAAACACAGAAAGAGGCTTTCGGTCTTTGTCTTCTTTCAGACACTGTGTCTCTGTCTTACATATGTCTTCGACCTCCTCCTTTCTCTCCATCTCTGTGGCTACTGCCCTGGTCCAAACATTTCCTTCTTCCCTCTAGGACTATTGCTACTATCTCCGCTCTGCTTTGCCTCTTGATTTCTCCAAAGGGTCGCACAGCATGCCTAGTGTCCCCTCTGCAATACTGTTCTGATCCGTGGCTCGCAGCAGGGTTTGAAAACTTCAAACAGCGCCCTCAGAAGCCCTTGGAATTTTTTAAAGCTGGCTGCCTCATGAGACTGAGCCCCCTCACTGTGTCTGCTCCTGCCCAGTTCTGTCAGCCTGAGGCTCCTTTAGCAGTTCCTCAGCACCACCTGCCCTTTTACTGCTGACATCACACAGGTGATGCCGGAGTCAGGCAACCTGGGGTCTACTGCAGACTCCACCCATCCATACTCCCAGGACTTTGGGAATCACACATGAGAGCCTCAGTTTCCCCATAGGGGAACAAAGGTACCAGTCGTGCCTGCGGTTGAGCTGCAAGGGATGGACCGAAGCACATGAGGTGCAAGGAAACTCCCAAGGCCTCTCGTCATGGTGCTGTGACCCTTTCCTGCCCCACCATAGCCCAAGGTGACATCCCAAGAGCTCAGGGTTCAGCTTGACTGTCACTTCCACAAAGAAGGATCCCTTACCTATCTTGCCTTCTAGCCCTGTTAATAAGAATGAAACATCTGTCACTTGTCCATCCCCCTCAATTCCCATCGACTGTGAGCTCCAGGCAGGCAAGGAAGCATATTGGTAGCAGTCACCATGTCCCCTTAGTGCCCAGCTTAGGGCCTGGTTTGCGGTAGCAAATATGTCCCATATGTCTGAGAAGGCATGGGTTTGACTGGCTAGTAAGGGCGGACTGTGGAGTGGAACCCGGAGAGCCTTGCCTGTTAAGACTCCCCTCTCCTGCCCAACCCAAAGCCTCCAGCATGGCTGCCTAGACCCATAGAAGTGAGCTGTGAAGACCATTCTGCAGGATGTGGAGCACCCTCGGCCCCAAGGCACATGTGCACACATGTGTGTGCCTAAGATTCTCCTCTTTTTCCCTGATGCCTGAGCCTGTGCCACTAGTGTGAATGGACTGAGGTCCTGGCTGGGAACTGCAGGAAGGAGCCATGACGATCCCCAGCACTGACAAGTTTTGATTGACGCGTGCTTGAATGACAGAAACAGTTCATACAGCCAGTTTACCAAGCGGGCACTCTCACCACCCTCTCTGTTTTTACAGAGAGTCAGAGAGTTCAAGGAAGTTGTCCAAGGTCACACAGCTCAGCCCGGAATTTTGGAACCTGGGCAGTTGGCTCCAGTGCACCCTTACCTGTCACTCTTGTCTGCCTTTCAGTGTCAGAGTAGGAGAGTGCCAGTGTAGGGCTGAGTGTCCCCTTGGCCATATCCTCAGCTCTCTCCAGCATGGACCTTCAAGGCCACTTTTGCGTCAGTCCTGCCCCGAGGCTGGACTTTAATGGACACAGTTCGGGCTTTTTTCTCCCCTGAGGTCTCCATTTTGGAAACTTCCCCAGCAACTGCGTGCTCTGCACACCTCCCGGCCACATTCGAGCTAGTCGGCCTCAGCCCTGGCTGGTCGTTTACAAGGATGAATCGGGTCCCTGCCCAGTCTTTAAGCCACTGGCTGTGTGTTCTTTCACAGCTGAAGGTCTTCCTTGATCCCTGGTTTCTTTATCTGCCAAAAGGGGGCTTTTCATGTCTTTCTTGGTAGCTAAAAATGTTACCTAAAATATTTGATTTGTACTTGCCAGAAGAAATGGTTAGTATTATTTCTTCTAATATCAGAGCAGAGAGATTTTACTCTGAAACTGAGAGTCCTCAACAGAACCTTGAGGAGGCATTTCCACATCTCCTGTCCTTTTCCCCCACCTCACTGTCATTTCCTCTCTTTATATAGCCATGCTGGCCTCCGACTCACAGTGATCCTCCAGCCTCAAGAGCTAGGACTGCAGGCATAAGCCACCATGTCTGGCTTTCTCTTTTGTTTAAAAGTGGTATATCAGATTAATGGGGTTATTCTGGCTAGCTTCAAAAGAAAAGGATAGAAGAACCAATCAGAATTTATTGACTGATTGAGACAGGGTCTGGGGTCACTCAAGCTGGTCCTTGACCTTGCTTTGTAGCCCAGGGTGATCTTGAACTTCCTGATTTTCCCTCCAGGTTTATCTGGATTTCAGGTGCATCGTACACCCAGTTTACACAGTGCATCAGGATCTTTCTGGTGCTTTGTGTACCCCACCCACTGGGCCACACCTCCAGCCCCACCCAGAATCTAGACAGGCAGCACCTTAGCCCCATGCTTTAGAAGTTAAACTGATCGAGCTGTGCCCGAGGTGGCTTTTATAGGCTGTGAGCTCACAAACCGGTAGAGGAACCTGGTGTCCTTGTTTGGTTTCAGTTCTGATCAGTTGCGGTCCTGTCCCATTTGGGCCTGAATTTGGACGCAGGAAGACTGACAAATCTTGTAGCTCCTGGTCCCCTGTTCTCCCTCCTCTGTGCCCCCCTCCTTCTCCATCTTCTCTCTTCATTTCCCTTTTCTTTGAGACACAGACTCTATCCAGTTCTTCTGAATGGCACTTTTGTTCAGTGAACATCTCTCCTCTGCAAAGGACGACTGGTCAGGTTTGTATCTTTTAAATGCTGGACATTTGATCAGTTAAGAACCCTCATAGCGCTCTCTCAAGAAGCAGGCAGGTGTGTGTGCGTGTGTGTGTGTGTGTGTGTGTGTGTGTGTGTGTGCTGGAGACAGGCAAACAGCAAAAGCTCTCTGAGGCCTAAGGCTTCGTCCCTCCAGCAAATAAATGGCTCTTCCCCGCACCTCCTTTCCATGTCTTCCCTGTGGCTCAGAGAATCTTCCAGATGGCCCTCACGTATCTTCCTCTTGGCTCTCTCAGAAGGGAGAAGGGTGGGAGCGGCAGAGGCCAAGCCTGAGTTGTCCTTGTTCAAGGCTTTTGAGAGAGAGAGAGAGAGAGAGAGAGAGAGAGAGAGAGAGAGAGAGAGAGGAGCACTGGACCGAGTCACTGCTTGGTGCTGATCTTGAGCCCTTTCTGGGCCTCAGTCTCCCTTTGCTTTTTCCTCTCCCTATTTGGGTGTGAGAGTGTGGCATGTATATGGCATGTGTGTGTGTGGGGGGGCACACATATATGAGTGTGCAGGTCCCACACCCATGCACACCCATTGGGAGTCTGTAGAAGGATGTGAGAAGTCTTCCTCCATTGCTCTCCATAGTATTGCCTTGAGCCTGGTCTTTCACCAAGCTGGAAGCTCACCATTTTGCTGGGATGTGTATACCACTGAGCTCTCTGATCCACATGTCTCTGCTACCTAATGCTAATGTTACAGACACACACAGGCAATGCTCTACATTTTGCGAAGGTGCGGCTGGGGATTCAAACTCAGAACCTTGTCCTTGAAGAACAAGCACTCTTACTCACCGAGTCATCTCTACAGCTTTTTCCCCTTCCCTCTGCCTTTTGAGACAAAGTCTTGCCATGTAGCCTAAGTTGACCTTGAACTCCCAGTCCTCCTGCCTAGGCCACTCAAGTGCTGAGATTTTAGGCACATACTACCATAGGCAGCTCTGTTTTCTTACCATCAGAGAAAGAGTGAGTGATTCCTTCGAAGTCCTGGTGAGCCCCAGAACCCAGGAAAGTGCTCTGGGAACGATGGTGCTCTACGCAGGCAGAAAACATTAAAGTTTGTCTTATGTTGCTGCTTTGTGACCTTGCCCAAAGATGAGTTTTGCCATCTGTCCACTGGGAACAAAGAGTGAAGCCAAGGCTCTAGAGGGATGCAGGGCCAACAATCCATCCCTTGTCTTTGGAACTCTGGGACGACTTCCCTACCTGTGCTCCAATCACTCTCTCCGAGAGAGCAGTGGTGATGACTTTTCAGGAGTCAATCTTGGTGGTCCTCACCTACAATTCTAGTAAGAGAGGGAGGAAGCAGGCAGATCACCAATTCCAGGCCTACATAGAAAGACCCTGTCACAAAATAAAACAGAACCCCAACAATGATAACAAAAAAATAGTGTCTCCTGGAGCTGTTGCTCCTTTTATCCCTAGAACCACACAAAAAGGATGATGGCACACACCTGTAATCCCCGCTCTCAGAGAGTGGAAGCAGGAAAATCAGAAGTTCTAGGTCATCCTCGGTTACATAGGATGGTTCAGGGCAGGATGGGATACAAGAGACCTTGTCTCAAAGCAAGCAAGCCTGCAAACAGAATCTGCTTCAGAAGGTTGTGAGGCCCAGGCCACGCTTTACAGGACTTAGCACTGCGTGGGCACCAGGTGACTGTCTGTCCCTTTCCTCCAGCACACTCAGACTTGAAGATTCCAAGCATCCAAGTCCTTCTGAGCCTTGACGAGTGAGGAAAACCAGGCGAGAGCAGCGAGTAGGAGTTTATTAAAGGCCACGCCAAAAGTTGCACCCCAAGACACAACCTTGTCACCTAGCGAAGGTCCCTCCTCTAGGCGTTACTCCAGGGCGGGCTTGTTCAGGTTTTCTTGGGCCTCCCTCCAATTCCCAGGCGGGCCCTACGGGTTGCTGGCCCGGGAAGCCTCGGCCATGCCGCTCACGGCGCCGAAGGAGAAATCAAACCCACCGCGGCAGCACCAGGCGCCCTCTGGAAGGGGCCGCCCGCCATCGCGGCCCGCGCTGGGCCTCCGCTGAACATTTGCAATTTAATTGACATTTGGCGGCAGGAAGCCAATCAGTATAAGTCCATTGACGTTCCGAGAGAAAACTAATCGGCGGTCGCCGCTGCTCCCGCCGGCTCTGCTGCGGCTGGGCCTCGGGGCGCAGCGTGGCGGCCGCTGCGCCGCGGGCTGGCCCCGGCAGGTAACGGCGCTGGCGCGTGTCTCGGCCCGCGAGGGGGCAGCCCGCGGCCCGCTGATTGCCGCGCAGCCCACGGTGGCCGGGAGAAGCCCCCGTAATGAATGACTTTATTTGCCGGGGCCCTGCTGAGAACAATTGAGTTTGTTATGGTAACAACGGATGCCAGCTTTCCGCCGCCCCGGGGGGCGCGGGCGCGGGCGCGGTGGCGGCAGGAGCTGGGCAGCCGAGCAGATGATGCGCGAGCTGAGCAGAGGGGCGCCGGAGCGGGGGCCGGGGCCGGAGCAAGTGTTACAGCCGAGCCTGGCTGAGCACAAGAGCAGTTGCTGGCCGCCTTGGACAGAGCTGCCGGGACTGGACGGATAAGGGACACACAGTGCCGAGCCGGTTAGGAACCCATTGTTTGTTGAACCGGGCAGTCTTCCTGGTTGTCTCTGGCACCGTCCCTCTGGCCCTGATCCTGGAAGTGAGTTCTACTCACTTTAAAAAAAAATATTTTAATTAATTAACTAAGCAAAAAGGGACAAAAGACATTCCTTCCTCAATACTGTGGCTTGGGGAGTTATGGGACAAGATTTTAGAACCAGTGTGCTCTGCGGGAGGACATGGGCTTCCTCCCATGGGGTCCCCTGTCTGCATCCCTGTGCTTTCTGATGTGACACCTGCCACAGGAGGCCTCCCTTGCCCCACAGAGAAAGGTGCCTTTGCCTTCGAGCTCTGTCAGCCACCTGCTGCCTCCTCTATCAGACCGTGAGTTCTGAGGGCAGAGGGTTGGAAGTGCCTCCCAGAAGCCTTCGGGGCTTGGCATGGAGCTGTTAGCTGGCCGGCTTCTTTCTTCTTGGTAATCGTGTTTCTCTCTGGTTCTAGCCACCAGGGTGTCCCCCCACCTCCCTTTTACAGAAGTACAAGCACAGAGCCCTTGAGAAAGCAGGGGCAATGCTCCGGAAGGGGTCAGGCCTGAGAATGAAACACCAGGATTGCTGTGTGAACTTGTCCACATTCTGTTCTCTTTCCAGGCCTTGGTTTCACTATCTATAAGAATGAGGGAGTTGAAACTGACTCTCAGAGCCAGTTGAATGGGAGACATCAAAAGGGAAATTGGGGCTAGGATCAGGCCTCTGTTTCTACCTCAGAGCTCTTGGGTGTTGCAGTGTGACCACCGGAAATCAATCATCCCCTTTCTTCGGCTTTCTGAGGCCTGACAGTGAGATTGACATGCTCTCTATGTGAAAGGCGTTGCTTACAGCAGCGGCTCTCAGAAGCACAGCAACTATTGCTGTCTTCATTTTTTTGTAGATGGGAGCTAGGAGTAGTTAAATAAACAGTCCAAGGCCACAGAGGCAGTAAGCTGAGGGCTAGATGCAAACCGGGATCAGCTGCATAGAGAGCTCAGCATTGCTCCTTGGTCCCTCTCCCGCTCTTATACCCCGGCCTTAGCTCCACCCCTTTTGCTCTCATAGGCCCCAGACTCACTGTCCACGTTTGCAGGAGAGCAGGTAACCTGACACTTCCAGTTTCTATTTTAGACGTAGGGTCTCATGGAAGCCCATATTACTTTGAAACTTGAGCTCACTGTGTGGCCAAGTCTAGCATCCTCCTGCCTCCACCACCCTCTCAGCTGGGATCACAGGCATGTGCCACCATGCTTTGTTATTCAGAGTCATCTTTCCCTCTGGCTGTGCCCTCTGTACCTGGCTGTGGAGAGCTGAGAGAAAGGGGGTGTCAGCTAAGGCAGAACTCTGGCCCTTCTTAGCCTATAGTCTAGCAGGAGTTTTGAATTTGAGAAATCATTTTTCCCCTCTCTTCTTTTTTCTTTAGACTAGATCTCGTGTAGTTGAGGATGACCTTGAACTCCTAATCCTTCCGCCTCTACCTTCTGAGTGCTGGGATTACAGGCACGTGTCACCAAACTCGCTTTGAAAATGGTTTTCTGAAAAGCAGAGCAGAGGATCCACCCTTGCCTTTTGGAAGCAGGCTTCCGTTATTTCTTATCCGACTGTTGAGTTAGAACTGTTTTTGGCACCTGTCTTCTATCCCTAAAACAGCTTCTGGAGAAGTCTTTTGTATCCCTGAGATAGTCCTTCCTTGGACAAATAGATTAGGAAAATGGTCCCCAGTAGGGATGGCAAGCTTAGAAAGGGCTGGGAAGTCATTCATACCAACCAACTTCACTTCCTGTCAACCCAGCGTCTCCTCAGGGCACTTTGCTGCCCTAAAATGAAATTCAGGTAAAAAGAGAACCAACAACACACATCATCCTAAAAAGTAATATAATGGCCCAGCTGTAATAAAAAAGGGAATGTAAATAAATAAAGTGATAATGAAACAGATCCCCCATTAGGTAAACGCTCAGGGGTGACTGCACTGGGAGACACTTGCGTTTAGTGTGGCCCCGACATGAGCCCACCAGCTATAGACACAGACAGTCATGGGTTTTGGCAATATCAATGCCTGCGGCAGTGCCGCCATCAGTAAACTGGCTTTCTGAAATTGTGAACATGTCCTGATAAAACTCCAGCCGGTGCAAGGCAACATCTTTTCTGTTTATGTGGTGGTTGTATTCTTGGGAGTCAGTCTATATTAAAACAGCAAGGTTTTGTGGGTCTGAGTAAAACAGAGTTAGGTTCTTGACCCAGATATTTATACACAGTTTCTAGCAACCTGACTGCTTTAGAATGACATTATAGTGTCATTCTAAAGACATGTGGGGTTCAAGATAGGTTTTTTTGAGACATGTAAACTAGGCCAGAGTGATGCACAGCTGAGGGTGACCTTGATCTTCTTACCCTCCTCTTAGTGCTGGGATTGCAAGATTGTGCCATTGGGCCTGGCCACATGGGACAATCTTCCGTGAACTTTGGGATGCTTTGTGACATCTCTTATCCCTAACATTCCCCAACCTAACATCTCCCCACAAACGACTGATCCACAGATTCTCCCCCCCCCCCGCAAAGTTCTCGTCTTGTTACTCTTACTGAGAACCCCTTGAGCCGGGCTGGAGAGATGGCTGTCACTGAAGTATCTGCCATGTAAACACAAAGACTTGAATTCACATCCTTGGCACCCACATAAGAAGCCCTTCATTTCAGTGCGGAGGAGGTGGAGACAGGAGGATACCTGGGGCTTGAACTCCAGGGTCAGTGAGAGATTGTCTCAAACAGTAAGGTAGAGAGCAATAGAAGACAGCTAACAGCTTCCTCTGACCTCCACGTACAGATACCAGACGCCATACATAAAGAAGCACATACAAAGGATCATTGCAACCAAAGGTCTCTCTGATATTTTTCTATGGGAAGGTCTGCAAATTTTTGTTTTTGTTTTGTTTTTAAAACTAGCTTTGGCAGTTGGGGATATGGGTTAGTTGCTAGATCAGGTGCGTGCTTAGCAAGCAGAAGGGTTTAGTTCAATCCCTGGAACTACATAACCCAGATGTGGTGGCAACACCTGGAATCTCAGCACTCGTGAGTCCGAAGTTCACAGTCACCCTTGGCTACTCAAGACTGTGTCTCCCCCACCCAACCCCCCAAACACACACACACACCACACACACACACAAACTTCCTATGCTGTGTACCTTCTGTGTGCAAGGTCTGTACTGTGGAGACACAAAGCATGTTGTATGTGGCCTGTGAAAGTGGCTGGACTCCCAGGAGATCTCCATCAGTGAGCATGGCCCCACTCACCTCTATTCTCTAGGATCCCTCAGCCTCTTTGCTCATGCCTACAGATGCAACCCTGGCTGGAACATCACCTCCTCCAAGAAGCCCTCCCTGACTCCAGATCCCCACAAATGCTTGAACTAGAGGATCCAGTCTAGCCTCCTCTGTGTATCTCACCTGTTGTTCTTGTTGTTTAGTAGAGACAGGGTCTCATGTGGCCCAAGCTTGAACTTACCAGATGGCCCAGGAGGATGGCCTTGAACTCTTAATCCTCCTGCCTCTACCTCCTAAGGGCTGACACTACAGGCATGGGCTACCACATCCAGCTTTCTAATTTTAATTAATTACTTTTTGAGACAGGGTGTCGCTAGGTTAGCCCAGGCTCACCCTAGCTTTTGTTCCTCCTCTGTCATCTCTCAGAGGGGTGATTGCAGGTGGAGGGCACCAAGCTCATCTTTTCCCCTGTGACCGGGCATTAGTCTTCTTTCTCCTGTTCTCACTGAGTGACCCCGGGCCGCTGCTGTGCTCCCTTGTTTGGCGGGGGGGGGGAGGTCTGCCTGTTGTGCTGTACTGACCCCAGTGCACAGATGAGGTAAGGGACAAGGCGAGGAAAGGTCACACACTCAGAGCTTGCACCCCGAAGTTAGAGCTTGATCTCTTTTACATTTCCAAGGCCAAGCCTTCTGAGGAGGAGTCAGCGTTAGTTCTTCTTACGGTGCTGGTGCTGGCAACCCTCTTCTCCTCTGCAGTTCTGTCAGTGGAGCCTTGAGCAAGCAGCTGTGTTGTTTGGTTCCATCTTGTTTATTCACCCTTCAGGTGTGTAGTGTGAGCCTGCTCTGCGCTGGCTTTTGTTCTAGGTCGAGGTGACAGGGACAGGGACAGGGCAGACAGAAGTACTCGCACACGAGAGTGGCGGCATTCCAGTAAACAGGGAAAAAGTAAGAATGACTGATGTTGCATTGTTAAATGCAACTTTCCCCCCAGAGCTCGGCATGGAACCTAGGCCACTGTCTGTGACACGGGCTTGTTGACTCTTGAGCAGGATAACAAAACTAGGAAGGAGCTAAGGAGTGCACTGTGGGTGGAGACTTGCTTTCTTTTTGTGTTTGCTTTTGTGTTTCGAGACAGGGTTTCTCTGCGTGGCCCTGGCTGTCCTGGAACTTGCTCTGTAGAACAGACTGGCCTTCAACTCAGAGATCCACCAGCCTCTGTCTCCGGAGTGCTGGGATTAAAGCTGTGAATCACAGCCCAGTGGGGATTAGCAGTCTTCTGGAAGCTTGAGATGTCATTTAAGCAGAGGCTCCAAGAAAAACAGGAAGGAGCCAAATGGATACCTGAGAAAGTTCTGGAACAGAAAGTAAAAGGCAGAGTATATTTGATGGAGCTGAAGAAAGAGGAGGCCAGAGAGACTACCACAGGGAGAGCGGGAGGGAGAGGTGTCTGAGAGGTGGGCAGAGGAGATGGTGCGACGGTTAAGCACTTGCTGTACAAGCTGATGGCTGGAGTTTGGACCCCCAGAACCCTAATAAATGTCAGGTGGCTGTGGCAGTTCTCTGGTCATTCCAACCACAGAAGGCAAAGACAGAGCAAATTATTAGCCAGACAGGCAAACAGGTGTGGCCGAAGGACCCTGTCTTAAAGAATAAGAGCAGAAAACAAGGGTGATTCCCCGTGTCAACCTTGGGCTTACATAGGCACATGCACACACATTCATGTACTTCTACCACATACATGCTCACATATAGCACACACATACATGAAGATAAAGATGAAAGGAAAAGTAAGGACATGCACAGCAGAAGGGGGAGCAGCCAGGCCCTTTAAGGCCACAGCAACTAAGAGCAGTTATGGGTCTTGCTGAGAGAGCCAGGGTATTAGTGGACAACAGCCAGGACCTCTGACATGGAGTGTGGGAGATCGTCCTGTTGTCTACCCCTAGACAGCCATTACTTATAGAGGACAGTCCTTCCTAACCCTGGCACCTGCCACTTCTGTGGGTAGCCATTTTCATGCCATAACCTCTCTCAGAATAGAAAGTTCCTGCTTGCCTGAGCAGATGCCTCCCTCCAATAGGGTCTCCACACGGTGGCTATATCAGGCCATAAAGATCCTCTCCCCAAGTGTCTGAGACAAACAATGTATTGATAAGATCAGAAAAGGGCCTGGATCCCTGGGACAGAGAAGGGGGTAGGAGTGAGCGGGGGGAGGACAAAGTCAGGGTGTGATGACTGGAGCTGCTGGAAGACGGGCTGTCAGTTTTGTGTAGCAGAATAGAGGGTATCCTAAAGCTCTTGGCGCCACCTCCAAGCCTCAGCCCTGTGCCAGCTACAGCAATGGTTTCCCTCAGAGATGCCAGCTTTATTTACAAGTCTTCCCCTATTGCCTCTGACTGCAGACAGTGGCTCTGACCAGATACAAACCCTATTTGCAGACTGCCATTGCCTCGGTCTCTTTGGTGTCCACGCTGCTTGAAGAGCTTCTTTCTTCAGGCAGCTAGTCCCATCCAGTGACATCCCCCTGATTTCCCAAAGCTTCATCTTGGCTTGTGCTTGGAAAATTAAATCAAACGCCACAAAGAAACTGTTAACAGCACATTGGACCATATTGAAAATTGGGAGTGAAGTTGTTGCTGTGGATACAGGCAGGTGCTCTGTCATAAATTAGGGAACATTCTAGGGAAAGAAAGGAAGTTCTGAATGGAGTGTTCAGGACAAAGGTATTAGTTTCTATGAAGCTACTGGGTATCTTGGGTGTCTCAGAGTAACTGTGAGCTTGACTTACCCCCCCTCCCCCAAGTTTGTGGGTTGCAGACAATCTTAGGATCCATCCTAAGTTCAAAAGTTATCAGAGCAAGAGTGCAAAGGTCCAAGTAGTCTGGAACAAAATGGCCAGCCTGAGCTGACTTGGCAATTCTGAAAGTGCCTATGGGGTGGTCTCTGTGGGTCAGAGGCGCCAAGGAATGAACTCCCTGGGGCTTTTGTCTCACCTGGCCTGCTAACACTGCGATCTTAGGCAAGTTACCTCTGCTCCTCAGAGTCCATTTCCTCTTCGTCTGCAAACTGGGAACCGTAATCTGTGACTAGTGTCTGACATCATCGTTAGAACTAGGTAAGCCCGCAGCAAGAGTGTGTCTGGGGTGTAGAGATTGTTGTTATGATCATTGTCTAACGTACCTTTCCTCTAGGCATATCTACCACTTGGCTAATACAGAAATATGCTCCTGCTGGGTACAGAGTCCAAACAAGTCAACTTGCTCCCATAGGAAGAAAGAACAGGGGTTCCTCGCAGAATGACGAGCCCTCTTGGCATTTGCGATTGCTTTCCTCCATAAATCCACCCCTCCTACGTGCGTGCTTGGTAGGGAAACACACTTCAGATACACACAAAAGCCTCTCGAGTTCTTTTCAGCTGGGACGGGAGATGACACACGTTGGCAGGCAGTGGCTGATCTCTGTGTATCCAAGAGAAGTCGAGCCAGTCCGAGTATATCTAACAGGTCAAGCTCTGAAATGAAGAAGCAATAAGCCAGTGAAATGGTACTATCACCGAAACATGATTGATCAATTGAATTCTATCAGAGACAGTGGACAGTGAGATTAACTCAGGCCTGATAGGTTCAATGAGTTAAAGCATGATGTTCATTTCAGCTTCATTTCACCAGTCTTTGCTTGTGAAATTGGTCAATCAATAGAGGTTGAAGATCATATATATATATATCGGGGACCATCTTATGGAGAATATCATCTCAGCCGTTGGCTCCTGGCTGGGGCTGCCCCAGGCAGGTAATGGAGACAGAACAAGGATTCCATCAGCCCCATCAAAATGGTCTGGTATATTCTCCAAATGAAAAGTATTTTTGGATCTCTGATGATTTATCTTTTTTTCCCTCTCACTTTGATCTATGACTAAACCCTTACCCATCTTGGAGGAATATAGTGATTTCTCTTGAAAACATTTGTGCAATGATCAGACAGATACACATCAACGTATAAACCTTCTTTCTAGTTATATCATCTGTGGAGGGAGAAGAATAAAGACAGTAATTTAAAAACTCAAATAGGGGTAATGTGAAGATTGCAGAGTAAATATGGTTTTAAACCATTCCTTATGCCCAGCAGGGGGATGGATGGAAGACAGATGGCTGTGTGCCAAGAGCGGGGGTGGGTCTGGAGAAAAGAGGAACACAGGAGTCCTTGCAGATATAGTGAAAACAGAGCCTTTAACCCCCTTTGCTCCCTGGAAACAACCCACCCTCCACACCCAGTGATAGTTCCCTCGCTTTGGAATGTTTTCACGGGTGGTTACCATCTTGTTAATTATAGTGTGCATAGCTCTCTGTGAAGTGGAAGGACTGGGTATCATGGAGGCTGGTAATGGACTTGGACGATGGATTAGAGAGAACAAACTGGTTGTTTCCTTCTGTTTTCTGAGGTCATCGTGATGTCTTGGATACACAGAAGTGTCCTCCATTTCTTCACACCAGCACTGTCAGGGTTCTGATAATAAATTTGCACCGCTTGGATATCGGAATGAGCTACATTCTGGATAAGGAGTCTTGGAGCTGAGCAGATAGTCAGGGAGGGAAGCCTTGTTTAGGTTGGTGGACTTTGTGCAGTACCTCCCCATCTGCATTCTGCTCCTACCAGATCAGTAGCACGTTCCATGCACCTAGGCCTCTGCATGCACCCTTCCCTCTGACAGGAATGTACTTCCTCTTCCCTACCTCTCTTTTGGCTCTTTCCAGCTCACCTTGAGACTCAAACTGAATTGTTTCCAAGAAGCCTTTTTTGGACTGTTTTGTCCCAGTCTGGATAACACGGAAGGGGTTAAATTGGCTCCAGAGCACACGCTGGAACATTCTGCTTGTGTTTGGTTCCTAGGTCTTCTACTTTTTAGCTGCAGATCTTGAGCAAGGACTTTAACTTCCGTGTGCCTGACTTTCTGGATCTGTGAAGTAAAGACAGTAACAGACTTGATGTCTTTGGAGGTTTGTAAGGACTCAGGGAGTCAGGTGCTTGACTCCAGGGCTATGTCTGCTTCTCAGGTTCCCAACACTTCCCGAGTACCCACTGTCTGCATCTTCCACTTGAGGGTGGGAATTAAGACTTGAACCCTCCAAGCTCTGGAACAGGGGCCATGACAGACACCCACCTGACACTCTCGAGGGGTGAGCTGAGAGAGTTGGTACGGGTATCAAAGGCCATGTAGCTATGGCTGGCAGCTCTGTTCGGACTTGCTATCTGGTCCCAGACAAAGTCCTTTGTTATCTGGCCTCACTGTTGCCATTTCTGAGGGAGTGGTAGTTAGTCCCTTGGGTCCTTTCCATCCCCAGTGCCTCTGACTCGTTGGGTAACGCATGGCATAATCAGATTCATTCAAGTCAAACCTGGGCGCATTTGCCAATTTTACAATTTTGTGTTTTCCTTCCCCGAGAAGAGAGATTGAGTGAAACTAATGGCTGAATTGTTCTGGTTCCAGTGGGATTTCCCTCCACACCACCTTGGATTTTCTCAGTCCATGGCCCTAGTTTGGGGAGGGGTGTATAAATATCAAATCAACTGGAACCTCGGTTGAGTTCTGGACTGACATGGGACATTTCCTGCCCTGCCAGGCTGGTCCCCCAAAAGAAGCCTGGTTCCCCAGTAGATACCCTAAAAATGGCAGCCAATTGGCTCTGACTATCCCTGTCTGGATTCCCGTGGCCTTGCCTGGCTTGGTGCCTTGTCCCTGTTCTCTCATCCTGACGTCAGGTGGTCCCTCCTCAGGACCCCTTTAGGCTGTTATGTTGTTTCTGAGCAACCCCAAGCTACCCCAATAGGACCAGACAGAGAATAGAAGCTCTGAATTATCTGGAGTAGAAAAACCACATTTCTGTTAATAGACAGTCAACTGCCTTTGCTGTTTGGTGTGACTCAGTTTAGTTCTCGCAGTTGGTCTTCATCTCTGGGTCAACGTGTTATGAACTGCTTCAAGACTTAGGCAGAAATAAACCTGCAGTCCCTGCTCTCTCTCTCTTTCCCCAGAGTCACTGATACAATGGATGCTTCTCTGAACTCACAATGGAAGCTGGCCATTGTGGCATTTCCCTGAAGGGTGCAGCCCCGTGGCTCCTCACATCTCCCTAGGTTATCTATCTAGTCAACAAGCACCAATCAGCTTCTCCTGTGTCTGAGATAACAGCATCTTCTGATCAGCCTCTCCTCTGTTTGAGATAACCACATAGGGCCTTTGCCCTCAGACACTTCAAACAAGTGAGATCTTAGACACAGCACCTACTGTGCACCAGGTGTTGTGCTCAGTAGTTTATAATGACTCCTATTCAGGTCTTTCAGCAGCCCCAAGTATTATGAGCATCCCAGTTTGCAGATGAGAAAATTAAGAGTTAGAGAGGTTAAAAACCAACCAACCAACCAAACAAACAAACAAAACCCAGGCAGGACCTGGTGGCACAGGCCTGGAATCTCAGCTGCCCTGGAGGCTGAGGTAGAAGGATGGCAAGTTCAAAGCCTGGCTGCAGAATGGGTTCCAGGCAGGTCTGGTGACTTAGTGAGACATAGTCTTAAAATAACAGGTTAAAAGTTTCAATGGTAGAGAACTTAGAGAGTATGCTCTAGGCTCTGGCTTCGATCAGAGTAGCATGCTCTCTCTCTCTCTCTCTCTCTCTCTCTCTCTCTCTCTCTCTCTCTCATACACTCTCACTCTCTCTCACCCCCACACATACACACGCACACTCATTCACACTCATACTCACACTGGGAGAGGGAGAGGTAGCCTAGGCGTCATGAGCTTGTAAGTGTGGAGTACCCAGGCTCCCCCTATCCTGAAACACAGCCACTCCATCCCATACACAGTAAGAGTCCTGGAAGTGTTCTGCTGTGTATTTACTGTGCGATCTTGAGCAAGCCACTGAATCTCCCAAGTTCTCTTGACTATAAATGGAGATTCCCTGTCCCTGAGACCAAGCTCACAAGGGGACTGGTAAGAAGTCAACTGCAGACCATAGTTACAGCCTGTGAAAAACCCTCTAATGGATCCAGAAGAAAGGGTGGCTTTCAGGTTGAGCTGTGCTGGACAGGGGGAAGGGTTTGCCAGTCCGGGGATCAGAGGGAAAGAAGCTATTAGAGAGCAGTCATGAAGAGGTATTAGAACCCAGCGAAGAAGCCTACTGAGCACTGTCGGGGATGCAGGAGCTGATCTGATGGGTAAGGCTGAGGCCTTGGAGGGGAGGTTGGGACGGGTGTTCCCACTGAAAAGGGTGGTGACTGCAGATGCCTTGATAAGCAGGCAGGGGTGATCCCCTCATTTAGTCCCTATAAAGCCCCAGGGTCTGTCATGCCTGCCACTGATCCCAGTGAGCGGGTGAGGAAACCAAGGGTTTAGTCTTATGGCGCACAGAGGACATGGGGCAGGCCTGGGGACTAATCTGTTTCTGAGCTGAGTGAGCACAGCCAGGTATACTCTCTCAGGTTCTATTCTCATCTACAAAGTCAGATGGGAAGACAAGCTTTACACTTGGCTCTGCATGGCGCCAGGCAGAGCTTCACCCAGCTGTCGCCAGAGGCTTGGAGAACCCGAGCTCCCACCGCCACTGCCAAACCCCTTTCTTTTTTTGCTTAGGGGACAGATGCAGAGATGTTTTTGCTGATGTAGCCCCAGCGAGAATCTTCAGCCCCTTCTGGTTCCTAACCTTTGGTCAAGCCTATGTGACCTTCAACCCCTTCTGCCGAAAAATTCTACAGTTGATTTTGCCCACTGCAAGGTTCTTACGAATCCCACCCAAAACACTTTCAGATGTAGCTAAACATGATTGGTCTGTTTTAGATATACTGCTTTTATTTATTTTTTGTTTGTTTATTTTTGAGTCAGGGTCTCATGTATCCCAGGCTAGCTTCAAACTTGCTATGTAACCGAGTCCAGCCTTGAATTCCTGATCCTCCTACCTCTACTTCCCAAGTGCTGAGAATGCAGACATGGGCCACCAGGCTGTCTAGATTGCTTGTAGAACTGGTTACTAACCCTGGAAAGATCAACTCCAAGTTCCTTGAGCTTGCTTGACCCAAGTTGGAAATGTCTAGGTGACATCTAGGCCCCGTTAGGCTGGCTCAAGGCTCCAGGGGGCAAATGACTGGTTTGGACTTGGCTTTCCCTATTACTATTTTCACTGTGTGTTGGGGTGAGGGCAGTCTGGGAGCACAGTGGCAGCACAGTTGTGGAAGGAACTGATGTAGAGGGAGCACAGTAGTGGGGCCTGAACAGTATTGCCAGATTGTAAAAGACTTCAGTGAATGTGTCCCAGGGGAAAAAAAGAGAGGCCTTAGGTCTGAGAGGCTCAGTGAGAGAGCACCACTCCAGCCTTCCTAAGGCCTCGGGCTTCATTGCCAGCAACACACACACACACACACACACACACACACACACACGCACACAGGGAGACAGACAGACAGAAAGACATATAAACGCACATACATACATACATAATACACATACATACAGAGAGATACGCAGAGAGAGAGAGTGAGAGAGACAGATATAGAGAGATACAGAGAGACATATACAGGCACATACATACACACATACACACACACACGAGAGAGAGAGAGAGAGAGAGAGAGAGAGAGAGAGAGAGAGAGAGATATTTATCTGACAGAAGCCCTCCTTACTGCTTGTCCATTTCCACAAAAGCATTGACAAAGGCAATTAGATACTGGCTGGCTTAAGCAATCATTTAGAGGTACAGTGGGCATTGGTAGTAGTGTGTGGAGGATGGCCTACAAATACAATACAGAGGGAACAATAATCACTTGCTATTATTTAGCAGGCAAAATCTAAGTCAGTTTTGAAGGAGACGGGAGTTAGAAGTGGAGATATGTATGTATGTGTGTATGTATGTATGTATGTATGTATATTCACTTTGTTGCTCAGGTAGGCCTTAGACCCACTATGGAGACCAAGCTGCACTCAAACCCCTAATCCTCCTGCCTCGGCCTTCACGGAGCTAGGATTACAGATGTGTACCACCATAACTTATTCTAAAGGACTCACTCAGCCTCCTTAGTTTACTAATGGGGACTCTGGAGCCCAGAGACAGAGAGACACTTACCCAAGCACACACAGCTAGAACCCAGGTCGGCTAGCTCTTAATGCTTTTCCTCCTGGGCCTGGCTGCCCTGAAGATCAAAGAGGTATGTCTGGGTCTGGAGCTGGTCTCAGCTCGGTGGAGAAAATAGAGCTCTGGGAAAAGCTGTGGCTGAGCCCGAGGCTGCAGCCTGGTTCCTCGGGGCTCCTCAGTGTCCAGCTGAGGCTGAGTACCAGAGACCGGGATGCCAGAAGGGATTTGCAGAGCCCTGTTTGTTCGTATCTTTTTCCTCCCAGTGAGCATCCTTAGACATAAAATGTGCGATGATTTTCAGAGAAACAAATCAGAACCATGCAAGAAAGATGCAAACTCCCAGAATCCGCTGTGCTTTGAAGAAAACGCAATGGCTTTATGATCTCTTAAGATACGCAAGAGACAGCTTCTCCCCAACAAATGGGAATCTCAGGTCGTCTTCCTTCTGCTTTTCGTGACCAGACCTGATCATATAAGGCTTTTAGCTTCAAAGCCGGGTTCTGAATAACATTGGCTTAACCTGAAATTTGAAGTCAGCATTTCTTTGCTTCTTGAGAAGGGGCTTCCTGCCCCCTTGCCTCCCTGAAGCTAGCTTCCAGAATGTTAATTCTACGAGCCATGGTTGACTAAGCCCAGCACTGGGTCTATTACATATTATTTGATTTGGAGAAGAAAAAAAAGATTTAAAGATAACGTGCCCCTGTATACCTTTGCACGTTTTACCAGAGTCTGATTTAAGCATACTATTCACAGTGTGGGTTTAGAGCTTCTCCCTGAATAAAATGGGTCTGAGTTTTTCTATAGCCTGCCTCCAAGACCATGGTCTCCAGTTAAGCCGGTGTCTCTGAAGCACCACAGACGGCCCCACTGCCTGCCTGGATGGTAGGCCCTGCCCTCAGTATGGGAATGGTTTTTGTTTTCATTTCTGTAGCTACCACCAAACACATAATCTCTTCATGTAGTTCATGCCCACAGTGCACCTACTGTGTGCAGCATTCAGAGGCAGGCTGGCATGTCCTTGCCCTCTTGGAATCAGCTGCCCTTTTGCTTGAGTGCTAATCTTGGGTGATACTAGCTCCCAGTCTGGCCTGACTAATTTTCAGTTAATGTTTGCCTCTTCCACCAATGAGGCTCCAGGAAGGAAAGGGCTGTATTAGCCCTTGTCTCTGCCTGCATCTCTGCCATCAACACTTGCCGAGCTTGGTTGAGGGATCCTGATGTGTGCAGACCAAGTTTGCAGAGGGAAGGTGTCAGTCGTAAATTCCATGTATAGGTACAGCTCTGGCAGCAAGAGATGGATAAGGAATAGTTCAGGGTGAGCATGAAGGCCCAAGGGCTTGCTGCAAAGATGAGGAGCGGTCAGAACTCTAAGAATGGGAGCTGGAAAAGTACTGGAGCAGGGTGGAACGTATCCTGGAAGAGGAGGTGTGAACACTTGCATGCTGTGGCATATGCAAGTGCTGTCTTGATTGACACTTGGTCTTCAACGATGAGGATGGAAGCAGTTTAGGAAATAGGGCTAGGACTGAGTCCTGAAGAGAGTAACTGCTCCTCCAGCTGCTCAAGTCTGCCTGGGGCTCCTTCAACAAGACGCAAGGTTTCTGTGGCCACGGAGCCTTCCTATAGTCTCCTGTGGTTTCATCCCCACCTCTCTGCTCCTTTCCTGCCCATCCATCCACAGCTTCCGCTTGGAAACTCTTCCCAGCTCTGCGCAGGATCACTTTACATGGCTACATTGTATCCTTCTGTGGCTTATTTTATTACATGGCTACATTGTATCCTTCTGTGGCTTTTTTTTATTATATGGCTACATTGTATCCTTCTGGGCCTTGTTTTATACAAATTGTCAGTCAGTCTGAAATCACTTGTTTACCTGTTTGATCACTGAAGCTGACTTGACCTATCTAGAGTGCATCCCTCATCACTGTATCCTCGCTTCTTGTTTGCGTTTTAGAAATTTAATTTTGGGACCTAAAGAGCACACAGTGGTAAAGAGCACACATTGCTCTTGAAGAGGACCCAGGTTCAATTCCTAGCACCCATATCCACTGATTCAGAGCTACCTGTAACTACAGCTCCAGGGGATCCAAGGTCCCTGGCCTCTGTGGGCACCTACATGTATGTGCACAGACCCCCACACAGACATAAATGCATAGTTAAAAGCAAACTCATTTAAAAAGTTTAATAATCTCTAGTGCAGAGTAGCATTTTAAATATTTATTAAGTTGAAATATAATTATGTGTTTCAGAGTATCCTAAGACTGTTGTTATTGTTCATGACTTAGTTTTTTGATAGAGCATTTTGCTGGGTAGCCCAGGTTGGCATGGAACTCTCAATCCTCTTGCCTCAGCCTCCTAAGTTCTAGGATTGCAGTCGTATGTTGTCACACCTAGCAATCCAGGACTTCTCAAGGAATTGCCACTTACTTCCCTCTCCACTAAAGCAAGCATGTAGATGGAGTTGCTGGGGATGAGAACAGGGAAAAAGCGATTTGTATCAGGGCTGATACCTGCACGGGCTGTTTCTTAGTAGTTCTCAGTCCCTGCTGGTAGGTAGCATCAGGGTCACTATGACAGACTGAGTTCCCTTGAGTGCAGTCCATGGGGTCAATACTGACTTAGAGAAAGTCACAGCTGGATAAGGCCAGTCCTTTTCCTGAGAGACTCTGCAGAGGTGGGTTCAGGTCCTTTCTAGGCTGCTTGAACCTGCAGAGTATGCAGTGTTCTCATAAGATCCAAAGACCCAGAGTACATAACTTGGATTGGCTCCATGCTTTGAGTCCTCTCTCTGTGCTGGGCCCTGCTTGGTGACCAGTGAGCCTGTCTGCAGGGATCCAGAGTCAAGCCACCCTCTCTGGGCTTCCTTAGTGGAGACGAGGCTCCAACCTTCTAGGGCTCTCAGCCGAGAGGGTCTGGTTGGCTGGGAAGCTCCAGACATGGCAGAGTTGGTCCGTCTCTGGGAGCAACCAGTAGAACAAAGAGTGGAGACCTTGGTGGGAATTGGGAAGCTGGTTTCATTTGGAGTTTGTTGGCTGGCTGAGAGGCTGGGTGCAGGATGGGGAGTTTAGCTGAAGTCAGTAGGCAGAGAGCAGTCTCTTTAAAATTGGTCTGATATCCATGGCAGCGAGAAACTTGATGGGTGCTCTGGAGTGCAAGGTCACTGTGGACGAAGTGGCTGGCACAGAATGGCTGGGCAGAGAGGTCACTGAGTAAGAGAAAACTGAGCATTTATGTGTGTGAGTGTGTGTGCGTGTGTGTGTGTGTGTGTGTGTGTGTGTGTGTGTGTGTGTGGTGTGTTTTCATATGCGTGCATGCACATAGTATACCTAGGTATATTGGACCCCTGCTAATAAGGTCCTCTGGTGGGCGCTGACCAGTACAAGTACATTACTGGGCAGCAAGCTCTCACATCTGCTGTCCTTGGTGACCTTATAGAAAGGGTCTCTAAGGAACAGGCCATGATGAAAGAAGGGGTGCTAGGAATGTCATCCTGTGGGCTAGATCAGGCACCTGGCTTGTTGGAAGCCAGTGTTCCTGCAAAAGGAGGGACACAGGTTTTATGCTGGGGACATTATTCAGAGTGACCTGATAGGCCACACTTATCAGGTTATTCAGGCTGTGGCCCAGCCTTGCTTTGAAATGGACAAGGGATTTGTTTTCTCAGGTAGTTTGCAAGATACCCCTAAAGGCCCTTCCTGTAGACCATGTGGGTACTCTGGGCCTGTCAGCCTCCTTGGGGAGCCTGAAAGGCCAGTACTCAGGTGAACACCCAAAGCTGGTGTCTGTTCAAGTCTCAGACTCTGAAGACAGATCAGCTGGAGTGAGACCCAGGGATACAATATCCCAGAGTGCAGGCTCCTTCCTCACATGGGTGGGGTATGACATGACAGTGACATCTAGGGCAGTGTGTGCTTCCTGTGATAAGGCTTGGGATATGTGGCACCTCTCAGTAGGAGAGCTAACCTTTGGTGGTGTTGGTCTCATGGAGTTCAACAGGACAAGCAGAAGCCCCACCTGAGCCTGGTTCCCATAGCCTCTCAGCCTGCGGGACAACGGTCCTAGAGAATCCTGGGCAACAATGAGCCCCTGAGGCCATTTCCTCACAGGGAATCTCTGCTCTCAAGCTTGCTTTCACCATGACACACAACCCCAAGACACACAAACCCAAGGCACACAAACCCAAGACACAAAACTCACCCCATTTTCAAATTAACAATTAATTGTATTTTCTTTGAAATATAAACACCACCCCCAGAGACAGACATGGTGAGTAGTCAGTGTGGCAGAATTCATTCATTCATTCATTTGATCATTTTCTTTCTTTCTTAGATTTATTTTTTTATTTAGTGCATATATGAGTATACTATTGCTGTCCTCAGACACACCAGAAGAGGACACACTACAGATGTTTGTGAGCCATCATGTGGTTGCTGGGAATTGAGCTCAGGACCTGTGGAAGAGCAGCCAGTGCTCCTAACTGTTGACCCATCTCTCCAGCCCCCAGAGTATTTTCTTAACCCATCTCTCCAGCCCCCAGAGTATTTTCTTAACCCATCTCTCCAGCCCCCAGAGTATTTTCTTAACCTACACTTCTGAATAGGAAAAACGTTCAAGTTCTGAAATAAAACACAGCTGTTTCATAAATATAGTCCATAAGTCCATATCATGTTTATTATATACAGTGTTCCTATTGTGTTTTACTTACAGAAAATAAGACATTACACAGCATACACAGATTCTGGACATCAGTAAGAACACATCAAGCCATCTTGTCTTCTCTTTTTACACAAACACTGTGAACACTCTCACCCTGTGCCTTGCTTACCCCTCCCATTACTAGGGATTGGGAAGGTTTTGCATCTTGGTTCCCTTCCTTTTCGCAGCTGCATAGTTTTCCACTGTCCAAGCAATGTCACAGTCTGGTTAGTCAGTTCTCTATGAACAAACAGGTTATTTCCAGTCTTTTGTTCCCAGAACTGTGTGCATCTATCACTTTCCATATACACAAGCCAGCTATAAAATATATGCCCAGAAATCACTCACCCAGGGATAGCACTCTTGTGATTTTGATAGGTTTTTGACAAGCCATCTAGCACAGGTGTGAGACTACCTTCCTAGAACTCTGCGTTTCAGACAACTCACAATGGTGGTGACAAATGTGCAGGGTGAGGACATCAAGGGGGAAACAGGAGGGGCGATAGCACCCGTGACTAAGCTCCTGAGTCATCCTGAGCTCAAATCCTTGGGCAAAGAAACAGTTTCATTCCTCTAGGCCTGCAAATTTCATCTGTGACACAGGGAAAGGAGTAATATCCTGAATTAGTTCCTCTCTTGGTTTCTGTAATGAAATTCCTCAGGGCGGGTAGCTTTATAAAGAAGCTTATCTGGCTCAGGGTTCAGGAAGTTCAAGCCTATGGTGCTGGCTCAACCTTGGTAAAGACTTGTGTACGTGTGCACACTTGTGTGAAAGAGAGAAAGAAAGAAAGAAAGAAAGAAAGAAAGAAAGAAAGAAAGGAGGAGGGGGAAGAGGAGGAGGAAGAGGAGGAGGAGGAGGAAGAGGAGGAGGAAGAGGAGGAGGAGAAGGAAGAGGAGGAGGAAGAGGAGGAGGAGAAGGAAGAGGAGGAGGAAGAGGAGGAGGAGAAGGAAGAGGAGGAAGAGGAGGTGGAAGAGGAGGAGGAGGAGGAAAAGGAGGAGGAAGAGGAGGAGGAGGAGGAAAAGGAGGAGGAAGAGGAGGAGAGGAGAAAGAGGAGGAGAAGGAAGAGGAGGAGGAGGAGGAAGAGGAGGAGGAGGAGGAAGAGGAGGAGGAGGAGGAAGAGGAGGAAGAAGAGGAGGAGGAGGAGGAAGAGGAGGAGGAGGAGAAAGAGGAGGAGAAGGAAGAGGAGGAGGAGGAGGAGGAGGAGGAGGAGGAGGAGGAGGAGGAGGAGGAGAATAGGCACGACCAGACAGAAAGCCAGGGAACAGGGAGGGACTAATCTTGTAACCTCCTCCACTATAGTAATCTCTGCTCTTAAAGGTTCAGCCACCTGTAAAGAGTCACTGACTATCAAACTCTAACACATTAACACTAGGGGCACAAATACAAACCACAACACATATATTGGGGGTTCACTGCGAAAAGTAAAAGAATAACATAACAAAAGGGCTTGCACAGTGCCCGGCATGTCATTATGGGAGGCTGGCTCTGCAGTCCCCAGCAGGTGACCCTGTCTGGGCAGCTCCTTACCCAGAACCTTGTTAGGGACAGGCAGCTGGACTGGAGGTTCTGTCAGCATCCCTTCCCAGTCTCAGGGTCTAGCCTTCTCTCCTTTGGTGGCAAAACAGCCTCCACTTACCCTCTCTCTCTCATACTCATCAAAGGTATTCAGGACTCTCCAGTGCCGAATGGTCACTCACTTCCAGGCCGAGACTTCCTCCGGAAGCAGATGCGGGGAGACCTGTTCACACAGCAACAGCTGGAGGTGCTTGACCGCGTGTTTGAGAGACAGCACTACTCAGAGATCTTCACCACCACGGAACCCATCAAGCCAGAGCAGGTATGTCCGTGACTCCTACCCACCCCACCAGCTGCCCCGGTGCAGACCTGGGCCAGTTTGCTGGACACAGAGGCATCTGGCACGGGGAGGGCCAGCTTCTTAGCAGAGCGGGCTTTTCATTGACCAAGCTTGGCTGGGCACAGTGTCCCATAAGGCCAGGACGACTTGCTCGGGGACTCTGAGACATCTTGCCCTGGTAGCTCTGTCTCTGGTCAGCCACAGAGGCATGTGACTGCCCTGGTTGCTCTACCACTAATGAACGGTGTGCCTCCCAAGGGTTTTTTAGATAGGGTTGTATATGATGACCTTCTGGATCCCTTTGTGTGGTTTTGTCATCTTGTTAGTCAGGAACATGACCTAGGTATACAGAACCACTGCATGGCCTGGGGCTCACTGCCGTGGGATATAGGACAACATCCCAGGATGCTTGCCCCATGCTTGGCATCACGGGACTGCTTGTAGGTGTAGATGGGCCAGACATGGTGTCAGCCATCAGAGGGCCCTGTCCTGACAGGTAAGTCTGACACTAGCTGGTCCCAGCACCTGAGGGCTTGAAGAAGCCTCTTGATACCAGGAATGTGAGCAAGACCTCCAGAGCCACCTCAGGGGGCCTTTCTGTCATGGTGTTCTCTGAGAACCTCGGGAACTTTTACAGATCATTTAGCCATTTTATTTTCAGATAGGGAAACTGAGGCTCATAGAGAAAAAAGCAATTTACCTAAGGCTGCCCAGCAAGTGTTCACTTCACGATCATTGACAATTGTCTAGTATGGATAAGGCACAGACACTATGTGTCCATCAGTGAGCAGAAAGGCTTGGACTTGCCCTAGGAAACCTACAGGTTTGTACAGATGAGTCACAGCTTGGTGCTGGGGAGATGTCTAAGGTCCTCTGAGAACCCAAAGCAGAGGCTGAGCCAGCTTGGAGGTTGTCATGGTAAAGGATGTGGGTGTGGAGGATGCGCCTGGCAGCTTGAACAGCAAGTGCCGAGATCCTGAGGTGGGAGGAAGAGAGCAGGCGTGGGACCATACAGTGTGGCCAGGATTCAGGACCCAGGGTAGGAGGTGATGCTGGAGAGGCTCCAGAGATGATGTGGGAGGTGATGCTGGAGAGACTCCAGAGGTGATGTGGGAGGTGATGCTGGAGAGGCTCCAGAGGTGATGTGGGAGGTGATGATGAAGAGGCTCCAGAGGTGATGTGGGGGGTGATGCTGGAGAGGCTCCAGAGGTGATGTGGGAGGTGATGCTGGAGAGGCTCCAGAGGTGATGTGGGAGGTGATGCTGGAGAGGCTCCAGAGGTGATGTGGGAGGTGATGCTGGAGAGGCTCCAGAGGTGATGTGGGAGGTGATGCTGGAGAGGCTCCAGAGGTGATGTGGGAGGCGATGCTGGAGAGGCTCCAGAGGTGATGTGGGAGGTGATGCTGGAGAGGCTCCAGAGGTGATGTGGGAGGTGATGCTGGAGAGGCTCCAGAGGTGATGTGGGGGGTGATGCTGGAGAGGCTCCAGAGATGAGTCTGGTCTTATGGACTCTGGGAGGATGTTGCTCTTTCTCTTACAAGCTAAATGACATCTCTCCAGCAAGTGTCACGGCCACAGGCACTGAGCAAAGCTGATTCTAGAGCCTGGGTTGGGGGGAGGGGGGAGAAGAGTCAACTTCCATCACAAGCAGCTGCTTTCCACTCCTGAATCTTTCTGAGAGATGGCAAAAGCCATATTCCATCTGAGCCATGTGATGGTCCAGTCATGGGGAACCAAGGGTGAGGGTTCAGGCCTCTGTACCTGGTCTGGCTTTCCCACAAAAGGTTGCCAGCATCCCCATTAAGCCAGTAGGAATGAAATGTAGACACTAAGTCTCAGTGAGTCCCTCTATGTTTCATGGGAATCTCCAGGAGCCCTGAAGATGTCTCCACTTTATCCACTTAAGTGGCTGGGAAGATGGGCCCAAGATCACTGAGAGGCAGCCCAGAGCTGTACACACACCCCCTCACTCACTCCAGTGCTCAATTGTCCAACACATTTCCTGCACATGGGCAGTGGGCCCAGCCCAGTGACAGTCTTGGAGGGGACAGAGGCATGAACTAGGTATCATCTCTGTCAATGCCTTCACAAAATGGCATGACGTGGACTCAGGAACCACGGACAAATGAGAAAGTTCTCTGGGTGGTGTGGAGTGCTGGCTAGGGGAGGGGGTGTTAGCTCAGGAGAGTGCACCAAGAGCTACAGTGTTGAGGAGGGAGTATTGCCTGGGATCCCAAGGACAAGGCCACAAGGTAGATATGAGGCCTGATAGGGAGGAGGCCTGGGCTGCGGGCTCTGGGAAGATTGTTCTATGGTGTCCTTCAGAACACTGTGTGCCTGTGAGTTCTGAGGCAGGTCTAGCAAGGCGGGATAATGACTGACTCAGTGTTTTCTGGTTAATCTGCTTCACCCCTCCGTGGCATGCTGTAATGAGGAGAGATGGAAGGTGAGGCTGTAAGGCCGCCCTGCACACATGCAGGCACTGGACTATGAATGACATACCCTCGTGCCCTGTTCCAATCACTATGGACAAATGATGGCTCGAGCAAGGGTCTGCTGCCGGGGAAGGCATGTACACCAAGGGTATGCCTCCCTGAGTCCCCTCCTGATCACTGTCCTCTGACTCCTGTTCACCGTCCCTGCCTGTGACCCTTGTGACTCCCCAGAGCAGAATGGGAGTGACACTAAGAAGTGGGCCGATGGGCTGATAGGATAGAGACTGGCCACTTTATCCATTTGCCAGCAAGCCAAGCCCCCGAGTGTGTCTCTCTGGCTTAGTGGCCTGGCCCAGGTCTTGATGCCACTTTCACTGGATGATACAATGGGGACATAAAGAGCATCCACTGACCGAAGAACCAGGGACCCTTGATTTGAGACCTCTTCTGCGTGGTGAGCATCTCACTTTTTTCTGGACCTCAGTTTCCTTATTTGTGTAATCATGATGGACAATGATAGCAACTGCATCTACCTAACAGCAACAGCGGGGGCAGGGAAGGGTATCCCCACCTAACAGCAGGGGTATCCCCACCTAACAGCAGGGGTATCCCCACCTAACAGCAGGGGTATCCTCACCTAACAGCAGGGGTATCCCCACCTAACAGCAGGGGTATCGTCATCTAACAGCAGAAGTATCCCCACCTAACAGCAACAGTGGAGGGGGTATCCCCACCTAACAGCAGAGGTATCCATATCTAATAGCAGGAATATCCTCACCAAACAGCAGGGGTATCTCCACCTAACAGCAGAGGTTACCCCCACCTAACAGCAGGGGTATCCTCATCTAACAGTAACAGCAGGGGCATCCAGTTTTCCAAGGACTTAGTGAAGCCCTCACTGGACCTCCCTTTAAATGTCCTCTAAGCAAGCTGGGTCATACCTCTGAACCCCTGTATATGAATCTGAGCTTTTAAAACAGACTGCATACCCATTTTTAGGCTAGGATTGTTGAGGCAACAGAGCTGGAGTCTGACCTCAGCCTCTTCTCTGTCCTCAAGTTGTGGAAGATGGTGTCACAGGTCTTTGTGTTTCTGGGGTTCTGGGATCAATCCTTGGATTGGGCTATTCTGCCCAGCCTTCCTCGGATAGTCATATGTTTTTCAGAATGTCCATGGGCCTGGGCAGGTCACCTACCCAATTCCTGGGGAAAATAGGGTCAGGCTGGTCCTGAGGGCACTTCTGTGAACCTGTTCTGCTAAGTTCTGCTCTAAGGGTGGCCAGTTCTGACTTGGGCCATGGAGACACTCAGAAACCCCTTCGCCTTAGTGGAAGGGGTTAATGAGACTCACTCTGGGGTGACGAAACACTTCCTTCTCGAAACAGTTATTGAAAAAGCAATTCTGTTTTCCCTATATGGGGAGTGGATAAAAATCAACCTACCAAAACAAAGTGGGGTGTGTGGGGGGAGAAACTATTGATGTGTGTGCGCACATGTGCACCCGTGTGCACACATATGTGCCTGTGTGCATATGGGCATGCACACATGTGTCCAGCAGGAATCTGCTTTAGTAAAACTCAAGTTGGTGCTGTCACTGTGGTGGGTGATGGCTCTGGCAGACTGGGTCCCTCCTCCGGCCACCGAGAGGACGCAGCCGATTGCAGCCTGCCGTATTTACCCTCAGAAGACTATTAACCAACACCAGGCTATTAATCTGGCTTTTGAGCCTTCACTAAAGCCCATAAAAGCTCACAGTTGTCAAATGGAGTTCATTTTAATTTCCTTTCAATCACAGTAAATTATTCAGGTGATAAATCAGCTGGAGCAGCCTCCTGGCTGTAATAGAAACCCTAATTCCTGGCTAATTATCCAGCCCATTGCTGCCAACAGATCAATACAGGCCGCAAAATGGAACAGGCCCAGGGCCCTCCCTCCCATTGGGCCAGAGACAGAGAGACAGCTGGGGAAGGGGGCCGTGCTGCTGACCTCCTAGGAAGTTCAAAGGTCATAGGGGGTTAAATCGGGAGATGGCCTGTTCCTTGTCTAACAGAAAGCCACCAGAAGCCCCCACTGCTCTCCTGAGCGGCTTTGCCCACTGCATGGTGACTCTTCCCTAGGCCAACAGATGGAGGTTTCTAAGTTTGCCTGCTCCTATGAGCATCCTGTCCCTGGGGAAGGGCTGGTTTGTTGCCATCACCCAAGAAAACTGATCTTGTTCTTCAGGGCCAGACTCAGCAGCTCTCAGGAACCAGATAGAGGTCTGAGCACTGTGGGGGGAAGGTGAGGCTCTGGCTTCAGGGGCCTCCTTTTTCTCCCTGGTGGATGTCTGTGCTATCATGAGGAGGTAGAGGAGAGTGAGGAGGGATAGGAAGGTGGGTATGCCAGGACGGATGAGCAGAAAGGTTCCTGGAGGAGATACCCTCGGGCATGTCTGGAGGACTGGGCAGATCTGGGCCTGTGGAGATGGTACCATTGTCTGGAGAGAGGATTGTGGGCATCTGGAACGGCATGAGTGAAGGTCTGATGGAACAGAGTGACAGGCAGTCAGGGACTCCCATCCCAGAAGGATGGAATCCAGAGGTGGGGACATTGGATGATGCTTTGGAATCACAAATCCCAAAATGCCTGCATGCTGTGGCCTGGACGCTGCTCCCTCCTGGGGTCTGTACTGGGGCATCTTGCCTCTTGCCTCTTGCCCCACCCCTGCCATGACCTGCAGCCCACCCCCACACAGGAACTGCCGTGGTTTCCTCCCCTGGTCTGATCTTACAGGATCTTCCACTGTCCCGTGTCTCTTTGCTTGCCTATAAGAAGCAGTTGCTCTGGCCTCACCCCACCGCAGTGCATGTGCTAGGCTGCATCTATGTCGCATGTCTCTCAGGATGGCATGTGCATGCATATTAGTATGCACCTGTGTGTGGACCCCAGGACCAGCTCAGCAAGTGCTCGGTGGCAGGTACCATAATTACTACTACCTTCTTAATGTCCATGCTCAAAGATGATGATCACTGGTCCCTGCGTGGGGCATCAGCCTATGCCTGAATGTATCCATGGTCACCTGGTCCAGGCCAAGCAAGAGTCCTGCCCACTCTTGTGAGTCAGCTGTGGCTCCATGAAAGCACACCCTCTTGTCTCCTGTTTGAACACAGAATTCAGAGTGTTAACTATTACTGCCGTGTCTCAGCCAGTGTGTGTTCATTGTTCACCATGTGCCCTGCCAGATTCAGCAAAGAGCCATACTTGACACATCTTCCTTCCAGGCCATGAGAAGCTCTATCACCCCTCTGTGTGAAGATCCAGTGAGACTGGTACAATGTCTTAGCTAAGGGAGAACAGCAAGCCCAGAGTCAAGCTCAGAAGTGAACAATCACTCCTTGGCAGGGAGCTACAAGAAAGCAGGGAAAACATCCATGGCAGGACAGAAGTGGGCAGAGGTTTCATTCCCTAGCATGAGTAAGAGGGAGTACAGGACATCCCGCTCCAACAGACACACACAGATGCACACACACATACACAGATGCACACACACACACACATACACAGATGCACACACATATAGATGTACACACATACAGATGCACATACACAGATGCACACACACACATACACAGATGCACACACATATAGATGTACACACATACAGATGCACATACACAGATGCACACACACACATACACAGATCCACACACATATAGATGTACACACATACAGATGCACACACACAGATGCACACACACATACACAGATGCACACACATTCAGATGCACACACATACAGATGCATACACACACACATACTGTTTCACTGGAATGTCTTCTTGTCTTTGGAATGAGATGGTGACACAGAGTATTCTAGATCTTGCTTTCTAGATTCCCAGAGGTACCCTAGGTCATCTCCCCTCTTACCATTCTGTCTCATCTCTAAGAGACCCAAGTGTGAAAATGACCTGGGATCTGGGGTCTCAGCATCCTTGGTGTTGCTGTCTAGAGATTGCATTGGAAATACCCACTTGTCCCTTGGCAGCTTTGAAAACATTTCCTAAGCCACTGGGCATTCTTTACCTTCCTGGGGATCAAGCACAAGGGTGGATTCCCCAACATTGCTGTGTCTGTTTTGTGAAGCAAGGACATTCTTGGGGGATGACCAAGTGAGGTGTTATGTTACAAAAGCATGGGGCCCTAGCCATTAGTGATGGTTCTGGGCTGTCCTCTCAGGCCATGGTTTCTGCATCTGAGGTGCTGAATTGGACTAGGTCATCATTGTGATTCATTTATTTAAGCTCTAGCATCCGGAAAGGTATAAGATTAATCGGGATCCATCTCTTATTTTTATTTTGATGTGTTTACATCTTCCCCCTCCCGTCTACTCTTCTTTGATGACAGGCAGCTTCTGTGTCTGGGGGGTTTAAGATTACAAGCGAATTGTCACAGAGCTGCCTGCGCTTTGCCGGATTGTTCTATCGCTCACTTATTCATTCATTCATCCAGGAAATTTTACAGACATGCCGTGTCAGTGACATGGAGCACCTGTGCTACGGTGTGCAGCATAAAGAAATAATGGCTGACACAGTCTCAGCTGCTGTGTGGGGACTGACTTGGGGAGAGATGTTTCCCCTCAAACTGTGCTGAGCAAGATTTGCAATTTAAAAAAGAGAGAAGGTCTGGGGATGAAGCTCAACTGATAAAGTGCTTGCTTAACTTGCACAAACCCCTTCTTTCAGTCCCTATACCATACAATCTAGGTACAGTAGTACCTAGAATCCCAGCACGTCAGAGGTAGAGGTAGGGGGATCAGAAGTTCAGGTATCCTTGGCTACATGGTGAGTCTGAGCCATCCTGGGCTCTATGAGACCCCAGCTCAAAGAATAAAATAACAAATTAAAAAGACAGAGGAACTGGTCATTCTTGTCCAATAGTTTTGAAGCCATGCTGGAAGTTGGGCTTAAGAGACTTAGTATTCACAAAGCTCTTCAAAATCATAAAAGCAAACCTTTCCTGGTTTGCAAGTGATTATTATTGTTATTATTTTTAATGCACAGATTTGATTGTTATCGGGGTTGGATTCACTTCAGGTTCCCTTCCCATCTCAAATGATAGATGTGCTGTGCTAAGAACAACAGTAACATGCTTTGGCTGTATCTGAGTTTAAAGCAGGTAGATCCTCAGGGGCTGATGCTAAGAAAGGGCTCAGAGCCAGAGCCCAGCGCTGTTGCTAATGTCCCTTTGGCCCAGGATGCCTGTCCTGGGTCATTCCTAGTGAACAGGGGTTAGTATTTGCTACAGATTTTGGCAGAGCAAGGCCTATGTGATTTGGGGGTTGGAACCAATATGCTGGCAAGCTGTCTAATGGCTGGAAGGCCCACACAGTCTCTGAAGAGAGCTATGGGCCAGGTTCATTCTTATCTTGAGAGAAGCTGACTTCATGGTACTCAGAGTAGATTATGAAGTTGAAACCTCAAACCTGTGCTGTATCCAGGTGCAGTTTCTCATGTCCTAGATGGCAGAAGAAATCCGAGTAGAAATTTATACCAACTGAATTATGCCAGTGAAACCCCAGAGATGCCTCAGAAAAACACATGAAAACACTCTCTTCTTGACCCCTCCAGTGAGCATCCCATGCCTACAGAATAAGCCACAGCTACTAAAAATTTAAAAGATGTAAGCCTTGCGTGGTAATAAGAGTGAGTTAGGGGACAGCCAGAGAATCCAACTCCAAGAATCTAAGATGACAGACAATTGAAAGAAACTATAAAGGGGCTGAAGTGATGATGGAATTGGAACCACTATATAAAAACAAAACATCTTTTAAGAGAGAGAGAGAGAGAAATGGACTAGAAAACTATCTTGCAATAAAAGTGGTTGTTACCCATTAGAATTAAAAGTTCATTTACAGGGTAAAGGCCTGCTGAGAAGCAGCCGAAAAGAAAATTAATGGTTTGGAAGACACGAGTTGGGGAACTAGAAACACAGCAGAGGAAGGTAAAAAGTGGAGGAAATAATATCCTAAGTACCTAGGCTTATCCTAAGCACCCACTTTTGGACTTGTGGGCTGAGGGTGGAGCTAAGCCATGCAGTTTTCGCCGGAGACCTTAGGATCTAATCACCAGCACAACACACACACGAAAGTCCTGAAATGTGTAGTGGCGTGTGTAATCCCAGTGCTGGGGAGGTGGAGACAGGTGGATCTCTGAGGCTCACTGGCCATCCAGGTCAGACCAGTCTGGAGAGCCCCAAGACCCAGTGAAAGATTCTGCCCCACAAGATGGGTGCAGGAATGGTATCTGAGGATTACTTCTGGCTGCCCAGGCACCTGCACATACCCTGAGCCCCCAAGAGACAGTGACACCTGACTAGCGCTCTGTTAGAGGTTTCCAGTCTCAGCACTGAGGGTTTAGAAGATGTCATGCCCATCTTCATAGAAAAAAATAAAGCTGAAATGCATGGAAAATCAACAGACTTTCTGGAGGATTGAGAGAACTGAGGTCACGGGGAAAATAGTTGCTACAAACTCTGAAGAAGCATGAGAAAGCAGAGGTAGGGATGTTGGGAATAAACACCGAGCCTCGGCCTGAAGTCCCACTCGCTGCATCCCTAGTACTTTGATGCATCACGTGTGCACTTTAGGACCTTCTTCTGTGTGACATGCTGGAGACTGAACCTTGGACCTTAGGTGCAAGCATTGCTCTTCTGAGGGATAGCACCAGCCCTCATGTGCATATGCCAACAACAACAGAAACAGGCCAGAGAAAGCAAAGCAAGAAGCGAGAAAGTGGGCATCGGAAGAGGAGCGACACAGCACAGCTCTTGACCGCATTAGAGAACTTGGTATAATTGCTATGTTAATTGACTGAATGGTAAAAATAGGCAGCATGCCAAGACTCGGGCAATAGCAGATTATGGGAAGACTCGAAGGAAATGCTAGAAATAAGATGGAACAGAAATCAGGAAAACCTCAGGCCAGCTCGTCAATAGACTGGATGAATCTTGGCAAAGAATAAAAAAGATTGAAGAGAAATCAACAGAAAGGTCCCAAACTGAAGTTCAGGAAGAAGGGGAAAAGGAAAAAAAAATACTCCAGACAGTGGCGAAATGTAAAGAGGAGCTGCATATATGTAATGGGAATGTGAGAAGAGAAAATGAATAAATATTTGAAATAGTAAAGGCCAAGTGTTGGCCAAAGTGGGTGACAGGAGACTAACCCACAGATGCAGGGATCTCAGTGAACCCCAACCACGACAAACACTCAGATATCTATGTGGAGACATGTCTCAATCGAATGTCAGATGATCAAAGACAAACTCACAAAAGAGATGAGAGAATAGAAACCTACCATATTTCCAGGTACTGTGGTGCATGCCTTTAGTCAAAGTACTAGGATCTCTATGAGTTTGAGGTCAGTTTGAGCTGTGCAGGAGACACTGTCTCAAACAAACAAACAAGTAAACTAGGAATAAAAAAAATCTACCATGTTATTAGAGGAAGGAAGTAAAGAATTACAATGGTTTCTGGTCAGAAACTTTGTAAACAGAGAATGAATGGAGTTTGATGTTTAATGTGTCAAAAGCTTAAGGGTGTGTGTACCTCCTGAAGAGCCAGCCGCTCTCCAGTGGATGGCCCCAACCCAGGAGCAGACATGCAGAGGAAGCACTGATGGACGTTAACGAGATATTAAAAACAAAACAAAACAAAGCAAAACATAAAAAGATATGAAGTTGAGGGTGTAGGGAGGAGGGGGCAGATCTGAGTTATGGGGAGAAGTGGGGCTTAATATGATCAAAATACATTATAAGAAATTCTCAAAGAATTAATAAGAATATTATTGAAGGGGCTGGCAAGGTGGCGTGCAGGTTAAGAACCCCTTGTTACTCTCGAACCCACATGGTGACTCACAACCGTCTGTAACTCTAGTTTTGGGGAGTTCTGACGTCCTCTCATGACCTCCATAGGCACTGCACACAGGTGACGTACACAATGCAGGGGAGACACTCATATGTATTCTATAAAGTCAATAAATGTAAAATCATTAGAAAGGAAACGTTTGCATATTTGAGGGTGAGGGGGATGATCCCGGAAACTCAGCTGCACAAAGAAGGTAGCCGGAGGAAGAACGAATGAGAAGATGAAACAGAACCTATGGTTTTTATTATTCTCAACTGGTCTAAAACCGTGAGTACATTAACAATAGTAACATTAGGTAGGAGACCACTATAAACAGATATAGGAAGTGAACTGCAGCAGTGTCCTGGGATCAGGAGGAAGTGAGGGGTGTATTAACAGTGAAGAGAAAGAATGCCATTTTGGAGGTAGACTTAGCAATATAAACATGTATTACGAATTCCAAGGAGTGTACTGTAGTCTCTAAAACTTTATTAAAAGTACAATTGAAATACTAACAAGAAACAAAATGGGATCATGGGAGAAGGAATGAAGTGTGTGTGTGGGGGGGTGAAGCAGGGTCTGAGCCTGCAGAATAGAAACTTGTAGATACTCCAGTTCTGTTAAAGTCACCCCAGGGTAATCAAAGGATGGCAAAGGGCAGAGTGTTTAAGAAAAGCCAGGGGACTCAACTATGCATTGCCTCCAAGGACACAAAACACAGGAGAGAGGAGGTTTTAAGAAGTCATAGAAACCAATTGACAAATTATGGATAATCTGAATGGATCATTCAGTAAGTTATATCAACTTTCAAACACTTGGCTAGTTTTGGGGGATTTACGAACAAGTAGGAAAAGAGATAGCCATGACAGACAGTGCTGGCAGGGGGGTAATTTAAATTACAGCATTCCAAGCTCTCATACTGTCCAGGTAGAGGGCAGACATGTGGGGAGCTGTAGGATGTGGCAGGGGTAAATTCAGGGTTCCCAGTAATGCATACCATCAGGTGTAACAGAATGTATGGTTTCCAAACCAACATACACAGAGAGCCACAGAGAATTCTCAGGACATTTAATGGAAGGCAGGGGATATGGCAATATTCAAGATAAAAATTCCAGTTAGGGCTGGAGAGATGGCTCAGAGGTTAAGAGCACTGAATGCTCTTCCAAAGGTCCTGAGTTCAAATCTCAGAAACCACATGGTGGCTCACAACCGTCTGTAATGAGATCTGACACCCTCTTCTGGTGTGTCTTAAGATAGCTATAGTGTACTTAAATAAATTAAATTAAAATTAATTATAAAAATTCCAGATAATCAAATATGTAAAATAACCAAAACATATAAACATGCTATTTACAGAAAACAAGACAGGATGGAACAGAAAGAGTTTGAGTAGTGATAGATACTATATAGGGATAGTGTCTATACTATATAGACACAGTAGACCCATCAGTGCTAACCAAAAAAAGTCGCCTGACAATATCATCACCAGAGGAAAGAGATTCTAAGGTCCTAAACCCCCTCAAAGACAAAGGGGTCATTGTTTAATGATAACAAAAACAGTTCCTAGGAAGATATCAGAGCAATCTGAATGTCTATACTCAGTCTCAGAGTCTCAAATATCAGAAGTAAAAAATTACAAGTTAACAATACCAAGATATCTTGTGAAGACTTTAACAAGGGCTTATGTTGACAAAAGGTAGCCGGGTTGTTTGTAAGACCTAGCAACAATGTAGTGAAGGAGCTTCATCGATCAGCTCCCACCAATACAAAGTAGCAAAATCACAGCCTCTTGAAACAGAGCAGATGGGGAACAGAGACAGTCTCCAGTGGAGACAGCAAGTCTGAGCAATTCCAGTAGCCCACCACAGAGACCATGTTCTCTGGTTACAGTGCAGTGAAATTAAAAATGCATAGTCCATGGGGCTGGAGAGGTGGCTTAGCAGTTAAGAGCCTGGCTGTTCTTCCAGAGGACCAGGGTTCTATTCTGGACCCACATGGCAGCTCACAACTGTCTGTGACTCTGGATTCAGGAGCTCCAACACCCTCACACAGACACACATGCAGGAAACACACCAATTCATATAAAATAAAAATAAATAAACCATTTTTAAAAAGAATGCACAGTTCAAAGAAAATATATTTGAAGATTCAAAACAAGTTCTAGTGCCATGACTTACTGGGTAAAGATGCTTAAAGTTTGGTGACCTGAATTGCATCCTGGGTACTTTTCCACATGGCGGAGAACAGAACTAAGTTTTACAAGTTTTTCTCTGATTTCCACCTGTGTGTCATGACATCCAATACTCACACATGCATGTGTGTACACAGACATTCTCTCTCTCTCTCTCTCTCTCTCTCTCTCTCTCTCTCTCTCTCTCTCTCTCTCTCACACACACACACACACAGTAAATGTAATTACCTCATTTTTTTGAAAGGTAATTACAAACTAAACAAGGCATTTCCTCCCTGGAGTCCCTTGTACCTGAGAGAATCCTAGCGTAGTTTTTCTTAATAAATCTACATTTTATTTGCTCAAAACAACAAAGCCAAACCCAGAAACAACCATGATAAACTTACTGAGGGACAGGGATGGGAGGGGGGAGAACCATGTGTCAAAAATTTGAAATCCTGGCTAAAAACCAGAAAAGATGAGAGTATCTAGCCATGTATCCCCCCCCCCCCACAGCTGAGCTGTAAAGCCAAAGCAGCCCCTGGATGGGATGTTGACCTAGAAAACACTTGTGAAATCCATTTGTCTGTTTACCTGAACGCATATGTTTGCACTATGTGTGTGCAGTGCCCTCAGAGGCCAGAAGAAGGCATCCTATTCCCTGGAACTGGATTTGCAGATGGTTGTGAGCCACCCTGTGTATGCTGGGAACAGACCTTGGTCCTCTGCAATAGCAGCTAGTGCTCTTAACTGCTGAACCATCTCTACAGCCCCCAGATGCATATTTTTTAAAGGTAAAAGTCTAATGATTAAGTTCTCAACTCAGAAAAAGGCAAGACAGAAGGAACACAATGCATTGCAAAAAGTCCAAACAATAAGTCAATAATAAACAAAACTCTTTCCCTGAACCCTCGCCTAACCTGCCTCCTCACAGTACCAGTGTTGACAGCCACTCACACCACCCAAACTTACCTCCAAACTTGCCATTAAAGGAACTGGAGCTATCTGGCCTGGAGAAAAGAAAACCCAGTGGCTACTGATGGTATAGTCTGACTCAGGAGGGGCAGAACCAGGGCCTCAGGAGAAATCAGGGAGAAGCAACTCCTGTCTTTCATCTTGGGGAAAAGATGGATTTGTTAGTCCTTCCTGTGTCCTGGACTGAGGACCAACTGCCTGCTGCAGCCTGGTGTTCATGCATTTGAGATGAACCTGGAAGTCCTGGGGTCCCTCAGGAGACTGGCAGGATTGTCATTTTAGGCTGTCATTTAGGACAGACAGTGGTCTCTGGGCTCCCAGCAGAGAGCGGGTCTCCAGAAGAAGAGCAGAAAAGGAAGGTAAGGAGTCAGGATATCCACAGATGAGCTCAGGGCTGGAGGTGTTAGAGCTGGATCAGGTCTGTGTGGCAGAAAAAGGTCCCGCCCGTAGCCAGGATGCTAAAGCAGCAATTCAGGGAAGTTAGGGGCAGGTGAGTCTGGAGTGGGAGGTCTGGAGAAAACTGGAGCTGTCGGGTGTGTGAGCGGTGTGGAAGGTTGCCATGGGCAGGTGAGTGGAGACCTAAGGAGACGCTATAGAGACAATGAGTAGTAGCAGTAACTTAGATGAGGCACTGAGGAGGAAGGAGCTTGCTGACCCCAGCCTTGTTCGGATAGCCTTGGAGACAAAAGGGAGGCCTGCCTTCCATTGGAGATGGTATCAGGGACCAGACAACAATGTTACAACCTGTTACATTGGTTGTGAGCTTCCTGGATGAGTCTTGGGCTTACTTGCAGGGTCTGTGGGAGCCTCCTGCTTTTCCCTTTGATCACTGGTTATCGTCACTTCCTGGCAAGTATTCCTTTCCTACCTTTGTGGATAAAGGTATTTAAACATACTCAGAGTACCAATGCTTTGGCCTCAATTTCTCATATCAACACAGGAGCAATATCAATACCGTTGTTACAGGGACTTAGTATGACTCTAGAAAATCCCAGCAAGCAGGGCCGGGTGGGGCAGGGTCTGGTTTGCATCAGGGGGTTGAGTGCCTAGAACTGGGGTGGAGAGGAACACTGGTCCAGAGGTGCTGTGTGCCTGTGGCGGCAGAGCCTTTGTGCTGTTGAGTGGTTGGAACTTTCCCCTCCCCAGACTTTCTCTGCTTTAACTGGCTGCGGATTACACAGGCAAATGAACTCAGGCTTCTAGAGGAAATCATGTTAAAGCAATCAAAATAACAATTTGTATCACTTTTAGGACTCCTGCCGGAGAAGCTACGGAACCTTTGTAGTAAATTATTAACTCTGGTTGGACACAAGGAGTTCTGCAAACAAGCTCATTCCTGCTTTCTTTATGGAGAAACTGACAGGACAGGAGTTGGGGTTTCCTCAAAGGGAGGGAGGAAGTGTTTTCTGAGGGACCTGCAGGCAGGGCTTGGATTATCCTTCCTTGTGGAAGGGAGGGAGCCTGTTCCCAGAGACACTTGTCACTGTCACTCATGCTCAGGCTGTACTGCTTGCCACAGGCAGGGCTCTGAGGAAAAGCTCCGAATCAGCCTGGTGTTGGAATCTAACCCTGCACTCAGGAGACACTCGGTGTTACTGATCCATATTTTGACGACCTTAGAGAATGTCTGAACAATGCAGTCCAGGTCCTTCCTGCCCCATAAAGTGGTGGGAAGGACAGTGAGTAGGGGGTTGTCACGTGGAAAGGGAAGGATAAAGGACAAAATAGCATAGAAATAAGTGTGCTGTCTGGAAAGGGGGGGTTCTGGGTGGCTAGAGTTAGGGGTGCAGCGGGGTATAGCTGATGATTCTGGAAAGCCCACTTTACTGCGTATGCACGTTTAATATACTGCATTTACTTTGTCCATATGTATACACATAATTAAATAATGTGTGTGTGTGTGTGTTGTGTGTGTGCGCGCACGCGCAGTCTGGGCAATGCACACAGCTAATTAGCTTACATCATCTGATTTAATCCTGTAACGAGCCCTTACAGGAAAGTCTTTTCTTCTTTAAGCTTTAGAACGTTGAGTGTAGACTTGTGGCTCGAGAGACCCCATTTGGATCTGCTGTGGCTTCACTATGGGACATTCTTTAAGGAGCAAGCATATTCAGTTTCTAATGCATTTATGATGGACTCTGGGTACCACATTACAGAATATGGGATGTCTGGAGAAAGCCTCCCTTGTTACCTGTGTGTTACAGCATGGGAGGATCTCTGGTTAGGATTTTTTGAGAGGGGTGCACTTTTGATTCTCTTCAGGAACTAAGGGAGAAGCTAAATGGTGGGGTCTGTGCACGGTATGTATAAAATGCACGCACACATGCACAGCTCACATACACACATACACCACAGGCCAGCATGAATATTTGGGATTTGGGGAAAGTGACCTTTGCCCTGCCTGCACTGGCTGACTCATCATTCTGTGCTCCTCTGGGGGTTAGAAGCTAAGGACAGAAGTGGGCCATGGGCTCTCAAGTCTGTCGCAGACCTGCCTAGTGATAAAGAACTTGCTTCAAGTGTCCCAGCCACCAGAAGATTCCAGATAAGAAGATTTTAATCCACAGAGGTCCTTGTGACCAGTGCATGGCTTCTCTTCCATTCCCTGATAGTCAGAGCTTTTTGTCTATACTCTGGGGACAGACATGACCTTGACAGATAATCTCTCATTGCACTTTAGCTAGCAGAAGAACCTATGGGGAAGCCAGCACTGGTCCTTAAATCCACTGCTGGGGTAGATTTGGGGTGATTATTTCTAAAGGTTTCAATCTAGGTGTGTCTAAAAACAGGTTCTGGGTTGCTGTAGAGAAGCTTGTTTTTCTAGAACTACAATGGACAGCTTGGATTTCTCTAGATTCCTAGCTTGCACCAGGAGCTGTTCCTTGGCTTAAAAAATTCAGGAGGTCCACCTGTGCTCCTGAAAACGCATGCAGGAATGCATGGAGAGACAATGCCCGCCTTGTGGTGGAGTCCTAGAAGCTTCCTGTAGCCATGGCACTGAGAGACTCAGTGCTGGGAGAGTTATTTCCTGGTGGAGCAGGGGCGGGGCTGTCAGCATCCTCTCTTTGATGGTGTATGTGTATTCTTTCTTCTATAGTGCTGGGAATGTGAGTGTACAACTTGTATTTCAGGGTGCCGTGCATGCAAACGTACTTTTCCTACAGGGTGAGGTGTACGTGTGTGTTTCTGTGTGGAGTACTCAAATTTAAGTGCTGTACCTGACCACATTGCTTTATAATAACTGAGAAGTCACAGTGCACTAACTCATGTGATACCTACACAGCCCCCTGGGGTGCAGAAACAGTTGTTACCTTAATTTTACAGAATAGGAACTAGTCTGCAGAGTAACTGTCTAATGGTCAAAAAGCTAGGAGCTTGTGGCGCTGAGATTTGAAAACTGGATGTGTTTTCTTATTCCACTGGTGTCTGAGAGAACTGGACCAGTGGATGGAATTTCTATCTAGAATAGCTGTGACTTTACTCTCTTAAAATAAAAGTTACTATTTTCTGTTTTAACCAATCTATAAATAACAATCCCCGTTGACCATCTGCTTGGCTTGTTTGTCTTGACATGAATTCCTCCTTGGAAAATACTGGAAGCAGCACTGGTCAGAGCCAGCTATCCAAAGGGAGTTTTATTTCCTTTGCTTTTCTATGGCAGAGACAGGAGTGTGGTCACATGTTTCCCAAGTGTCTTCCAGATCTAGGCTTCGTTCTGACAGGGCTAAATGGGTAAGGATTCTAAGGTCTTGTCTGTAGCTCTGTGCTGGAGAGGATCCAAGACACTCTTCTATGGACACTCTTCGGTCGTTGTCTGTGGGTGACTTCAGTCTGGAATTTCTAGATTCCTAGCTTGCACCAGGAGCTATTCCTTGGCTTAAAAATTCAGGAGGTCCACCTGTGCTCCAGGTCTCTTTCAGGCCTCTTGACTTTCCAAGATGGGACCTCTTCTAGCCAGGTCTGCATCTACTGGAAGACACAGCAGCTTACTTTGGTTCCTGCAGGTGATACTTGGGGAGAATTTCTGGGCAGTGTACATCTTCTCCATCTTCCATTTGTTCTAAAATCTTTTGGCTGGGTGTCTGGGCCACCTGGATGGTGGCCCTTAGTGTCACTTTCCGAGCTGTACTTGGAGGTGACCCCCGACTCCATCTGTGACAGGCCACCTATGGAAATCACCATGTGGACGGCACCCACAAAAGCCTCAGTTGGTTCCTAGAAGGCCCGAGAGAAATAATGATGGGACTGAGAGAAAGTCAGAGAGCTCTAAATAACGCTCAACTCACCCCTCACGGGCTCTGAGAAGCGCTCATCGGTTTCTCTTCTCCAGGTGGCAGTGAGGACCAAGTGTGGCTTCTCCTGCATCAACATCATAAGCTTCTCATTTGATCTTGGTCTTGGGGATGTGGGGAGTGGGACCATTGAGAGTGCGGACTCCACCCCAGCTCTGAAATCTAACTGCAGGATCTTGGTCATGTTAAGTAGCCTCGCTAAGTCTCAGTTTCTTTACAAAAGACAAGGAGATAATGAGAGCCAGCTTTCTTGAGGTGTGTGAGGTTTAGCTGAGAATCTCTGAAATAGAGACTATGCCCATCATGCTGTGTGTATTCATTGCTGCCTATGGTTATTACTGGTCTCACTTTAAAATTACACCGTATTTATCTTGTCTGTGTGCACATGTGGAGGCCAGAGGACAACTTGCAGGAGTCTGTTCTCTCTACCGTGTGAATCCTGGTTATCCAACTCAGGTTGTCGGGCTTGGTGACAGGTGAGTGCCTTTACCTGTTGAGTCATCTCACTGGCTCCTTGTTCCCATTTTAGTCTCTGCTTTGGGCTTTCACTTTTCCCCTCTCTGCCTCTCTGTATTCTTTTTTCATGATGTGAGCTCCCTTCAGCCTTTCCTGGACAGTGGAAAATGAGTGATGGACCAGACAGAATCAACAAACTTGACAATGTCGACTAGACTCTGGGACTTGTTTGTCCCTCTACTTCGTCTTTTATCATGCAGTGACTTTCATTATGAAACATTTATTGAGATAGTATTTACCCTCACCCCTTGCACAGTGCTCTGAATTCTTTTCCCTCCCCCTAAGTCATCTGCAAAGACGTGGCTTGTGTATATGTGAGTACATGGAGGTTGAACTAACTCGCAGACTAAGCTACATCTCCAGGAACGTTGAAAGCAGCAAATGCTCCACTGTAAGACCACGTTCTTGCTTTCAAAAATAACTCTAGAGGTGTAAACCATTAGGATAATGCCCTGGAGATCGGAGGGGGGGTGTACCTATTTGAAATGAGGACTGAGAGACAGGACCGGAGCCACTACCTGGGGGATGCTTTGAGCCAGGCGGATGGGCACTTGGGAGTATCTGGGTACACCTTTGACCTACACCCACCCCAAGGCCGAGTCTCTGGAAATGCGTGCTTAGTTGCCCTGTAGACAAACCAGAATCCTTCAAGGCCATGTGATCCTGATCAGATGACAGGGAGTACAGAGAAAAAGAGTGTGGACCTGTGGATTTGGGCAGGGAGAACAGAGATGGAGAAGAATAAATGGAACGAGCGGAGTGGGAGCATCTGACCTGGAATAGGCCCCGCCCACAAAGCAGAAGGCCCTGAGTGGGGCAGCTGGAGGCTCAGCGGGGAGAACATGGGCTCGGAACAAGGCTGGCGGGACATCTCCGTCTCTGCTGAATTACAGAGGCCCCTGCAGCCTCACCAGGCAAGTCCAGACCAGTTGGTTATGATCTTTCACCACAACTGGTCCTTTCGTGCTCTTGCACTTGGGAGAACACCAGGTTCCACCTTAGCTGTCCTGAGCTCTGCCTTCAGCACTGACGCGTAGCATCACCATCCAGGACGAAATTGTGCTGTGTGGTCACAACCCTCTCTGCTCAGTTTCTGCCTCGGGAAGTGAGGAGGTGGGGCCACACCCAAGAGAGAGAAGCGTGGGGGCTGCTGCTCCCATTCTGCGGACAGGGCAAGTGAGAGCCAGAGAGACCCAGAAGCATGTCTTGGTGCCTCTCATGGCATGCGTTGCTTTCCTTGAAACCTGAGTTCATACAGCGTCATCATATCCCTAGAACAGAGTTCCCCTTTCTTTCTCACCAGAAACTCAGGGGGGTGGGAATGATACCCTCAAATCCCATCCAGTTCAGACGCTATCTGGAGCAGCACTGCGTTAGGGCCGTGAGAGGCCCAGGCTCTTCCTTCAGCTCCTGAGCACACAGATTCACATACTAGGTACCCACTGCTGAGCACACTGACCTGCAGACTCATGCCGGCCAGTCTGGTGAATCAAGGGGTATCAAGGGGTCAAGGACAGATGGTCACAGCTGTGGCTCAGTTCCAGTCCAGATGACTCTTGCTCCTTGCCACTTAACTGCATAACAGTTATTTTTACTTTAATTTTTTTTTTTTTAGCTGACATGGTAATGTCCTTGTGTAACTTTGGCAGGCAGGAAGATTGTAAGTTCAAGACTTGCCTGGGTTATATAATAAGACCCTGTCTCAAAAACTCAAAAAAAAATGTATAAAAGCGTAATAGGAGGTATGTGTGCAAAATGGCAAAAGTTTCAAATACTACAAAGTGTACACAATAAAAATCAAGTCTCCCTTGGCGATGGTGGCGCACACCTTTGATCCCAGCACTCAGAAGGTAGAGGACAGCCTGGTCTACACAGTGAATTCCAGGACAGCCAGGGCTACACAGAGAACCGCTCTCTCAAAATCAACCAACTAACCAACCTACCATCCAAACAAACAAACAAAATTAAGTCCTTTCTCCTTCTCCCTCCACCTTCTTTTAATTTTAATATTTATTTATTTATTTTGCTTCCAGGAGATAGCCCTGTTATCAGTTGCTTCTGTATTTCTTTTTTTTAAAGATTTTTTAAATTTATTTTATGTATACAAGTACACTGTAGCTGTACAGATGGTTGTGAGCCATCAATGCAATTGCTGGGAGTTGAACTCAGGACCTCTGCTCTCTCTGGCACAAAGATTTATTTATTATATGTAAGTACACTGTAGCTGTCTTCAAACACTCCAGAAGAGGGCATCAGATCTCATTATGGATGGTTGCGAGCCACCATGTGGTTGCTGGGATTTGAACTCAGGACCTTTGGAAGAGCAGTCAGTGGTCTTAACCACTGAGCCATCTCTCCAGCCCTCTTCTATATTTCTTAAAGGCTGTTTATGGGGTAAGGGAGTGAGGGAGACACCTCTATGTTCGCTGCACAAAGCACGAGGAGCTGAGTTCAATCCACTGAACACATGATAAAAGTCAGACTATCTGGGAGGAAGATCCCTGGGCTCGCTGGTTGGCCAGAACAACCTACTTGACCAGCTCCAGGCCAGTGAGAGACCCTCAAAAACAAGGAGAAAGTTGCCTGAGCAACCACCAAAGGTGATCTCTGCCTGCAAATAATGGAAGTATGTTTTTAATGGGCATGCATGTATGTGTGGGTGCAGACGGCCCTGACCTAGAACTTTCTTGGTCTGCTTCTTTTAGCGCTTGAGAACTGGTGTACCTGAGCGTGAAGTGTGCTCAGTGGAGGACACGTTTACCTAAGTGCAGGCGTCAGAAGTGTCCTGAGCACTCTTAGGGCAAGCGGGAGCAAGCCATGGTGTCTGGTGGGGTAGAGTGTTGAGTGACTTTGACTCCTGTTAGTTTCAGTTTACCGTGGGTTTTTGGGACACTCTCCTGTTTTAAGTTGAGCAGTTTATAAATGCCATACTTTGATGAGGGCAACGAATGTATGCATATACGTATTTAGGGCTCTATCAATAACTCCCCCTTTCATTTAAAGTTTTATTAGCATGTATTAATCATATATAAAACGGACTTCATTGAGATATCCTCCCTCTCCTTCTCACACCCCCATACCTCTGCCCCACAGGGCGTTTGCTTGTTTGCTTGAGATCCAGTCTCTAGCTGGCCTGGAGCTTGCTATACAGAGCAGGCTGGCCTCAAACTCATGAAGACCCACCTGTCTCTGCCTCCTGAGTGTGGGATTAAAATTGTCTGCCACCACACCCAGCCTCTGTCTAATCCCCCATCATCCTCTATTGTTCCTTCCTCCTCCATTGATCCCTTTCTTTTCGTAGCCTGCCCTCCTCTACCTCTACATCTTGCTTTAATTCAATTTTAGTTTTTGATGACTCAGTAAGTTTCCTTAGGGCTGCTTACAGGCTTATGGGAGCATGGGAAAGGGGGTAATTATAGGGGAGGGCCTAGAAATCCTCAGGATCCCCTCCCCTATCCATGGTGGGGAGTTGACAGGGTCCAGTCTTGTGCAGGCCTTAGGTAAGCACACTTGTGGAGGTACCTTATGCAAGAAGACACACTTGTGGAGGTACCTTATGCAAGAAGACACACTTTTGGAGGTACCTTATGCAGGTAAGCACATTTGTGCAGGTACCTTAAGCAGGTAAGCATGACCACCATGTGCAGATAGTAGCATGCTCTGTACAGTAATGTATTTTACTGTCTTCTGTTAATGAATATTCCTTAGCATTCCTCCACACAAATTAAATATTGCTTCTTAGAGCTGGTGAGATGACTTAAGGGGCAGTCACTTCCCATGAAGCCTAACTGCCTGAGTTTGAGCCAGAGAATCCTCATGGTAGAAGAAGGTAACTGATTCCTGCAAGATGTCCTCTGATCTCCACATGCATGCTGGGCCACTAACACATACACACACACACACACACACACACACACACACACACACACACACACACCCCAAAACAATGCTGTTGCTTTTTTTTCTTTCTTTTTTAAAGAAATTTTGAAACGAGGTCTCATATAGCTCATACTGGCCTTGAACTTGCTTTGTAGATGAGACGGGACGTGAACTCCCGATCCTCCTGAATCTCCCCATCCCCACTCAGTGTGCACCCCCCCTTTGTCTTATTCTTTTTAACCATTATAATAGTATTTTACAGCTTGTTTAGGAAATGTGCTGTTGGTTGCTTCTAATACCTTTCTTTTTTAAAGATCTGTAATGAGCATTCTTTTCCATATTTATTAATCTCTGGGAGAGACTATCCTGGCAGAATATATCCTCAGGGGTGGAATGGTTGGCTCAGTGTGTGAACATTATGAATCTTTTAAAATGTTTTTATTTGTTTCTTTTTGAGATGGTAATTTAATTATAGCTATCCCTTCCCTTCCCCCTACTCCAAACCTCCCATACATTCCTCTCTGTTCCCTTTCAAATTCATGACTACTTTTTCCACTAATCATTGTTACATGCATATATGTCTATGTTTATACATATATATTCCTAAATACAACCTGTTGAGTCCGTGTAATGTTTCTTGTGTATGTTTTCAGAGCTGACCATTGGCCCTGGACAACCAATTAATGTGATCTTCCCTTGGAAGGATCACGTCTTGCCCTCCCAGCTTCTCTCACTTGCTATGGTTCTTGGTGTAGGGTTGAGGCCTCATGGGCTTTCCTGCATCCAGTTTGGCATGCCTGCTGGTGTCACTCTTGGTCAGCTCGTATTTGGGCGGTCATGTTGGTAAGACTTTACAGGTGTAGCTTCTGATGCTACCAGGAGACAATCACTGCAAACTCCCTGCTCCTCTAACTCTTAGTCTTTCTCCCCCACAACCCCCTTCCTCAGGGTCTTAGCTGCAAGAGTGTATGGTAGATGTATCCACTGGGACTGGGCTCTACAACTCTGCATTTTGATTGGTTGTGGTTTTCTATAATGGTCTCCAACTGTTTCGAGGAGGAAGTTCCTGGATGAGGGGAGAGAACGGCTCTTATCTGTGGGTGTAAGGACAAATGTTTATAGATTGTGGCTAGGAATTATGATGGTTTAGTAAATTACAGGTTATAGATTCTCCTCCGATAACCATGGTCTTGTTAGCACTGAATAGTTAGCTAGGTCTGCAGTACCAGATCTCTTGTTGAGCAAGTCTTAAGTCCAATTAGAGAGTGGATAGATACCACCAAGATTTCTGTGCTGCCGCGCCCATGGGTGATCACGCTGTGTTGGTTGTTGACTTGGTTCATAGATGGTATAGCTGGGCAGGGGTGTTGGTCACCTTCTTCCTTTGGAGGCTTGCATGGTGCCTTCTGGTTCCCTAAAAGTCCTTAGGGAGGAGGCTCTCAGATCAGTTCTAGCTCAGAGGTCTCTGGGCTCTGTGTCTGAAGTACAAGGTGTCTTCAGCAAGAGGAACTAAACTTCCACCTTTGAGGGCTAACAAAGGGCAAGAGTGATATGCCGTATGTTCTGGGACTCTCTTAGAAAGTCCTAGCCAACAAATCAAAACAGGGATTCTCATGTCCGAGATTGGGGTTTTTGTTAGGAGGGAGAATTATCCGACCAGATGAGAAAAATTCATTAAAACTATAATGCATATTTATACAGTGAGTTAATGCATTATATACATGTAAATTATATATATGTATGTATATCCTATAATATAATTATAATTCCTTGTGGCTTTCTCAGCTATCCATTTTATTTACCTGCGCCCTTCCTTCTCCTGAATTTGCCTCCCTCTCCCTCCCCTAAGGAGCCTCTCCTTTTCCATTTCCCCTATGAGAACAGTATAAATTTTTAAACATAGATTCAAATTGCTATCCTAAGAGGGTCATGCCCCTGTGTGAGAAAGGCCTGACTCTACGCACCATGGTTCCAGCCTTTTGAGTCTGAAAGATGAGAAGCGAGATGTTGCGGTTTTAATTCATTCTTTTCTCCCTGTGAGTGAGGTTTGCCCTTTCCCCTGCCACCGTCATACACTTTAATTTTGGAAATACCACAGAAAGTTTTCAGAAAAGTTGTAAAGGTAGACCAGTTGGTTCCCATATACGTCTCACCCAGTTTCCCCTAATGTCAATGTCTGACCTAACCACAGCTCATTTGTCAAAACTAATAAACCAGTGTTGCCACAATACTAAAAACGAAACTCACTTTTGATCAAAACTATACATATTTGGGTGAAAGCAAGGTTTGTATATAAAGCTGAAGACGGGGTTGCATGTACCAGAGCCCCTTTCTTTCCTGCTCATGGCTACCACACCTTAAACCCTCACACCACAGCCAGCACTTTGAACACCTAGGCCTGGAAGACCACAGAGGCCTGCACTTCATGGAGCGGTGATTACTGTTTCCTTTCCTTATTTTTGGGAACAAGTGTGGCATCTGCTGTTAAATGTCTCCCTAGGCTCCTTGTTGCTATTGTGTGAGCAAGTATCAAAGCACGGAAGTAGGATGCTCCCTCTGTTAGAGCCTCGGGGACACAAGCAGGACCACACAACAGCTTGTCTCTACTTGTACACTGAGCCCGTGACACATAGAGATGGCTGGGCTAAAATTCAGTCCTTTCTTCTCCGGTCCCTAGGTAGCCTTAGGGTTGGTTTGTTGTACATTCCACTAGAACTTCCTCAGGAAAGCATGAGTTTCTCAGGGTGTAGTCAGAGACAAGAGTGGCTGGAGAGGCCGCTGGGGCAGCGATGGAGACACTCCTTTCTCTAAACACTTCACAGATGCTAGTGTTCATCTGCCCAGGGCCAGCTAACCCTTTGTGTAAAGAAAGCATCTCATCACACAACTGTAGTTGTCTCCCAGTAGCGCCTGGCGGCAGGCAGGGACCTAATATGGACTTCCAGACGGGAAGCTAAGGTGTGCTTGTTCCAAAGCACGCAGAGTAAGAGGCTAAGCAGGTGCTTGATCCGGCTTCTGGCCTCCTAAAGAGCTCTGCCTGATGCCCCTGCGCAATGTGCGGTCTACTGCTCAGGTCTGATCTGCATTGGCACTGGGTTAGTTGTATCCCATAGATGAGGGAGCCAAAGCTTGGAGAGGTGAGGCCACGGGTGTGAGGGGAAGGGCTTAAATTCCCCACCAGCCTTGGGCTCAGCTATCCTGTCAGCTGCTGCCTTGCCCTCCCGTGTGTTTTCCTTCTGTCATAGCTGCCTGCAGTATGACAGAGTCTCCTGGGCATTTTTGAGCTGCTGCCACCACGTCAGGGATACTAACTCTTCTGTGCCAGTCCAGCATTGACTTCTTTTTAGGGATGCGCCTCTCGCTGTCCTTTTGAGCTTGGTTTCTAGGCTGTTCTTGTCCTTCCACTGCCTGGTCACAAGATCTCTTCTCTCATTACATATCTTCAGGATATTTCTAGAGTGTAGGCTCCAGAAACTATACTAGGTACAGAGGATGTGAGAAGGGAGGTGCGGGATAAAAGTAGCCGCCCTGAGGGAGCTTCTATTCTCCCGCAACAAAGATGGCTTCTGACCTACAGGCCTTGAAACTCCTGTGGGTCCAAATCCCATCCCCCCTCCTGCTAAGCATCTTGCCCTATCACCTGCAGTTTCCTGGGGACAGTAGCACATTCTAGTGACTGTTCTAGAGACTCAGGATGCTTTCCCCCCAGAGGCCTGGTATTCTGCAGTGCCCAGTTTGTCGCTGTGGGCTGAGGGCAGGTCCCCAGGCTGCTCTTGGGCCTCATGTGCGAATGCACGTGATTTACCGTGCCTCGCCGCACCACATGTCTTTAAAATTACAGTGCCCATTTCCTGCTGAAATAATTTCCACAAAGAGTGGCTCCTATTACCACAAGAGGCGTGCAGACGTCATGATTTATTATTATTTATGCTCCCAAGGCCTTGTTTATGCAAGACGGGTTAGGTGCGTGCGATAGAAATGCCATTATGCAAATGACATTGAATGTCCTTACTGCGCCTAAATAATTTTTGTGTTGGACGATTAAACCTCATCTGTTATTGATATGGGCTGCAGTCGGGCTATTACAGAGTCCCAACAGTACTTACTCCCAGTAATGGGAAAATTGAGAGAGAGAGACCGGCACAATTGCCTCAAGTGGGCTGTGATGGTCTGGAAGGAGTGAACACCTCTGAGGCCCGAGCAGAGAGAGCCATGCGCTCCTCAGGATAAATAAGGCAGGCAGTGCAGGCAATAAATTAAGTCCGGGCTGCAGTGGGCGTCTTGGAGGATTTGCGGCCCCTCAGTCTTGTGATTTAGCTATTTGATTTAGCCAGGGGACCAGAGCTGGGGCTGAGGGAGATGCCAGGGCGAGGGGAGGGGACCAAGGGTGGCCCCAATGATGCTGGCCATCCAATCTGCTCCGTCCATGCCGCTTCTGCGCTCTCCTGCCAGTGTGCGCGCTCTCTCTCTCATACCCCACCCCCTTTTTTTGACACAGCTGTGAAGTCCCATTTTGATCAGTGTTGATAGCTTATGAATTCCAAAATTGACAAAATTTACAGAAAAATGAGGATAATCCATCTTCCTTAGCAGCCTGTCAGGAGCTGGCCATACTTCATAATCTCCAATTACAGATGCTATTTTCCGACATTTACATGCAAATATTAGAAGCAAATGAAAATGAGAAACTGAGAAAGAATGGAAATGCAGCTATTTATATGTATAAAAGACAAACAGGTAAATTCGAAACATTTAGATTGGATTTGGGGGTCCCTCTAGGAGACTGGAAAGAGACAGCCTGGAGCACGTGGGGTTTGAGAACAAACGGTAAGACACGTGGTCTTCCTAGGTTCTGGCAGTTTGGGCTAAAAATGGGGTATAAACTGAGGGCGTTTGTCTGGATGTAAAGGGGCTTCCCCCAGGGCTTGTTACACAGACTTCACAGGAGGACAAGCTTAGAACCATCCACACTCATTGGGGAATTAGCTACTGGGGTTGGCTTTCTCTCTCCCAGGAAGACATCCAAAAAGGACCTCCATTCTGATGACAAATGCATAAACTCCCCTTGACAAGGGGACACAGGAAGGTGCCACCTGAACGTTGTCAAAAGGTCTCTGGCCAGGTGCACAAAGAGTTGCCAATAAGTTTTCAAAGGAGATATAAATAATAAAATTAATGGAGAGCGAAGGAGTTCTGAGAGACAGCTCAAACCCACTTCCTGCTAGAGGCTAATCTGGCGAAGAGAGGAGGGCATGGGAGGCAGCTTTGTGATGAAAATGTTCTTCCCATAAAACTGAAGGGAGAACAGCCTTGTTGCCCTCGCAGCCGTATGTGGCACTGGCTTCTGGAAAGCAGGGGATATTAATTAGCACAGCTTTGGATTAAGCTCTCCCAACCATGTCGGATGGTACGATTTTTCTCTTTGTGAGCTTGACACGGGGTGGCAAGGAGAAGCTTGCCTGGGTTTCTCAGCCTCCTATTACGCCAAACTTGTCTTTCATTTGAGGATCAGATCTCCTCCTATTCTGGAAATGTAAAGGAGGTATTTGGAGATTTTTGCCGGGCAGTGGGGCTCCGGGGCTGTTCTGTTGGATGTATGCAGGGATTGGGGGTGCCTCTCAGTCACTTCAGCTTGATAGCCTTTGTTTGTACAAAGCTTGTTTCTAGCCAGCATGTTTGTGTTATCTGAGCCTTGCTCTGTAGGAAAGAGGTGGATGAAATAGATCAGGAAGCTAAATGAATGTAAGTGTCACCAGAACGGGCACAAGGCATGCTTCAAGCCAACTCAAACCGAGCCTTTAGGAGATGTGTGTTTGTTTACACATACGGTCTCAAGGCAAACGGTTTGCTTGTTTAAATAAATTATAGGCATTGGCCCTGAAAATAATGATGATGCTTTGTTTCCTGTTCAGAGGTGCAAGCTTTATGAAATTAACACATAACTGCAAAGTGCAAACAGTGTGTAATGAAAACCAGAGGCTCTTAAGTAAGCCTCGACAAAAAAGGCACAGAGCAGAGAACACCACTGCCCCTGATCCCACTTTGCTCGACAATTAAGTCAGCTAAAATTTGGGCTTCTTCGTAATTGCTAAAACCTAAGGTCAGCCAGCCTCTCCTTCCATCAGCTTCTAGTAAAAGTCAGTGTGTCACCTTCAGTGAAGACCACAGAGCCCACCAGTCAACTATCGGGCAGGCATCCAGCTCTTCCTTACCGGTGGTAAGGGAACCACACTCTTTCTTTCCCTATTGTTTCCCATGAGTGTTAGGATTAATTGTCAATGTTGACATTTGATCTGAGCGTGCCCGCTGTTCGAATTTATCATGTAGGAGCTTTCGAGGACTAGGGCTACACCTCAGTGGTAGAAAGATTGTCCAGCATACATGCAGCCATGGGTTCGACCCTAAGCGCTACAAACAAATAAATCATGCAGGAGCTTCCCATATGGATAGGGAGAATATATTGGGGTGGAAGAGACAGCTCAGTGGTTAAGAGCACTTGCTGCTCTAACAGGGGACCTGGGTTTTGGACCCAGCACCCACATGGTAGCTCAGAACCTTCTGTAATTTCACTTCCAGGGGATCTAATGCCCTCTTCTGTCCTCCGAAGGCACTGCATGTAGCTGTATAGGCAAACACACATACACAGAAATTAAGAAAAAGAAAAAGAATAATGGTAAAGTTAGCAACATTTGTAGCTGGGCCAATCTGAGAATATTCTATTTTTAAAATATTTTTAAAAATTATATTTTTTTCTGAGCATACATGTGTGTGTGTGGCGGGAGGTGTGCCTATGTGGGTTGTGTGTGGGGAAGGGTGCATTTGAGTGTATTGCCCATGGAGGCTGGAAGAGGACACCAGCTTCCTTGAAGCTTGGGTTATAGATGGTTGTGAGTCACACAGCACAGGTGCTGAGAGCTGGGTCCTAAGGATAGAACTCTGGTCCTTTGCAAGAACAGGATGTGCTCTTAAGCACTGAACACCTTCCCACCCTAGTCTGGGAGTATTTCCCAAAGAGTCATTGTTGAACCAGAATTAGAGGGGCAGAGAGACAGGGCTTGGGCAGAGGTGGAAACGGGCACTGAGGATTTAAACTTAACCAACAGTAGGTTGAAGACACTGTAGACCATGGGGTTCTCAACCTGTGGGTCCCGACCCCCACAGGGGTGGGGTTCCTGTCAGAAATCTACGTTATGGTTCATAACCGTTGCACAATGACAGTTATGAAGTAGCAATGATATAATCTTATGGTGGGGGGGATCACCACAACATGAGAAACTATTAAAGGGTCGCAGCAACAGGAAGGTTGAGAGCCACGCCTGTAGACTGTGAAAAGTCACACCTGGCCTTGCAGTGGGCACTTCTGCTCCGGGCTGCTGTGCTTGCCACAAGGCCACCAAGAAGCAGAGTAATGAACTTAGGCTTGGGAGTGAGAACTTCTCTCGTCTGCGAAGGGACAGGGCTGAGGGTAGCATCTGAGAGCTGTCCACACTGTGTTTGTTGTCCTGGACTTTGCAGACATACTGCTGAAGGGGGCGCTTTTCCCACATTCAAGGTACTTGGCACCTGTACCTCATTTTCGCCATCTGGGAGGGGGTTGGTAACACCCTGCAGGGTTGTTCAGAGGATTAAAGGGATCAATACATTTTAACCTGCAACAGTCCCCTGTGTAGGAAACTGGCAGGGCGTGCTTATTTAAGGTGCGTTAGGATTTCTTTGAGATCTAGCGGGGTCCTCTAAACTGTAGGCCAGGGGTCTGTGTTCATGACTTTCTAGGCCTTCTTTCTCTGGATGTTTCATAGAAGTTTCAGTTTAGCCTAGGGAATCTTTGGTGGCAAAGAAGGCAGTCCTTTCAAGACTCCCTATGCTTGTCTTTGCAGAGAATTGCCTGATAGAAAGTCTGTTCTGACAGGGAACAGAAGGGGCAGGGAGGAGGGAGGGAGAAGGGGAAGGGGGGAGGGAGGGGGAGAGTAGCCAGAGTTCTACTCTGCTGTGCGGCAGCAGGGCTGGTAGAGGGAGTCAGGAGAAGACCCTGCTCCTACTCTTATCTGACTCTTCTCTCTTAGAAGGGAACTGTTCCGTTATCATTTCCTCATGGTCCCAGGATAGCCTCCCTCTCCTCCTCATAGCTGGAAAGTAGAAAAGAGGGTGGATTTTAGGCATCTTGGGATGGCTCCCATGTCAGGCTCCCCTCTTCCAGCTCCTACTCAGGCCTCTTGGTAGACAGGAGTCCCGCAGTCCTTGAGAGGCAAGAATCCCTGCTTATTGCTAGCTTTATAGCAGGATGGGACAGCTAGGCGTTGCCATGGGAAATCTGTGGGATTTGGCTGCCTGGAGATGGAGGTTTGCATCTGAAACGTTCCTTCTCTACATACGAGCCTGGAACTGACAGATCATTGCACAGCCGAACAGAGCTGGAACAAGCCCAAACCTCCAGGGAGGCTTCTCCCTTCTCTTCAGCCTCAGCCCTGCAGCCTCTCACCCTGCAGGTGGCCCCAGATGTGGATGTCAGTTCCCAATATGCACCAAGACTCGGGGCTTTGTCAGGACAGTGTGGACGTCCTTGTCAGGAGAACATTCCTGTTTATGTCTGAGGACGCTTATGAGCTTGCTGTGAGCTTAACACCACACTGGTTAGGGGTGGAAGGATGCTCCTTCCCCAAATGCTTATTTATTTCTCATTACATACATAATCATCTTCTAATGGAGTTGGGGTGAGCGCCCATTGCTTGTGAGAGCAACGTGAGGAGCCAGGAAATGGAGACCCCCACAAATCAGAAGCAAGCGACCCACCAGCTAGAGAAGATATAGAACAGGCAGCAGAGGCCCCGGAGCCCTATATGAGACCAGCCTGGAAAGCTCAGGGGACATTTGATGACGCTGGAGTAGAGAGAGCTTGCCCAAGGCCTCCAAGGGCTGACTGTGCGCTTTCCCCAGGGCTGGCTGTGTGGTAGTATAGTTGCCCTCCTCAGGAAGTAGCGAGTCCCTTGTCACCAAGACACACACTTAATGAGCTCTGAGCACCAGATAGAGATTGGTGCCTTACCTTTGGGCTCTGAGCCTTAGGGCCCCGCCTGAAGTCTATCAGAGGCCGAAAGAGAAGGGTTTCTCCATCACTCTCTTTTAAAGTTTCTCTGGGACAGAAAGCATGTTTCTGCTTTTTCCATGCCACCTGGAAGTCCTTCAGGGTGTGCTGAGGTTGTAGAGAACAGAAATAGACAGAGGGGAGATACTTCATCCAACTTAGCACATGTCTTCTTGGAAGCCCTTTGCTCTGCTGAGTATCATTTTGACACATATATGGCCACAGCCTTAGAAGGCCAACCCTGCCCCTTACCATGCACTTGAGCTAGTGTGCTGAAAGAACTTTGACATCCTCCCTTTGACGTGGTGAAGCCCCTTTGACACCACTGGCAGAGCTCAGCCACGGCACCTGTCCCAGTCCATTTGGTCCATTTGGTCCATTTGGTCCATTTGGTCCACTGGTCCACTGGTCCACTGGTCCACTGGTCCAGACATTTGTATCACCTCTGTTTTGAGTTGGGTCAGGAACTGCTACCACAAACACAAGGGGGACCCAGTCTCCTCCCCTTTGAAGCTGACACTCCACCATGTAAGCTTGTAAGGTTCCCATGGTGGATGGGAACCCTGAGTAGTTAAGGGCAGAACAGTGAGTGATGTGGACGTGGTAGAGATCTGCATACTGAAGTGTTTTAGGAACACAGAAGAGGGAAATGAGGGAAGACTTCCAGGATGAGGGAGGCCTTTCAGAATCCTTGACAATTCCTGCATCTAGTAGTACTTTGTAGATGATGGCTGCTATTGCTAGTGTCTACATTCAGCTAACGGTTTGTTTTCAAAGGTTGATTCTTTTCATTTGGTTAGTAGAGACAGAATGCTGAAGCCTGTTGGTTTGGGATTTCTTTTTTTTTAATTTTGAAAACAAATTTACCCATTTGTTTTGAGACCATTGTAGAAGCATGTAGAGTAAGGCAGAGGAATTACACACAGCTTACGTGCTGTTTCCCACAATAACCTCACAGCTAGGTGTGGTGGCCAGAAGCCACGTCACTTTCGGAAGCAACATATGTGCTTCCGCCGCCTTTTCGCAGTTTCATTGAAGTACTTGACACCGTAATATTTTTTTTACTGTTGTCCTGTTCAGTGGGTGTTTTTAAAGTTCGTTGTTTCTCTTGCTTGTCTGCTTTTTAAAGATGCTTGACCATGGGGAAGGGAGGGGGGGGAAGAGGGAGAGGGGGAGGGGGAGAGGGAGAGGGGGAGAGAGAGAGAGAGAGAGAGAGAGAGAGAGAGAGAGAGAGAGAGAGAGAGAGAGAGATCTACTCTCCAGAACTTGACTTCCTGTTACCCCTCTTCTTTGTTTCATGGCCTTCCAGAATTGGTCACACATCCCCATATTCCAGCTAAGGAAAGCAGTCGAGACCACAAGTGTGGCCATGACATTTTCACTGACATAAACCTAGGTGAGGCCCAGCGCTGGCCTGACTGGGGGGTCAGTGTCTGAGCAATGTCTTCTGCCGTAACTCTGCCTCTGAGCTGACGTGAGAACCTGGCCCCTTCCGAGTTTCTCTCCCACATATGCTCACACCCCAGAGTCATATTGCACCTGCAGGGATGTGGCAGAGAATGTACCAGGCAGGAGAAAGGCCTAAGGTCTTCTTTCTCTGGAAAGGTTTGGAGTTCACAGTCCCTGAAGGCATCTCTGGGGTTGGGGTGTGGTGGCCTGGAGAAGCAGGGCAGGCACAGGGGCGACGGGGCAGAGAGAAGCTCCTGCCTTTGGCCTCTTGGGCGTCCACTGTGCGACAGGTGCTTGGGGATACCGGTGAACGACCCACTTTTCCCTCACTGGGACCAGACACCCCAGAGCCGCCAGCTAAGAGGGCATGGGCTCATTTTGTCTGAGTTCGGAGGGATGCAGTCTGTCCCGGCAGCTGAGGAACGGTGGCAGAAGAGCCGGGATGCTGGCTGGAGAAGAGCAGGGATGCAGGCTACACAGACAGCATCTCTAGTCAGGATGTGAAGACATGAATGCGCTGCTTAGTTCCTTCCAGACAGGGTCTCACTTCACCACTGACGTTTGAAACAAATCTTTCAAAGATTTCTCTTAAAGACATTAGGCAGAGTGTAATCGGCCCGCTCATGACAGCTGAAAGTTAGCAAATTCCTTGATGCTTCTAAGCACACTTATCCCTTTATAGAATATGCCATGATTTTTCTTTTACAGTTACATATTTTACAGTTTGCCTCAATCAGCATACACATTGAACCGATTGGAATGTCTCTGAGTCCCGTTTAGCCTGGTGGCCCCCTTGTCTCTCTTTTCTCACCTTGGACTTCATTTCATGAAGACAGAAATGACATTTTGTCTTCTGGGCCAATGGTAACAGTGGGGTTCTCATTATTAGAAAGGAATTAGAGACCATACAGTGAAAGCCCCCAGATGGAAATCTCTAGAAGCCACGGGGGTGTTCCTGGGGAAGAACCCTTACTTCCCCAGTCTCAGTCTTTAGGCCAGGCCCTGAGGCCTCTCCTCCCCCACTCTAGCCTCCTCTGGGTAGTTGTGGAGGTGAGCAGGCGTCTGGTCCTTCAGGATGGGAGTGGGTGTCCTGTCTCTGACAGGGACCCCAGCAGGTATCAGGGAAGTCCCCTCCAGAGCTGGCTGAGTCACAGCCCCGACATCTCGTCCTCATGCTGCTCCCCACTTCTCTGCCCCCCTTCTCACGTGTCTGTTTCTTCTCTCCTCCATGCTATGGCAGTGGTGCTCGGTGCTGATGAGGCAATACTTGGTGCAGCCCCAGGCAGTCCTTTTCCAGGTAATTTCATAGGGACCCAAATGACATCCGTGCACACTCTCAGGGCACGTGCCTCGGAGTCTGATGCCAGGAATCCCCAGCCTCTCAGGACTCTGTCTCCAAGTTGCTTCCCATCTCCAACCCATCAGATCTTCATGAGCTTCCTGCAGGCAGGCAGAAAGGGTTTAGAATGGAAATACGTTTCACCCTGTCTTATCGGCCTTTCCCTCTGGAACTGGCTTATGGGAGACTGAGCTGGAATTAGAGTACCACGTGCTCACTCCTAGTTCTGTTTCTGTCTACCACTGGGCCAAGACTTCAAATGACAGATAAAAATGAAGAGACCTACCTCTGTCCCTCAGAGCTTCCAAAGGTGGCTCTTTGTATCTCTGTAACTCTGGCACTGGAGAGAACAAGGCTGACCATGAACTGGGGCCCACTGTCGCGGAGGGTGCTGGGTCCGGGCTGGTAGTCATGACCTTTGGGGTCTTGGGGGAGTCTGTGGCTGCTGGCAGACGGAGTTTTGTCCCAGCTGTTTGTGTGGGACTGGGCAGTCGGTGACCCACTGACCTCGGTTACTGTTTCTTTCTGGGTCATGGGCACGAACACCAGCAGGGGCTCTCAAGGGAGGGAGCAGGAGCCTGACATGACAGCCTCAGACAGGCTTTGAAGGGTTCGGAGGAGAAAAATGGAGGACACAGCTGGGGTCTGTGACTGTCGGTGACTGGGGGTGGCCAGGATGGGGTGATGTGCCCAAGGCTGTAGATATATCAACACACACTGTGACTGTGTGTGCCCTCCACACCCCACTGGCTAGCACGAGGCTTCCCAAGTAACAGTGAGAAATAGGAGAAGACTGACTTTGCTCCTAGGAAGGAGGCAGCAGGAGTGCTCCCCCCCTCTCTCTCCCATCTTCCCTACTCTGTCTCTTTTTACACGAGTCTGTCTCTCTCAGGCCCTGTTCTCTACAAAGGACTTGACTGAGGTGAAGCGTTAAGGAGCAGACATATCTAAGTAAGTCTGAAAGAGTTCAAACACAGTGTGGAGAAAAGGTTAGACTGTGGTACCAGGGCTCAGTAGTGTCGTGGTTGTGCTCACTGAGCCGGCCAAAGCAAAAAGGGATATACGATAGTTTCTAATGTTCTCATTGTTCGATCAGAGGCAAATTAACAACTCGTTGTGGGAAATAACCTTTTCTTTCCCAGTGAATTATGAGAGAAATGGGCAAGAAATTTGATTATTCTAAAGGATGTTGTCTCCAGAGGTTAAAAAAAAATTACCTTTTATATGACTGTTTTCTTTTATTGCCTTTAATAATAAATGTACTTCCCCAGGGGCTTTAGCTAACACTGAACAGGGCCTTAGCTTTCTTGTCAGCCTACTTGATGAGGATTGTAGGTGGGAGAAGGCAGAGCATGTTTCCATATCACTTGGAACTACTGTTTTAGAACTTCTTAGTTATTTTGTTTAGTTAATTACTTTGGGGGGGGTAGGATCTCACTGGGTAGCCCAGGCTGGCCTGGAACTCTGGATGCCCCTGCCCCAGCCCCCTGGGTGCAAGGATTAGAGGTGTATGCTGTCATTTCTGACCTCTGGAAAATTTTTGAGATCTATAGTTTTTATCATGCTGCTGGGCCATTCATTCACTCCTTCATTCATTCACTCATCCACTCCTTCATCATTCACTCATTCACTCACTCACTCACTCATTCACTCATTTACTCATTCATTCATTCAGTAAGCACTTTGAGGGGCTGTAAGGAGATCCTATGTTCTGAAAGGAGAGAGACAAACAGCTGCTATAGATGGAGATGCTGTGACAGAGTGGGATACAGGAAGCCATATAGTGAGGGGCCGTAAGAGGGGTGATGATTTCTTTGGTGGAGTATGGGGTCAGGAATGGCTTCATCAAGAAGTTATTTTTGAGCTGGGTCTTATGTACAGACAGTATAGGAGCCTTTTACTTACTGAGATGGGCCCTCTGGGAAGAGACAGGATGGGGCCTGGAATGTTGGAGGCACAGACAGTGCAACCATGTTTGTGGAAGTCCAGGAGATCAGCAAGAACACGGTAGCCCTTAAAACATCACAGGTCGCTCAGAGGACACACCTAGGGAACAATGGAATATCCACATAAAAGACAGTGCCATGATCCTGTTGGACAAAGTTGTGCAGTCCTACCAACAACAGAGGCTGGGCCCCTGCCCAATGGTGGCAAAGCTGTGAGAACAATTGCCCACAAGCCTGGGCTCCTTACTGAGGTTCTTTCTCTTTGCCTTTTGGAAACCAGTTGTGTTTCAGAAACTGGCATGGCAGGTCTTCCCCCAGTCCCATGCCTAGTCTTGCAAACCCAACAGCTGGAGTGATTCCATGCACTTTGTCTGACATGGAGCAAAACCGAGTCTTGGTTTCTACCTGGAAATTTAAATACAGGAGAGGTAGGTCATCGCCATCAGCCACACTTTCTGAGATCGGCTCTGTCTCCTAGGGGGAAACATAAACTTTCCCTCACAGATTCGGCTGCCAGCCATGTCTGCAAATAGAGTCCTGGAAGCTGGGGCCAGGGATAGGCATGAGGGGTAGTCGGACTCTTGGCTGACTCTTGGAGAAGCTTGTGCTCCTCAATTATCTTTGTATCCATGAAAGAGGGCCACATGGCCCAGGTCCAACCGGCCTACCTTCGTGTCTACTCCCTCAGCTAGTGCCCCTTCCGGTCAGGTTCCTTCATCCCCTTTGCCTCTCAGCTCTCCTCAGCCCACTTGAGGGATGGAGCCTGCTCATCTCACCCAAAGAAAGACCTCTTCCTGACCATACCACGGTCTGTGAGAACTAATGGCTCTGTGCTTGTCTCCATATTGGATGGACTTTCTGGGGTTATACATATTTCTCTGGGAGCTTATAGAGGGTCTCTTTGGTCTCACACACAGAATTCATATAACAGGGCCTACCTAGCACAGGGGAAATGAATGTTTCCTTAATGCACTCAGGCCCCCACTAGGAATGAGTGCTCATGTCTGGGCATCCAGAAACCCTAGAAGGAACCATTTTGAGAGAGACCCTCGTAGAGGCATGGCTGCCTTTGGTGAGCTATGATCTTAGATGCTTTCTTAGCAAGGTGGAGGCTAGGGCATGATCGGCTCGGTACTTCGGAAGGAAATCTAGACAGTGACCTTTCCCAACAGCCCCCTGCTACATGGAATGCAGACTTGTTCTTCACATGCTGCTGTTTCTAATTCACAGCAAAAGATGTACTTTCCTCTCTACCTGCTGATGTATGAGCCATGATTTACAAATGGGGCTCAGCTTTTCTGGGTGTGAAGCCCTTGGCCTCTGTTCTATTCCTTCTAAATCGATTACCAGTGAGCTGGGGATGTAGCTCAGCCAGTAGAGTGCCTGCCTGGCACGCATGAAGCTTTGAGTTCAATCCCTGGCACGGCAGGAAATTGAATGTTATGATTCATGCTCATTATTAAGCTCTGGGGAGGTGAATGTAGGAGGATCAGAAGTTCAAGGTCATTTTCAGATACATAGTAAGTTTAGGGCTAGCATAGACTATTAAGGCTAGCCTAGGCTCCTTGTAACCCTGTCTCAAAAAAAGCAATCCTAAGAAAACAAACAAAAACCACTTCAACTTCCAATTGTTGGAACCAATTGTTTGGTTTCATCATTGCTGGGTTGGGCCTCACAGTCGGAGAATCATCAGTGTAACTGTCAAGATGCTGGGGTGAGATGGCCCGAGTTTGGATCCTGACTGTGGTGCCCACATGCTGTGTGACTTTGGCTTCAAGCCCATCTCATTCCTTCTGGAATGGAAGTCTCAAGCCTTTGTGTTGAGAAACAGAATACAACAGCTCCTTCGTGGGCAGAGCTTGAGGCTGAGACGGGAAGTCACAGGCAAGGACCTGATACATAGCATTCTCTAAAAATCAGAAAGTACTTCTGGGGCAGACCTGAGAGCCCAGTGGAGCTGAGAGGGACAGACTGCAGACCCAGGTATCCTGAAGTGTTGCTCGCTGAGGACAGCTCAGCCAGAACCCCATAGGCTTATCAACCATATTCCAGAAGAGGTTGATCCCAAAACATGTAGCCGAGAATTCCTAGGCCCATAGCAGGACCAAGAAGTCCAAGGGAGAAGCCAGGCTGAGGCCGGGTCTACCTGTGCAAGGGAGCACTGGAGAGCTGCAGTAATTAACATGGTATGCTATTGGCACAGGGATAGATAAATAGACCCATGAAACAGAATCCGGGCTGGAAAACCATCTGTGCACATATGGACCCTTGATATATAGGTAAGGAGATGTACAAATCAGCAGGGAGAGATGGGCTCTTAATAACCAGCAAGGGGCAACTGGTTATCCATTCAGAAATGGGGAGAAGGAAGAAATTAGATCTTTACACTAGACACAAAAATCAATCTCTGGTGGATTAGAAGTCTAAATGCAAAAGGCAAAGACACCTAATATGGTCAGCTCCAGGTCCTGCCCAAACCCCCCAGGCCCATGCATGGTCTCATGAGAGAGGATGAGGCCTTGGGGTGGGGTACAGTGATGCTTACACAAGGTGCCCTGTCACAGTGAGGACAGGAGCAGGGCTAAGCCATCTTCCCGTCCCACCTCAGTGCTTCCTTCTCCAGAAAGTCTTTCTTAGTGACCATTTTTCAGGAGACATTGGTCCTGCTATGAGGCACCCCTGCCAAGTGGTGCCTCAGAAATAGCAACCATCATTTTCCCAAGTACACGAGGAGCTCCCGGATTGCAGGCTCTCTGCCTACTCTTCCTGCTTGCCAAGTATATCATCTTGGGATCTGACCTCCTTTGGCAAGGCAGGCTCCTAAGAAGCTCCCACCAAAACTTGGTGCACACAGCCAAATTCTTTGGCTGAAGTGTTTGCAGTCGGGTTTGGGAGGGGGGCAGAGATGCTGTTCGTTCTTATAATGTAGTCTTTCCTTGAATGGGAAGACCCAGACTGGTATCTTTTCTGCCTTCCCTGGAGGCCATGCTGCAATGGCTTCAATGTCAAGGAAATGACTCATTGCACACAGGCTTAAATTTCACGAGTGGCTTAAAGAAAGGGACATGACTCAGTGCCCAGCGCATGCACTGCCGTGGGGTTGATAAATCTGACATCTATACAGGGAATATTCTGCGCGCAGGTGTTTGTATGCTTCCAGAATCCATAGTCACTCTTCAAACTGTGACTCAGTCTGCTCTATGTACTGAATTGGGACTGGGAACTTGTGATCACCCAGCCCCTGGATTGGGATTCTGCCTGGTCTATACTGTGGACACAACCCTCCTCCCCTTTAACCCCAATTTGTCCATCTGTGAAATGAGTCTGGATTGGGTGATCCCTCAAATTCCTTTTGAACACTTGTTTCTGGGAGTCTAAGAGTCCCATGCTGTCCCCGCCCTTGGCTAGTAGACTCTTCTTTCTACCTTGCTTCCTCAATGCCCTCTGTGGCCTCTGTGGCTGAGCTGGGCAATTTGCACCTTAGATTTGGCCTCTGGTGATGCTGTGAGGGCTCCTGCCCCCTTCTCCACGGGGGAACAGTGGTTGGTTCTGGATACATGTGCTGCTCCATTGAGCTGCATCTGCCCCTACAGCCTGGGTTTCCCAGAACCTCTGTGGACAGGTCACGGCCTTGCATCTGATCAGGGTGCCTCTGGGCTCCATGCTGAGATGTCTGCTTCCTCTTTCAGACCACAGAGTATTCAGCCATGGCTTCACTGGCTGGGGGCCTGGATGACATGAAGGCCAACCTGACAAGCCCCACCCCCGCTGACATCGGGAGCAGTGTTCCAGGCCCGCAGTCCTACCCCATTGTCACAGGTGAGCATACCTAGATGGAGATTTGGGGGTTGTTAAGGAACGAGAGAGAGAGAGAGAGAGAGAGAGAGAGAGAGAGAGAGAGAGAGAGAATATGCGTGTGAGGTGGGAAGCTGTTCTTGGTGCTTTTGGACATGACTGGTCTCTGCTTTAATGGGGTTAGGTGGCAGACTGCTAGGGACACAGTCTGTGGGTGAGGTAACATGGCTGGCCACTGTTTCAAGTCACTGAGAGAAGACGAATCATACTGTCAGAGGGGTCCCCGTGGTAGGGCCATGCACGCCGAGGTCTGGAATTTCTCCCTCTCATGAGTCAGGAAAGTCTGTTGATTGACATCAACTTATAGGAGTAGAGGGTCTCTTTGTAAGACATCAGTGGAGGTTCAGATTTCCAAGCAAAGACTGAAGACAGAAGGACTAGGAGGTGCTGGGTGTATGCCAAGCAGCAGTCTTTCCTGGCAGCTTCCATTACCACCATCAGTGTGAAGATTAAAAGTACAGGCCCTTGGGTGGGCAGGGCAGCTCAGTAGTAGTGTGCTGCCCAGCATGTGCTGGGCCCGAGTTCTAGCCTCAGCACAGGCCCCACTTGCTGCAGGGTTCTGACCGGTTGTGTGTCAGTCAAGCAATCTCCAGTGAGTTGTATTGGATTCCAGCTGTGGTTTTCTGATGTGTATACTGGGAGCAGTGGTGATGGCGATTGCACAGGACTCCTGTGCTAATGGCTGCGTTCCCACCCACAGGAGCCTGGACTCTTGCCAAGTACAAAGCAAGCATCCAGTAAGTGAGTGTGTCGGTTGTGACTCCTCAGAATCCCCTCATGCTGTCACTGCAGGACTTGCTGCTGCAGGGGGAGCCCCTTCTCCAACCCAGGACCATGGAGCCCTGGAGCAGTCCCTCCAGCCAGTTCTGGGAGGGTGTCTCACTCAGGAGGCAGGAGGCTCTCCAGAAGATGCAATGTAGAGACAGTGGGGGCTCCTGGGCTATACTTGGGTCAGAGCTTGGGATCCAACCTGGCAAGGTGTCCCTGTTGACTGATGGACATAACCTGAAGGTAGAGGCAGAGTCAGAAAATTCTCTTGTGTTAGAATTTGCGGAGGAAGGATGGATGCGGCAAGATCTGAGGCCCAGGGTCCCCGAAGTGACCAGACTGGAGGCCTGTCTTTGAGACCTAACATCTAAGTCAGCACGTGCCCAGGCTAAAGCAGCTGCACCCTGTTTGTTAGTCTGGGTACCACATGAGGGTCAGATAGAGCAATGGTCCTCGGTGCATCTAAGTTGGGGCACAGCCCACAGTCGTCTGAGACTCGGGGAATTCACAAGGGACCTCCGTGACAGCGTTCCCATTATACAGGTGCAGAAGCGTAGCTCAGATGTGCCCATTCTATGGAGTAAGGGACGGAGTTAAAGCCACCTGTAGTTTTCTAGAACCCTTGTGCTTGTTCTCAGGGAACCACAGACAACTGAGGAGATTCAGGGAGAAAGGGGGAGCCAGCCTGGGTCAACTCAGCTTCATGGCCTCTGTCCCTTCACTGACTCTCAGGCCCTCTGCTGGGTAGCTCAAGGGAACACTGAGAGGTGGCTACCGTTACCTTCATTTCTGTCGCATAAGTGAAGAGGCAGTGTGATTAAATATGCTGCCTGAGATCACAGCCGAGGAGTGGCTGTGCCACCAACAGGGCCTGTGTGCTGTCACTGCCAGAGGGCCCGCCCAGACCTGAGACATCCTTGCTGTTTCCTTTTGGATTCTCTTCCATCCATGAAATGACTCTGATCTCTCTGGGTCTTTGTGATACTCAGATGAGATCCAGGAGGAGACCGCACTGTAGGGGGAAAGTTTGGGGGCAGGATTTAGGAAATGGGTTTGGGCACATGCTCATTTAGGTGGCTAATAGTTCAGTGAAAACTAAGGCTAAATCTTGTCTTGGAAATGAGAAGCAGGCTCCCTAACCAAGGCTAATCTAGCCTTTGGTAAATCTAACTGGACTTCGTGGGGCTTTTAGAAAATCTGAGCAAAGAATTAAAAACAAAAACAAAACAACAGCTGAAGAGATGGCTCAGCGGTTAAGAGCACTGACTGCTCTTCCAGAGGTCCTGAGTTCAAATCCCAGCAACCACATGGTGGCTCACAACCATCTGTAATGAGATCCGATGCCCTCTTCTGGTGTGTCTGAAGAGAACTACAGTGTGCTTACATTTAATAATAAATAAGTCTTTTAAAAAACACAAAACAAAACAACAACAACTAAAACTTAGTAGAGCTGGTCCTTTGGGGCTGTGTTGCCACCAGTTGTGACAGACTGGGGCTCAGTGGCAGAAGCCCTTTCAGGCTTCCATGGTGTGCAGCAAAGGCCGCCTGATTATGTTGGAAGTCATGCACGGGAAGGATTATGCATTGTCCCCAGACCCAGAGCTGCAGCTGAGGCCAGCTGCATGCTACAGGGACTCAAAGATCTGCCGAAAGTTGCATGGGGTCACACAGATAAACCCTGAAGGAAAGATTAGCTTGAATTGATTTGGATTTCTTCATTTGAAAGTTACATGATACACAGGAAGGGAGAATAAACATCCTGACCACAGTCAGCACTGTGCTTCGTCCTGAAACATCAGGCACATTCCAGGGCAGCGTGTGGCAGCGTGTGGCAGCCTGTGGCAGCGTGTGGCAGCCTGTGGCAGCGTGTGGCAGCGTGTGGCAGCGTGTGGCAGCGTGTGGCAGCCTGTGGCAGCGTGTGGCAGCCTGTGGCAGCGTGTGTGGAGACCAGCCTGGTCTACATAGGAAGACCCAGTTTCAAAACACAAAAACAAGCGTTCAAAAAGGAAGAGAAGGAAGGTGTGTTCTAATTGTCAGTCTAGCCATTAGCTTTCTTATAAATCAACAATAATTAGCACAATAGGAGATCGAGACCTTCAACAGCAATATATACAATACCAGAGAATAAATTTAGAACTACAGTGACACTAAAGAATGAGATGTTCATTCCAAGACTGACTGTCAGAGAGAGGTCTGTCCACTCCCCAAGTAACCGCTTACCTTAAAGCAATCCCAAGTAAAACACCCACAGACTTTACGAAAGATTGTCAAAATGGTGATAAATGCTGGATAAATACACATTCAAGGATAACTAGAGATATTCTAAAGTAAAGAATTAAGCAGAGCTGCAAGGACATTCCAAAATATATCACCAGGGGTGAGATGACTCAGTGGGTGAAGAGCTTGTGCCAAGACTGATGATCTCTCTCTTTCTCTCTCTCTCTCTCTCTCTCTCTCTCTCTCTCTCTTACACACCCACACCCACACACATACGTTAAATATAATAACAGTTTAAATAAAAATAAAAGCATGTGATAATTCTATAATAACTACGGCTATTGTAGAAGCTGAGGTTTCAGTCACATGGCCAAGGTAGACAGTGGAGAAATAGTACAGATATACGTGGTCAGATCCCTGCTTCGTTGTCTCTATGGAAACAAATAAGTTGTGAGGTAACAGATAGGCTAATTAGCCAGATTTAGCCATAACACACTGTAGTTTATATCAGAATATCACAATGCACCCCATAAACATGTATACTTATGTATCATTTAAAACAAATTCTCACTTAGCCAAGACTTTAAAAAATAAAACTATAATAAACCAGGACCAAAAAGAAGGAAAAAAATTATAATCCTAGGGCAGAAAAGTCCTTTAAAATGTTTCAAACATAAAAGACTGAAAAAATGTAATTAAAATGTGAATCTTTCTGTATGTAAAAACATCCAAAAGCAAAACTAGGGTGGGGGTGTAATATAGATGGTAAACATTAATTTGTTTAATGTATAAGGAGCTTTTGTGTACACACAGAATATTGCTAGGCATTGTTTTTTATATGTGTCTGTGTGTGCCTGCTTATCTGTATTATACCATATGTGTGCAGGTGCCCAAAAAGGCCAGAAGAGGGGCCAGACCTCCTAGAACTGAGGTTACAGGTTATTGTGAGGTGCCTGACCTGGGTTTTGGGAACCAAATCTGGGTTTTCAGCAGAAGTAACAAGTGCCCTTGACTGTCGATCCATCTCTGCAGCGTCTATATAAAGGGCTTTTAAAAACAAATAAAAAGCTAAGAGCATACTCTTGCAGAGGAACTGAGTTTGACTCCTAGCACCTATAGCAGGTGGCTCACAACCATCTGTAACTCCAACTCCAAATCTGACACTTCTGACATCTGCAGGCACTTAATTTGTGTACACACACCCTACAGAGACACACACAATTAAAAATAATAAAATAAATATTTTAAAAATTAATAAGAAAAATGGTCTGTAGAAAAACTAGGCAATAATGGGTAGTTTATTGGCAAAACTGTAGTGCCTCAAAAGTGTATGGGGAAATGTACCCCCATCTCGTTACCACAAAGCTGCCAATTAAAGCAGCCATGAGACGCCAGAACTGAGACCATCAGTTTTGAATTAAGTCTTGGTGTTGGAAAAGATACAGGAAAAATATTTTCATGGATTGTTGCTGTTGGGATATAAATTTGTGTAATTCCATTTGGAGGGGAACTTGGCAATGTCCTTCAAGGTTTTAAATACATTTTAAGTTTTCCCGCTGACTCAGAAGTTCTATGTGCATGTAAAGGAACTTACTCTGTAGGTCTGCAATGATGACTTTGCCTGTCATTTGTAACGACCAACAAACAGAACCAAAGCAGACCCTACACAGAAACCAGCTAAGTAAGTTAGGGTGCTTTCTCACAGGCAATACAATGCTACCATGATAGTCAAAGGGCTGGAGGGAGGGTGGGAGGGCTCAGTGGTTAAGAGTGCTTGCTGTCCTCTCAGAAGGTTTGGTTTCTGTCCTTAGCACTCAGACCAGTGACTTACAACCACCTGATGCTAAGACCACAGCACAGGAAATCTATGCTCTTTTCTGGCCTCTGTGGGCACGCACACACACACATGTACTCACACTCACACAACACTCATACCTACATACATACATGTGCACACACACTCACACATATGCTCACACATATACTCACACACACACAACAGTCATACGTGCATATATACACATGCACACACAATCACACATATGCTCACACACATACACACATACTCACACAACAGTCATACGTGCATACATACACATGCATGCACACTCACACATATGCTCATGCACAGACTCACACATATGCTCACACACATACTCACACACACTCACACAACACTAATATGTACATACATACACATGTACACACACTCACACATATGCTCACACACATGCTCACACACACTCACACACATACTTACACAACACTCATACATACATACACATGCACACACACTCATACGCATGCTCACACACATACATACACATGCACACATGTGAACACACATGTACACACACAGAGCCAGGGCTGGAGCGACAGCTCTGTAGTTAAGAGCACTTGCTATTCTTTCAGAAGACTCAGGTTTCGTTTCCAGCACCAGGGCTCACAACTGCCTGTAACTCCAGGAACCTCTTCTGGCCTACATAGGCACCTACATGGTACACATAGAGACAAGCAGGCATTCACACATACCCAAGTGACAATAAACCTTTATTTTATTTTATTTTTTTATAGAGTGGCAGGATTTTATTTACTATTCTCTTTTGAATAAACCTTTATTTTTTTAAGGAGTACTAACATGAATGTCTAAGACATACATTTGGTTAAAAAACAAATTATAGAAGAACAAAATATGATCCCACTTACACAAATTTAATATAGTATTATTAAAAATGCAAAGCATAACATGGTTAGAAAATTGTATTATCATTAGTCCATTGCCACTGAGCAAACATACAGTAGACAGTCGCACGCATGCACATACCCTTGATAGCAGATGCTTGTGCATGAATGTTCAGTTGGAGGCCTCTGCACCCCTTCCTCCATCTTACTGGGTGCTGAATTCCTGTGCTGTTACAGTGGGGGTTCCATTTTCTCTCCACCAGACTCTCTTTGGGTTAGCAAATGTTTGCACACACACACCACTTATATTCTTAATGCCTGTTTACAAGGAATGTAACCTGATGTCTTGGTCACCTTTCTACTGCTGTAATAAGACACCATGACCAAGGCAACTTATAAAAGAAAGTGTTCAGTGGGACCTATGGCTCCAAAGAGTTCAAGTCCATGACCATCCTGGTGGGGAGTCTGCGCCATGCAGGCAGAGAGGCAGACACGGCACTGAATTAATAGCTAAGAGCTCACATCCTGACCCACAAGCTTGAGGCAGAGAAAAAGAAGCTGGGAATGACATGGGTTTTTGAAACCTCAATGTCATCCCCAGTGACATACCTCTTCCAAGGCCACACCCCCAATCCTTCCCAAACAGTTCTACCAACTGGGCACCAAGCCTTCAAATGTGTGAGTCCATGGGGGCCATTACCAATCAAACCAATATACCTGTTTTCACATCTTCTTTTAAACTAAATCAAAACAATACAATGTCTGAACTATGTATGAAGCAAAAGAAGAGATAAATGATGTGTATTTCTAGGTATATAGTCTGAAAGTCCACACTGCGGGATGTTAAGAGGTGGTCTTGGGATTTCTCTATGCACAGAACACGTGGATGAAGAGGTGTGGACTGGGGCCTCATGTGGGCTCATCCTGGCATTATGGTGTGTGTGTGTGTGTGTGTGTGTGTGTGTGTGTCAGCAGGTTGAGGAACCCCTGACACAGCTCCAAATGAAACTCAATAACTGCAGTCCTAGAAAAGTCGATGTGTGTGGAGACTGTGGAGACCACAGGTTCACATTTACGTGAAAATGAAGTTCAGTTCTGAATGACTGAAAACAGATTTCACCTACTTGAATGTTTTGTGGGACAGGGCAATAGCCAAAGAAAAAGAAATGTGGTCTGTCTGTCTGTCTGTCAGTCAGCAATGGCCCTTATCATTGAAAACCCCACAAACGTTGACTGTCAGGCCTAGTCTCCTCATTGACTTCAGCCTGCATTAGTAGCTGCCTGGAGAACTCAGAAGTCCTGTGGGGGGTAGGGAATGGGGGGGGGGTTGATCTGCCAGCCGCCTTGGTACCTCTTTCCAGGCCACAAAAAATGGAGGAAGGGTTCCTGAGCTACCCTATCCTTGCTCTTACACACTGGGCAGCCCAAGAAGTCTCCTCAGAGTCAGTTTCTCTGCTCCGTTTATATGCCGCATTAAATATTAAGCTAAACTCTGCTCTGCCGGCCAGGGCCACGGTTCAGAAATCGCTCACCATTTGCAAATTTGGTGACAGGGCCGGCTGGTTCCTGCGCTGTCAGCAGTTTGGGCCTGTCCTGATTGGGACTAATTATCTGCAGGTGTGTCCTTGGGCCACAGGCCTGCTGATGGGGCAGCTACTGGGTTTGCCTACAAGAGAGGGTGTCAGGTGGGACAGTGCTAGGCTCCTAGCTTCTGCCCTCCTCCCCACTGGTCAAAGAGCTGACAGTCTTGTCCCCAGCTGGGCCTACCTGACCTTTTGCCTTTAAGAACAAAGGAGTTGGGCCAACATATGCCCTCGTGGTCTCTTCCCTGGGGACCATAGCTTTGCATCAGCAGATTGGAATGTCAAGAGGCTGAGGAGGGTCTCCTTTGTCCCAAGTGTGAGAGGCTCTTTGTGGTAGTGGCCTGGACCTGGGCCCTGAGGCTTCTCTGGCATTTCTCCCTCTAACCCTCAGAGGCCATTCTGTAGCACAGCAGGTGAGGCCCACTAAGGCAGAGAGAGAAGCTGCCAAGTCCCTGGGTCTCCAGCTCTGCCTGCTGCCTTCTGTGTTTGGAGCCTCAGTACCCCAAACATAGCCACCTAAGAAAGCAAACATGCCTGCCCTTCAGATCTGAGCAGAAGCTAGGGGACAGGGGCAGGAGACAGAGGTGGGGTTAAGTCTGGACTTTGCCACTTACATGCTCTTTTATTTTTTAGGCAAAGCCCATGACCTCTCAAAGTATTTCCAGTTATGAAATGGAAGAATAGTCATTTTTGCTGCCTGCCTCAGATGTTTGGGGCTTCGTTTTGTTTTTAATTTCTGGTTTGTAATACTGATGACCCCAGCAAGACCCACTACACACAGGACAAGTGCTCTGGGTGGTGGTATCTGTATTGGTATTTGGCATTTTGTGAGGATCAAGCGAGTGGTCCCTGCATAGTGCTAGCATGTTGCTTAGCATCTGTCTTAATGCATCTCTTGGTTCTTGTATAACTGAGTCTTTCACCTCTGTCCTTGGTGTATGAGAAGACTCTCCCAGGGCCAATTCTCTGTGGGTGGAGTGTAGGGAGGTAAACTCTTCTGGGGACTCTCAGAGGGTCCTTATCCTGCCCGTGTAAGCCAACAGAAAGAGGGTCAGGACATCTGCTGTCAGGACATCTGCTATCAGGACATCCGGCTGAGGGGCAGTGGGGCAGGAGTCTAAGTGTAGTCAGGGATGTTTTGGTGTATGTGTGTGTTGCATTTCTCTGTGTCTGTATGTACACGTGAGTGTGGGCATGTGCATTCTGATGCATATGTGTTCGTAAGTGTAGAGGCAGTAAGTTAGTGTTGAGTCTTTCTTATTTTTGAGCTAGAACTTTTAACTGTGCCTGGAGGCCGTCCACTGAGCGGCGCTGGGATCTGCGTGTTCCACCGCCCCTCCTCCCCCCTCAACCCCCTCCCCCCCCCGCACAGGGATTACAGATGAACACTATGCACCCTCTAAACACACGGATATTGGGGGTGAGCTTGGGTCCTCAAGCTTGTGCCACAAGCAATTGCCACCTGAGCCTCTCCCAAGTTCCAGAGAAACACTAGAACCCTCTACCCTGCTTTTGGTCAGTGAGCTCAGTGACTTGGGCCCATGGGGCAGTGTCAGGGGTGGGAGGCAGTTCAGGGTCCCTTGTAGGGGAACCTCCTTATCCTGAGTGGCACTGCAGCTTTTCCAAGGAGGCTTCTTGCTCAGATGCGCTCTGCTTCCCGCTCAAGCTTCCTCTGGCCGGCCGCCAGGCCGCTCTGAAGGGCCAGTTGTTCATCCTTCCACCGGGAACACCTCCTTTGACCCACTTTTTATGAGACTTCTGGAGGCTCATCAGACGCAGCTAAATACCTCTTCCCTCAGAGTGGAGTCATAATGAATAATGAAAGCAAGACTCTGAGAAATGTCTGTGTACCCAGGCTGCTGACCGGTGCTGGGGGAAATGACAAGAAAAGCTGCGACACGGTAGGAGAACTGGGACCCAGGGCTGGGCCACCAGCTTCCTGTGGAAAACACTGGACTATTGAAGTTGTTTCCTGTATTGGAAAGAAGAGGTGATATCAGTAGCAACTCACTCCATGGGACCTCTGGGGTCAGTCTCTCCCCTCACTGGGTGTGCCTGACTTCTAAGGCATATGTGAGGGGTAAGTTTACAGTAGACACAGAAAGGACACACTGTGGTTTCATCATGTCAGGAGCTCGAAGAAAAATACCAAGGGGGAAGAGTCTGGAAAGACTGGGTAGAGGGTGGGGTGAAACAGAGCCTTCCCCAAATGGTAGCATTTGATCTGAGACTTAAATTATGAGAATTTGGGGGATTATCTTGGGTTGGGGAAGAAATTTCTAGTGGAAGACACAAACCCAGAAAGTGTCCTATAAATGTACACATGAGAGAATGAGGCGCCTGCAGGGAGGGGCCACTTCTCGGTTCCCTCTCTGTGGTCAGTTGGGCGCAGTCTATATAATCCAGACCTTGGGTGTTCTTAGACTTAGTAGAAACTACATAAGCAGGGTAGCTTGACTCTTCACAGAGTCCTGGACAATTCTTTACCCAAACTTGCTCACTTCTGCTGCCATGAAGGTGAAGAACCTTCATAGAGTACTGTGCTGGAAGCTGCTTCCAGGTGCTGTGAGCTTACAGACCCAAGCATTGCCCCACACACCCCTTCAGCTTGGCCTGAAAGTCCATCCCAAAGGTTTTTTGATTGGCATGACTTTTTTTAACATTAAAAATAGCACCTATCATTTTGAAGATCAGAGAAGGATCCAAATGTCCACTGGGAGGAGGCAGATCTAAGAAGCAGAGAGTCGTCCCCACAGTGGAGCAGCATGCAACTGTTGAAAAGGATGAGGAAGCTCACGGTGGCCTGATGGGAAGTGTGCATGAGCAAGGTGTGCATGCGTGCAAAGCGTGTGTGCAAGGTGTGTGTGCATGTGTGCAAAGTGTGTGTGCAAGGTGTGTGTGCATGTGCATGCACACATGCAACGTAGCGTGCATGCAAAGCTCAGAGAACGATCTGTGGAGTGGGCTCTTGCCTTCCACTTCGACAAAGGTTCCGGGGATTGGATTCAGGTTACTGGGCTTGCCTTTGCCCACTGAACCACCTCCAAGCTCCCATTTATAGTTTTTAAGCTTTTGAATGCTGTCGACTTAGCAACTACCAAAACAATTTAAAAGTGGCCTTTTAAAAATCAGAGGGTTTGATTTAAAGATTAAAACACCTGTCTTGAAAGCTTGGTAGGCTTGCTCCTCTCAGATCAACATGGGGAACTTGAGAAGAGGTGGCCCCTTTAGAATCCTCAGATAGACCTGCCTAGCTCTCCAGTTTACCCGGCCGGCTGCCCACCTCCTATCCCCCTGCCAGCAACTGGGTTTCCAGCCCTGCCTACTTCCACTGCACCATCCTTTCTATTTCCTTTAATAACTGCAGAACACCCTCCCCCTGCCAGGAGACCCTTGCAGTAGCAGTGAACTCTTTCTGGACACTACCAACCAGCTGATTCTGAGACTGGTTGCCTCGCACAAAAATTCAACACCTGAGACTGGAAATTCTCCTCTCTCCCTGAGGTACGGGGCCACCTACCTTCCAGAATGATTTGGGGGCAAATTCAGTTGGATTTAAAATATTCGTTTCCACACTAGTAAGGATGCCCACAGCAGTTGATGCTTGGATTCTCAGCATCCCAGAAGTTGGGAATCTTAGTATTTGACCACTCTGAGGCTCAGAGAAGTCGGAGGTCGGATGGTTGAAAGCCTAAGTGAAACGTGTGCATCTCTATAATTAACATGCACATTGAAGAATGGATGCCGCTTTCAGGCTAGCCTAGTGTTCCCAAGAACTATTTGTTGAATAAATGAATTGATATTTGTGTAAAGTGTGGTGTCAATTAAAAAAAATAATTTCATCCAAAAGTGCTCTACGCATTTCTGACCTTGTATTCCGCAGGATAAAAATAAACGGAGCCGGATGGCCCTCCTGGTAATGCGTTCGGAGATTTTTCACACCCGCAGGCAGCTTGGAAGCCGACCTTTCCAAATAGCCTTCCTGCGGGTCTCTAGGCCTCCACCTTCCCAAGTCCACCCTGCTGTGATCCATCCTCCTAAAATAGTGATTTCATTAGCTGGTTCTCCTGGTCAGAGAGCACCCGACCTTTCTCATTGTCTGGAGCAGGAAAAGATGCTTCTGACTACTTTGTAGAGGTTCTGCCATGTATCATTCATTCACACATTCATTCATTCCTCTTTCTATCAAGACTGGGCTCGTCTCGTGTGTTGGGCTGTGTTGGACCTGAGGATCCTGGTGCTCCTTCTGTCCACATACTCACTCTGATGAGGGAAACAAATATGGAAACCTGCATAAGGTGAAACAAAGCAAAGAGAGTGTGTCAGGATCCTGGGGGACACCGTGTGCATATGGGCAAATGGCAGGGAGTTAATGTGGCTTCTCTTTGGCCAGGAATTTGAGGGAAGGTTCTGTGGAGAGGCAGTGTGTAAAGGAAGCCATGTTTCTCTGCTTTCAAGTTTGCTTTAATCTTTCATCAACTCCGTCTGTCTGTCTGTCTGTCTGTCTGTCTGTCTGTCTGTCTGTCTGTCTGTCTGTCAACAGGTCTTGTTATACAGCCCTGACTAGTCTAGAACTTACTATGTAGAACAGAATGGCCTTAAATTGGAGAGTGGGCAATCTTGCCTCTGCCTCCTGAGTGCAGTGCCCTCTGCAGTGCTCCCATACAGTGCCACCATTCCCCACTCACCATCCTCCTTTCTTAAATGTGCAGAGTTTTTGTTTGTTTAGTTTGTTGTTTTTGTTATTGTTTGGCTTTTCAAGACAGGGTCTCTCTGTGTAGCCCTGGCTGCCTTGGAACTCGCTCTGTAGACCAGGCCAGCCTTGAACTCAGGGATCTGTCTGCCTCTGCCTCCTGAGTGCTGGGATTAAAGATGTGAGCCACCAAAGTCAGCTGAAAGCTAGGCATAGGGCACACACCCTTAGTTCCAACACTTGGGATACAGAGGCAAACAAATCTCTGTTAATTTGAGGCCAACCTGGTCTACATACTGAGTCCCAGGACAATCAGAGCAGCATAGAGAGACCCTGTATCAAGAAACAGTTTCTTTCTAACCAAAAATAAACCACGCTCATTGTAAAGGTAATTCCAGAGACACAGCAGTAAGGCATCTGTGGCTGAGTTCCTGCACAACCTTCCTGACCTGCTGTAGAAAGCAGGTGTTAGGAGAGTTACCGGTGTGCTATGTGTCTTTCCAAAGTCTTATCTATGCATTATGAACACACACAATATTACACACACATGGCTGATTACCTGTAATTGCCTTTATACTCTGTATAATGTTAGCTTTCTAAATTTTTTACTTCATATTTTTATGGAGGCCTTAACCTATCAGTGAGGGAAGAACAGTCCTCCCTAATGATGTGGGCAAATCATTGTGGATTTTTCTCCAGCAAGACATTGGTCATGGCCCATATCTTCAGGGACACTGGGTAGATGGCTCTCAGTTATTGAGGCAAGAGGACAGTGGGTAATCTTGTCACCCTCAGCTGGCACAGGGCTGTGGGGTCTGGTCACTGCCTCCATACTGGCTCAGTAATATGGGGTGAGGATGTGAGTTATCAGAAGCATGGAGAAGCCACAGTGGAGACTGCTTTAGATTGGCCCCCAGGAGAACAACTTTAAATTTTTTTCAGTTTGATTGTTTTTTTATCTGTACAGGTGTTTTCCCTGCATGTCTGTCTGTCTGTGCACGGTGCCCCTATAGACTCCAGAGCAGTCTGCCTGGCTTTGGCTTGCAGCTCGGTAACTCAGGATTGGGTGGCCTCTGTTTCTCAGCCGTTTGTATGTGAGCTGGACAGGACCTTGCTACAGGACTAAAATACCAGAGGAAACAGCTTGAGGGAGGAAATATGCATTTCTGCCCACGGTTTCAGTGGCATCGCTCCATCATGAGGAAAGAGCATGACTGAGAAGAGCAGGTCTCACCATGGCAACCAAGAAGCAGAGAAAAGCAATACATGGTGAAGACAAGGCAAAACACACCCCAAGAACTCAGGGGATGCATGGTTTACAAGGAGGCACCATCGCCTCCTTTCTCCATCTCCCCAATAATGCCATCATTTATGAATTCATCAATGGATTCATCCAATCTTTAGGCCAGAGCCCTCAGGAGCTAATTGTCTCTGGAGACGCCATCATAGATGCCCTTGGAGGAGGGCTTTACTGCTATCCTAGGTATTTCTCAATACAAGTGATCGGATAATTAAGATGAATTATCATGTGATTAAATAAGCTAATACTGAAGGGCATAGCACTCCCTCCTGCGATAATTAACTGTTGCTTTGAAAATCTGGAACACAGGAAAACAGCCCATGGCAAAGTTAGACTTTGAGTGTGAATCATATCAATAACCTTGACAATGACCTAGAAGGGTGGGGTGAGGGGTGATTGGTAACATCCAATTATAAGAGAACATCTATCCATTTGTCTTCTTCTTCCTGAGTCCCTACTGTATCTCAAGCCCTGAATCTGCCTTGTATCTCAAGGCTGCATTGGAAGAAGCAGAGAGGTGTGGGTCCCACACAGGGATGCTGAGTAGAACTAGGGACACCCGTTCTCTATTCTAGACACTCCTCTGCCTTGCATCATGGCTTCAGGTTGTTGCCATAACAAATTACCTCAGTCTCCGTGGTTAAGACTCAGAAGCCTAGATCCAGGCCTGACTTTTGACTTCTTCCAGTTGGCCGCACTAGAGCCTTTGCTTCTGCTGGCTGCCCAGCAGTGGTAGGAACCAGCTGTGATAGGCACATCGGAGCTCTGACGAACTCTGAGAAACTCGCACCCCTGAGCGAGAGTTGCAATCCCAGCCCATCTTACCGTAGGACCCTAGTGAGGTGTCCCTGGAAGATAAGGCAAATGTCCCATAAACTGTAGGGACGGTGCCTTTTCTGACCAACCCACAGAGAGCCTGTCACCCTGCCAGTACCCAGTACTCCAGGCTTTACCCCTAGAAGGAATGTAAAATCTAGTCCTGTTAAATACATCCGCCCTGGGGCCTAGAAACCAGCTGACTCTCTGCATGTACCTTCAGCAGAGTCCCCCAGCCCCCGAGTTTTACTTTTCTCAAGAAGCCCCTCCCTTCAACTACCCCACTCAGAAGTGTTGCTCCTGATCTGGGTCCTGAACCAGGCCACCATTATGGTATTATCCTATCGACCCTCCGTTCACAATTCGCCAAGCCCTGTTTAACTTTCTGTGAGATTCCACACCCTCTCTGCTTCTTCCAGTGCAGCCTGATGCAGGGCTTGAGATACAGTAGGGACTCGGGAAGTGGAAGACAAATGGACAGATGAGCTCTTATGATTGGTTGTTACCAATCACCCCTCGCCCCACCCTTCTAGGTCATTGTCAAGGTTATTGATATGATTCACACACTCACATGCATATCTTCGGTGAGCAAAGAGGCACATTAGATTCTAAGATATTATCATAATTATTATTTCTTCCCAAATCCATTGGCTTCTACTATCTGCCACCTCCAGTCCCCACCCCGCTGCCGATGTTCCAAGCTCAGAAAAAAAGGCTCTCTAATTTATCTCTATTAACTTTTATTTTCATTATCTGAGGCTGTAGGACTGCTACACTCTGAGAATGTCTATGAAGGCCTGCTGAGGTTACTGTCAGCCTGAGACTTAGGGGTGCCCTCTGTTTGTTGGCTCAGCCTACCCAGAGAAATGTCTTCTTTCCGGACTCACTAATCTCTATGCCTTTATTGTGCCACATCCAGGATGGTGTCACTTGCCCACCTAGAGGGAGTTAGTTATCTATATGGACTCAGAGGAAGGCCTTTTCCCAGAGAGCTGACACAATTTTGAATAGCCAGAGGCATGCCCAAGCTAGGGACTTGTCAACCTAAAGTCGCCCATAGGAGGGAAAGCACACACTTGCTTCTGATGTGCTTTGTGCCAGGCACGGCTCTAAGTCATTTGGTTTGTGTTAACTTGTCCGGTCTGAGTTATTCTCATTGTCTCCATTTTCCTGAGTGGTAGCAGGCACAGGGGAGGTGCATAGAGCTTGCTGAGTGTCACAGAGCTTGTAAGCGGTGGAGTGAGGATCCAAACGTGGGCAGTCAAGCTGCAGAGGCCACACACAGGACCACAGAGCCTCTCACCTGTGCTTGTGATAGACAGGAAGTATGACAGAGGACATCTCGGTGGAGCAGGCGGTAATGCAGGGGACAGAGTTACACACAAAGCTGAGGGTAGCCAATGTTCCTTCTATGCTGGGAAACTGCATTTGCTATTTTTCTCATCCTTGTAACAAAATGCCCGAGCAGAGTAACTGAGGGGAGGCTAGGCTTACATTGGCTCACCATCTCAGGAGGATTTCCATCTGTCACCGTGAGGAAGGCAGGCAGAATGTGTGGCTGGTGGGGGAGGGCATGGGACTCGTGGGGGAACCCTCCTGAGATCCATTCCTGGTGATCTACTTCCTGGCAAGCCTTTCCTTCTACAGCCATGGGCTGGACCTGAGCATTCATAACATGGTCTTGCTGAGGAAAAGTTCAGCCACAGCAGAAACATGGGTCCTCTACTTTCTAGCCTTTTGGGGGAGGAGGGGTCAATACAGTATTTCTCTGTGTACCCTTGGCTTTCCTGGAACTTGCTCTGTAGACCAGACTGGCTTCAAAGTTATAGAGATCTAGCTGCCTCTGCCTCCCATGAGCTGGGGTTAAAAGTGTGAGCCACCCCACCCTGACTCCCCAGCTTCTAGCATGTTCTTACCTAGGCAAGACCGTCTGGAAAAGTCCAGCAATCTCAGGATGCTTAGTTTAGCCCCTGGAGGGCTTTCCCACCCAATAGACTGTCATCCAGTATGGGAACCCAGGTCAACAAAGACCAGACTTTGTTTGTTTGTTTGTTTGTTTTGTTTTGATGGGGAAAAAAAGCAAGAGAGAAATAATTGTCACTCTTCTGTCACCTTTCTGGCCAAGCCAGGAAGGGGAATCATGACTGCAGGTCGGGCTCTCTTCAGTTGAGTCCTCAGTACTTCATCTTTGAGCTGAGAGGACTTCCTGCTCCTTTCGCCTGTATCACCAGCTGATTGAGAGGATAAAGGAGGTCAAGTGAAGGAGAGACCTGTGAGGGGTAGGAAACCCCTACTGGCTACCCTGAGAAGCATGGCAGGAGAATGGGGAGGTGGCATGGGCAGGATGGCCTGCCTCACTGACAGAAGCCTTCAAAGTCTTTTAGACTCCCATCTCTGTGTATGACCAAGGTGATTGAATTTGGGGGTAGCGTGGAAGCATAGCGCCAAGAGAGCATCAGGAGTGGCTAAGGGTGCCCTGAAGGCTCCAGGCAGTGATCCCACCAGTCGGAGGGACCAGGGAGATTGTAGCATCCTTTACTACTGGGAAAGCCGACCATGGCCTTGCTGGCAGGAGCAGCGTTGATGAGGATTGCCATTGTGGGGCTAGGTCATGACAAGGTTCTGGCGAGCTCTCTGGATAAAGGCTCCCGTAGGAATCACCCCTCAAGGTTCTGGCTTCCACGCACGCTTCCCCATTCTCCAGAACTCCTGGTTCTGATCTTGGGGCCCTGTTTCAGCTGCTCCCACCTCGTGTGTGTTCCTAGGGTGGGGCTGGAGAGTGCCCAAGGCAGATAGAAACAAGAGGCGAGGCTCTCTGTGACAGGAGCTCACCTGCAGCAGAAAGTGACTGGCTGGCCACGGCACCCTCTCGGGTGAATCCCTTCTTTGACCTTTGTAATTATTCCTGTTCAGTCTTCCCTCGTGTTTTTCCCTCCCCGTTTTGAGGTGCTCAACTCCTGCACCCTCTCCAGGGTATTAAGGATGTGAGTGAAATTGATGACCAGGATGTCTCGGGTCTTTATGATGATGAATGACTTTCACTGCCAAAGCTTTTATTGTCTGTGATTTGGGGAGAGGGAGAACTGATATATCAAGGCTGCCTGTCACACCATTTAATACAGTTATAAATCCTGACGTCACTAACTGGTGGTCAGAAGCTGGAGAATTCCGCTGGCCTCCGCTTTGCAGAGCCTTTATGGATTTTCCCCCTCTCTTTGCCTGGCTGTCATGACTGTGTTGTGGGGGATGGGCACCATGAGGTGTTGATTTTAAACATCCTAGGGACACTCCAGGGAGGAAATGGGATCCCTTCCCTCACCTTCTGTCTCAGAGAGGCCAATGAAAAGCCTCGGGTTCTAAGAAGAGCAAGAAATTCTTCACTGAGGCAGTTCCTAAAGCCTACTCTACTCACCTGCATACTGCCTGTCACGGCTCTCCTGGTGACTTAACATCTGCTACCTGCCAGGGCTCCTTCCATCCTAAGAAGGGAAACAAGGAAAGAGTTGACTCTAGATTTAGAGAAGGAGAAAACGACCCTCAGTTTACAGAATGGGGAACTGAGGTTAAATAAAGAGAAGTGTTGGCTGCAGTGGGCCACACCAAGTGGATACCAAGGGACCCCCCCCTCCAAGTGTGACGCCACAGAGCATCGGCATCAGGAGTTGGGTGTACCTGCCTATCTGCCAGTCCTGGGGAGAATCCTTGACCCCTACCATCAAGATCCTGAGAAGGATTTTGAAATTTTCTGGCCCCAGTTTCCACATCTAGAAGAAGAGCTCTCTCTTTATAGATGGTCAGGGAGGTCAAGAGGGGTCATGCACAGACCCTTCCCAACAAGGCTCCTGGGACAGGAGAAGTAAATGCTTTGAGAGGTTGGAGCGATGGTGTGAGAGGCTGAGAGGCATGGGCATCACCTCTACCTCCCTGTGTGTGTGGAGAGTGACAGGGGAAGCTTCCTGCAGAGAGCTACTCTGTAACCTTGAAAATGGTAGGAATAACCAGGCTGAAAGAGAAGTGAGGAGCACTTCCAGCAGAGGGAATAGTGTCATAGTGGAGAGGGAACATACGCAGCAAAGAGATGAGCAGATGCAGCAGGGGAAGGGATGGGTCTCAGGGGCTCCCAAGGAGTTGGATCGGAACAGGATCAGAAGGTGCCTCGAAGGCCTCTAAGTAGCGAGTGAGCGACACCCTATAGGATTCTCTTGGGGGTCCTGGCGGAGGATGTACGTAATAAGGATGAGACTCAATCTCTGACCAGCTGGTAGAGGTTACAAACCCTCAAGAGAGAAAGGGCGAGGCCCTGGGCTAGACCACCACCCTGTGGATAAAGGAGAAGTGAGAACTAACTGTAGCCCAGTGCAGGGGAAGAGGGGCAGCTGAAGTCAGGATCGCTCCTGTTGGAGCCAGGAGACCAGGCAAATAATGAAGCTCAAACAAAAGTCTCCCTCCCACATGGGCACAAAGTCCCCAGCGCTTCACCTAGGCTAGCCCAGTGGAATGGCTGGGAAAATGTTCTTTGAGCTAATGGGCTCTGTGCATTATGATACAGGCATTCCCAGGGAACGGATGACTAGGTTCCCAGGTGACTGTTGGTGGAAGTCAGGCGTGTGTCTGCTAGTGAAGTTGTCCCATTAGTCTCACAAGTGCTGGGATGAGGACTCCCAGTGTAGGATGTTCAGGGGGTGGAGGGAGGAAGATGTGTGGGGCTTCCAGTATGCTCAAGAAGGGATGTGGGACTGTGAGGGGCAGGGACCCTGGGGAGAGGGCATCACAGAATGTGCTGAGGCATGGAGGTGAGGAAGCGCAAGCTGTCTGTGGTGTGGAGCAAATACAGAACTTCAATCAAAATGGTTGCGGGCAGGGCGGCGGGAGGTGGGGGCAGCAGAAGTCTGGATGTGGATTGGAGGCAGTTGGGAGCCACAGACAGTCTAGCTAAAGAAGCCTGGAGCCAGGTAGGGGCACTTTCAGGGTGGACAGCAATGGGAGCCTATTTTGTGGCTGGAATCTGCTGTGCTTATATTCCCTGGTCCCCAATAGGAGAGGTGGGTTGACCTGTGCCAAAGTGCCCAGGCTGGACCCTGTCATCCAGGGGTGCCACCAGAGACTGCTGGGTGCTCTCATTATGCCTTTCATGTGCTGCGAGAGACAGGGGCAGTAAGTAATGTGGCTGCCTCCTGCTGGTGTGGCAAACCACATGAGATCCCATCTCGAGCATAATGTGCAACCGAGGACAAAATTAGATTGAGAAGTAAATGGGGCCGAAAATTTCCAAAGCATTTCCCGTCAGGAAGCTGTGTGATTGCATGTTTTAATTCTCCGCATTTGGTGGGGATGGCTGGAGAGGAAGGGGCTTGGGTTGGGGGGAGTCTTGAGTTCCTGAGGTGCAAAGGCCAGAGAGAGAAGAATGTCTATTGTGCTTGAGAACTGAGACTCCGTGCAGCATCTTTTGACCGGAAAAAGCCCACCAAGTGGGGATGATTTGCTCCATTTTAGAGCCAAGGAAACCAGGAGAGGAAGTCCACTTGCCTGGGGCCACACAGACAGTGTGCTGGTAGCAGGAATGTCAGTCCCAGTGTGGTGAGCTCTCAGACACAAGGCGAATGCTGTGCCGAGTGTCACTCCCCTCTAACCTTCAACCTCTAACCTCTAACTCTCCTCTAGCCTTTGGGAGACTGAGGAAGTGGGATTTGAGTTTGAGGTCATCCTGAACTATATAACAAATTCCAGGCCAGCCTGGACTACACAGCAAGGCTCCGTCTCAAATGCCTAACCCCTACCAAAGCAAAACCAAACTCACACTGACACTGCCCTGGGGAGCCCGCTTCCCCCTCACTCCCTGCACCCACTTTTCCTTCCTCCAGTTCCAATGCCAGCTGAGATATCCCAGAGGCAAAGCGAGGGCTCACTCACATATGTGCACATGTAGTGAGGCTTAGGGAGCTAAGGGAACAGCTTGGTCAGGAAAGTGCTTGCCGTGCACTTTCTTTTTTTTTTTTTTAATTTTTTTTTATTTTTTAATTTTTTATTTTTTATATTTTTATTTACACTCAAAATCATTTCCCCTTTCCCGTTTCCTCCCTCCCCGAAAGTCCCATAAGCCCCCTTCCCTCCCTCTTTTCCCCATTCAACCCCCTCTCGCTTCTCTGTCTTGGCATTCCTCTACATCCAGTCTTTCCAGGACCAGGGGTCTCTCCTTCCATCTTCTTAGAAATCTATTGATATGCGAATTGTGTCTAGGGTATTCCGAGATTCTGGGTTAATATCCCCTTATCAGTGACTGCATACTACGTGTGTTCTTTTGTGATTGGGTTACCTCACTAAGGATGATATTTTTAAGTTCTGACCATTGCCTAGGAATTTCGTGAATTCATTGTTTTTAATTGCAGAGTAGTATTCCATTGTGTAAATATACCACATCTTCTGAATCCATTCCTCTGTTGAGGGACATCTGCGTTCTTTCCAGCCTCTGGCTATTATAAATAAGGCTGCTATGAACATAATGGAGCATGTGTCCTTATTGCATGCAGGTAAAGCCTCTAGGTATATGCCCAGGAGTGGTATAGCCTGATCCTCCGGGAGTGTCATGCCCAGTTTTCTGAGGAACCGCCAGACTGCTTTCCAGAGTGGTTGTACCAGCTTGCAATCCCACCAGCAGTGGAGGAGTGTTCCTCTTTCTCCACATCCTCGCCAACAACTACTGTCTCCTGTGTTTTTGATCTTAGCCATTCTGACTGGTGTGAGATGGAATCTCAGGGTTGTTTTGATTTGCATTTCCCTAATGACTAAGGATGATGAACATCTCTTTAGGTGCTTCTCAGCCATTAGATATTCTTCAGGTGAGAACTCTTTGTTTAGCTCTGTACCCATTTTTTAATAGTGTTACTTGCCTCTGGAGTTTAACTTCTTGAGTTCTTTGTATATATTGGATATTAGCCCTCTGTCAGATGTAGGGCTGGTAAAGATCATTTCCCAGTTAGTTGGTTGCCGCTTTGTCTTTTTGACAGTGTCTTTTGCCTTGCAAAAACTTTGTAATTTAATGAGGTCCCATTTGTCAATTCTTGATCTTAGAGCATAAGCTATTGGAGTTCTATTCAGGAAATTCTCCCCTGTGCCCATATGTTCAAGGTTCTTTCTTAGTTTCCTTTCTATTAGTTTCAGTGTGTCTGGTTTTATGTGGAGGCCCTTGATCCACTTGGAATTGAGCTTAGTGAAAGGAGATAAGAATGGGTCAATTTGCATTCTTCTGCATGTTGACCTCCAGTTGAGCCAGCACCATTTGTTGAAAAGGCTATCTTTTTTCCACTGGATGGTTTTAGCTCCTTTGTCAAAGATCAAGTGACCATAGGAGTGTGGATTCATTTCTGGGTCTTCAATTCTGTTCCATTGATCTACATGCCTGTCACTGTACCAATACCATGCGGTTTTTAACACTATTGCTCTGTAGTACAGCTTGAGGTCCAGGATACTGATTCCCCCAGAGGTTCTTTTACTCTTGAGAATAGTTTTAGCTATCCTGGGTTTTCTGTTATTCCAGATGAATTTTTGAATTGCTCTTTCTAACTCTATGAAGAATTGAGTTGGGATTTTGATGGGGATTGCATTGAATTTGTATATTACTTTTGGCAAGATGGTCATTTTTACTATATTAATCCTGCCAATCCACGAGCATGGCAGATTTTTCCATCTTCTGAGGTCTTCTTCAATTTCTTTCTTCAGAGACTTGAAGTTCTTGTCATACAGATCTTTCACTTGTTTGGTTAGAGTCACACCAAGATACTTTATATGGTTTGTGGCTATCGTGAAGTGTATCATTTCTCTTACTTCTTTCTCAGCCTGCTTATCCTTTGAGTATAGGAAGGCTACTGACTTGCTTGAGTTGATTTTATATCTGGCCACTTTGCTGAAGTCGTTTATCATCTGTAGGAGTTCTCTGGTGGAGTTCTTTGGGTCGCTTAAGTATACTATCATATCGTCTGCAAATAGTGATAGTTTGACTTCTTCCTTTCCAATTTGTATCCCTTTGACCTCCTTTTGTTGTCTAATTGCTCTAGCTAGAACTTCAAGTACTATATTGAAAAGATATGGAGAGAGAGGGCAGCCTTGTCTAGTCCCTGATTTTAGTGGGATTGCTTCAAGTTTCTCTCCATTTAGATTGATGTTGGCTACCGGTTTGCTGTAAATTGCCATGCACTTTCTATCCCTGGCACAGGCATAAAAAGCCAGGAGTGGTGGTGTGTGCTTGTAATCCCAGTGTTGGGGAGGAAGAGACAAATCCACCTCTGATGCTCGCTGGCAAGTAAGCCCCCTGTGAGAGGATTTTGTTTCAAAAGGAAAAAAAAACCATAGTGAGACCAGGGAGACTGGTAGATGCTTGCCACCCTGGCAGCCTGAGACCAGTCCCTGAGCCCCACACAATGGAGGCAAAGACCCAACTCCTGCAAGATGTTCTCTGACCTCTGCAATGCACCGTGGAGCATAAAAGCATGCATGAACACACACACACACACACACACACACACACACACACACACACACACACACACAGTCTTAGGAGGAAAAGGAGGACAGGTTCTCCTGAGGAACAGCACCAGAGTTTGGTCTCTGGCTTACACATAAACAAGAACTCACATGTGTACACACACGAGGTCATGCTACATGCCCTCAGAAACACACAAACACTAAGTAAATAAATATCCGAGGCTCAGTGAAGCGTTGCTGTTTGTTGGTAGCGCAGAGGCAGAGGCTCAGGCTCCTCTGTTATCCTCTCTCTCTTCCTGCCCGGTAGCTTCCAGAAGGCTCCAGAGACCCTGCTTGCATGACCATGCCTGCAGAGCCCAAGAAGATACCAGTATTCTTAGGGTTGCTACCAAGAAAACCCCAAACAAACAAACAGACACAAACACTTTCTGGCTCATGTCATCTGGGACCCCAGAGCAGTGAACAACTAACTGTCAGCTTCCTGGGGTTGAGGAATGAATGCTCTGTGGAGAGAGGGAGGACGCAGAAACTAGAGAGCTAGAGAAAGCAATTGGAAGTGTTGAAGTGCAGGGTGGCTCTAGACCCAGGCCTGGCTACACTCGCTCTCCGCACAAGTTTTAAACAAAGAAAACTTGGCTCATCTGGAATCTTCCTGAGGAGTCTTGGATAAGCCAAGCAATGCTCGATCATGCAGAGTAAGGTTCTGAGGTGCCTTGGAGGCTCGGGGAAGCAAACTGAACCCTGGGCTTAACTTTCAGGGTCCTTTGGGCTCTGGTACCCAGTGATGCTTCGAATGTTTCCAAGTCAGGATGAAGGCGGTTCAGAGGGTGAGCATGTCTGCCCTGCTCATGAATCCTTCCTCCCAAGCCCCCCACTGTGCCAACCTTCATGTCTTACACCCAGTTGCCTCACCTCCACTCTGCCACTGTCCCAGCCTCAGTTTCAAGCAACACTGAACGCCACCCCACCTCCCAACTTACCTCAGTTAGGCTCAGTCCCTGAGCAGATCAAATCTCTCAGGAGCCCAGCCTCACCCCTCTCTAACCAAGACCCTCTCCAGCTCCTTCTGAAGGAAGCTGGCCATCAAGGCTGGCTGGTGTCTCCTCTTCCAGGGATGCTCAGTCTTTCCTGTCTCTGTCTCTGTCTCTGTATGTCTCTGTCTGTCTGTCTTTCTGGCTGGCTGTCTCTGTGTGTCTGTTTCTCTCTGTCTCTATTTCTGTCTCTCTGCCTCTCTCTCTTTCTAAGACTGGGTCTATATAGCCCAGGCTATGAGGCTAAGATTGCTTTGTACTCCTAAACTTCCTACCTCTACATCCAAGTGCTGGATTACAAATATGTACCACTTTGTCCAACTGCTCTACTCTTGGTTGTGTATGAGACTTGAGCATGACCTTTGCCTCTGCCTCTCTGAGCCTAGCCCTTTGATGTGAGCATTAAGTTAATGAGTAGACAACACACTGGATCCAGGCCGGCTGACTCCCAAGTTCCTTCCTCTATGATGTTCCCCATGTGCTAAGATTTTCTATCCCTGCACTGCACAAGCCATTATCCCTCCTGATGACCCATGAGGGAGGGAGGGAGGGAGGGAGGGAGGGAGGGAGGGAGGGTGGGAGGGAGGGAAGGAAAGAGGGAGGGAGGGAGGGAGGGAGGGAGGGAGGGAAGGAAAGAGGGAGGGAGGGAGGGAGGGAGGGAGGGAGGGTGGGAGGGAGGGAAGGAAAGAGGGAGGGAGGGAGGGTGGGAGGGAAGGAGGGAGGGAGCAAAGGAAAGAGGGAGGGAGGGAGGGAGGGAAGGAAAGAGGGAGGGAGGGAGGGAAGGAAAGAGGGAGGGAAGGAAAGAGGGAGGGAGGGAAGGAAGGAAAGAGGGAGGGAGGGAGGGAGGGAAGGAGGGAGGGAAGGAGGGAGGGAGAGAGGGAAGGAGGGAAGGAGGGAGGGAGAGAGGGAGAGAGGGAGGGAGGGCAGGGCAGGGCAGCTACATTTCAGAAGAGAAGTCAAGACCCGAACTGGCAGGGATCTGTAAGCAAGAGTCTGCACAGTGCTGGGGCCCTGATTGCTGGCAGAAATACCGTGACAGTCAAGCCCTACACCTGCTTCTCTGGGAGGGGCGGGGCAGTGTTCTGGTGGCCTGCAGCGTCCGCCCAGCAGTGCGATTTAATGGGTGTTCTCTGCAGCACATTCATTTGCTACGCACTGTAGGAGGTGCCTTAGCAGGGCAGGCTTGGCTTTCCTAGGCAAGCAGCACACCTGCCCAGCCCTCCTCTAGCTCTTGGTGACTGGTTACCAGTATCAGCCTTACTAATTGGGTTGAGGAAAGAGTTGAGGGTGAGAGTGGGTATTGCCAGATACCAGCCTTGCCCAGATGTAACCTCCAGGCAGGGCTCTGGGACATCTGAAACTCTCGATGTGACAAGGACAGGCTGTGGAGCTGGTTAAGGATGTGGTAGACCTGAGTACCTTGCAAGAGATCAACGTATACAAGTGGCGTGGCCATTTACCTGCTGTCTTTTTCTTGAGTCCTTGGACATTTCTGTAGCATTGTTTGATCTTCTAGGAAAGCAAACCAGGGCTCCAGGTTTTGAGGGAGGTTGTTCCAAGAGGGGAGGGATCTTGCCTGAGGTCTAGGAAGGAAGTGGTAGGCTTTCTCAGGCTCAGACCTGATTCTACCTCAGTGGGCTTTGCACTTGATCCTCCAGCTCTGACCTCACTCCTTAGCTTGAAAGGGCTGGCAGGCCCCTCCCACCATGCTTGGATCTATGCTAGACTGGAGCAAAGGCCTTGATGGCTAAGGGCACAGGCTGCTGGGGTCCTAAGTCCAATCCTTACCGCTTCTCAACTGGCCCATTTTCTGCCTATGAAACCTTAGGCAAAGTACTAGTTGTAGAAACAGCCTAACGGATACAGGCTTTATGTGTATGAAGTCTCAGATCCTTTAACCAGTTCAAGTTTCTAGACGAGGGAACTGAGGCGTGCCCAAGGCTGTCAATGGCTGGAGCTTGTCCTCATAACTTCTAAGTTCAGCACCCCCAATAACAGCAGCACTGGTTATTCTATTTCATAGTGCTGTGGGGATGTCTGAATGGGACAGTGCACTTAAGTACGGGTGTCTTAACACAGCACCCACACTGCTCTCTGACCACAGTACATGCATGCATAGCACAGGCCCCCTAGCTACAGTGCATGCACAGCACAGACCCTCCAACTACAGTGCATACACAGCACAGACCTTCCAGGCACAGTGCATGCATGCACAGTACAGACCCTCAGCTACAGTGCGTGCACAGCACAGGTCCCAAGCCACATTGCATGCACTACACAAGCAGCAGTACTGTGGACTGGGGTGAACGGCTCTCGAACTCTGAACAGGGTGATAGGCAGGGGGTCCCTCTCTACCCACTGGCCTGCAGTTCGACCATCACCTGCCGCACAGACAGGTCCCCACCTGGTGGACGCACAGCACAGGGAGTCATGTGTCAGGAAGGGCTGGGAGTGTGGAGAGTTGGGCAGCAGGGAGTGTCAGGCCAGGTGCTGTCCACATGTCCACAACCCTGTGTCAATCAAGCTTCCTAACAGTTTCAGCAAAGAGAAGCTGCAGCTTCCCTTTCCCCCAACTCCCTAGCAGAAAGGACAAGAGGCAGTTCTCTTTCCAGAGTCTAGTAAGTAACAGAGCTGGAGTTAAGGCCCCAGCAGGTGAGGTCTCTAGAACAACGGTTCTCAGCCTTCCTAAAGCTTTGACCCTTTAATACAGTTCCTCAAATTGTGCTGACCACAATCATAAGATTATTTTATTGCTACTTCATAATTGTAATTTTTCTACCGTTGTGAATCGTAATGTAAATAGCTGTGTTTTCTGATGATCTCAGGGAACCCCACGTGAAAGGTTTGTTTGACCCCGAAGGGGTCATGACCCACAGGTTGCGAGCCACTGCTATAGACCATTCTTTTAACTAAGTGTGCGCTTTTCCTGTAAGCGGTGAGGGTGAATGGAAGGTTTGTGACAGTGATGTGGCATGAACAGAATGGGACATCTGAGGACAGTGTGGACAGGCTGAGGGTGGCCGAGGAGCTGGGGAGCAATACTGGCAGCCCTGGGCAGAAGGCCACTCAGCAAGGTCCACATTTCAGCCTAGGCTGGCAACTGTGTGATTTGGAAACATCAAAAGACGAAAACGAGTCAAGCATGGTGACCCACACCTGTAATCCCAGCCCAGGGATCATGAGTTCAAGGCTACCCTCAGCAACATAGTGAGTTTGAGCTAACCTCTGTCTCAAAAAACAAACAAACAAACAAACAAGAAAAGAGGCAAAGATGTAGTTTCGTTCTCCCTAGGCTGGGAGGTGGCTTGGTGTGGATAGGGGTGTGGTTGGCACCCATCCTCATAGAGGTTTGTCCTGTTGCCAACCGTGCACAAAAAGCTTTTTGTCATCTATTAAGTACAACTACAAGGGCTTACCAGACCCTCCTTTGTCTTCTATACATGTCTTGGTAAGAGGTGCACAGGCAGGCTGGAGGGCAAAGCACCCCCTGCTTCTGAAGACATTGCCCAGGCTTAGGCTGTGAATAGGCAGAACTGACCCCCTGGTACAGCATCAAAACCTTGGGAGACTGTGGACAGACACTGATCTTGCCACGAATCACCCAGGCCACTGAGATTTGGGCTCTGTATCTGCTCATACTGCTATCCTGACACCATATGTGTCCCGATCGCCAACTCAACTGGCCCTAGAACCACCACCTAAGAGACAAACCTCTTCGAGTGTCTGATCAATTGTCTTGATGGGATTAACTGAAGTGGAAGACCCACCTGAAGTGTGGGCAGCACCACCCCATGCTCTGGGGTCCTAGACCGTGTACAAACAGAACTGAGCTGAGGGGCAGCATTCAGCTCTCTCTGCTTCCTGACTGAGCAAGCACTGTGACAAGCTGTGTCACCCTCCTGCCACGGTGACTGTCCTGCCGTGGGGAACTATACCCTCAAACTGAACTGTGATAAACCCTGCCTTTAGGTTGCTTCTGCCAGGGACTTTGTAACAGGAAAGTAATCAATACGCTGTCATTACCACTTCCTGTCACTTTCCCAATGATGATGTGACTTGGTTACGTCTCCTTCCCCATTTTTTTTTTACTGTGCTGTCTTTAAAACTCGGGTGGGAACCTGGGAAATGAAACCACCACATTGGTTGGAACTTTGTGCCCCTGAAGATTAGGCTTCCCAGAGTTGGAGGCAGGAAGGGCTCAGAGCAGGTCTGGTGTCTCCCTTTGGCTGTTCATAACCTTTTTGTGTAGGATGTTTCAGGCCGGTGAGACAGGCACCACTGGGTGTTGGGTACTGGCCTGAGGAGGCCTGGCAGGTTTGGGATAAGTGTTTGTTACTTGTATTAGTGACATGGCCAAGACATTCCTGGCATCAGGAAGCTGTCCTGGAAAACAAGGAAAGAAAAGGGCAGGAGGAGGCCTGATCTTCACAGGTCTTAACTTCCATCTTTCTAGATTGCGAGTGGGCCCCTTGGGGTATAGACACTGTCTGGTTCTTAAGAAAAAAAAGTTAATTTTAAATCAAAATGTTAATTTTGGATAGAAGGTATTATATTCTTGTGATTAAATATTCAAACTGTACAGGAAAAAATATAAAAGGAAAACTAAGCCCCTCCCTGCTGATGTCTGCTCTCTTTCAGTTTTGTGTAAACATGTTTTACTCTCAGTAGGATTTTATTTTATCTCTTAGCACATTAATCTAATCCATTTTTTTAACTAGCAGAGACAAGACTATATAGTACAGAATCATTTTTATTTTGTTTTATACATTTAATAAAATATGTTGGAGATCTTTTCACAATCTCCACATTCAAATTCCTCCCTCCCTCCCCTCCCTTCCTCTTTTCCTTCTTCCCTCCCTCCATTCCCCCTTCTCTCTAATCAAATGTAAATCTTAACTGTATTTTTTGTGTATCCCTACAGTAAAATCTTGGACTTAGAATTTCTAGTTAAAGGGAAGGCACATTTCGTATTTGGTGACTCATCTATTGAGACAGAATGCATGGGCTGAACGATGTGGGTAGGGGAGTTTAGGCTCTCAAGTCAATAATAGACTTCCAACCCACCCTTACTAGCCGAATGCCTTACATCAAGTCAGAAATTGCAAGGTTTTCTATCTCCTGGACCAGCCCTAGGGCTTAAATGGAATGTACACCAGAGCTTGGAAGTCAGGACGACATGCATGATGCTGTATTTGCTACAAGGGCTGTTCTCATGTAGGAGCTCTCTGGAGCACACAGGAGCACCACTGAGTAGATGTCAGATAATGCATCAACAAGCAAATGGCCCAGCCCCCAGTTACCCGGTTGCCCCTCCTCTCCCTGAATCAGGCCCTGTCTTGGCAGAAAGACCTAGCGCCGCTGGTGCAGTGACGCTGGTGCGGTGACGGCTTGTCGGCCATGCTGGTCCAAGCTCTGCCTTCTTCTATCTTTCTGGAGCACCAGTTGCCAGTAAGGCAAGAGTAAGCCACAAATGTGCATGAAAATATTAACTAAGCTCCAGCGTTTGCTCTAAAACCCAGGCAGAAGAAACCCACCCTCTCAAAACCAAAACACAAGGGCTCAGAAGTACAGCTTGCCTAGCCCACCAAAGTCCCGGGTTTAGTCCTCAGTACCCGCTGACACACATCCTAAACAGCCAGGTGTACTAGTGCACACCGACAATATCAGCACTTGGGAAGTAGAAGCAGGAGGATGTGGAGTTCAAGACCACCCTCAGCTATTTAAGTGACTTTAGCGCTGGAGCTACAGAATGCTATCTCAAAAGCCAAAATGAAATTGATAAACCAAGAAAAAAAATCCCCAAAACACAGGACTGGGAGATGGTACAGTTCTTGGTGACTTCAAAGAAGTAGATGAGGTCTTTCCAGGTGAAGGGCTGGGAAGGCTAGAGATGGAAAAATGAATGGCACCCAATTACTTACTGAGGGCCCAGGTTTGTCTTCCTGGCTTTACAGGGCCAGCCTGCACCTTTAGTCTGGATAGTAAGAGAAAGGTCAGTCAGAATTAGTTACATGTGAGGAATTAGTAATTTGGGGAAAAAAAGAAATGTAGGCTTATTGTTTCTAGAGAAACAACAGTCCTTAAACTAAAAGCTAATAAGCCTGTCATTAGGATCCTGCCAGATCTATATGATGGCTGGCTGACGCTCATCTCAATTAGCTGGCCATTGTCTGTAGGCTGAGCTGGGGAGCTACGTCAGGACCCCACCCCAGCCCCCATGAAAGAGCATCTGTGATCTTTACACCTTTGATAGTGACAGGTCAGAAGAGGGACTTCGGGGCAGGCCATTTGTGCATCTCAGTTGCTATTGGGGCTGTGAGCCATGTACACTGTGTGCAGACAAGGGAGGCTGTGTACGAGCCTTTGCTCCCTCTCCGAGCCCCTGGCATTACCCCTTTATTACCCCCAAAGTGGTAGTTGTCCATCTTGCTAAAAATCTTCAGCTCATGTCACTGTCTTTGGCACAGTTCCTACAACAGGTGTCAAATACATTTTGAACAGTTAAAAATGTAATTGTTTCAGACATAATTACTGTAATATGATACTAGGGATAATTAATTTCCAGAGAGAGTAGTGTACTTAGTTCACAGTACTGTAGTTTCTAGCCCAAGATCCAGTGAGGCCCAGCTTGGAGCCTCTAGAGGGGACACTGGATCACAGTGGGAGGGAGTGTATATGGGAAGACACTTTTCTTAATGACCAGGAACTAAAAATTCAAAGGCCAGGGGCCCCATAATACCCTCAAAATGGCCTAGGTTGTACTTTCCTATGGTTCCACTGTTTCTCTAATAGTGCCACTCTGGAGACAAAGCCACTAGCACAGGAACCTTTGGTAGACACTAACCCAAGCCATAGCATGAGTATCATACCAATACGAAAATGATAATATATGACATGAACACTTGAATCGATTTGTAACTAACTAGGAAATTTGTTGGTTCCAAGACTTCTTGAAAAAGAGGGATTTATACCCTCTATCAGGAAAAGCCTTTTTAAACATTTGTTGTTGTTGTTTTGTGGGCTGAGAAGATGGCTCAGTATATGAGAACACTTGCTGCAAAGTCACATGACCCAGAACCCATGAGGTGGGAGGAGAAAAATCACTAAGTTGTCCTCTGACCAGCATATACATGCTGTGGCATGCATGAACACACAAGCACTCATGCACCAACAAAAAGGAAATTTTTTTTATGCAGGTGTTTTGCCTGCATGTATGTCTGTGCACTGTGTACGTGTCTGTTGCCTACAGAGGACAGAAGAGGGCATTGGATTCCCTGGAACTGAAGTTACAGATTGTTGTGAACCTCCATAGCTACACAGGCACTGAGAATCAAACCAAGGTCCTCTGGAAAAGTACCCAGTGTTCTTAACTACTGAGCCATCTCTTGAGGCCTCTAATTTTTTTTAAATAGAAAACACATTATCCAGGCATGGTAACACATGCTGTTCATCCCAGTACTCTGGAGGCAGAGGCAGGCAAGCCTGAGTTCTAGGCCAGCCTGGTCTACAGAGTGAGTTCCATGATAGCCTGGGCTACACAGAGAAACCCTGTCTCAAAAAACCAAACAGAATAATTAATGGTGGGTGGGCAGTGCTAGGGATTGAATCCATGGCCTGTGTGTGCTAGGCAAGTGCTCTATCATTGAGCTATACTTCCAATTCCTTGGGAAAAGCATTTTAAAAAAATATTAGCATAAGAACCAGATTAAAAACAAAATTGGTTAATGTCCTATGAAACCTCTCTGCCAAACCTCGGAGGTTGTGTCTCTTACCCAGTGGAAGTCTGCACGTTAGCCTGGGCCTTCTTCACTGAGTCAGAGGTCAGCTTACACACCTCTCCTAACCTTGGTATGTTCCCTAGGAGACACGCCCCTTGGGCTGCCACTGGGGAGTGTCAGGTGACACTGAGGGATGTCTACACAGCTCACCTTTATGGCCTGCTTTGTAAATTGTGAGGGCGTTCCTCAGATCCCTTAATGCTCTTTGGCTGTGAGAAAGGGGCTTCTGGGAAAATACCATGAGCAGTCCTGAGGGAGGAGGAAGCATCTGCAGCCATAGCAACGACGTGATGAAACAGGCAGGAGCTGGGGTGTAGCCTTTGCACTCTTCATGTGGACCCTGGCGCGGGGTGGGGGTGGGGAGGTCTATGGGAGCAGTTGCAAGAATGGTGGGAGAGAGGGAGGGACAGTGTGTTCCAGGACAAGTGGGTGCTGTGGAGAAGGGGACAGAGAGTCAGCAGGTCTTGGAGACCCACTGGGTGTAAGGAACGCTCTCATTTTCATAAAAAATTTTCTCACGTTGAAAGTGGACTGGTTGGGCTGGAGTGATGGCTCAGTGGTTAAGAACACCGACTGCTCTTCCAGAGGTCCTAAGTTCAATTCCTAGTAACCACATGGTGGCTCACAACCATCGGTAATGAGATCCAATGCCCTCTTCTGGGGTGTCTGAAGACAGCTACAGTGTACTCATATACATAAAATAAATGAAGAAAGAAAGAAAGAAAGGAAGGAAGGAAGGAGTGGCCAAGAAGCTAGGAGTGTCACTCACAGGAGTGAAGAGACAGGTTGGCCCCGGAGCTGACTAAATACACACACACACACACACACACACACACACACACACACACACACACACACACCCGCCTTCCTGAATGCTGTCTCTCTGTTCTCCATCATCAGGGCTTTCTTCTCTGGCAGGTATCTGGGCACCAGGCAACAGTCCTGTCAGTGGGCGGGGCTGGGGCTGGTGATGTGGGTGGGATGGGACTCCGGGGCCATACGGGTGGGTTATGGTGGAAAACTGGCAGTCTGAGGCCTAGACATGACCTTTGGACATACTTTCTTTGTTCTTCAGAATGTATATATTTGTTTTAATTTTGTTTTTAATTTTTAAAGTAAACTTGGTTATAAAAGCTTGCAGAAAACAATCATATTTTGGTGTGTGTTTTAAGGTTACATTAGTTATTATCATTGATGTAGTCAAAAGTTCCAAATGAAACTAAGTAAAAAACAGGACTTCTCTTAGCTAGCTGAAGAGGTTCTGCTTACCCATGCTTATATTTTGTGAGGAGACCTGTGGCAGACGTGTGCAAGCCGACAACCCCGTCTCCTTTGAGAAGTTTCTTTCTTGGACATGTGACAATAAGACTGACCTTTAACCTCTCCTCACTGGGTGCAGCTCAGAGGCTCTGGGGAAGCAGGGACTGTGTACAGCTGTTAGAACCAGTCTGTCTTTCTGTCCCCACGTTGGCAATAAGGCCACCAGCCCATAGAGTATTGGTGTGAAGAATCTTTTCCAAGCACTTCCACCACAGTCCTTTATAGTTGGGGTGGAGGGAGAGACAGAGTGCAGAGACCTCCTTTCTGTGGGCAGGACCTCTAGTCCACCAGGGACGGTCAGGACCAAGGACAGCAGCCCCTCTCTTGGCCGAGGCCATCACTAGCTTACTACCCCACCCCACTCATTCACAGTTAGTGACTGCCCCAGTCAGTAGTGAGGATAGTGGGGTGCAGTCCTTTCTCTCCCTCCCACTCACCATCAGGTAGGTACAGGGGGAGCTGAGTCTGCCCTGTGGCATTCAAAGTGAAGGCTTTGCACACTGTCAGAGTAATGAGTTCTGCAAGGACTTGAAGCAAGGGCTGGAGGATTTTTGTGCCATGTGTCTAGGAGTGACAACCCCCAGTGGTTAATTACTGCCACACGATGAGAACTGAGCTGGTAGCAAAATGAGATAAGTTCATTATGAGCTAAATTTGAAGTTAATTGGATTCATATCCACCACCACCACCCCCCATTAGTATACATACAGACTACTTAGGAAGGGGCTGTGTGAGAAAGAAAAAGTCACAACTGGGCACAAACTGGTATGCCAGATCTGGTCATTTTGTGGAGGTAATAAGGAAGAACCTCCAAGCTGAGTAGACGTGTATCGGTGGATTAAGGTCATCTGGGCAGACACTTTCTGAGCACCTACTGCATACCGGGGCAGAGCAGGGGAGGCAGGGGACCACAGAAGCTCTTGATCTCTGAAGAGCTCCAGTCCAGAGGCAAGGGGAGGACAAGGGGCAGGGTGCAGGCGGGAATGTGGAGGGAGCTGGTGTCGTAATGCCTGAGGTGTGGCTCCACTTCTTACCAACAGTGTGAAGTTGGACATGTGCCTAAACAATCTCCGCATCTTCGTTTCCACATCTGTAACTCGGGCTGGCAATGGGGCTTGTCTCACGTGGGTGTTGAGGGTTAAGTGCAGGAGTATTTACAAAACACAAATATGCTTAGAATGTGGTCCATGCCAGAAACGTGGCTGGCATCGAAGATTAGGCACGAGACGTACCTGGCCCGAAGTGCTGCCCATAGGAACCCCCAAGGAAGCTGTGGCTCTCTTGATGGGCAGCCCGGAGTTAAGGTGAAGCAAAGTAGAGGCCACCTCTGCATGACAGGGCTGACAAGGAATTCCCAGCTTTGGTTGAAAACAGTCATGAAGAGTGCCATTGTTTCCCTAAAGGACTCTTGATTTTTCAATCAGAGAAATAGACTCAGGGATTTTATTAAGTCATGGAGGTAAGATTTGAACTCGGGCCCACGTGTCTCCCAGACTTGACCCTTCCCTGCCTCATTCCGAGGTCTGGATTTGGCTCTAGAGGTAACTGGGAGGCTCTGTGAAAGGGAGAACCACTATGGGGACTTCCTGGCTCTTCAGGCCTGGCCCTCACAGAGCTGGCCCAGCATCTCCTCCCTGGAGGTAAGGCTGCCCTCTGGCGGCCATGCTCCTCTGTCAGATTCGGCTTACCTGTGCCCGACCCTGCTCTCCTCCTAGGCGCGTCCCCAAATGGTACACCTTCCCTTTACTTGTTCATCCAAATCCACACACACATACCATTGTCCCTCCTGGGCTTTCTGTAAGTCTCTCGGAATCTAACCTTGGACTTTCTTGGTTTGTCAGCTGTTGGTACGCAATCGGTCTCCATTTTCTGGCTCGTACAACTCAGAAATTTCTGGGTCACGTGGGAACTCTATGTCCAGTCTTCTAAGGGGCTACCAGACTTTCCAAAGTCCATACACCGTTCTGCATCCCCTCCAGCAGGAGAGGAGAAGTCCAGTGTCTTTCCTGTACAGAAGATGGCCGTAGTCTGTCTCTCTAATGCAGCCGACCAAACAGGGGTGAAGCACCCATCACTGCGCCTTTGATTTGTATTTCCCCAACGGTCAATGGCGCCGAGCTGCTAAAATCTGGGCTTACGCTTGCTCCTTTATGTCCAGGAGCCTATGAAAGTCCTTTGCTCATTTATAATTGGTTTGTCTCTATCTCTTTTTTTAATTAATTTCTGATTTTTTTATATATTCTAGATGAAGCCTTTTATGAGAAACCTGATTTACAAATATTTTTCTCCTGTACTGTGGGGCATCTTCATTTTATTTTCTTTCTAAAAATTTTTAAATAAAAAACATATTTTTCAGACAAGTCTCACTATGTAGGCTTAGATGGCCCAGAACTCACTAGGTAGACTAGGTTGGCTTTGAGCTTGTAGAGATTAACCTGTCTTTGTTCCAAGTGCTGGGATTTAAGGCATGTGTCACCACACCCAGTTCATCTTCATTTTCTTATTACTGTCCTTTAAAGCAATAATAATAATAATAATAATAATTTTCCAGTTTTTGTTTATTTGCTTGCTTTATTTGCATGATTTTAAAGAACGTCTAAACCGTGTTTGCGCTCACTTTGAGTCACGCTGAGGTGGCGGGCTTGCCTGCCTGTGGTTTCAGTCACTGTTAGCGAACCGCCTGGAGGGAACTTGAGCTTCTTCCCCAGCTCTGGTGTAGCTCTTGTTTCTCTTCGATGGCTGTGGAGCTTGCTCTCCTGAGTGCTGTGCAGAGTCTACTCATGCAATTCTATCTTTATGAAAGGCTCGTGTGTTAGCCAACACCACATATAAGGTTCCTCACCCCTGACTGGGGCTGTGTGCACACCATGGTCTATTTCCCATCTTCCTCTCCATCCCATTGGTTTCCTAGTCATGAAGAGGTGTCACGCTTTTAATTATAAAGACTTCCACAGAAGTCCTAGCATCTGGGAGGCCAGTTTCCTCGTGGGAGACACTGAATAATCCAACAAGAGTTGAGTCCCACCAGACCTCAGGACACCTGAGGGGAAGTCCCTTCCTGTTCTCGCTACTTCCTCTGAGACTCAGGGCTCTGGATTTCAGTTTCTTCAGTGAAACATCAGGTACTAAATCCTTCCCTTCCTCTCATGATTGAAAAGAGCAAGGTTCTGTCGAGTTTCGAAGTCCCTAAAACTCCTTGCTTTTCATAGGCAAGGCTAGGGCTTGGTTTTTCTTCTAGGAGAAGGCTACACAATTCGGGCAAGGTGTGCTCCCCCGTAGTTCTGTACGTCAGGCAATCAATGCATCCTGCTCAGTTATCGGCAAATGTGCCGACACCATCAGTACCATCGCTGCACTGCAAACAGTGTAAATCGTCCCCTCCTTGGTGAGAAGGGACATAAGCTCGGGCTACCTTGTCATGCTGTGTTTGGAGATGGTGATTCTGTTTCGCCTCCTAGCCCAGAGGCCTGAATCAGCTAAGCAGGAGCTGTAGCACCTCACTGGGTGCTTTGTGCTGATTGAGGTGAGTGAGAGATAGCAACAGGCAGCGGAAATGCTCATTGCTCTCAGGGTCCCGGGATCCGCAGCTACAGGCCAGGAGAGTTCTCACAGGCCAACAAATGTAAGCCTTGAAGTATTTCTGTTTCCTACCAAGGATGTGTACAGCTTCTGCTTGGTTTCAGACTGGCGTTCTTGGAAGCCCAGGGAAGTGTGTTCATAAGAATAGTGATGGTGGTGGTGGTGATGATGGTGGTGTGCTGGTTGTGGAAACAGAATGGGACACACATATATCAATGTATATATATCATTGTATATCAATGGCTTTGCAGACCACACTGCAATGCAGGGCCAGCGGTCACTTGTCTTGCTCATGCCTTTTGGGGTCAACTGGAAACTGGCTGAATTAGGGGAGGATGAGTTAACCTCAGCACTGTCTCCCTGCTTCATGGATGAGAGGCTACGGGGACATGTTCTTATGGTGACAGCAGATATGCATAGGGCCACACCCAGGTTCACATGCATCGAGAGCTGCCTTCTCTGAGTAAAACATGGATTCATGGGTAACACAAAGGAGCCCCTAGGAACTGAGAGAGAGACTCAGAGGCAGGGTTCCTTATAGAACATGCATCACCATTTGCCAGCTTCTCATGGAGCACATTGTTGGGAAGGGAAGGAATGTGCCCAGTACAATGGCAGATGCCAAATAAGGCAGGAGCTGACACCACGCCCCATTGCGGCTGTACGTGGGAAGAACCTGCCACCAGCACCCCAGGGCATGCCTATAACCCTCCAGGCAGTGCTATACAACTGCAGGGGAAATTGAGGCTACAAGCACTTACAATACACCCACGGCTCGCGCCCTCCACATGTGTGCACACTTGGGCCAGCATGGGCTCTGAGAGGCTGAAGAGCAGAGAGTCGTTCCTCTAGTTGGGAAAGCTGAGCCTAGAGTGGATGGTAGTCTGACTTGCCCAGGGTCCCACAGAGGTTCAGAAGCTTGGGCTGGGACCAAAGGGCCCTGGATGGTCTTCATGTCTCCAGAGTGTTGTTGAGTGTTGTGTGTTCAACGTCACACAGTTGCGCCCTGGGGAGCTCACAGCTTCTCTGGGAACTGACAGCCATCCCTGTTATGGCTTTCAGTGTCCCCCCCCCCTGCTGTGTCACCTGCTCATCTGGTCTTGTTCAACTTATCAACCCACCCTCCTGGTTGCCAGCCACCCTTCCTCACTCGCTGTTCCCCATGGTCTCACTATCAGTAGAGGCTCAGGCTACAGCCTGGAACCCTGGGCTCAAAGCTAAGCTCTCTTTCCTTATGTGTTACTGTGGACAGGTTACGTATCTTCTCTTCCCTTCATTTTCCTCTTTCATGGAGTCATCAGGATGATATATTGAGCATGTCTCTGGGCAAAACAAAGACTATTTTGTCAGTAAAATTTCATAACCTTAGCTATGTCCATGTCTCTGGGGTGTTTCCATTGCTCTGGGATGCCAGGTGGGGAAGCCTTTGGAGGAAGAGACTATCGGAAAGACCAGAAAGGCCGAGGGGAGGAGCAGGCTCCTGCGAGTGACCTGGGGGTTGGACTGAATGCCAAATGGATAGGACAGAAAGAAGGCTGCTTGAAGGGGGAAAAGCCTGAGCAAAGGCAGACTTGGGGCCTGCTGGGAGTGGATGAAACTGGAAGAGCACAGACTAAGGAGGCCACGGAAAACTAAGCAGAAGTCTCTTAACTTACAAGATGGCGGGAGCTACTCAGCCTCTAGATGCGGAAACTTCCAGATATCTGTCCATTAGCTGACTCACCAACTCGTTCACTGGTGCTAGCGGCTGAAATACTTTTCCTAGGATTTTCCGGGTCCAAGGCAAATCCGGCTAACTGCAATCTGGTTGCCATTTTTACACATCCCACACTTACCCCTCTTGTCTTATTGTATTGGTTGAAACTTTCAGGATAATTTCCCATGATAATATTGATAATAATTTCCCTGTCACATTTTGACTTTGATAGGAAATTCCCCAAGTGTTTCAACCATGAAGTGTAATATAATATTGACTATTTTAGAATCAGTGTAAGATTGGAGTGCATTTTGATTCTTATTTACTGACATGTAAGGAATGAATCTTGGATGGTGGCTGATGTCTCTTCTATCTCTTTTGTACAGTGGGGCAGGTTTCCTTCCTTGTTATAGTGATAGGAAGTTCTCACAAATGTTCTGATACTGAACAATGTTCACATACCTAGACTAAAGCTCATTTGGTGATAGCATATCACTGCTCCCAGCCTTGCTCAGCCAGTGCGATAGTGGACATATGCAACCATTGTTCATAGCAGCAAGAACGAAATACCTTGGTATCATATGAACGAATCACGAGACTAACCTTTAATTCTTAATTTTTCTCCTGTGTCTGTGAAGTGTTTACATCACAATTTTTGCCAGCTTGGTGGAATGAGTTAGAAAGACTCTTGGTTTATAGTCTGGACCATTTAATAACCTAAGAATGTATCTTTTGAAGATTTAAAACAACTTACCCAAATCAGAACAAATAGAAACTTGCTCATGAAGCTAAGTGGACAAGGCTCTTGTTTTTTTTAAATAAAGACATTTGTTTTGCCTCTCCCAGGATTATTAGGCTATTGGTATTTTCTAGCTGCCCTTGTGTTAATTGGGGTAATTTATGTTTTCCTGGGAAATTGAACCTTTTGTTGAGAACTTCCTATTTATAAGTATGCAGTGTATATTCTTTTTTATAAATATTATCTCTTCTATGATTTTAGTTACATCTTTCCTCATTCTGTATCTTGATAATTCTATGGGGTTTGTTTTAAATCTTGTTGGGTCTGTCTATTTTATCAGCCTTTTCAGAGGAGGCTGGGCATGCTCAGAGCAGTCTGACTAGCAAACCGACTCTCTGATCTTTTCCAACAATGACTCTCCCTTCAGTGCCTGCCTCTGTCTGCCCATTCATTTATTGATTCCTTCCTCCTCCTTTCCCCAAACTGCTTTTATTGCTTTTCACCTGGCCTTCTGAGTTGAGCGCTTTGCCAAGGTTCTGATTTTCTGAACCTTTGCTTGAGGGATCAAGATTTTAAAGTGTGTGTACCAGCAGCAAAAACTGTTGACCAAACAAGACCCAAAGGGCAGATATTTGTTGAGGAATGAGCTGGATCCCAGGAGGCAGGAGTCTAGGAGTCCAAGCCCAGCCTTGCTCAGACTCGCTGAGTTTCCATAGGTATATCCCGCTCTATCCCATCCCAAGCAGCTGGGATGTGCAGGAGATCTGCCCTAGATGGACTCCCCAACAGCACCCTCCATCTTCCAGGAGAGAGGTGTGGCACCCCCCTTTGTCTTAAACTCCAGAAAAGTATGTTCACTAAAAACGCTATGTAGTTGAATTTCCTTTTGGAAGATGGAATGGCAGTAATGTTGACAGTGTCCTGTTGATGAGAGGGACTTCAGGACTCATGGCCAGAAGTTCGGACAGTCCCATAGCAAGGTAGTGGTGTGGACGGATTGGCTAACCATGTAGACCTTGACCCTGGTTCACCTGGGACATCTTATTTTCTTATAAGAAAGGAATCATATCACTACCTTACCTCCTAAGGCTGAAGAAGAGAGGAGTCAGCCCTTTCAAAATCCTTGGCAGGAGCCTTGTGCTTCATTTCTTTGCAAACATTCATTGCCTGCAGTTGTCATCGTTAGGTGGGAACCTGGAATCAGGGACAGGGTTGGAGATGCTTCCCGGATGGGTGGAAAGGCTCCCTTGATTGATGGAGATGCTCCCACAGTTCCCGAGAGAGCCCCTCACTGAAGTAGCCCCTGACTTTGGCTATCTCACACACCTGCTACTGACATCTCAGGCCCTGTGTAGCCTGAATGGCACCCACTCCACTCCTGAGACATGGTCCCAGGTCTCCTTCATCCACACACCCAGTCACTGACGCTGTAAAGAAGACAGGATGAGAGGACCCTAGGCTGCTGTAGGCCCTGGGCTGGTGTAGACCCTGGGCTGGTGTGGGCCCTGGGCTGATGCATCTTCTCTGCCACAGTCCAAGCGGACCCCCAAGCCAGTTGACCCCCTTCCTCCACCAGGTCTGAGTTTTCCATCTGTAAAATGGTGAGAAGATCCATCATGAAGAGACTCCTGAGCCCCCCCTTGAATCTCTTTGTGAACAGAAGTGGAAGGGACTGTACGGGCTTCTCCAGTGGAGTGGCTTCTTTCACTAAAATCCATTAGCACTGTGCCCTCTAACCTTGGGGTACAAAGACTTGACTTGGAGCTTCGGCACTGCAGAGATGCATAGGAAACCTAACCAGGGAAAACCTCTTCGACTCACCCCCAGTTCTGCAGACTTGAGTTCCCTGTTTCCTCTTGGGCCTCCTCGAGAAGATTGCTTAGGTGAAATTTGTGCTGAGGGTGAGGGACTTCTGGAATTAATCCTGGGGTGTTGGCTTAACTCCAACATCTCGTGTAAATACATCTGAGCCAAGGTGCGCAGCCCAAAGCCAGGGAGGTGGTAAGTATGGCAGGCAGGGGCTCCTTTCTGGGACTGTCTGAAGTTCTAGAAAGTTGGCAGATTTGGGGGTGGGGGAGCCTCACTTGTAAGGTGGGGTAACCTCTGTCAGTCTCTGAATGACTGCACTAGGAGGGACTTCAGTGTTCTTCTTGTGTAGATTCTCAAAGTGAAAGACTCTTAATGGAGTCCCACATGTCTAGCAGGGCCATAGTGATGGACATGAGGCAATCCTGCCTTTCAGGAGCTGGGGGCCTGCAGAGAGCTTGACTCTCTCCACTTGAGGGCCTAGGCCTTCACCTCCATGTGCCAGCAGCAGGGCAGTGTTGGTGTTGGGAAAAGCACCCTGCATGTTCACCGAATAAACCCACAGCCCTGGGTCTTGGGAGGAGAAGTACAGTACAGGCCAGATGTGGAGCTGGGGGTCTGAGGTGCTCCCACCATGGGCTGTTGGGAATGGGGGAGGGAGATGTGTGAGCCTGTCTGAAAAGCAATGGCTTGAGGCCCTATGTAGCTGGAGGAGGGTAGGCTGAGAACCAATCAGAAGCAACAGGGTAGATGGAGGTGGAGCAATCGGAGTCACACTTAAGGAGTACACAGCCTGGTGTGTGCACAGCCATTGTCCCAGCTCCCCGGGGGGTTCTGATTTCCCAGGGATAGACCACAGTGTTAGCTTGGACCTTACCAAGTGGAGCACATTGAGTGTATGCATGCATGTGCATGTGCATGTGTGCGTGTGTGTCTGTGTGTGTTTGTATGTGTGTGTGCATGTATACATATGTGTGTGCACATGTGTGTGCATGTGTGTGTGCGTGTGTGTGCCTGTGTGTGTTTGTATGTGTGTGTGCATGTCTGTATGTAAAGTATGTGTGTGTGCACATGTGTGTGTGTGTGCCTGTGTGTGTGTGTGTCTGTGTGTTTGTATGTGTGTATGCATGTCTGTATGTATACGTATGTGTGTGTGCACATGTGTGTGCACGCCCGTGTGTGTGTGTGTGTGTGTGGGTGTGGTGTATGACCAGGAGCTGTGGCTAAGCAGCAGACTGCAAAGATGCTCACCCTGTGTTTTGTTACTTTGATTCTTCAGGCCGAGACTTGGCAAGCACAACCCTCCCGGGGTACCCTCCACATGTCCCCCCCGCTGGACAAGGCAGCTACTCTGCACCGACGCTGACAGGGATGGTGCCTGGTGAGTTTGCACTGTTGGTGTCTCCACAGCAGGCAGCAGACGGGGTTGCTGTGGGAGGGCACCCCCGCCCCAAAGCAGCCCAGGTGACCTCCATGCTTCTGAGAAGCCGACCTGAATAAGTCATCAGAGGTTGACCCAGCCTCTTCTGTAGCTGTGTCTGCAGTGGGGCCAGGGGAGCCAGTGGCTGTCCTAGGGAGGACATCAGGGAGTAGGTCCTTGTCTGACATTTAAGAAGTCCCTTGTCAGCCACACTGGGTGCCAGAACCCAGAGGGTATTCCCTTAACCTTCCTTCCTTCCCAAGTCCTTTACATCCCAATCTGTGTAACGTGAACCACACAGAGCCAAGCCCCCTCCCAGGTGTTCTCCATGGCCTCATCCCTTGAGCTCGAGCATAGTGTGTTTTCAAGACATGTGGGTTGGTGACTGTGACTTTGTCATTTGGGGCTAACTGAACACAAAGAAAACCTGTCTCTCCACCAGTGCTGGGTCAGTTCTCACACTGAGAACAGAGATCACATTCCCTAAGGGACCATCTCTGTTCCCTGTTTCCTATTCATCCTGAGGATCAGGGCCCGTCCTGGGAACAAGGGGCACATTTCTTCCGGATGGAGCTCCCTTGGGCTCTTCCTTGGGGCTGTCTACTTACAGGTGCCTGAATGGTCGCTTTGTGAAGCCCTGAGGGTTCCTGATGGGGGCTTGGGTGAGCTTGAGTTTAAGTTAAGTATCCTACAAGAATATAAGGCTTGGTAGGTGTGTGTGTGTGTGTGTGTGTGTGTGTGTGTGTGTGTGTGTGTGTGTGAGAGAGAGAGAGAGAGAGAGAGAGGCTTCATGTGGCAACAAGTGGGGCAGGTGAGGACAGAGGCAAGTGGAGTTTCCCACGCTGCACACCCTGGCACAGAATGCCAAGAAGCCCAGAATTCAAAATTCCACTCCGGCTTAGTTGTGTGCACAGTGTATTTAACAAGGTAGGAGGATGGAGCATATTTCATTTAACGGTTTGTTAGTTTGATTTATGCCTTTTAAATATGAGACATATGGGAAATGGCCTCCGTGAGCACTCTTGTCCTGGGCCTTGCCAACACCGGGGAGGCCTGCCAGGTTGCACTGCAAGAGCTTTGCCTTTTCTGCCTCAAGAATAGCCCCGTAGCAGATGCTAGAGAAATACAGCACACAGGCTGAGGTGATGAAGCTGCCATACACACACTCGCACACACGCGCAAGCACACACACACCTGGGCTTGTCAGATCCAAACCTTTAGCGGGAGGGGTCACAGACCACACCTGAGAACGGCTCCTCACGTTTATGTAGCACTTTGTAACAAGTAAACGCCTTTCTCTGTGCTTATAGAGAACAACTCGGTCAGATGGGTTAGCTCGAGGGTATAACTCTCATTTCTCTAAATGGCGAGGACCCAAAGAAGTTAGTGGACTGCAGGGAGCTGCTAATGAGCTTGGCCCCTAGCATGGGGTTCTGAGGTACCTGTGGGCTCTCCACAACTCTGGCTTTTCAGAAGGGACTTACTTCAGTAGCCCTGAATCCTAGTCCCAGTTAGAACTCATGAAGGTAAGACCACTTCAGTGGCCCTCCTAGAAAACTTCCCCTTCTCCGGAGACCAAGTTGAGAAACTGAACTTTTTCTGTCTTATCCAAACAGAGCAGCCCTTGACCCTGGTCATTCCTCCAGTCTATCTACCAGGTCCCACAGACAAATAGCTATGGGCCTGGTAAAGGTCCCAGCCCGATGGTAAAGGTCCCAGCCCGATGGTGGGCACTTCTCATCCAGTAGGGATGGCAGCAGGAATCTCAGGGCCATGTAAAGGCTCAATATCCCAAGTCTCCTGCCATGGGAGCACAGGACTTCTGGGATTCAGTCCTCCACCACAGAGGAACAGTTCACAGCACCGAGAGAAAGAAACAAGAATTATGATGGGGAGCTCTCTCCCTGCCTCCTGTCCTGTTTCTCCCTCCTGCTGCCTCTGGGATTTCTCCCACACCAGGTACTTAATGCCAGATCACAATGCTTAGTTCTTATTCCTCAGTGTCCTATCCACTGTCACATCCTGATTCTACATTGTCTCCAAACCTGTTTCCTGGATGGCCTGTGTCCCTCACCATTCAGCAGAGCAGTGTTCTAGCCTCCCCGCCTCCCCCTGCACCACGCCCCATGCGTTTCCAAGGTCTGTCCTAGCTTGCTTTGTGGGTTCCTCTCCCAGCCCTCTGACCTCTTAACGACCTTTCTTCCACACCCTGGACCACTTCCCACCTTGATCTGCTCCACTCTTCAGGTCTGAGCACAAACACTAGGAGCCTTCTAGGATGGTCCCACTGGGGGCTGGTGTTTTCTCTCCCATCGGCCACGTGGTACACACTGCTCTCGCTGGGACCTTGTTAGCCGTGGGTGCCATCCTAGCACCAAATGGGTTCTAGGTACTTTCTGTGAGTGCTGGCTAGGGGACAGAGGCTGGGAAAAGCGATAGACCTGTGTTTTAATTTCCTGTGACAAACAGACGACAACCCCAAATGCAGTGCCCAAAGTAACAGGAACATTCTCTCCCATTTCTGTAACAAGTCTGAAATCGGTATCACCGGGCCAAAATGCTGGTGCTGGCACAGTCCCACTCCCTGGCAAGCCCTGGGAAGTGGTTGTCTCTCCCCTCATCCAGCTCTATCCAGCTGCACCACTCCAAGGCCAAGTGACTCCGTCACCCCTCCCTTCACTCATATGAGAGCACTCAAGCCTTGGGGCCCGTATGGGTAATCAAGGTAATTCATAGCTCAACTCGGTCACATCTGCCAGTTTGCCTTGACATCACAGGTTCCACACCGAGAGCCTCACATGTTGGGTTCTAGCGCCGTGGCTGCACTGTGATCTGCTGGAGGGCTTTGATCTTGCATCTGTTTGGATTTTTGCTGCTTAACCTCTCTGGTTTCTAAATCCATGAGGTATTTTCTTGATGGGATCCAGTTATCACAGTCATGGAGGGCCTGTTGGCATGTTCTGATAAAACAGTTGACAAGACTCCGGCGGGAAACTGTTCTGTGGTTTCCCCGGCTCTGAGGTGGCCACGCTGGGATGGGTGGTCTCACTGTAAATCAGTCTCCCGTACTCGCTGTGGGTCTGTAGTACACTCTGCGGGGGAAGCAGAAACCCATGGTTCTCTGCCTCTGTGGGCTTTAGGAAACGCTTGGCTGTCACTATTTTCCCACATACAAGTGGAACCTTCCATTTATAACATTTGTTTTCAGGACACACAGAGGAGGGACTGTCTCCAGGGCACACTCGGGCAGTTGAACTCTGGGGTGTGGGGGGGAAGCAGGCCTAACGAGTTCTGCATTGAGTGGCAGTTTGTTGGCATGTTCTGCTTCCTGGTCTTGATGTTGTTGAGGTACTATCTGCCCTTCCTGCTCCAGGGCATCCTCCTGTCTGTAGAACACAGCATCTAGTTCCTCTGAGGGGTTTGCAGATTCCCTTCCGGCAGCCCTTTGCAGATCTGTTATACTGGAGAAAGCAAAGTCTGCGTATTTTTATCAGCTAAGGGTGGAGACAGATTTCAGTTTTGATTTCCATCAAGTCTCAGCAAATGCCAAAAGTTTTGCACCAAAGATTCCACAGTGTCTTGATCGGTGAGTTAGTACCGGATGCCTGCCTGAAGATATTTGTGCATCCTAACAGATATTGACATGGCATTTGGAACTCTTAAACACCCTGGGCTGCGGGGGAGGGAGTTCCCTGCCCTTTGGCTTCAGTGAGTCTGAAAACAAGGAAAGCATCTTTGAGAATCACTCGAGGGAGCGGGGACTCCCTCCCTAGCCCCTTGCTTAGCTCCTGCTTTGGAGATTTAGGATGAAGTCAGAGCTAACATGTCCACATCTTCCCCAGGCGGCAGCAGATGCAGAGGCAGATAGAGGGATGCATACTAGACAGTGTGCACCAAGGAGCATGGCCAGTCCCTATAGTCTGTATGATCCCTATAGTCTTTGTGGTTCCTATAGTCCCTGTGGTCCTTATAGTCCCTGTGGTTCCTATAGTCCCTGTGGTTCCCGTAGACCCTGTGGTCCCTATAGTCCCTGTGGTTCCCGTAGACCCTGTGGTCCCTATAGTCCCTGAGGTTCCTATAGTCCCTGAGGTTCCTATAGTCCCCGTGGTCTCTGTGGTTCTAGGCACTCCAGTAGTCACTAGTAGTCAAGCATTAGGAGACATTACTTCTAAACGCCTTGCAATTAAGGTGCCCAGTGAAATGACACTCTAGTCTCTTGAGACATGGTAGGTGAGGACGAGAGACAGAAGGAGCATTTGGGACTGGAAGGGAAGTCTGATGCAAGCTGCAAGGGTGGGCGGGGCAGGAGCCAGACCCGCTCCTCTGACATCAGGCCTGGGGCTTCCCCAGCCTGTCTCCTCCAGCCTATCCGGCTCGGCTCGTTCACACCTTTCTGTTCCCCTACCTAGACAAGTCTTCTCCAATAACCTAAGTGTATTAATTTCCTGTTGTGCCTATAACAAATTACCGTAACTCGGGGACCTAAAACAACAGAAATGTTTTATCTTCCAGTTCTTGAAGAGGAGAGGAAGGAATTTTCTCTGTCTATAGTGAGACTATCCCTGAGTTTTACTAGCCAGGCAGAAGGGATGGGGCTAGAATCTGGCAGGAGATGGCCGGGATTCCTGTGTAGTCTGTCATGTTCTTTCTCATAGGGGTAAAATACATTCTGCACTGGTGACACAGGTGGGAAACTTTATTCCCATGCTGTGGGGAGACCCTTCCCACAATTAGACTGGAGTCCAGTGAACTGGACCAGTTTAGTAAAGGCCCACAGAAGCCAGGACTTGACGGAGACTCAAACATCGGAAGAGAGGTTGAACCATGGTCCTCTGGGTGCTTCTCTAGAGAGTGACTGGCTTTTGCCTGCTATCTGCACCCCATTCCCACCCCCACCAGTTTTCTCAACGAGCTCTCATTGGGCCTTCGGCTGGACCGCTTGCTGGGGAGGACTTGGTCCCCCCCACCCCCACCCCCAGCGCACACCTGTTGCTTGTTTCTGACTCTTTGCTGCCCTCTAGTGGCCATAAGTCATTCTGCCATGCTAGGAATGGCGGACAGAACCCAGCCAGCCCCAAACAGGATGAAGCCACAGGTGGTCCATTCAAGTGTTCTCTCTTCACTCTTCAGACATTTCCTGAGAAACACTAAATTCTGGTTTTGGGTCCAGCGTAGCATTTCAAACCCAGTAGCTGTGTTCAGGGAGCTCACAGTCTAGTTTAGGAGACAGATAAATCATGTTTTATGTAAAAAGTTTTGAGGAGATGGCTACAGTCAAGATTTGCTTTAGAAGGAATGAAAGCATTTGTGGGAGGGAGTATCTGCACTCTAGACAAAAAAGATGCAGATTGAGCCTGACGTGTTCAAGGCCCTCCCCTGCTGAGAGGTTGGAGCACTAGCTTGGTACAGAGAGGAACATAGGAGGCCCATGGAGCTCTAGGGAAAATGGATGGTTTTGCTGGGCATTGGGCTGTCAGCTTCTCAGTCCTGATGATTAAGCCAGATCCTAATGAGAGAGATTAGACTTGAATCCAGTACTGAGGAAGGATGGCTATCCCCAGAGCCTGGCCCCACGGTGTAAAACAGCTTGACTCAAGGCCGTCCTTCTGTGAACGACTCCCGTACCACTGCTTGCCAAGAGGGCCGAGTTCTTTCTGGTTATCTAACTGAAACTGGCCCAGGGGGAAATGAGGAACATCAGATACAGGCCTGGGTTACCAGGGTATGGGGTAGGATAGAAGAAACTGCAGTCTGAGGAGTCAGGCCAGGCAGCAGCCCGCCACCTCTCTCCTGCCCTTGCTACCTGGGCCGTTCATGCTGGAGAGCCCAGAGCTATGCCCACCAGCCGAGGACCCATAGTCTCTTCTGCCCACATTTCCCAGTGTGTATCAGCCCCTGCCAGACTGAAGATCCTACAGGTAGTCCCACAGGAGTGCCAGATCCAGGTGGGCCCTGTGCCAAAGGCCTATTTCCCTTTTGGTGCTTTACACAGTCTGATGTTAGAAGACAAATGTACTTTGCCCCTGGAATTCAAAAAGGAAACTGGCAGGCGAGTATTAATAAACATTATGGGAAATGTCTGCACATTGCAACATTAACTTTTATTAACTATTACATTTAATGCTCATAAAAATTTCATCACACTTGAAAACAATTTTAGGCTAGATTGTCTCACCCTGTGAAAGTTCCCAAGTCCTCGAAGTAATTGCGAAGACGTCATAGCTCATCATAGCGCACATCACTCACGGTCACGTGGTTCCAAAGGCCAGAGTCTAGATGGAAGCTTTTGGTAATTTTAGAGCAGAAATTAATAATGTGCTGTAATTATTGCGCTGTAAGGTGGAAGGGGCCTTCACAGGGTGGGACTCGTGTGTCTGGGGACAGGGCGTTTGGGAAAGCCTGGCTTTCCTATTACATCCCACTGACCACAATGGGTAAAGGCAAAGTCTTCAGATAATGGGGGGTCAGCAGCCCCCAACTCCTTCATTCAGTTTACTGAGCATCTACACAGGAGCCTAAGGACAACTTGTGAGGCAGGTCATTTAGGGCTACAGAGGAACAGGTCACATAAGCCCAGGGGCTCTGGGAACACAGAACAGGGATTTAGCCAGGCAAGGGGGGGCCATAAAGGGGGGGCAGGTGTTTCTACAGAAGGCTGTACAGACAGGGAACACACCACTGTCATATTCCAAGGTGGGGAAGTAAGCGGCCAAAGCCTTCAAAGGCATCTGTGCTACTGTCCTTAAGCCTGGGAAGGGCCCAGGAAGACAATGAGGGAAGGGGGGTGGGAGCAGCAAACGAAGGCCGGGACATGGTGTACACACAAGGGGCCCTAGCCACGCATCGCCCTGTCTGCACTCCGGTCCTCAATGTAGCTCTGTTCTTATGTTTTGTTCCTTTGACTTGCTGGAATCCATGGCCCCGCCCCGTTTCCAAGACTTTGTCACCTGTCAGCCCTCAGCTGGAGCAGTCACCCCACCTAGCTCACTGCACCTGAGCCACTTCCCCCCTCAGCCCAGAGCAGTGGGGGTCAGTAGGGCTTGGCTTTTGCCCTCTAGAGGAAGAGTGTTCTTAACTGACACCAGACGTCCTTGCTCCTACCACCCACCCGCTAACCTTCATGGTGTTGACCGTCTAGGGCGGTGACACTCACTTGTTACCCAGGTTGCTATTAAAAGCACCTTGTGAGAGTGGAATGTCCACCCTTGTTCACAAGCAAGTTAGCCACTCTGGTGGTGCGCTAACCTGTGTGGACCTACTCCCCCTGGGACATTCCGGGGGCATTCAGGCTGAGTGAAGTCTAGAATTCCTATCTCAAGCTTACCCAGCCTTGGTGCTCCTGAAGACTAAGAAGGCATGAAGTCTACTTGATAGACACTGGTCCCAGGAGAAGAATGTGGCTTCCCTGGTAGTCCCCTGATGCTCCAGACAGCCTTCCTGATCCACAGTTCCTTCCTGGCCAGGGAAAGCCCTTGCTGCTGGGATACTGGGGAACTGCATTGCAGATTCTAGGATATTCTGTCCTCCCTCCCTGTCCATCTGTCAATGCTGAGTCTGCTTTAGGCTAACTGACACTCTTTCAGGGTACCTATTGTCACATAGGTCCTCAATTGCCCCCCACACGCACCCCAGGCAGGGCCTTGTCTACTCATGGTTAGCTCAACCCAGGGCTCCCAACCATGTTCGGCCTGCTTGTAGCTGTTAGGCTATGTTGGAATGTGTCTCCTGATTGTTCCTGGGGTGAGACCCAGCCTGGAACTTTCTGTGGAAGAGGGACTACGCCCAGCCCCAACACGCAGTGGATGCTGGCGAGATCTAGACAGAACTTACGTGAATACCACACTCACACTCTCTCACTTATTAGCCAGAATGGAGTCCAGGCTCAGGTCCAGGGTGTAACTGAACAGGCTTGCACTCCTCTTCATCTCTGCCCTGGTCCTTCTGTACTTGCTCTCTGGAAGATGCTGAAACAATAGCCCTTGTTACCCTCTGTTTGAGCTATTTATTTTTTTCACTTTTCCCTCCTTCTCGTCCCGGGGGACTTGTCTTTCGCCCTCATCCCTCATGTCTTCCTTTTCAGTTGGCTGTCACTCTCATTGTCCTCTCGGGGCTTGGAAGGCAGGGTGACAGGCAAGAGTAGCCCAACCAGGCCGGGGAGGTGGGAAATATAGTCATTAATGGGAGCCAGGAAGCCCAGATGTCCTCCCTGAGAGTGGGTAATTTGTTTTTAATGAAAAACCACGCGGTGACCCTGAACAAATGAATTTTCTTTATAAGGAGTCTATGTGCAGAGTCACAGATAAAGGACTTACAGGGAGACGTAAAGCCAGGCTTGAAAGGAAGGAAGGAAGAAGGGAAAGGTAGGAGAGGGCACAAGGGAAACGTGGAGGATTTTAAAGTGGCAATTGTCTCCCCATGTTCTTTTGTCTAAAGCTCAGAAATGCTTTGGAAACTGTCCTGCCAGACCAGTGCACAGGATGGTTGGCAGCATCTAGAGACTTCTTTCTTGACTTCCCATTTGCACAGAGTTTTATAGTTTCCAAACCTCCCAATGTGGTTGTTGTCCCCAATTTACAGAGATGAAAACTGAGACCAAGGAGAAATGGTTGCATTAGAGTCACACAGCAAGTGGGGATTCTGGATGGCAAGTGAAGGACTTCACTCACGTGGAGTTTGACTCTTAATCACGCCGTGCTCATATCTGGAAGTGGCTTTCTCTGTGAGGCAGTAGAGAAGGTCTGTGACCTGGGCTGACCTGGGAGAAGCGCACCTGAACTTGGGGAAGGTCTGTTTTTTCCAAGAGCACATCGGGTAAGGATTCATACAGAGAGAGCACCCAGGAATGAGCCACGGGGGGATTGGTAGGGCAAAAAACAAAAAACTGGTTTAATGCAAAGAATCCTGTGTCTTCCTTCCACAACTCAAGAGGCCAGCCACATAGCAAGCCTCTGCAGGTCTGTCAGGGGAGGGCAGCTGCGCAGGCACTGTCTCAAGAGAGGCCTGGACTGCCAAGCTAAGGATAGGAAAGGCAGTGGGCAGTCACAGGGCAGGATAAAGGAAGAGCCAGCCTGACTTCATGTCCTCATCGCTTCAGCCCTTCCTGTGGACCTCAGCTGCTGTGAACAGTGGATACAGACGGTGTCCCCCCCATCCCCCGGCCAGCAATGTGGAGCTTGGAATCCGAAGCACTGGGGGTGGCTGGGGCGTCCTGTTATCTCCAGCTCTGCTTTTCACCTGGAGTCAGGTAGCCAGACTGAACGTAATGATTGCGCTCTTTCCCTGGCTTCAGTACCCTCTGGAAGTGCTAACCCAACCAGAAAAGCAGACTGACAGAAGACTCAGACCATGACCCCCAGCCTGAAGTCTCCACTTGGGTTAGGCCTTTGGCTCCCAGGCACTGGCTGGGCCCTTGCTTCCCCAGATACCAGAAGCGGGTCTCCCTCACAACAGCCTTCCTCTAAGTGAGTTTCCTGTTAGTTGTGGTATATGATAACTTCACCCTCCATAGTGGATAGAGGCCTGTAATGGACCAACTTCCAAGGTGGATTTGAGTCACGTCAGGCTGGCCTGAAATCCCAATCCCAGAATAGGGGGACTGTCAACAGCTCTTGTAGAGCTGGACACATGGCCACCCTGCTCCTGTGAGGCCACTTCACTGCCTTGGTGCCCAGCCCCGATCCTGGAATAGCCACACCCCTCCCCACTGCAGCTGGGAACTGGGAGCCCCCAGAGACAGTGCTGCTCTGGATGCATCCCAGACTATCCTTCCAGAAGCGCACTTCCAGCCAAAACGATCACTAGACACACGAGCACGTCGCTGTTTCAACGGTGGGCAATTACAAACACCAGGCGAGGTTGCCAACTGGCAAGAAAGCTGGAACTGGTTTTGCTTTCATTGCACTGAGCCAGCTGGGTGGGGTCCTCACTTGTGAGACACGTTCTGGCTGTCTCCCTTCACACACTCTCTCGTTCGTTCATTCATTCATTCATCGGATCACAGGCTCTTCCATGTTGCTGAGCCCAGCTCACAGTGTGAACATAGACACAACCAAATGACTCTGAAGTTCGAACCTTCTATGAAGAGCAGTACCCACGTTTCATGTTCAGAATGGAGGGAAGCCAACTTGAACATGGTGTTTGGGAGTGGTTTTGTTGGGATGATAGTCCCAGGAGGCAGAGATGATACAAAGACGGCGAGGTCTGAAAGACACAGCCGCTGGAGGCTTGCCTGCCCATAGGATATGTGCCTGACTGGTGACCAGCTCCAGTCCCATTCATCCTAGACCTCCCTGGAAGGACTCAGAGAGAAGCCTGGCCCCTAGAAATCTCAGTTCTGAGGCAGAGGCTGGCCCGTGTGTACAAACAGGGGACTCGGTATTTAGGAGCAGGGAGGAGCAGGGAGGAACCCTGAATGGCTGCCTGCTTTAGAAATTTCTATGCATTTGTAATAACAAAATTACCATAATTTGCTCGTTAACGCAGCTAGATCAGTCAAGCATTGTTCCTTCGCAGGCGGGCTGGGAGGTGTGCGCCTCTCTGCACACTCCGCACACCCCAGCCAGCCTGCCAGTCCGTCGGAGCGCTAGAAATTAGCATGCAAATGGTCCTAATTCGGTGGGCGAGCTGTCAGGCAGGCCTCTCCGGCCTCGTCTCCGTGAAGGCCCTGACAGCCCAACTCTGGAGCCGGCCCACCCTCCTCGCTCCAGCCAGGAGGAGCTCTGAGGGGCACCTCCAGACTGACAGCTTGGCGGCCTCCCTCCCTCCGCTAGCGCCATCAGGCTTGGCGGCAGACTCCCCGGGGAGCAAGCAGGGCCTGCCACCATGCTGGCCCAAGGCAGGCTAGCGGGTGGGCTGCGGGGGAGGCCGGCCCGTGCTCAGGCCCACCAGTCCTGGCTGGCTTGGGGATATAGGGCCGTGTGAAAATGACTCAGGGTCCAATCCTAGCCGATGGGCTCCGAGTGACCCCCACGGGACTCTGGCCTACTTTCTCTATCCGCACATCTGCAGGATTCCGGGCTCTGAGGGAGCCGGGCTTCCATCCTGGCTTGCTGTCCGCACCCTCTCCTCAGTAGCGCCATCTGTCGGTTCTCCTTGGGAGGGAGCGAAGGACCCACTTTGAAGTGGCGCCGAAAGTTCTTGAGACCTTCCCTGCGCTGACTTCGTGCTAATCCCTTCCACCCCTCAGCCCCAGCCTTTCACTGTCCATCTGGAGGTCGGGCGGGTGCTATCCCACTTCAGGGAGGATAGAGCCGGCGCATGCTTCCCCCTTGTGACTTGAATGGAGTTCCGTAGTGTCACAGAGCCCCTTTTTGGAGGTGGGACCTGACTCTTTTGCCCAGGCTAGCCTTGAATTCCTGAACATTTCTATTTCAGTTGTTTTGTGCTGCCGAGGGCGGAACCCAAGGCAAACACCCAATCAAGGACCCACACTCAGACCCCTGTGAAGGGAAATGGTAGATGACCCTATCGGTGGCATGTGACCTGTTCCAGTTTCCCTCAGAACAGGGTTCTCAATTCTCAGGCTTTCTCTTAAGACCCAGTTCCATCTCCTGCCAGACAGACAGAAGCTCTTGCCAGGACTCAGAGTTTGGTGGGTTGAAAGCCGGTTAGGTGTTAGTCCCAGTGGCCCTCCCTCTCTGTCATCTGGCTGTTCTTGTTCTGTAAGCACACAGTCATCCAGCCCAGAAGATGGTGTCAGATCCCCTAGAACCGGAGTGACAGACTGTTGTGAGATACCATGTGGTCGCTGGAAACTGAACCTGGTCCTCTGGAAAAGCAGCCAGTGCTCTTAATGGCTGAGCCGTGTCTCTAGTCCTTACAGGGCCTTTTGTACCTCCGGATAAATGAAGAGATGAGAGAGATCCTAAGAAATTCAAAGCCCTGGCTTCTCCTGGCTCTCTGGTTCTGAGCCTGGACTCCTGCTGCATCCCAAGGCTGTTTCATGCTCAGTGTAGAGCCTGCCTGGCACAAGGCACATGCTCATGGAAATGTTTAACTCACCTTAAATAACCTGTTCACCCATCCAGGAGTCACGCAGACAGTGCTCGGCCACCAGGATGCTCCCTTCAGTCCCTGGAGAAGCATCTCTCCTCTCTTCCCACCTATTCTGGTTGGTTGGGGGTGGGGGCATCATGGGAAGAAACCTTGGGCACTGTATCAACCTCTCAGATCATGCCAACCACAGGACCCCTGGCACTATGGCAACATCTCAGGGGTACTTCTGTTTCCACCCTGAGGCCGGCTGGAAACTTCTGAAATTCTCTGCGTGAGTTGGCACAGAGACTTGCCAACTTAATTTCTGTTGGAGAGAGCACTGCAGGGCTCCCCCTAGTGAACAAGAGAAATGCCTTGCTCCATACACTACACACACACACACACACAGACACACACACACACACACACACACACGCACGCACGCACACGCACACGTACACACATATACACACCATACCTGTCCTGGTTTACTCAGTTTTCACATCTATTCTCTGCCAGAATCCTCACCACAGCCTCCAAGTCACATCTTATCTTGTGCTGCTCTTGGCATAGGCTCAGTGAGAGGGCAGGGCTGGCCCTGCACAGCCAGTACTAGACCCAGCAGCCAAGCACCACACTTGATCTTAGATTTAGCCAGTGACCATCTACTTAGTGGCATGTGGCCTGACCTTTCCTAGCCTTGTGACATAAAACCCCAAGGGCCAGCATTTCCTTTCCCTAAGGAAAGATCAGTCTTCCGGTCAACGTTTGTGATGGCTTCCCCATGTCTCCTACCCACCAGCCTTACTCCTCCAGACCTTTGTTTCATTTCATTTCATTTTATTGAGACAAGGTGTGGATCTTTGAATGAAAATGACACCTCATGGCATAGGAGGTATGGCCTTGCTGGAGGAAGTGTGCCATCGGGGGTGGGCTTTGAGGTCTCAGAGGCTCAAGCCAGGCCAAGTCTCTCTGTCTCTTCCTGCGGCCTGCTGATTCAGATGTAGACTGCTCAGCTAACTCTCTAGCACCATGTCTGCCTGCATGATGCCATGCTTCCCACCATGATGACAGTGGACTGAACCTCTGAACTGTAAGCCAGCCCCAATGAAATGTCTTCATTTGTAGGAGTTGCTGTGATCAAGGTGTCTCTTCACAGCAATAGAACCCTAACTAAGACACAGAGATGCTGGCTGGCAGAAACTTGCTACGCATGCACGCAGATCAGGCAGGTGTCAGACTCACAGAGAGCTGCCTGTCTCTGCCTCCCAAGTACTGCTATCAAAGGTGTACTTGTTACTCCTAGCTGCCAGGCCACTTTTAACCACAGCTGCAGGGATCCCAGGACAGGCCATGCTCTTCTTTGAAGTGCTTGAAGTATGGATGTCAGTCCTTCTGGGATCCGGATGGCTACCCCGCCCCTGCTCTTCCCACCATATCCAGTTGGCTAGCTCTCACTTCCTCTTTAGTGGAAGGGAAGCCATCCCTAGCTACTCGGTTTAAAATCGCATCTGCTCCTCAGCTCTGTCTGTTCCGTCCGTGCTGTGCTTGTCCTCGCTGGGTCCAGCACACAGTGTACTGTTTGCCTGCTCTGACTTTACTGTGCAGTTGTTTCCTGGAGTGTTAGCTCAGGAAGGGCCAGGACTGCAGTCTGATCTGCTCAGGCCTGTGGCTCCGTGTCTAGCTCAGGTACCCTCTCCGTGGCTGGAACAGGAACAAAGGGTGAAGAGTTCCTGGGTGTAATGTCTGGCCTCAGGCTGGGCGCCTGTCGGGCCCCCGCACACCTGGGGGTCTACACCGGCTTTGCTTCTTCTGTACTGGAAACACGTCTGTTCCTCTCCCCTTAGTCACCAAGCTATCTCTCCTTTCCTTCATTCCCCTTGGTTGTCTACCCACAAAACTGCCTCAAACAAGTCTGTGGGGTGGCCACAGAGGACAAATAGCTAAGCGTCTTAAGAAAGCACTGAAGAAAGAATAAGTCTCAAGCAGGCAAAATGTCTCAGAGGGTCAAGGCCCTGCTGCCAAAGACTAGTGACAAGTTCAATCCATGACTAGTGACAAGTTCAGTCCATGACTAGTGACAAGTTCAGTCCATGACTAGTGACAAGTTCAGTCCATGACTAGTGACAAGTTCAGTCCATGACTAGTGACAAGTTCAGTCCATGACTAGTGACAAGTTCAGTCCATGACTAGTGACAAGTTCAGTCCATGACTAGTGGTGACAAGTTCAGTTCATGGAACCCACACAACAGAAGGAAAAAACCAACTCCCAGAAGTGGTCCTCAAACTTCAACATGTGCACACACACACACACACACACACACACATATACACACACACATATATATATACGCATATACATCATTACACACACACATTCATACATACACATACATACACACACATAAATGCGTACATACACATATAAATACATACATATATAGACCAATTTTTAAAAAGTGATTCCAACAACTGCTTGAAGCAAGCATTTATTTATTTTATTTATATGAGTACTCTGTTGCTGTCTTCAGAAGCACCAGAAGAGGGCATCAGATCCCATCACAGATGGTTGTGAGCCACCATGTGGTTGCTGGGAATTGAACTCAGGACCTCTGGAAGAGCAGTCAATGCTCTTAATAGATGAGCCATCTCTCCAGCCCATATCAATGTTTTTTAAAAGTATTTAAAGAAGGAAGGTTTCCACTAGGAAAGACAGCTTTAAGGTAAACCTGCTCACTGTGTTCCTGGGGTAACTGAGGCACAGGCATGGGAAGGGCTTTGATTTCATGAGTTTAGTGGTGAAGACAGGACCATGCCAGGTACCTGCATATGATCCAGCCAGGGGGCGTTGCAAATTCAGCTGCCTATAGAGTGTTTATGCCTTACCAAACTCTCTGGAGAATAGTGGTCCCTAAAGATGACTGGGGACCTCCTACACAGCATCTTGGTGGCTAGCCTCCAGAGGACAGTCTTCTTAGAGATTCAGCTTGGAAGAACCCATCTCAGATACTTGAGCCTCAGAGGATGCTGGGAGGCAGTCAACTGACCAGCATCCCTCCAACTCTGTTGCACATTGTCAAGGGGACATGTCCTAAGCAAAAGGTGGCCCGCTGCGCAGCTTGCTAGCACAGGAATCTACATCTCCAACAACTCTCTGCTGGAGGCCAGCCCTGCCCCTCTGAGGACCAGTGTCACTAGTTTTTAGACTCACTCTATATATCTTTACAGCTGGCTCCACACAGGTTCAAATAACCCAGACTGCTGGGTTGTTGATGTATGTTGGTTGTTGTTTTAAGACAGTGTTTTACTATGTAGCTCTGCCTGGTGTGGAACTCACAGAGATCCACCTATCTCTGCCTCCTGAGTGCTGGGATTAAAGGCCTCGAGTTACTCATTACTCGGTCTGGAGTGTCTACTGTAGTTTGAAGTTTCAGAGCTCTGTAGTTAACTCAGCAGCCTGTACAGTGAAGCCAGGCTGGAGCCCAGCCCCCACCCATCCCAGGTTCAGGACCTGCTCTTGCCCTGGGGCGTCTCCGCAGGGGGGGATCTGAATTGTTGGTACAGTGAGGAACAGCGAGGGGGCGGGCAGCAAGAAGGGTGTGTGTCCTACTACTTCCTTTGAGAAAGGGAACTCCAAAGGATTGTGCAGGGATGCAGCACCGTGAAAGGGGGACCGTCCCTCTGAGCGGCCAGCATGGGATGGTCAGGAAGCACTGGGGAGCCCCTTCTTCCAAGGAAGGAACCTGAGGAGCCACAGCAACTGACTCTGAGGGAAGAAATAAGCCTCCCCCACCCCACCCCCCAACCCCTGAGCCCCAGGTTGTGTCTAGTACCTGTCTCAGCGCGGTGGTCCCCAGCCACCTCAGAGGAAGGTAATTTATGTGTGTACAGCCCGTTCCTGCAGACTGCGGGCTCTCCGTGGGCAGGAACCATATCTGATTCATCTCTACCTCCCACTTCTACCCCTGCACGCTGGGGGCAGGAAAGGTGTGCAAAATTGAGTGTGTTCCTTGGGGTGCGGCGGGGCTCTGGGCTTCGGAGTTCCCAGCCCACAGTGAAGCCACCATTGCAGTAGTAATTGCAGAGGTAAATCTTGTCTAGTCTCCTCGCAAACACTTGGGGAGGCATTCCATAAATATGTCAGCCGCAGCATTAAAATTTGATGGCAGGCAGTGCAGGTCGGCACTGGCACTGTGACTTCCCAGCAAGGTACGACACCTTCACCTCCATCTCATTAGTCAGCCGAGGATGCTCAGGCCTCAGGGAAAGCCACTGGCCAGCAGAGGGGCCTGCAAGCTCTGGACCCATGGACCCACGGCTGCTCTGAGGGACAGGCCAGATCAAGGCCACAGGAAGGTACATTCATTTTGGGCTGGCACTGGGCTGGCGTCTGACTGAATGGAATCCCTATAGACCCTGGGAATGCGCCGTTAGAAAGTCTCTAACTTGGACTAGCCTGGGACAAATTTTTAAGATTGGTATCTGGTGATAAGGACCAGGGACAAGATTCTACAGTTAGCCTAGAGGAAATTGTCTATTGAAATGAAAAGGAGAACTCATGGAAGGGTTGGGATTGCAGTATCAGTAAGCAAGCAAAGAATCCAGGCCCAGGGACTGTTCTTCAGGGGTGGAAGAACAGTCCAGACATCAATCTTTTCTCACCTCTTCCTGTGGGAAACCGAGGATAAGATCATCTGAAAGAGACAAGCTGGAAGAGAGCCATGATAGGCCCTGGTTCCTAGTTTGGGACTTTTCCTTACGGTCAAGTATTTTAGACACGTGAGAAATGTATCTGAGGTTTCTCTGAGACAGGGTTTCTCTGTGTAGCCCTGGCTGTCCCAGAACTCTCTCTGTAGACCAGGCTGTCCTCGAACTCACAGAAGTCCACCTGTCTCTGCCTCCCAAGTGCTGGGATTAAAGGCATGAACCACTACTACCCATCTTGAAATACATTAATATTGTTAATTCTTTGAAACTTTCACGCAAAGTATTTCGATCACACTTACCCCCTTCCCTCCTAACTCCTCCCAGATCCACCCTCTACTCCTCACCCCTTCCCAACTTCATGTCTTCTTGTTGTTTTTAATAACTCACCAAATCCAAATTCATGGGTATGAGGCCATCTACCATAGCAGGGCTGTCCCCCCGAGGCCATACCCCTAAAGAAAATTGTCTCTCCTTCTTCCAGAAGCCATCAGCTATCCACAGCTCCTGAGTAGAGCTGGGGGCTCCTAAGCCCCTCCCCACTTCCCACTCGAATGCCGACTGGCTTGATCCTGTAGGGGTCACAGCTGCTGTGAGCTCCTGGGTGCAATGGACCTGTCACGTCTAGAGACACTGTTTTACTCCAGTCTTTACTGACCCTGGTTCTCACAGTCTTTCTGTCCCCTCTTCTGAGATGGTCACTTCTGAGAAAGGAGGGAGGGAGTGTGGTACAGAGGCCTTGTGGCTGAGTAGCCTACACTCATTTTCCATACTTTGACCAGTTGTGAGTTTTTGCTTTGCAACCACCTGAAATATAATTTTTAACACAAGGAATAAAAATCCCCAACATGGTCACTTTTCAATAAGTCATACAAAGCTTGAGTTTAATATCAAATAGCCCCTTACTTTTGTGTCACCCTTTTAATCCACAATGGACCTTCAAGTGTGCCAATATTATTTGGCCCCGTGGATGCTGGGATAGCCCCTCAGGCTCAGAGTTTCAGTGACTTTTCCAAGGTCATTTAAGTAAGTGGCAGTGGGCTTTGGCCAGGTCTGATGACAGCCTCCCAGCTATTAGCACAGAGAGGCATCCACTGTTTTCCGAGACTGCACAGAAATCCATCTTTAGTTGTAGACCCACCCTGCAGCTCGGAGCTGCTGCCCTGGCTCCCAGGACTGCTAGACGGGGTCCAAAGCCAACAGCTGCTGTGTGCCACCTAAGAGAAGAGCAAGGGAGTGGCCCATTGTTTGCCTTGTGTGTACACCATCTTGGATTCCCTGCAGAAAAAAAAACCAAATGTCTGAGCAGGCTACTCACCTGCTATTCGAGTAGAATAGAGGAGCTATTCGAGTTCAGTAGTTAGGGAGGAACAGGTTCAAGATCAGACAGTGTTGCTGGTCTGAGCCTGTGGCGGGGCTGGCACGTGTGCTGCAGTCAATAGTCACGTTGTGAGTAAGGAAGCAGAGAGTGGAAGGGACCAGCCACCCACCCTCAGGAAATTAAAGATCTGCCACTAACCCTCCCCTGGAAGACTCACAGCCCTTCTCTGGAGAGCCACCCTGCGCACCAAACCTTCTAACACAGAAGTCCTTAAGGGAAGCGTCCAACCTCCTGCTGAACTGGCCTCTTGAATGGAGGAGACAGGGCTCCCTCCACCGTCTTTGATGCTTCAGGATGTTGTGTGAGCTGGCTGGAGGACAAGGGTAGATTTCAGAAGCCTGTAAATTGATGACATTCCAGTGTCCTCAGAGACCCGGACAACAGCCCCTTCCTGGCTCTTCGTCAACATGACTTCCTGCTTCTACTAAGCCTCTGAATCTACTTTGGTCTCTGCTGACTTCCATGTGCCTTTGATACAGAGGTTCTCACAGGACTGGGACCTGGACTCCCAAGGGTATGGACCTCTGTCAGGGAGAAAGGCCATTGGGAATGCTGAATGGAATGGGCTTGCCAAAATAAAATCCATCACTAATGTAGGGACCTAACTGTAAAGATGTAGCCCCCAAATCAGAGACAGAGGGAGAGAACCCCTAAGTTCATGTCTGAGGTTCAGGAGGAATCTCAGGACTTTAGGGACAGAAGAACCATTTTAATCATTCTGTCTAACTCTTAGTAGACAGTATATATTCACAGTGGGCTCAAAGAAGTCCAGCATGAACCTTGTGATGTAGTTATGAATATGTGGCTGGTTTTCTTGCTAATCACTGTAGGTTAGATCTGGAAGGATCCCAAAGTCCCATGTGTTCACGACTTGGTGCTATTGACAGGTGGGAGAACCTTTAAGAGGTGGGGCCTATGGGAGTTCTTTACGTCTTTGGGACATTGAGAGGCATTCTGGGCACAGGTGTTTCCTCTTTTCTCCTTCCCATTTCCTGGCTGTGAGGTGAACGGCTTCACTCAGCTGCGTCTTCGGCCATGATGTGGTGCCTCAAACTCCAGACCAATGGGTTTTGAAGTCTCAAAACTGTGAGGCTCTTCAGGTTAGCTGTCTCAGGCCTTTGTTATAGTGAGTGGCAGGTCATACCTCAGTGTCAGCTCCTCTAAGCTGTAGAAGGAGGGGCCTGGAAGAATCAGCCAAAGCACAGAGGGGGAAGACTCCTGGACGGAGTCTGTGACCACTGTAGGCCACATTTAGTGCCCACAGTCAGTACTAATGAGATGGGCAGCGCCCTGGGTTAGAGCTACGAGCTCTGTGGGTTGCCAGAGTCAGCCCTAAGGAGCCACAGACTCAGTGTCAGGGAAGACAGTTCACAGTGGTCCTGAGTCTGGCCAGAAAGTGCGGTGATGGACCCAGGGCTGGGGACTCAGGAGATGGAGGGAGGAGGATTGCTCAGAAGGGCTTCCTGGCCGAGATGGAATTTGAGCTGGGTCTTGATGAGTTGGGGATAGGACATGGAGTGGGAAAGGAAGGAGGAGTGTGGGTGGAGAAAATGGCACATCCTGGAAAATGGCGGCAGTGCAGGAACTTGGAACGTGGCGGTATGGGTGAGGGCAGCGTGTAGCGGGAGACAGTGACATGTGGATGGAAGGTCCATTATAAGCAGACCCTGAGGGGCCTCGACTAGCCTACCTGAGGCAACTTGGGAGTTCATCTTCATAAGCGGGAAGCCTGTGGGCACTTCCTGCTGAGGCACGGCCAGGCTCCTGGCTCGTTGGCCCCACATTCAGACCCATAAAAGTCAGGTGTCATCTGCCACCATGGAGAGTAGAGGGAAGTCATGAGCATTGTCTGCCTGGTGTCTGCTTAAATCAGAGCATAATGGACCAGAGTTTTGGAATGAGTGGATGATAAAGCAGATTAACACTGGACCAGTACTGTCCAAAACATGCCACAGCAGTATAACCAATGGTCTCAAATGGAGATGCCTAGGGGGACAAGCATGTCAAAGAAGGGGGGCAGGGAATAAGTCTTGGGGACAAGACAATGGGTCTGCATTTCTTGGTTTCTGGCTAATGCACATTTATGCTTTTAATAGTTATTCCTCGGTCTGGGTCACTGCCAACATGAGGACTGTGCAGCTCACGGTTTCATTCTTGCATCTGGTGGACCACCACTGGGCAGGGCTTGGGAGAGCTTGGGTGTGCTGTGCCTAGTGTGGTGCCGCTATCCTGCAGGGATCAGCCCTGAAGAATCTGAAGGTCTTTAGATGTAGCCATAGGATGCAGAGCACAGAACGGGGCCGGGAAGGTCACATGACTGCTTTTGGCCGGCCAGTAGCAGAACTAGAGCTCAGGCTGGCTCTGCCTGGGTCTCTGTGGCCCTCCAGCCCTGCTATGGGCCTCCTGTAACAGGGGAGAGTCGCATTGCGCATTCTCTCCTCGTGCCCACCCTCTGTCTTGGTTTTTCTCTTCCCTCGGCATTTCTGAAGGAAGGCCTGAGTTGGTAGGGGAAGAGGTTTTTCCCAGAGGTGGATCGATGCGCACCATGCCTGTCCAGCCTGACAGGCTGACCTTCCCTGAGCTCCGGTTTTTGCCTCCCTATTGGGAGCCCGGGAAGGTCTTGCTGTGGAGAGGGAGGGCAAGCATCCCTTGGCCTGTAGGGCCAGGCTGGAGGCTGGATGCTGGAAAGAGGGGAAAGGGAAGCCTTCTGGTGGTCACTTGCCACCTTCACAGAGAGAAAACTGAGGCTTGGTTAAAAAAACATCATCATCATCATCTTTTTATTTGGTCATTCAGAGAGACTTTGACAGAGCCCTGTCAATATACACACATGCAGAGATATGTACACATAGGTATACACATACATACCTATGTATATATTATTTATATTGCTGCATATTCATACAGGTGTATGCGGATATGTTTACATTCTGCCTATATGTAATATGTATATTAAATAGCATAATAATGCGTAGGCTGTGTCTGTGTCATGTCCTCGTTTTGATCACCATGGTCACAGACAGCTCTTCAAGCAACAGCTCAAGTACCTGCTGATGTGGTTCTACAAGACCACAGGGAGGAGCTAAGGAACCCTTAGTCCCTTTCAGATCTCTCCTCCTCCTCCTCCTCCTCCTCCTCCTCCTCCTCCTCTTCCTTGTCCTCTTCCTCTTCCTCCTCCACAAAGATTTTTCTTTCCCAGCCCAGTTTGACTCCTTCAGAAACAGAAAGTTGACTGTGGAGTCACTTTGAAAGACTTTCCATATGTTAATTGCAGCCGGCCAAGGTCTGGAGCAGAGGTGGGAGCCGACCATCTGCAGACAGGTCGGCCCCCAGTGAGCTCGCAAATTCCCGTCATCTGGCAGGTGTCCTTTTGGGTTAATTAAGAGCTATGTGGAGCCTGTTTGCTTGTCACTTCTGAGGATTTTGGGAAACTTTGACTTTCTTGCCATCTCTGGGTTCTGAGTGAAGGAGAAAATGATGTTGGAGCCCCAGGCTTCCCGGGCAAGACCATTTCATCACTGTCCACTCTAAACTCAATTGTAGTGAGTTTTCACTGCTTTTTCTTTTGTATTTGGAAGGCTGGGATGTTTGGAGGAACCCACATCCATTCTATTGCTTTGGTGTGGTTTGGTTGTTGTGTTTGTTGTTGCTTGCTTGCTTGCATGCTTGTATGCTTGCTTGCATGCTTGCTTGTATGCTTGCATGCTTGTATGCTTGCTTGCATGCTTGCTTGTATGCTTGCTTGCTTGCATGCTTGCTTGTATGCTTGCTTGCATGCTTGCTTGTATGGTTGCTTGCATGCTTGCTTGCTTGCATGCTTGCTTGTATGCTTGCTTGCATGCTTGTATGCTTGCTTGCATGCTTGCTTGCTTGCTTGCTTGCATGCTTGCATGCTTGCTTGTATGCTTGCTTGCATGCTTGCTTGTATGCTTGCTTGCATGCTTGTATGCTTGCTTGTTTGCTTGCTTGTATGCTTGCTTGCATGCTTGCTTGCTTGCATGCTTGCTTGTATGCTTGCTTGCATGCTTGTATGCTTGCTTGCATGCTTGCTTGCATGCTTGCTTGCATGCTTGCTTGCATGCTTGCTTGCATGCTTGCTTGCATGCTTGCTTGTATGCTTGCTTGCATGCTTGCTTGCATGCTTGCTTGTATGGTTGCTTGCATGCTTGCTTGCTTGCTTGCTTGCCTGGCAGCACTAGGCACTGCACAGGCCTGTGGGGCCCTCTATCCCTCCCGCCTCTTCTCACTTTCTGTTTTGAGGCCTACTCTGCCTAAGTTGTCTCTGCCACGCAGGCTCTGAACTTGCCACGCTCTTGTTTCTCAGCCTCCAGAGCGGCTGGGCTGACAGGCCCACACCAGCAGGCTCAACTCCTAGCTACATTCCTTAAGCTTTGAAGGGAAGAGCTCTTCCCCCAACTTAGTCTACTAGGTGACCTCCCCAGTCCGGGCTAACCTGGAACCTGGGAGCTTGTGATAGTATAGCCACACAGCTGGGTTCTTGGCATTCCCCGTAGGGCGATGCTAACACTCCAGAACTCACCAGACCTGAGTTTGGCATGGTTCATGCATTTGTCAAATGAAAGCATTAGTATCTGTTTGTTTCGTTACATGTAAACTTTATACCCAACGGGAAAAATGTGCTCATTAAATCAGTTATGAACTTTAGTTCATGATATGTATACCGGACTACTTAAAATGTACTGATGCTGCCAACTTACCTTAAAAATGCAAAAGTGTAAGGTAATAGCAGGCTAGAGGGATAGAGAGACAGATAAACCTGAGATAGCTTGTGACTGATTGAAAAAGGATGGCTAGAGCAATGTCCTCTGAAATTCTATGGACTGCTGTGCTGGGGATGCGGGTCTGCAGGGGGCAGGTCTGTAGTGGGCGCCTCCCCTTCTCCCCAGCCTAGTGGTTTCTCTATTAGCCTTCAACAGAAGAAGCTTGAAACCCATCCTACCCTTCAGACTCAGGTCTGCAAACTCGGGATTTTTGGTTGGTTGGTTGGTTGGTTGGTTGGTTGGTTGTTTTTAGACAGTGTTTCTCTGTGTAGCCCTGGCTGTCCTGGAGCTCACTCAGTAGATCAGGCTAGCCTCGAACTCATAGAGTCCCACCTGCTTCTGCAACTCATGCGCTGGGATTAAAGGTGTGTGCTACCACTGGCCAATTTTCTGTTCTTTTGAAACAGATTTTGTTCTCACTTATGTGTGTGTCTGTGTGTCTGTGTATGCCACCAGTGTGTGGGCACCCTCAGAGACTAAAAGAGGTCACCGAATCGGCCAGAGTTAGAGTTCAGGCAATTGTGAACTGACGGATGTAGGTGCTGAATTGAACTCTGGAGCTCTGGAAGAGCAAGCACTCAACAGCTGAGCTGTCTTTCCAGTCCCCTAAAGGCCGTTTTTCTACCTCCTTCTCCATGGTGGGCAGCTCTAGGTAAGAGCATGCTGGACCATACCCAGGGCGTGACCTGGGACTGTCTGGAGGGACTCAGCCATCTGCTTTCTGACCTGTCAAATCCCATCCTGGGTCACTGGTGGCCATGCCTCCCTGTCTTTGCTCACGTGGTGACTCTTTGGGCCAAACCATTCCTTTCTGGATGCTATTCTTTAACCCTACAACTAAAAGCAAGAGGTAATCAGACCCTTGATTGCCACCTTGTAGAACACTATGGTGTTCTCCTTCACAGTTTCACAGTGTTTCCAGGCTTCTCTCCCACACTGGCCTGCGGCTCTGTGACCTACACTACATGTCCCATGACCACATCTCCATCGTAACTCCACTGTCCATATAAGCATGGCACCCGGGAATCTCCTCTGACCCCATGTCTGGGGAAAACACCAAGTCAGTCTTGTCTTCGTGTTGCTATAACAACATACCTGCGGCTGGGTGCTTTGTAAGGAGGAGAAGTTTCTCTTGGCCCACTGTGCTGGAGGTTGGGAAGTGTGAGGGCACAGCGGTGGCATCTATCCAGGACAGAATGACGTGAGAAATGTCAGAGAGCAAGAGCACAGGAAGGACAGGCAAGAACGCGTGGGCGGGCTTGCTTTCTACAGCGTACCCTCCTGAGAGACGACATCCCTCTATGACCTCATCATAAGGCTCCCCTCAAAATAGTCACATAGCATCCAAAATACCCCATGAGTTGTAGAGAAGGCATCCATACAAAAACCACAGCAGTGAATGGCAAGCTTCTAGAGTGCATGGGCAATGGACAGGGGAAGAGTTTCACTACTTACACAACACCTTAAAACTGAAGCTAGGATTCGCACTCCTGAAGAGTTCACACACACACACATACACACACACACACACTCACACAGCTCTCTCACATACGTGCACACTCACATGTGCACACACATACACATGCACACACTCATACACAGACAGTTCTTACATGCACGCACACATGCATGCTTACACGTGCACACATGTGCACACACATGCACACCCAGATCTCTCACATACACAGTTCTCTCATATACAAGCACACATGCATGCTTACATGTGCACACACATACACACTCGCAAACACAGATACACATGTACACGTGTGTTCCCACACACACTGTACTCATACACATTCCATGTGGGCATGTGCATCTTCAAGTCCCTCCACTCAGGTCCTTCCCTTTTCTTATGTGCAGACCCTCAGCTCTCTCTGCTTCCACCCTTACACTCAGATCTTTCCTCTGCGTACCTAAGAACTCAGTGAAAGCTGTGAACTCCTTTTGGAGCCTGTCCCCCACTTGTTAGTAGGGCTCTTTTCCATTTCCCTTCCTCCCCATCTTCCCCAGGTTCTCCACGTTGGGAGAAGGTAGCATTTCCCTCCAGGAACACCGCATCACTACTTCTCTCTGGTCCTGTGATGCAGGTGCTTGCCTTAGTGCATTTTCTGTTGCTATAGCTGAATGCCACAGACTGTTCTTTATAGAGAGTGAGGGTTGATTCAGCTCATAGCTCCGAGGACTGGGAAGTTCAGGCAGGCAGCTGTATCTGGTGATGCTCTTCTTGCTAATGGGGAACGCTGCTGACTCCTGAGGTGGTTCAGGACCTCACATGACCACAGGATATAGTTCAGGTCTCTCTGCTTGTAAAGCCCCAGTTCCAAGGTGTTAATGTTCCTCCCCCACGCCCATAGATATCTTTAGTTAGTTCCCCAAAGCCCCACCTCCAAACACAATAAGCTGATCAGGCTTCCTCCTCCTCCTCCTCTTCCTCCTCCTCCTCCTCTTCCTCTTTCTCCTCCTCCTCTTTCTCTTCCTCTTCCTCTTCCTCCTCTTCTTCTTCTTTTTCTGAGGCAGGGTTTCTCTGTATAGCTCTGGCTGTCCTGGAACTCTCGCTGTAGACCAGGCTAGACTTGAACTCCTGCCTCTGCCTCCTGAGTGCTGGGATCAAAGGCATGTGCCACCATTGACCAGCTACTTCCACCCTCTTGACGCTTCTTACTGGAGATGAATGCCAACGTGACCTTTTGTGTGGGGACGTTGATTTATTTAGTCCATACTGAAGATGAGGAGACAGCTCAGACAGGCTCAGTCACTTGCCCAAGGCCACACAGCCTTTGAGGAAGTGCTGATGGTTAATAAGCTCTCAGCTGGCCTCCGGTCCTCCCCTGTGCTCCCATGGCACCATGAGGGGCCCAGCTTGTGTGCTCACTAAGGCCCTCGTCCACAGCTTCCTCCATAGGGTCACCCCACTGACCAGAATGGCCAGTTGTTTGGCACTGGTTTGCTATTGGAGAGTTCTCAGAAGCTTCCCTGGGTTGAACTCTAGGCAGAGCCCATACCTGCCTTGGAGGAGAGCGAGTGTGCTCTGTGCCTCTTGGATGGAGGTCCCACTGAGTGACGGGTCCTACTGACTAACAGGTATCTGAGTGACAGCTGTGTGGACAGTTGACCTCTCTTCCCTTCTGGGGATGTACAGAATCCTTCTTGTTAATAAGAAGTAGGAATCTATGATTTAAGGGGTTCCTTTGAGAGGTATCCAGAGTATGAATCAGTAGAAAGAGGCAAGGAGCCCCAAGGTAGAGCAGAGTCTTTTTTGCTGGGTGAACTCACAAGGAAAGGTATTTGGTTGTGTGACCTTTGACCTCGGGCCTGTTGGCTTTACCTCTGGAAGTCCCAACAAAAACTAGAACCAGACACTTTGGTTTCCTGCTTTCTGAAAGCCTGCTCTAGAGGAGGGTTTTGTACCTGTGGACAGTCAGTTCCCTCTGCTGTGGTAGCAGCCAACTGGAAGGTTCCCTGACCTCACCCCTCTAACCTCAGCCTTGACTGGACCCTAGTGCCAGCTAACAAGAACCCTCCTGTCATGACCCGTACATACCCTGTCCTGCAGCTGCCCCTGCCGAGGTTTGCCACAGGCCTCACCATCCCACAGCGCACACCGAGTGGCCTCAAGCCCTAGCTCCAGTCACAGCTTGGCCCAGAGTCCCTGCCTCCCTCGTTGGAGTTCTAACCAGCCTTAAGACTGGTCTCAGTGGACCAAAAGGGTCCCGGGACTCTAAGCTGAACATACCTTGCTTTTCCGACTCCAGCAAAGGATGAGGTTCTCCTCAGTGTGAGGATGGTGGTGAGGAGGTCAGAGCCCCAGGCCTACCCCAGAGAAGAGGCATCCCCACAGCTGGGAGCAAGGATCTACCACAATGGTGCTCAACCTGTGGGTCTCCACCCCACAGGGGTCACATATCACATACTTACGCTATGATTCAAAATTAGTTATGAAGTAGCAATGAAATAATTTTATGGTTGAGGTCACCACAAGCTGAGGAACAGTATGGAGAGGTCACAGCAACAGGAAGGTTGAGAACCACTGGGCTACAGCATTTGGTCTGCCCTGTCCTTTGACAAATGAGGAAACAGAATCTGTGATGGAAAAACAATGTCTTAAAGACAAGAGTCCAGGACCGGAAGACATGAACTTGGCCTTGGAGTTCCGCTCTGACTTGACGGAGAACGTTTCACAACTGGAATGCAGCTCTATTGATCTTGGGAGCATCCCCGGGTGGCTGGGAGGTTCAGCTTGATTCTGGATATCCAGGAGGACTTGGGGACTGATGGAGGAGCATGTCACCATGGCTGACTTGTGCTCAGCCTTCTTTGAACCTCTAAAAGTACCACATGAGTTTTGCAATTGCCCCAGCTTTACAGAGAAGGAAACTGAGGCACGGAGGAATTGAGCGACTCATTGGGATTTCTGGAACTTTGAGGAGGCAAGCTCGGGATTTGAACCTGTGAAGCCTGGTCCCACACCATTGCCCCTTTGCCAATTGATTGAGGATTGTGGCATCCGCCTGGTCAGTCTGCTGCCCTCCCCCAACCAGCTTTGTAACTGTGTGGACCAGATCTGTGGACAGCTTCCTTGGTAGTGAGATCTCTAGTGGCTTTTCTACTCTGTACACAACGTTAGCTTATGATCTAGCACTTGAGATAGTCAGGCATCATTGCAGAGTCCTCAGCAGGTGACAGGACAGCCTCTAGGTCAGCCTCTAGTGCCTGAGATGGCCAGGATCCTGTTCCAAGAGTATAATACTCTAAAGGGCATGGCACAGGACAAGGTCTCAGGTACCCTCCTCTCCATGACTCTGAGCGCACCAGGTGGGGGTCCAGGTAGGTGTTTTCTCCTGGGCCCAGGATGTTGTGATAGACAATGAATCAGAAATTAATTTGAATTTTAGTCCACAGAAGATTCCACAGCACATCCCTGGCTGTGGGAGCTAATAATGGTGGCCATTATCCAAGCAAGAGGTCCACTCAGTCCACTCAGTCCACTCAGTCACGTGTCCCTGGCTGACCTACATTCATTCATTCATTCATTCACTCACTCACTCTCTCACTCACTTAACAATTAGTCATCCGTGCAGGCTTAGACGGATGCCAAGCTTGGTTCTAAATCTTGGGATCGAGACATAAACAGGCAAAACTCTGTCCCCGAGGAGTTGCCAGCCTCGTGGAAGAGACAGATAATTAACAAGATGAACATGATGAACAAGACAGGTTGGAAAGTGATAAGCTCTGTGGAATAAACCGTGGCAGGACAGAAGGATGAGCTAGCTGGTCAGGGGAGGCATCCCAGGGAGGGCCTCTCCTGGATGGAGCCCAGGAAGGGGGAAGGAGAGAGCCTTGGGGACTCTGGGGACGCCAAACAGGGTGTTTGCTGGGAGCAGGCAGGGCAGACCTGCAGGGACAGACACTCCTGAGCTGTGGGGACTCCACCCACCACAGCAAGACCAATGGGATACTAGAGGGCGATGCAGGAGACTCTATGCCAGAGGAGGGACAGGACAGGGTGCCTCTGGAGGCCACGCAGGTGGAAGAGCTGATGGTGCTGACTGGGGCTTTCCTTCTAGTCTCTCGAACCTAGAGGGTGTGGAAGCTGTGAACCATCGCGGACCTCCAGGGTCTACGCCAACTCACTCCAGCTGAGCGGCCTTAAGACATTCCCTGTTGGGGATGAAGCTCAGAGAGGCTTCCTGGAAGAGGTGGCCTGGCAGTAGTCACGATGGTGCTAATCAGAGATAGGGCAGACATGGCGCTCTCAGGATGTGCCTCTGACAGGACAGTTTATGGGTGTGAGAGCCTTGACAAGAGTGCTTCCCCCCCCCAGCCTGCTTCTCAAAGAGGAGGAGGAGGAGGAAGAGGAGAAAGAGGGAGGGGAAGGGGAGAAGGAGGCGGCGGAGGCTCTGTCGGGGCTGAGTTGTGTGGCCCAGCCCTGTCACTACTCTCTCCCTCTGCATGCGGGAACCTGGCACCCTGACCGCTGAGGCATAAAAAACAGAGAATTGGAAGGCTCAGCCTGTCAGGCAGGGAGTGGCCCCCAGAGAGGTCTGAGCAGGAGCGTGTGTGTGTGTGTGTGTGTGTGTGTGTGGTGTGCGTGCTCTGCCTGCGCTTGCCTATGAAGTGGGAGGAGAACCGGTCTCTTCCAAAGCCTCTTGCCCTTCGGCCTTTGTACATTCCCTTTAGGGGGATCATAGAGTCACGCTTGACCACAGGTACTCCCTCAGGACCATGGAACTCCTGTCACCTCCAGCAGGGCAGGGCCTTACCTGGGGGCTTAAGAAAACCAAGCAGTGTTCTGACTTTCCATGTCCTGTTCCAAAGCCTCTGCTAGATGGTCGTTCCAAGCCCTTGGGCACTCAGTGTGGAGGGTAGAGAACCCAGTCTGTCCTCTGGGGACCCAGCTATAGGAAGAAGGAATTGGGCAGAGTCTGCCGCTACAAACATGTAGGGACGGGACTTGAGGCTGGCCTTGCTGGCAGAAGACTCCCTTGGGGCTGCTGTGAACCCTGAGACTCAGGCGAGTGCTCAGCTCTGCAGGCTGTGGATCTGAGCGAACTGTCCTCTGGGCTCACCCTACCCTCCCTTCACCCATGTACACCTGCCTGAGTGTACCCACCGCCTTGAACAACACCTCCTCCCCAGTGCCTGGAAGACCGCCCCCTCCCCACTTCCTCTTTTGTTTCATAAGCATTGAGTCTGTCCCTCGGTCAGCAGACACATGGGGTAGCCCGTGTCTCATGCCCCTGTCCAGCTGGCTGCCCTTGGCACAGTCACTCTGAGTTCACAGCACCGAGGACCCCACTAGAGATGAGGTCATGGGGAACGGAACTGACCCACTAGGGTCCCTTGGGAGCCTGGGCCAGGGCCAATAGCGAGCAGGCTAGGGTTGGCCTTGTGCAGGTGTATCCCGAGAGACCCCACCCTGCACATATGACGGCTCTGTGGCCTCAATTCCCACGGATACCAAGGGCTTTGGGGTGAAACAGACAACTCACTGGGTGAGAGGATAACCCTGAAACGCTGTCATTGGTCACCAAAAGTATCCAAAACTCACGGAAGAGACAAGTGTCATCAATAGCCAGCATTTAAACTGACTTGAACCCAGCGCCTTGTCGGAACCTGATTTAACATTTGTCTTCTGTTTCTCTCTGCCCACCTCCTGTAGGGAGTGAATTTTCTGGAAGTCCCTACAGCCACCCTCAGTATTCCTCCTACAACGATTCATGGAGGTTCCCCAACCCAGGGCTGCTCGGTGAGTACTAACCTGTGGGGTCCCTGGGTCCGTGGCTGCCCCCCTTGCCCTCTTCGCTGGGCCACAGTCCCTTCTGAGGTCTGGCCATTTCTTTCCCCATGCATGTGGTCCTGTTATGGTGGTCCTAGTACAGTTAACACCACTGCAGCTTGTGGAGGTGGGAATGCGAGGGAGAAAAGAAGGTAGGAAAAGTGCTCGCCCATGAGTAGCTCATTTCTTAAGAACCATTAAAGAGAGTGAAAATTCCCTAAATAAGAGGCACTGAAAATACAAACCCAAGTTGATTGGTGCTGGCTGCTGAGAAAACTGTCTTACTAAGGGCTCTGAGGCCCAGTGATTGATTAATGATGTCTGCTATGGGCATCATTGGTGCCAGCCCCATTAGGAACCAGCTGCCCTGTGGCTTGCCAAGGCATGTTGTGTAGGGCTCAGCTGGTGCCTAATCTCTATCCAAGACTCAAATTGGCAGAACATCCGTGGCTATAGCCAGCCTGGTCTGTGAATATCATTGGTATATGTTCACACACACACACACACACACACACACACACACACACCAAGCAGCCTAACTGTTCTCCAAGGTTCAAGAAGAGCCCTTTGTTCTGTTGCCATAAACCTATATGAAGCCAGCTGATGAGTGCCCACCAAAGTTAAACTAACTTAAAACAAAGGACCTGGATGCAGATGTCATCACTTAGAATGTAGAACCAGCCAATCAGCTTGCAGGTTCCAATACTGACCTCACCCCTACAGTCAGCCAAGGATGTTCTATTTGGACCAGTGAAAGGAAAGTGGAGGAGTCTTTGAGACAGCTCTGGCCTATCTATCCACATTAACCAGGCCTCCTTCAGTGAGAGCCTGCTAATTCCTCAAATCCTTGATTATTTTAGGACCAAGAACCATAGACTTTGTCAGAAAAGCACTAACCCAAAGTCTTCACATTCAAGTTGCCAAACCTTGATTCCTTCCCCAATCTGGTTTGAATAAGACAGACACACGGTGTGGATGCTACATATCTCTTATTACCACGAGAGCCCTGGGATATACTCTTGGTACTTTTGGCTACCCCAAGCATTCTGGTGTGTCACACACAACTGTAGATGCAGTAAGGAACACGGTCAATTAATGTTCCATGTCCTTGTGCGATGGAGAGTTCCAGCCTGCCTTAGAGAAGACACTGATGCTCTGGTTTCCCAGGGGTCTTAAGTCTGTGGGTTGGTGTCTTTCTCTTGATTGGTCAAAATCATTTTAAGCATTGAGCAAGGGTCTTGCTGCTGTTTCCCTTCATGTGGACTCTGAGTTGGCCAAGCTGTCCATCTCAGTCAGGAAGATGTGAGAGTGACCATGTCCCCCTGCAGATGTAGCAGAGAGGCCATAGTTTGAGGCTCAAACCCAGGAGTTGCTCCTGGAAACCTCCCTCCAACTGAGCCCTGGTCCTAGTACTACAGGGAGACCCACAGGGAATGTGACTCAAGGTTGGTCTTGGGCCTGTGGGAATGGCTGTGTCTGAAGCCACATTGACACAGGGCTTCTACACGTGACTTCATGGCCTAGGCAGTACAAGAAGAGCAGACATCCAGCAGATGGGTGGCACAAAACCCTGCCAAGAGGACTCACCATGTGTGCTTTTCACAAAGCATCCCGGAGATCAGCAGTGACACTTCTTCTGGGGACTTAAGGGGCACTGCAGTGATGACAAAGCCACACAGTGATGGCACAGGAGCTGAGGTGGTTGTGGAATGTGCAAGGATGAGGGACTCTGAACCAGGCTGAGACGTTTGGAACCAATCTTAGGGCAGTGACCTGTCCGAGGGATGGGGGTGGGGATCTGAGGCTTTTCTGCTCAAGTCTGAGTAAAAGCCAGTTCACAGCTCATAATGTCAGGCTTTGCCCTGTGCACCCATAGGCTGGGAGTGAGGGAACATCAACCGCGTGTACCTGTGCTAAGTCCTGAGAGCTTTCAGGAGGGCTAAAGAAAGGGTAGGGAGGAGGAAGCTGACTCAGAACTCTGATTATTTAAGTGAGCATTTACTAAGTGTGCTAGGCACTGAGGAAATGTGTCCGGTGGGCCCGTCTCATTTTATCCTTTCAAAAGCTCTGTGGGAGCTATCCTAGTAACTCTGAGAGACAGGGCAGTGAGGGCAGATTCATTCACCCCAGGTCACACATGAGCAAATGTCAGACAAGGCGTCACCTTGATCCCAGAGACTGTATCCTTAGGCTGTGTGTGATCAGATTCTCTCTCGAGCTCCCAAACTAATTCAGTCTGAACAGCTACAGCTGGGAGGGGACCCTTGTGCGTCCGTAGAAACAGGTGAGAGCCCCCTAGCACTCAAGCCTTGTGTCAGGGTGAGGACAGTCAGCTGGTTTTGAAAACCGGGTTAATGACTTATAACTGCAAACAACAGACTCCACTCTGCCTAGTTTAAGCAGAAACATATTTAGTAGAGGACATCAGGGGTTTCCAGAATCTTCAGGCAGACTCAGTAGATGGGCATGGGACAGAGTCAGGAGCATTCCTATTTGCACCGCAGGCTGCTCTGCTGTAAGCATCCAGAGGCTGCCAGATGGCGCCCACCAGTTATGCCATGATGTGGCCTTCCCAAGTGCTTGCTGGCCTCAGGGGACGTTCCCTCCCACCACTCAGCCACGGAGGTCTTTGACACTCGCTCCTGCTGAATGGAGTCCACAGCTCATTTATTTTAAGTTGCATCCTTCCCAACCAATGTCCAATGCAAGAGAGTCTAATGGGCGGCTCCCAAATAAACCAGCAGAGGCCTAGCAGCAAGGGAAGCGGGAAAAGTGACTCACAGGACACAGGAAAAGTACCAGCATAGGAGGAGTGCTCATCAGGTAGGGCAGCTCCAAACGTGAGAAATGCTTGAGTCCGTAACCTGGCTCCATCAGGCCATCCACCAGCCTGTACCTTAGTTGGTTCAGGGGTAAAATGAGGATGGTTACCATGGTAGCCTCTCACACAGGCACTGAACTCGAAGCTCTTGAGGCACAGGCAGGATCCTTAGGGATCCCGCTTGCGTGCTGATGAAGACACAGGACTCGCCTGACCGTAGCTCCAGCCTGCTGCCGTCCTACCAGCCCCACCACAGACTTCTCAGTGGTTTAGGCAAACAAACCCACGGGTTCCCACTACAAAGACCCAGTCTGATGATTTCTCTGATTTGGGGTGGAGGAGGCCAGGAATGTGGTGACCTGTCCTGTGTGTCCTTAGGTTCCGGCGAGCCCCAGAAGACACACATCCACAGCACACTCCTCCCGCTCAGACACAGCCTTGCACTGGCCTTCAGAGACCCCTGCTGCCCCAGTCAGTCAACACTGGCAGTGCGGGGCTCAGCACCCCACCCTGTAGGGTCCCCCAGGCTGGGAAGGGGGCAGCAGAGGCAGGCAGGACTGGCAACAGAAAAGCCAGCTGTGGTCAATTAGGATTAGAATAGGGGCGCCTGTGGCTGCTGTAAAGGGATTAGAGAGGGAACCAGCCCTAAGCCAGCCTGGAATGAGTGTGTCAAGAGGTAAATTGATGATAATGTGAATTAGAGAGGAAAAATGACAGAAGGAAGGACAAGTTTATTCTAGACGAAGGTCTAATGGGCACGGAAGACAGAGTGCTTGGCAAGGTGATGTTTTCATTTTCTGTGGTAAATCAAACCCTCAGCCAAGGCCGCCACCTAGGCTGGCTAAGCCCTGAGGGGTGACCGTGAATGGAGCTGTGTGAGGGAGTTGGAAACCTCACCATAGGAGGCCTCTGGAGTCTTTCTCTCCACTTCCTGCCCCTTGTGGACCCTATGGGAGGGCGGCCCCTATGGTTTCCACATTCCTGTGCAATCCCCAGACTAGGGAATAAGCCCCACCCCCACCCTGATACTGTCCCCATCCCACAGAGGAAAGACCAGAGGCTGACAGATGCCTCTGAATCAGGGCTGGAGTATGGAAGTTACCTTGAAGGCAGCAGGAGACTGACTGTCTTTAGGAATTCGTGGGTGTAGAGTGTTTGCCTCTGAAACAGCAAGGAGAGGTGTGATGCTATCCGCCCAAGTCAGGGGCAGGGATGGGTCAGCCAGTGAGCCTGAGAGTGGAAAGGAGTCTAGATGCTAAAGCGTCCTCCTACCCCACTGCTTATTAGACATAGGTGTGGTCAAGCGTCCTCATCCATAAAGAGGAACAATAATAGTTCCTACCTGCTAACGTTAATGGCTATAAGTCCTCAGGTGGAAGCGACCATTTCCACAGTGGCTTCACGTTTGCCCCACTATGACCCCCTTTTAAAGACAAAAGCAACTGAGTCCAGGAAACTAAAGTCACTTGCCTTTCACCAAGGTGTGGTTGGGCCTGTGAAGAAAACCCCAGAGTTCAGCCCCTAGTTAGGGTATCTGGGAGAACCACTATGGCTGGTTTGGATTTGAGTGACACTTCAGAACAAATCCAAGCTGACTCACCAGGCACACCCCAACAAGACTGGCTGATGGGGTGAGCTTCAGTCTGCAGCAGTGAGCCTGTCCCTCCAGTGTTGGCCTCAAACTGTGTTGAGGTGGATGAAGCCCTCACCAAGGGCACATGTCCTGGGGTCAGGGCCAGGCTCTGGCACTGAGGGACTTTGTGACATGAGCATGTTTTTATTCTGCTGATCACCCATCTCCTCACCATGTAAGATTTGAAGCTCCAGCCTCTGTGGTTCTGAGAATGAAGCCAGGCCCCCCCCAAATCCCCCCCCCCAGCTCCTCAGGTCCCTGGGAAGAGTTCTAGTATAGACAGAACGTCTGGTAGCTACTGAAGATTTGTGCCCAAAACCCAGGGACCACTCTGTCTTGAGGTCACAGGAAGAGCCCTTATCCCCCACACACGGCCACCACTGTTCCAAGTCCATGCCCCAGGCGAGAACAATCCCACTTTCTGTCAGTGGTCACCAGAGCTTTACTGAAAGCCCAGCTTTCCAGAGCACAGATTCCTTTTAATTATTATTATCTTTTTAAGACAGGGTCTCATTACGTAGGCTGGCCTCCTGGCAATCTTCTTGCTTCAGGCTCCCAAGCCCTGGATTATTTGTGAGCCAGCCTGCCTGGCTCACATTCCCCTCAGCTGGAAACTGGGAGCAAATGGCTAGAAGGCCAGAGCCCAGCCAGCCCTGCCTGTTTAGGATTCTCTGCCCTAGGGTAGAGGAAAGGAGAGCATCTCAGCCTGCAAAGGAAAGTGAGCTCCTAGGAGAGGGTTCCCAGAGGAGGAAGGCAGGGCCCTAGGACTTGAAGGAGGCCTAGACAGGAAAGGGGGTGTGGGCATAAGCCAGGAACTCCAGGAAGGAGTCCTGAGTCTGACAAATGGAGTGACTGGCCCTATCCCATAAACTTTGGGCATAATGTAGAGTACGACTGGAGTAATGGTCAGTGTGGCCAGTGAGCCCAGCGGGGCTAGCTGAGGCTTGACCACAGAGTACTTTATCAATCAGACAAAAACCTAAACACTTTACTCTTGTAGGTAAGGCCTCAGATGGTTTTCACAAGACCAGATATTGAATACTTTGGACTTTGAGGTCTGTAGGGGCAACTACTCAGTTCTTCTCAATGTCATGGAAGCAGACAGAAGCCACGTAGAAGGAAGGGGAGGCCACGGGTAGCAGCCAGGGCAGAATCCTGCCTTCGGTAGGCCTGATCAGACTTAAGGGAAAAAATCAGGATAGAGGTCTAAGAGGGAGTGGACAGTGCCTGTGAGGACAGAGGAGACAGAGGTGGGAGACTGATGGACAGGGGACCCCAGGTCTGACCCCAGTGCTCTCTTGTGTCTTCTAGGCTCTCCATACTATTACAGTGCTGCAGCCCGAGGAACTGCCCCACCGGCCGCAGCCACCGCCTATGACCGGCACTGACCCTCAGAGTCATGTGGGCGCCAAGCACTTACAACACATATCATTGAAGGAGACAGCTTCCCAACCCCCGAGACAGACAGAGGGGCCCAACAGCTCCGTCTCCCACCCCATCCCCATCCCACACTCACTTGAAACGCCCTTCCTCCCCTTTGTCCTGCCTGGGGTCCAGGTTGGACTTCTCCATCCTTGTCATTTTAAGAGTCACTTGACGAGCTTCTCCAGGTGGTGACAGGGTCTCCGCTGATCTGAAGACCACTGCAGCCAAGCCCAGCCTGCCGGTCCTCCTGACTGTCTGACCATCTCTATGTTTCCGCCACAGCAGGCCTGGAGAGGAGAGCTAGATTTTACTGCTTCACTGCACCCGTGTAAATACCGTCTTGCTTCTCTGTGGGCCTGAGGGTCTGACAGAGCAGATTGATCAGCCCACAGTGCATCCCAGGACATCTTCCACTGTGCACAGAGCATCCCTCTGCCCTGGTGCCCTGTCAGGTATCTCAAAGCCGTCTTTGAAACTGCCAGTGCCTACCTTGAGGGTGCCTGGCCTCTAGCTCACTCTACTTCCCCGCTGTCTAGAAGGCTCACTGGTGGTCATGGTGCAAGTCTCCTTTGAGGTTCCCCCCAAGAGGAATATACTTCCAGGAGATGCCCTGGCTTCTTGTGTCCATTTCCACAGAGCTGCCACAGTGTCGAGAGTTCCTTTCTCCTGATCAAGGGACTCCAAGAGAACTGTCTGGGACGTTCTTCAGCTGCCATTCTAAAGAAAGAGGTTAATCCAAGTGCTGAGCCCTTGTAGCTCTGAATGGTTGTCTGGATCAAAAGATCATGTGACCCAGGCCAGGGGCAGGCCTGAGGACCCCCTGATCCTCCTGGCTCCCCAGAACCACCAAACTGAACATGTTTTCTGAGGCATGTCCAGGCTCAGGTCACTTTGGACATCAGCCATGGACACTTTACCCAACAACTGTCCTTTGGGACCCCAACTACTGGATTCTGGGCAAGCCTGTCCCAGCCATAGAGACTGTCTAAGAGAAAGGACTTATCCCTGCATGGAGGACCAGCACATCCTGCAGGTGGCAGCTAGAAGCCAAGCTTCCTCTCCCACAACCCTGCCCACCTTTGGGGAGCACAGTGTGTGGCTGGGTATGGAGGTGCGGGGGATGGTCGTGGGTGCCTGACTCACCCCTGCTGCTACAGGGGGTGGAGATGGAACCCACTGTGGGAAAGGCAGAGGAATATGTGGGAGACAGAGCAAGGGCGAGGGAGGGGCAGGCCAAGCAACGAAGAACAGGTGAGTGACTTGGTGGTGGGTTTGAGTCTGGGGTGCCCGGTGACACAATTTCTTCATCTGGAATTCTATTCTCTACAGTCCCTTTTGCAAACTTCTCTGAATAGCAGAGAAGAACCCCGGTCTAAACCGAAGCTAAATTACAATAATAATGGAGAACTTGACCATTTCACAGGATAGTGTCCCCAGGGCCTGCTGTAGCTGTACTGTGGGGCCTCAGACCCTTTACCTCTCTGAGGCTCAGCTGGGCTGACAGCAGGCTTAGTTTATGATTTTTCCTTCCCCCCTTCCTCCCAGAGAGCAGAGGTGGTGGCTGTCATCTAGGTTAGCCCTCACTCTTGAGCAAGTATGTGGGGTCTTGCTAATGTTCTAATCAAGTGTAAAACAAGAATGGGAAACAGAAGAGTCTTCAAAAAGACATAGTTTAGTCCCTGAGGGGAACTGAGGCCCAGCTTATGGAAGCCCAGAACCAGACAGGGAGACCAAACAGACCTCCTTCCCATGTATTTTGTGCCTCAATATCCCCAACAGAGGAGTGGGACAAAAGAAAGAAATTACGGCACAGAATAGTGGAGGCAGTGACTGGGTTGGGACTTGGGCCCTGACTTCTGACATGATGGTCTCTGTCACCTCTATCTCCCTATCTCTTGTACCTGGGAGAGGAAGCGGTGAAGACAGCAGGAGGTACTACTTGTCCCAGAGCTCCAGATTAGGCTTCCAAACCAGTACAACTGCCAAGGTTCCCCGGTCATCATGCCAGAGTCAAGGCACATGGGCTGGAAGCAGGCTGTGTACCTGGGGAACTTGCTAGGCAAAGGAAAGTAGCTAAAGCCCCAGGCCACCTCCAGGAGCTGAGTGACAAGCCTCCAGCCTCCACTTGTCAGCTAAGGTAGGAGAAGGCTACCCAGCTATCCTTCTCTTCTAGTGACGTCCACCCTGTGTTTCTGGCAGTTTCAAGCTGTTGGAAAGAGGGTAGCCCCGCCCCCCCCAACAGTCTGCTCCATTCCACACACCTTCCTCAGCCAAGCCCACCCTGCCCCACAGTGGCTCTCTCCCCAGCCATCTGATCTAGCCCCTGGAAAGAGCTCCATCTTCCCTCTCTCACCTGAGGTGCTGCTGGTCCTCAGATCGGAGACTGTATTTATTAGACAACCCCATGGTTCCTGGGATGCCAGGTAAAAGCACAAGACCCCAGAGGCACGTGGCCGCTCACGCACACCCTGTTCTCTCCAGCTCACACTCTCACACCACAGATGCACAGTGCCAGAGAACAGCGTCGGGGGCTTTAGCTGCTCCCAGCCTGGAGGCCTGGGCATTCCTCCACAGGCCTTCGCTTCTGTCGTCCTGTTTGAACTTTGTGAAAAAAGATATTTTCATACTATTTGTCTAGCTCCAGCCTGAGAACTTGTGTTAGAGAGCAAACCCACCAACCCTTTGCCAAGGCACCTTCTCGGAGATTGAGCCTTCATAACTGACGCTGTACAGTGCTTTGTAATGATCCACTCTCCCACGGGGCAAAGACCCTCACATTGGGGCTCACTGTGAAGACAAGGATGAAATGAATTCTCAGATCTCTGAGCCTCATTCTTTACCCATAGGGTTGAGTACCCATCACAGAGCATATGGCTTGAAGACACTCACCCCCTGAGTCCTCCAGAAATTCCCAGACATGCAACAAGGAATACAGAACTCAGAAACTGGACCAGTAACAGGAAGGGTCTGGGGACCAGCCTTGCTGGTCCCATTAGCACTGAAACTTTCAATCTTTCCATAAATTCATGGAATACTTGCTGTTTGTGACAGCCTTTCCCTGCTGTTCCCTGAGGCTCACAGGACAGAGTGTCCAAGCCTGTGTCAGTCCCTGGCAGGGCCTAGGCATGAGCCTGCTCTGGTTCTTAGAGTACAAAGGCTGCAGTTCTGTGAGTCAGCCCTCTTTCTCTTTTCTCTGCCCTTTTTACTTTGGAATAAACTGTGACAAGGTGCAGGAGAGCCTGGGCTCTCCATAGGCCAGAAAACATAGACAGACAGTCAGACAGACAGCTGATTCAAAGCCATGCTCTGGGCAGGGGACAAAGCAGCAATGTATGGTGTGGCCCCAGGTATCTAGAGTGTGATTGGCCTGTGGACTAGCACCTCAATAGTGAAAACTTTTAAAACACTCTGTTGGCCAAAAGAAAAAAGCTGTCTAAAGGCTGACTCTGCCCATCGTAGTCCTGTAAAGCTCCATCCCTCTTCTCGCTCTTTCATGAACACTTGGAGAAGATGGCAGGGAGGCGATAGGTGTGTGAGCTGCTTGGACTTTGGAGGTGGCAGTGGGTGAAACAACGGGTGTGTCAGGTGTGAAGGGAGCTGTTGGTTTTCTGTGTATAGAGCCCCAGATGTGGCCACAGGGCATTGAAGGGTGAAATCCCTTTATGAAGAGTCAGACTCCAGAGTGGCTGCCCTGCCTTTGGCAGCCTTAGCTCCTGGTAGGTGACATTTCAGCTAGAATTTAACTCCAAGTCATGGGGAGCAAATCTTAAAAACAAACCAAGCACTCCCAAACAAACACTAGGAGCAAGTGACACACAGTCTCTTGGGAGTCCCCTGCGCAGGCCAGGCTAGGGTAGGTTGACCCCGTAGGTCTCCGAGTTAGACCAGCTCCATGGTAGTCCTGGCCTTGTCACCGTCTGGAGTCTGCCTCTGATGGTTTCCAGGCACACACTGGTGCACCCGGGTAAATTTATTCCTTCAATGCTTTAGCCTCCAAGAGGCCCAAGGCACGTGCATTTCTTAAAAGGAAACAAAATACATGTCGGAGACTTGGACAGTCAGGCCACGACTCCTTGCCTGCGGTCTGCCCTACCTCCCAGTGGCCCCTTCAGCCCCTTGGCCCTTGTAGTCCCTGGACCTCAAGATCCCTTTTTGCATATTCATGAGGGAGCCACAGAGTTGATCCACACTTCCCTGCTGTCAGCTCAGGCTGTTCCTGCAGTGGGGCGGGGTCCCCAAGGGCTAGCTGCAGAGCACATAGTGAGCCCCTTGCACAGGTGCTGCTGTAGACCGAGCTGCTTGCTGGGAGCAGCAGGCACCCATCTTTCTCTCTGTCTTTCGTAATTCCTTAGCACCAAGGCCCAGTTCCTGGACACTTCCAGGACCGACAGAGAACTCATATCAGATCACTGCCATTCACGGGTTTCAATCCAGAGGTTCCTCTCAGTGCATCAGGTGACATCCGTTGAACACAGCCACTTGGTGATACTAGAGCCCTCTGCCCACACTGTTGACTCCTGAGCAGCACCAAGCTGATGATTTTGTTCTCACTGTGGGAATGCCCTGGCATCTTGGTGGCATCTTGATGGACCCCCCTCAGCCTGGACAGCCTTGAGCACGGAGCAGAGAGGAAGACAACGTGAAGGACTAGGGACTTAGCAGCTCTGTGCCTCTCGCTGCCTCTAAGGCCTGACTTCAGGAGACCAGCCTGTAGTCTCACCTGCCCCACCTGGGTTCGCTCACCTGCTAAGGCATTTAGTCCCCCCACCCCAAACCACCATGCAGATGCCACACCCCTCATCTTCTCCAAAAGCACCACTAAGAACGTGTCATGAGAGGGTTTTGACTTCTAAATGGTGCATTTCCCTTCGAGTGGAGCAGAAAGGAACCCATTTAATGACCCCCTCGTTTGCAAGCACGAATACATTTTGATGAAACTTTTTTATTGTATTTGAGGAAATGGAGAGTTGAACATTCCAACCAATCAATAGCCAATTAATTGCTATAAACGTAAAAAGGAAATAAATCCCAAGTCTATTTTAAACATCTTGCAAGACTCAGAGCCTCAGAGTCAGGCCTTCTCCATGTGATGTGCACAGGTGCATGGAAAGGGGAGCACACACACACACACACACTCACACACACACACACACACACACACACACTCCTACACTCACACACAGTCCCATACATCCACACTCTTGCACACACCCACACACTGTTATACTCACACACAGTCACGTACTCACACACACACTTATACATAGTCACACACTCCCCCCCCCAACACAATCACAAATACACCTACACACTTATACATACTCACACACTCTGATACTAGAACGTGAAACTCAGAAGAATTGCTGAATCTGCCAATAGTCCCAGGAGGTGAGCAGACCCAGCAGCAGCCTGTCCTGGGGCTCAGAAAGGGACAGAGCTGGCCCCCAGCCTCAAGCCTCCAGCACAGTGTGGGCAGTGAGGGCCTGAAGTTACCATCATGCTTCTTCCTGCAGGCTCACCCCCACTGTGGTCAGGGGGTGGAGTTTTGACCAGAGTGTGGCCCTGGCTCCTGCTGGACAATGCTGCCCTGGTTTGTCACCCTCTAGTGGCCTTCAGACATTGTAGAAATGTAGATTACATTCCAAGGGAACTCCGCCAGGAGGACACATGGGGTTTGCTCTTCATTCTTTAGATGGTTAACCTTATCCTAGGGACAGTCCTTTCCAGCATCAAAGAAGTACATATCTACTGATCTACTGTATCCGCCAAAGTTTGTGATGCCTGCATAGACGCTTGTTAAAAAAAAAAACAAAAAAAAAAACCAACAAAAAGTAAATAAAACCACACAATTGAATTGCCTTTGAAAATGGGAGACGATCTGTCTCCAACAGATTGAGAAACAAAAAGCTTCTTAAAAGTATGTATGTTTTATATTCTTTTTTTTTCTAGTAGAACTGACTTGAAATATTGGTGGCTTTTTTTTCCTTAGTGATGTGTGTTGCTTTTGTGTGTGATAATATTTGAATGTAATTACAGCAGTGCCAATTTGCCAAAGATGTTGGACTATTTTTCTTTTGTTGGAAGATGGGAAGGGACTGAGGGTGGGACTTGGGAGGGACTGGGATGGGATACTGGTTTAATTTTTTTTTAACTTTTTTTTTCTTGTCAAATCTGGGATTTGTGGAGTTATTTTAAGTTAAATGGTTGACTGCAACACCTTTATTTTAAATTAGCTGGAGAGACATGCAATAAGACTGCCGTAGGTTCAATATCTGTGTCTTTTCATGAGTGACTGTTCCTTGTGAAGAATTGATTTTATGTAACCTTTATGTGAGATAATTATTTGTAAATATTTGCCATAATTTTATTGGTTCCTAAAATAAAAGTAATTTTTTAAGTTCAGAAAAAGGATTTGACCTTATTTGTTGTTACTAATTCCTACATGGTCTTTGACAACCTTGACTAAGCTATCTGGGGTGGTGGACAACCTCATGGTTCTTGGTTAAATTGTGGTCAGAAATGATTTTAGTCATCCATTTATAGGACTGTACATGTGACAGAAGGGGCCCCTGACTCTGAGAGGACTCCATCTCAGTTAGCTGGGTGAGCAATGACTGATACTCCCCACCACACAGACATATATACACACACTCACACAGACATATATGCACACACTCACACTCGTACACTCACATATACACACACTCACACACACATATACTCACAAGACATATACACACACTCACACACACACTCACACAGACATATATACACACACATATATACACACACTCACAATACTCATACACACACTCACACACTATGCCACTCAGCATGGGAACCTTCACTAAACTTTTAAAAATGTATTTATTTATTCACTTTATATCTGAATATCAGCCCCCTCTTCTCCCAGTACCCCTCGTATAGACCCTCCCTCAACTCCCTGCTCCCACTCTCCTCTGAGAAGGGGAACCCCCCAGGTATCACCCACATCAAGTCACTGCAGGACTAGGTGCATCCACTCCAACTAAAACCAAACAAGGCAGCCTAGTTAAGGGAATGGGATCCACAGATAGGCAACAGATTCAGAGACAGCCCCCATTCCAGTTGTTGAGGGACCCCTGTGAAGACCAAGCTACACATCTGCTACATCTGGGCAGGAGGTCTACCTCCCGCCCATGCTTGCTACTTAGTTGGTGGTTCAGTCTCTGGGAGCCCCAAGGGCCCAGGTTAGTTGACTCTGATGGTCTTCCTGTGGAGTCCCTGTCCTCTTCAGCTCCCTCAGTCCTTCCCCCAACTCTCCCACAAGACTCTGGGAGCTCCATCTAATGTTTGGCTGTGGGTATCTGCTTCAGAGGACAGTTATGCTAGGCTCCTGTCTGCAAGCATAACAGAGTATCATTAGTAGTGTCAGGGATTGGTTCTTGCCTATGAGATAGGTCTCAAGTTGGGGTAGTCATTGGTTGGCCATCCCCTCCGTCTCTGCTCTATCTTTGTCCCCGCACATCTTGTAGGCAGATCACATTTTGGGTCGAAGATTTTGTGGTTGGGTTGCTGTCCTCATCCCTCCACGGGGAGTCCTGCCTGGCTACAGGAAGTGGCCGCTTCAGGATCCATATTCCCCATTGCTAGGAGTCTCGGCTACAGTCCCCTCCATAACCACCCTGGGGTCTCCTACCACATCCAAGATCTCTGGAACATTCTAGAGATGCTCCCCCAGCCCCTTTAATAAGCTCTTTAACTTCAACCTCTGCAATTCAGAAGTAATCAAGGCTACCCACATTATTTGTTGCATTTTTTTCATTATTGCATTCATCAATTGACTGAACATCTAGTCTATGCCTGTTACACCAGGCATAGAGCCTGGCTCATATCAGACTCGTAACCTAGTAGCTCGGGAGCACTAAGGTAAACCCAGGGAAATCACCAAGTGAGTGGCATGTGCCTTCACCTATGCTTTTAACCTAAACCCAGGCTGTGTTGACTCAAACCTAAAGTGTGGGATACTGACAGCTCAGAAGCCACTCACACTAGAGCACCTTGTCCCTAGTCACCAAAACGTAGCTCTGTCTGACCCGACCTCAGTGACCTGGCCCCGCTGCCCTGAGTGGGAAACCCTGTCCCCGAGCCTTTAGAGCTGAGCAGCTGGGCAGCATGGGAGCCAGAGGTGACTTTTTTTTTTTCAATCAGGGGGTGGGGCAGCTATAGACCTGAGCCATGCCCCTGCCGAGCTATGTTAGTCTGCAAGGGCAGGCAGGGACCGCTGTGCCCCTTGGCACAGTGTGTGCAACTCAGTAATTGCCAGAGATGGAGTGGGTGAGTGACCACGTGGGGGCTGTGGACTGCGACTCATTCATATTTAATAAAGCCGGCTGCACGGCCTCCATTCATTTTTGCAATGGATGATGACGACGAAGATGATTCCTCAGGGAGGGCTAGGGGGAGCGAGCATGGAAGAGCCCGACTCTTCTTCCTTCCCAAGGCTCTGGCTTAGAGCACAAACTCTAGAGCAAGGCTCCTGTGTTTTTGGATAGGTGACACAGGGTGGCAGTCACCAAGGTTGATGCTTCTGCTTTCCTCAGGACAGAAGACTTGCTCCTGCTGTCTGTCTCAGAAATAGGGCAGTGGTGTCCATGATAGCCAGGGCAGGTGTGGCTCCAAGTGACAGTTGAGTGGAAGTGGGGGACAAAGGCTCCAGGAGAAGAGGGTGATTACAGCTTGAATTGGAACTGTCTCCCACCAGCTTCCTGTAACTTTATGCACAGGTTTTAATGTTTGGTCCCCGGGTGATGTGCTGTTAACTGTAGTTCAGGAGGTAGAGCCCAGCTCAGGAGAATGGGCAGGTCTTTGGGAGCATATTGTTACTGCCATTTCCCCTTGGCCCTTCTCTGCCCTGACCCACCATGTGGACTGACTTGCTGTGCCACCTGCTCCTACCACCATGAGGGATCGAGCACATGGGACCAAATATGTGCTGACCCCTCTGAAACTGCGAGCCTATATAAGTCCTTCCTTGGTAAATAACTTCTTCTTTCTGATAGGTGTTTTGTCACAGCAAAAGAAGATCTTAAATGTTAGGGCGGAAGCGCCAACGCAGCCAGTCCACAGCTGCCTTCTCCACTCGACAGCAACCGCCAATGGGTAGAAGAGATGCGGGGCCAGAGTGCAGGGTGACACCTCAAGTCCATTCTTTCCTCAGACTCATTCCAAGCTGGGCTCTGGTAAGGGCTACAAACAGGGATGCCCAAAGTGGGCAATGAAACCTCTATCTGACAAGACGAAGTCTCTCAAAGGGTTTGACAGGAGCCATTTTGTTGGTGCTCCAGTGGTCTTCATTTCTTTATCTGTTCAATGGGTGTGCACTTGGTCACATTTACCTCAGTGTTGTGAGGGGTGTGTGGTGTATGTTTTTCTAAGCGATGAATGTGACATTTGCCAGGACGTCCCAGTGTGGGCTAGGGAGATGGATTCGTGACTGCAGCACCTTCTACACAAGCACGAGGAGCCCGTTTTCAGATCCTCAGGAACTCCTGTGAAAGCCAGGCACTGTGGTGCGTGGTGCGTGGTGCGTGGTGCGTGGTGCGTGGTGCGTGGTGCGTGGTGCGTGGTGCGTGGTGCGTGGTGCGTGGTGCGTGGTGCGTGGTGCGTGGTGCGTGGTGCGTGGTGCGTGGTGCGTGGTGCGTGGTGCGTGGTGCGTGGTGCGTGGTGCGTGGTGCGTGGTGCGTGGTGCGTGGTGCGTGGTGCGTGGTGCGTGGTGCGTGGTGCGTGGTGCGTGGTGCGTGGTGCGTGGTGCGTGGTGCGTGGTGCGTGGTGCGTGGTGCGTGGTGCGTGGTGCGTGGTGCGTGGTGCGTGGTGCGTGGTGCGTGGTGCGTGGTGCGTGGTGCGTGGTGCGTGGTGCGTGGTGCGTGGTGCGTGGTGCGTGGTGCGTGGTGCGTGGTGCGTGGTGCGTGGTGCGTGGTGCGTGGTGCGTGGTGCGTGGTGCGTGGTGCGTGGTGCGTGGTGCGTGGTGCGTGGTGCGTGGTGCGTGGTGCGTGGTGCGTGGTGCGTGGTGCGTGGTGCGTGGTGCGTGGTGCGTGGTGCGTGGTGCGTGGTGCGTGCCTATAACCCTAGTGCTAGGAGAGGGGAAAAGCAGAGACGGGCTTGCTTGTCAGTCAGCATAGGCTGAGCTCCAGCCTCCTGAGAGCCCATAGTTCAAGGGTAAGACAGAGTGATAGGAGAAACCTAAACCCTAATAGACCTCTCTAGACTCCACAGGCACACCACACCACACACTCACACACACACACACACACACACACACACACACACACATACACACACACGCACATACACACACGCACACACACACGCACTCACACACACACACGCACACACACCACACCACACACTCATACACACACACACACACACGCACGCACACACACACACCACACCACACACACAGAGAGAGACAGAGAGAAACACACACATAGGCACACATACAGAGAAATACATACACACACACACACACACACGCACACACGCACAGAGAGAGACAAAGAGAGAGAAACACACACATAGGCACACACAGAGAGAAATACATACACACACACACACATATACATACATAGACACAGATACACAGACACACACAGACACACAGACACATACACACTCAAAGACACACAGACACAGACACACATACATAGAGACACAGACACACAAACACTCAGACACACAGACATACACACAGAGAGACATAGACACACACACACACACACAGAGACACACGGACACAGATACAGACACACACAGAGACACACACAGACATACATAGACACACATAAACATGCACACACATAGAGAAATACAGAGAGACACACAGACACACAGACACGCACACACACACACAGAGAGAGAGAGAGAAAGAGAGAGAGAGAGAGAGAGATTTATAACTAAATATCAACTCTAGTCTGAACCTTCTCTGTAGATACAGGAGGAAGGCAGAATGCAAAACTGAGCCAACCAGCATTCTGTCTGTATGTAAGATATGCATATCTTAATTCTAGTACCATGTGACCAGAGCCATCTACACTCAGGGAGACAGAGAAGTATAATCTCAGAGGGAAAGTTCCATGGGGGGGAGAGGGAGGGGAGAGGGAGGGAGAGAGAGGGAGAGGGATTAGGGAAGGATTCCCAGAAGAGGTGCCTTTTGAGCTGAGCCAGGAAGAGTACACAGGATTCCAATAGATTTTAGAGAAGGAAGGAGAGGACCCCACGGGCCAGGGTAACCGTGAACAGAGAAAGGTGTGTTGGCCGAGGACCCCAGACTGCTTACCTTGGCCCTGCCCTCTGTATGACAGAGTTAACGTGCATATGGACCGAAAGAGACGGCTGGCCTGGGCCCATGTCATTTCCTAACAGGTCGGGCTGCCCAAATGAAGGGAGGTGCTGAGAGGCAGGAGAAGCAAGAATATCCAGCCTGCGGCTACGTAGGGAGGGAGACCTCCAGGTCTACTGCCACGGCTGACTCCAGGAGAGGTACTTGGCCCCCAGGTCCAGGAGGAAGAAGAGGTGGCCAGTACCTGGAAGCCTACCCATAGCAGACACAGCCACTGTGGTTTTAAACATCTAGAAACATTAACACCCCAAGTGATCTTACCTTGTATTTATTTATTTTTGGCTTGCTTATCGCTATGTCCAGATTCTTTTTCCTCTGGGAGTGTGCCTTGTACACAATCTTTAAATAATTTTCTTGAATCAACAGAGCTGTCCTCGGTTTGGTCTTCCCCAGGATCTGATGATGGGAGCCATTCAAGCTCTGCTTCAGGCCAACCCTGAGGGCATGTAGTAAATACACACTTTCCTGTGTTTGTTTTCAAGGCTGAGTAACTCCGCAGCACACACAGGGTGGCTCACACAGCACTAATCTCTTTTCTGTCAGTTCTGGAGGCTCCAGGTCCAAGATCAAGGCTGAAGCCCTCTGAGGCCCCTCGTCATCCTACTGACTGAGACGTGCCTCTGTCTTCCCTCCACACGTCACGTCAGAAGGGCACCATCCCTCCCGGATTAGGCCCCAATCTAATGACCACTTTCCCCTTGGTCAACTCTCAAAGACCCTGGCTCAAAACAGTCACATCCTGCAGTATTGAGGGTAGGACTTCAGCATGTGACTTTGGGGATCTGTCCACATCTCCGCCTAAGATTACAAAGACTCAAAATCCATGTCCAGCCTAGGTTGGCTCTTCACAATCCCTTGGCCTGTCTCATACTGTCTCTACCCCGCAGTGTGTGCCCTGTCTGTGCTAGAGACTTCTGCCCCATCACCCACCTCCATCTTAACTCTCCACTATGGACCCCAGAAAGGTCTTTCCTTACACCTCACATTTAATCCAGTTCCTGCCAGACTAAGTAAGGAGTTACTTTATAATTTTTTCTAAAACCAATAGGTTGATAGGTACTGCATGGAATGTGACTTTGGAGCTCAAAAAGAGATATAAAGTCTTAGAAGAGAAGAGTGCTGTATATGGCTAAAATATGTTATATAATACAGATAAAATTTTATGTATGATTAAAATTTTTAATGAAATGCAAAAGCAAGTTACTTGGTTAAATAAATCTAAGAAATATGAAAGGATACGGTGCCCTTAACACACAGAACTTTTTAATGCAAAATATGAAGACAGGAGGAGGAGATACTCCTCCTCAACAGTAAAATGCACAATGTGCAAAGACACGCATAGCTCATTCACAAAAGGACATGTATTATTTCTCAGTACAAGCTCAGCCCATGAGTCAAAGCATAATTTGAATTTACGGGGATAATGATTATTTTGTTGTTTAAAATGGGACTTCACTCTAGCCCAGACTGGTCTTGAACTCATTCGATCCTCCTGCCTCAGTCTTCTAGTCATTACAGGTGAGCCACCTTACACACCACAGACGAGTTTTTAAAAGATCAGTGGTTCTGCCAGTGCTGGGAGAATACAGAGAACTGGGCCCTGCCACACTGTCCCCAGTGCTGGGAGAATACAGAGAACTGGGCCCTGCCACACTGTCCCCAAGCCGAGGTCAAGAGTGGGAGGCCAAAGCTGCCTGTCCATTCTTGGCCTGAAGCTGGTCCCTCAGTGTCCTGGAGGAGGGGGACTTGAATGGGGCAAGGTAGAGACTCTGAACGCAGGCCTGACCATCCCTGGGCATGTGACTTTCCCAAGAGCCTGCAGTCTTAGATGGCACGTACAGCCCAGGCTGGGGGGGGGTCGGCATGGGACTGGGGGGGTAGCTGTGGCTTTTCTGGCCCACTGATGTCATCTGGAAGGGCACGCGGCAGCCAAGGTTCTCCCATCATCCACAAACATGTGTAAATATTGCCGCGGCGTTAATGTAACCAAGGAACTCACTTCCTGTTGTTTCCCTTCAGTGATATTTTCTGCTTGACTGAGTCTGCTTAGCACACTGGAAAGGCCAACTCATCAGTTCTTGTTGTTAATGAAGAGCAGTAATTGTCCGAGTGCGGGGGCCTCCCGACTCGGCTCCGCTGAATAGGATAACAAGTTCCAAAAATGCTAAGTAGTGGTTTCTATAAATGGGCCTCTTTTAATAGGGAAGGCCCCCAAAGAGGATTCATAAAGAAAGCCCTTCTGTGAAGTGGAATTAAAACATTGTGTGTATTTTACAGAGCATGGCAACTAAGTTGAAAACTTCTAGAAATTCTTAAACCATGGACTCCAATAAAAGCTCTCTCATCACCCCCCCTACACACACACACACACTTGGTAAACTTGTGGACTTGTTAAGACGATGCCAGCCTATACAGTAAAATAAGCATAATCTATAACTTCAATGCCAGTCCAATAGAAATCTGGGGCTCATGTAACTGTTACTCCTGGAAGGCAGGCAGCCCTCTGCAAGGTGACCCAAGGATCCAAGTTCCTTTTTCATTTGGTTTTGCCATTTTCAAGTTTGCCTGATTTAGACCTACAGAGAAGGGAGGAGCCCAGAGACAATGCCATCAGTAGGGCTGAAAGGGTATGAATCCCCATTCACAATCATCCAGCCAAAACCTAGCCCCATGGCCAGCCACACAGTCTAGCTGTGTGATAAGGCAGACAAGAAGACAGGTTTTAGAAGGACTATCATGTTATCTTAGTGAACGTGAATGCTGAGAATTGAAGCCCTGGCTTCACTCAGGACGGCATGAACACACTCTGCCCAAATCCAGGCCTCACCTCTACCCTAACCCTCAGCTGAACCCATGTTGGCACCAAGCATGGAGACTAGCATGCCTCTGTCCTGGAGGAGTGCAGGAGTTACATCCTCTGCAGATCCGCTCCTGCCCCACTTATGAATAGGCAACTCTGGGTTAAGCAACGAATAAGAACACCCATTAGCATTTACTGAGTACTGACTGTTTACCAGGCACTGACACTTAGTGGAAGTTTTCCTGTTGCTCCAGAATTACATACCCAAGGCCCATAATTGAAGCCAAATGTTCAAGTTACTTCCTGCAGTAGAGACATGCTTGAAGAGATTAGATCTGACACTCAGTAACAGCCTCCGTTCCCTGTCCATGACCACAACCGTTGACTTCAACTACAAAAGGTTTGAGCCAGAAGGAGGCGGACATGGAGGGAGCATGCAGGTTCATCAGAGGCCAAGCCCGCCCTCCTCTGAGGAAGGTCGCTCATTCCACTCCTCACATGGTAACTTCAAGAAGAGGAGACTGGAATTTCAACTTCCTGTTTGAGCATCTCCACTAGCCAACATACTGGCCTGCCTTTCTATTCACTGAAGTAAGAGAAAGGATATGCCAAAGATATTCTAGTATCTTGAGGGCAACAGGGATGCCTCGGGTGACAGCCATGGTTACACTGTCCTGATGGAACCCCAAAGAATCTCTCCTGGGCAAAGAGGCATGCAGATGCTGCCGGCTATTGGGGTGGGAAGTCGGTTAGGGGTTTGGGGAGGAACTAGAACCACATCCCCCAACATCCACGAACTGGATGCAGGAATGTGGAGGGGAAGAACATAGAATTGCCACAGGACCCCAGAGATGTAATGCAGGCCCCTAATGCATTGACTTTAGGTTGATTGAAAGGGAGATACTCCCTGTGTAGGCCTGAATTAAATAGCCCATTTCTTCATGAGAGTGTCAAGGGGTCAGAAAGGCAGATATCTGCCGTGTTGCGGATGGAGTTATGATACAAGGAATGGCCAGTAGTCTCTAGGAGCTGAGAACATCAGTTCTAGAACTGTAGGAACTTGGTTCACTGTCCTGAGAGAATCAGGTTTTATCAGCAACTCAGTAATGCAGAAGAAGGCCTGGAGCTTTAAGAGTGGTAACTGGCTTCTCAGGAACTTAGAGCTCAACCTCGGCAGTCTCCAAGGAGAGGGCTCGGCTAAGGAATGGCCAAACTCCTGGCCCACAGTAATGTTGAGATAACGAATCTGTGGTTTGCGACAACAGAAGATGGACCTGGTGTCTCTTCAGGCCACAGAAAGGCCTAGCTGTACGGGGGGAGAAGGAGAGAATGCCCACTTTGATTGTGTTTGTGATAGAAGTTTCCAAAAGAACAGAGCTGATATCAAAATGAAATTGTTCTCATATCTGAAAATAGTTAAAGGTCTAGTAATCTGACCAATGATGTCCAAGTAATAGACCAAGTAATCTGCCGGAAATGGAAAGGAGCAGTTTTACATAGTACGGCTAGTGGAGTCAGAGTGGAAACTTACCTCATCCCATATTTATACCGCAGAGAATGTTTCCTCTCAAGTGAACTGATCCCACACACGTATCATCTCATTTAACCCATACAATATCATGGACAGTATAATTACCAATCTCACTGATGAGCCCAGAGAGATTTCACCATTGGGCAGGTGGTAGGCATTGTAGCCAAGACTTGAAGCCAAGGAGTGTGGCTCCAAAAAAGAAGTCACCAAGAGTCACTGTAACACAACTGAACACTCAACTTAATTGATCTTAGCACCTCAACCAGCACTGTAGGAGGCAGCAAAGGCCTAGGGGATGTCAAGGATAGTCATCTTTCCCTAGAGGCAGAGTCCCTGGGCCCTTCTCAAGCTCTTGTGCCTCTGGTGAGTGCAGTTCAGTCGAGGCCAAACTGAAACACCAATGAAATCGTGAGTCAGCTGGAGCAAGGGAAGACTGCCAAGGTCTGTATTCGTTATTACTGCTCTCACTGTTTCTTTGTGGTTTCTTTCTTTCTTTTCTTTTCTTTCCTAATGTTTATTGTTTGATTGACTGATTGATTTTTCAGGCCATATGGAGCCTCCCAAGGGCTAGGCTGGCAGGCACGTGCCACCCCACCTGGCCGGATCTGCACTTCAACGGCATTACCAGCTTCCTTGTTCCCCAGCAAGGATGGATTCCAAGATCTCCACTTCACGGCAGGGTCTGCGGGCCACGGGGACCACAGGACAGAGGTGAAGTAAGCTTGGTCCCTGCCTTGGGAAAAAAAAACCCTACTGATGGGCAGGGACGCAAACGGATGGGGGTTTGGTAGATCAGGAGTGGTGTCTGCAAGCTACTCGGAAGTGCGCAACTGTGCGGAACAGGTGTCCTCTGGGAGTCAGCGCTGTCACCAAACAGCAAGTCTGGTCCACACCTGCTAAGCACGCTCACTCAGCCCTGTAAGAACTTTCTGTATTGCCTCCAGGTGAAGACACCCACTGTTTTGTTCTTATCTGGGGACAAGGTGAGTGGCCTGTCACTGAACACCAAGTTAGAAGTTGGATGACCTCTTGGCAGCACTGAATGGCTCTTCTGATACACCTGGGCAGGGCCTTCGAAGGCATAAAACGAGCTCTCGTTTGTTTCTCACCGTGGGGGTTTAAAAAAGATAACACAGGCCAGCAAACGGCTCAATGGGTAAAGACTGCTGCCAAGACTGACGACTTGAGTTCAATTCCCAGGATCCACCTGGTAGAAAGATTGTCTCTGAACTGTGCACACACCAACACACAAAAAATACACAGATATGATAATATGGAAAAATACTACTGAATATGATTCAGCCTGGAGACCTGAGTTGTATCCCTGGTGCCCATGTAAGAGTAGAAGAAACCAGCCAGCTCCACAAAGTTGTCCTCTGACCCCCGTGCATGTGCCGTGGCATTCATGTGGACACACATACACTGTGGACACAATAATAAGCAAACAAACAAATAACCAAATAAGAGGCTGGAGAAATGAGTCTTGGTTAGGAGGGCTTGCTACTCTTCCTGAAGACTGGCTTTCAGTTCCTAGAGCCTACATCAGGTGGCTCACAACAGCCTGTGACTCTAGCTCCAGGGGATTCTTTTTCCTCCACAGGGATTCACAAACACACGTGCACACGCACACACAGGAACAGATGCATAAATAAAAAATTAAATTTAAACAAAACGTCTGGGTCATCGGTATAACTCAGTGGGTGAACAGATTTGTTGCTAAATCTGATGTCCTGAGTTAGATCTCGGACACACACAGTAGAAGGAGACAACCAATTCTTGGAAGTTATCCTTTGACCTCCACATGTGTGTGAGCGCGCACACACACACACACACACACACACACACACACCAATCAAATCATTTTTTAAAAGTTTAAAAATGTTTTAACTGAAACAAATCAAAAAAGAATATTTTTTAAAAAGTAAGCAAGTGGATCTCACTTCCACCCTACCCTAAACTCCCGGGGTCTCTTGCCTCTGACCACAGTCTCTGTCTAGTCTCCAAAAGACACTTGGCTTGACTGATGACTGCTTATATCGCTTTATTTAAAAATACTTTCAGGCATAGTCTACATTCTTAGGAGCGTTTCATTGTAAAGAAGTGCAGCGTTTTCCTTGACAAAGCTAAAAGAGCAGACTTTTTTTTCAAAGCCTTGTTAAATATTTATTCTACGGCTGGTAATAGTTAGTTAGATCCGCTATGAATGATTGACAAATTCGGAATACCAATGGCTTAAACAGGATAGATCATCTGCTCTCACAGATGGAGTCTGGGGGCCAGTGATCCACGGCTGATACGGAAGCTTGGCCAAGGGGCTCCGTAGGGAGCAGGCTCAGTCAACCTTGGCCCTCCCAAGACTGCATCTCCTCAGCCGCTTGGCCCAAGATGGAGTATAGAGATTCCAGGCTTCCGAACCGAGGAGACAAAGAAGAAATCGTCCCTTCAGCAAGGTTCTAGCAAACCACTACCTGATTTGTCTGCCTACACCTACTGGCTGGAACTGAATCATGTGGTGACATCTAGTTTTAGAGACCAGGACTCTGATCGCTATCCTGAAAATCTGTTTGTCCCTCTGTTTAATCTATTGATATTACTGAGAGGAGCTGATGAAGCACCCTCTAGACTCTACTGCCTACCGGTTCGGTTTAGAGAACCTTTAGTGAAGTTGAATTGAAAGGTGGTGGGAGATAAGACAGTCTTATGTGCAGACATGTCAGAGGACTTGAAACTCTTTAGAAGCCCACAAAGGCCCAGATGAGACCAGACCCCAGAAAATGATGATCTTCTTGTCTGATTCATCTTCCATCATGGTTAGAAGGTCCTCATCTGGGATTCAGTCTATCTGCACATGGAGACTTAAGACTGACCCTGGAAATCTCTGGTCTTCTCAGTTCAGAAGTCTAGTGAGTCTATGGTTCCATATTGGCCACAGCCAAGTGACCAGCTGTCCTTGAACTCAGAAGCAAAGACGAGTCCAAGATCTGAGGTCACTTGTATCTGGACTTCCCTCTGTTGATCCTGGTAGCCCAGAGGTCCTCTGCAGCATCAAGTGTTATGCTTCTGAGCTCGTGAACTGCATGTCAGTGAATACTGCTACCCACATGTGATGATTAATGTAACCATCTTGACTATATTCTAGAATCACCTGGGAGACAAACCTCTATGAAAGAGTTTCTAGGTTGGGTTAATGGAGGTGGAGAGACACACTCTGAATGTGAGCTGCACAGTCCATGAGCTGGGGTCCTGGGCTAAATGAAGAAGAGAAAGAGCTGAGCTTCGTCAGCATTCGTTTCTCTCTAGTCCCTGACCACAAGTGTGATGTGACTGGCTGCCTTAGACTCCAGCCACCTTGCAGCCAGACCACGCTTCCAAACTGAGAGCCAAAAATCCCTCCTCCTTTAAGTTGTTTCTGTCAGGTATTTTGCTGCAGCAAGAAGGCAATAACTAATATAATATACCCCCAGAATGCAACACCACACACACACACACACACACACACATTGAAGAGTGTGTTGGCGGGCTTATGGTTCCAGCAGGATAAGAGTCCATTATGTCAGGGTAGTATAGTAGCAGATATGGTGGAAGGAACAGCTAAGAATTCACATCCCAAACAGCAAGCAGGAAGCAAGGAGAGTAAATGAGTACCGGTGTGAGGTTTTGAAGCCTCCTTCAGCAAGGCTACATTTGCTAAGCCTCCTCAGACAGCGCCACCAAATGTGGACCTAGTATACACTTTTATTCAAACCACTGCAACAGGGAATTCTGGCCTGTGAAGATGTCTGTCTGACGTGTGAGGTTCTTGAGGAACAACGGTATACAGAAGAGTCAGAGGTTAACACTGTGTCCAGTCTTTGGGCAGCTTTGAGGACATTCTATAGAGCCCCACTAACAACACTGTGGTTCCCACGAAGTACTGGGATCCCTCCTCATGACTAGAAAGCTGACTGGGTGGGGAGGACCCAATGTGCAGTTAGACAGACATGTCTCTGAGTGGAGTAGAGGAACATTGTCAAATTCTCTAGAGCCTGAGATTAATTGATGTTAGTTGATTTTAACAGCTATTGAGGGAATTTTCTGGTTAAGGAAGGTGTTAAATTGAGTATTGGAAATGTTCCCGGGCTACACGGAGGTTTGAAATGAATCATGAATGTGTTTCAGTAGGGGGGAAGAGTTAGTAATGGATTTGGAGGAGCAGAATGTGTAGTTCAGGAGGTGTGGGAAGGACTGACCCAAAGCAAACCTATGCTTAATTTTTAAAGTTTTGGATGATTTGTTTTATTTTTATTTATGTGCACGTCTGTTTATGTGCATGCCACATGTGTGCAGGTGCTGAAGGAGGGCAGAAGAGGGCGCCAGATCCCCCTGGAGTTGGAGTTTCAGGCAGTTGTGAGCAGTCAGAGGAGAATGCTGGGAACTAAACTTGGGTCCTCTGAAAAAGCAGCAAGAATATTTAACCACTGAGTAATATCGCCAGTCCCTAATTAAAAAGCAATTAACACAAAAATTACGCCTGTGCCGTCTGTAGACAGCCATGACCCCTGAGTTTGTGCACAGGCTCAGGGTCACAGAGAAATTCAGACAGAACCGCCAGACGGTGAATGCCGCTGTCCGTGGTGCTGAAACGTCTTTCGCTCGTAGCCCAGCCAACAGATGTCCCTCCGTCTGCCAGACGTTAGGGTTTCTATCCAACTTCCCCAGTAATTCTGAACCCGGTGAAGGTTCTAATTTTCTATCTTGATGAAAAATGTATGGTTTACACACTGTCACGGAACAAATAGAATCAGGATTTATTTTCACAACTTACATGGTGTGTTTGGGTTTTTTCCATATGTCTTTGACAGTCCTATCACATTTCTGACAGTTACAATATTTTTTCCTTTCTGGGAAGTTGGGAAGAGGAGGAGAAGATGTTTTCTTGTTTCCTTCACTAAGTCTTGAGAGTAGGACTTTGTACAACCTAGCTGTATGCATATGTGTTTAATGTGTGCTTGTAGGTATGGGTTGTTTGTGTGTATGCTGGGCTGCAGTATGTGTGCATGCCGATGTCAAGTGTTGCCCTATGCATTTGCATATGTATTTGTGATGTGTGGTGGTAGTGTGCAAATGTACCTTAAATAAAAAATTAGCCAATTAGATGTGATTCCAAATCAGATATCATCAATAACAAACCTTTCTCCTCACAATGTCATGCACTGATGTGGGTTGTGCTTGCCAGCAGTTGGGAAGGGTCAAATTGTTCTTCATGCAAATTCCATGTGTTTTCAATTAATCTCACATCTGTGTTTGCAAGTGGGCTGCTTTAATTACATAGGTGAAGAAAATGTCTCACTCCCAATTATTAATGGAGGAGCAATCCTTCACTCGTGCTGCCGAGTCTTCCTCAGTGAGAGTTGTTAAACATGACATCAGTCCCAATCCTTTGACTAATTCCTTTTTCATTATTAGAGCAGATTTACAACTTCGGAGTCAGGGTGTTGAGCTTTTTCTCCCACTAGAAAATTCATCTGTATCCTAGAATCAGCTTGTAGCTCAATGTAAATTCAGTGTAGAATTCAGTCAGTTATTAAGTGGATTTAAGTGGCTGAACCCTGGTGTAATCTGACCAGCAATGCATGAAGGAAAGAGTTGGAGGTGTAAAAAATGTCAAATAGCTTCTCAGATGCATTAAACTATTAATAAAGATAAAACGATCTTTATGTTTGGGGTTTAGAACATCTCTTTTATGATAGCAAGAAGCCACTTTGATTCACGACTCGTTGCTTTCAGGGTCTGGTGTCATTATTCAGAAGGTGTCAGGAAGAAAGGGAGACAAGCTCCTCGCAGGGAGAGAGCCAACGAACAAAGCTGGGAACTTAAGAGTGCTCTGGGTCAGCTGTGCTAGGCAAGGCAACGTGACAATAGGGGGATAAAAACTAAAGTGTCTGTTTTGAGAGCACCCTCTCTGGGGGGGGGGCTCCATTTGGCTTTGAGATATCTTTTTCTGTGGCCCTTCTGGGGTGGTTGTGGTCCAAGGTGGTCTGCCTGAGGCACCTCGGAGAGATGCTGTGCTAGATACATTCCACTGCTTTCATCTACGCCAGTCCCAGTCTTCTTGTTCTGTCCTGCCCTGTATCCAAGTTTGGTCTCTGGATCACATCCCAACCCTCTGACTTCCAATCGGATGGATGGAGCCAATTGGAGGCACTGGGTGGGGAGAGAAAATGGAAGTCAGAGAGCTTGTCCGCTGTTCCTTCCAATGGCTGCTTTCTGGAGTTTGCTGTTCCTCTTCAAGGCTTCCTCTAGTGCTGGCTACCACAGTCTCTTGCCCTCCAGCCTCAGGTGATGCACTCCTTGTCATTCCTGCCCCATCTCATATTGCATCCTGAGCCCTGCCCCCACCCACCTCTGCCTGTGCGCCCATCACTTAGACTCTTCATAGCTGAACTATTTAAGGGGCAGCTGTTTCTTCTGTGGACCCTCCTTGACTCAGAAGAGCCCTCCCCTTGGGATCCTGATGTTTCAGGAGCTGCTTGTACAAGTGGGAGACAGGCAGGATGAGGCAGAGGGGAGCGGGGAGGAGGGAGTCTCAGCACAGCACATTTGTTACGTGAGGATCACTGCTGTATGGCTGCCTCTTGAGGCTTCTCAGGCACATCGGAGTATCCTTCCAATAAGTATCGGTCAGGCAGCTTCCAGGAATCACGGATCAGAGTAGGCAGACCCCTGCCCTCAGAGAGTTTGCAACAGCAGGTTGATCCTGTGTGTTCGACTATTGTGGAGTAGCTCAGACTCTGAAGAACACATAAGAGGCAAGGGACAGGATGGCCAGAGAGTAAGTTTTCCTGGGGGAAGAAACATCCTAACTATGGGCTTAAAGGATGTAAAATGTGTGAGAAAAGATTTGGAGGAAGGACAAGGGGAGACAGCAGCACACACAAACATCCACAGCCAAGGGAGATCTGGGGCGTTTGACAGCTGCAGAGGGCAGATTGCTGAAGTACATAAACAGAGAAGAGGCATTTGAGAAAGCCCTGCAGGGTGGGCAGTGTTACCTCCGCACATCTCCTCTTAGCCTCTGCCCATCCCCCAAGCCCTACAGGACCTTCAGGACCCAGGGGTTCTTGGACACAACCTGGTTTATATCCACACAAGAGCCCATGGTCTGCATTGTGCAGCATGGAAACAGGTCAGAAGAGAAGTGGGCCCTGCAGGTGGGGTGAGATGGGTCCTGGCAGGACAGCAAACCCTACATTTTCCACGTGGGGACATGAGGTCTGGACAGAGTCAGCCCTTACTTGGGATGCAAACAAAACAGCAGTCCAAGGGTAAGGCTACTAAGATCAGGGTGAGAGGGAAAAGCCATGGTCTGTCTGGAAACCACCTCATCCTGGAAGGAAAACTCATGGAGAGGTGCTGCAGGGGCAGACTCTGTGCCCCTGGTCCCTGACAGGTGTCCTTGCCAGCATGGGTTGTCTTGGAACCTAGGAGAGCCTGGCCCTTCGCCCAGATGCACCCTGTGAACCTCTGCCCAGCCCCTCGCTCAGCACAGGTGACTGGAGCTTCCCACTGAAATCATGTGAATATTAAGCTAATCAAAGCCTTGCTTGAGAAGGGATGGGGCCAGGAAGGCGGCCCTAACGAGCTGCGTGTCACTCCCTCCACCCCACGCGTCTTGTGCTGTCCCATTTGTCTGGCTGTAATCTACATTTCAAATGATTACATGGGAAGCTGAAGTGGTAGTGACAAGGATAAACGAAGCTTGTTAAACTAATAGCTGCACTAATGCCCAAATATGTGAACTTCCCGACGCAGGCCGCATCCCAGCCTGGCGGAGCTGTCAGCCCAGCTCCCCCGGGCTCCGCCGCCAGCCGCGGCCACATGATGAATGGCCCTGTCGACCAAACTCATCCGGGGCCCAATTAAACAGGCAGAAATGAACTAGAGCCGTCAGGCAGCCGGGGAGGGGGGACGTGGGATGGGGGAGGCCGAACCAGACACAGAGAGAGGGCTGGGGGAGGGGGGAGTCGAAGCAGAGAGGGGGAGTAGGAGAGAGAGGTACAGTGGGCCAGGGAGGGGGGGGCATAGGAGAGACAGCAGCTTGGGAGCAGAAAGGCAGAGAGTTGAGGAAGAGATGGGAGAGTAGGAAACGAAAGAGAGAGAGACAGACACCAGAGATGGTGTGAGAGGGACACCAAGAGGGCAGAAACCAGAACCCACGGAGATACACAGGCACCCAGAGTGGGAGAGAGACAGTCAGAGACACCCAGAGACATAGCACAGGACAGGTGCCTGAGACACTTAGCCTGGCAGAGAGGACTGAGTCTGGGCTGGAGGAAGGGGGGCAAGCAGAGAATCAGAGAAGAGGGAATAGTCCCCTGGCAAGTCATTGCAGCTCACGGCAGCAGGGAAGTCGTTCTGTCAGAAAATGGCCATTTAATGGTTTGCCGAGCCTGCGACAGATATGTCATGTGAGGCGGCTGGGCAGCCCCAGGGCATTTCGTTTATTAATTACCAGTTTCCAGTAGCTCCCTCTGCCTCACATTCATCATCAGCCCAGCCCCCTGACTGGAGCTGCCCCACCCCCGTGACACCACTGCCAGGCACTTGGTCCCATTTTCCAGAGGAGGAAGACAGAGGCCAAGGCCAGAGAGGAGCAGGTAGAATCCAAGACCCCCCCCAACAGACCAAGCCTCCCTTTCTGCCAGACCCTGGTGATTGTAGGAAACCTGGGACAGGAAGTGGGAGCCCAGTCCCTCCCTAGCCCCAGGCTAGAGGAAGGCTGAAGCCTTACCCCTGGCTCTTTCCTTTTTTAAATACACATTACATTTTCTTGTTTATTTTCGGTCTTGTGCTTTGAGACTGGATCTTCCTATGGAGCCCAGGGCAGCTGGGAACTCTGTTCTCCTGTCTGGCCTCTCAAGCGCTGGGAGTATAAGCACATGCCACAGTGCTCAGCTATACAGCCACAGATATAATCATCTAGTATCTGGATCATAGTCTTACACCTTTTTATGCAACTCAGTTTTGCTGTGTTCTGGTCCACCCCTTCCTTCTCTTGTTTCATCCAGAGTCAGGTAATTAGAAAGCTGCATTCGAGGATGGTATTGAGGGGGAGATAGCTCTGTGGTTAAGAACACTTGCTTGTTCTTCCGAAGGACTCCAGGTTCAATTCCTGTCACCTACGTGGCAGCTCACCACTATCTGTAACTCTAGTTCCAAGGAATCTGATGTCCTAGAGTGGCCTCCACAAGCATCAGGCATGCCCTTGGTACAGACATACATGCAGGAAAGACGCTTTAAATTAAACAAAGAATGTGTAATGATACAGGACCACAAACCCTCAGATGTACCAAAGGCAGGCGCCACTCACCAGGCCATCTGAGAGAGGGAGCTGATAACTTACCTGGCCACCTCTCTCTCCCTCTCAACCTCCATCCACCTTCCAGCTGACCTGAAGTATCACCGGGGAAGGGGACTTCAGGGGAATCTCTCTGTCCTCAGAGGGTTAGTGGATTGCCAGCTGACCCCCTCCACAGCCCTCATTAACCCTTCCCACAGAGAGCTCCAAAAGGAAAGGGGGGTCTTTGTTTTGCACAGAACACTGTTCAGAAATGGGTGCTGCCTCCGCCCCGCCTCCCCCCCCCAGATAAGTGGAGCTGATTCTCCCAGAGGCCCAGGAAAGACACTGTCTAGGCTGCTGAAAGGTAAATGTGAATCTGGGAGAATAGGCTGATATGCCAGCTCTCTAACTGTTCCTGAAGTCTCCAGGTAGCTACACACACACACACACACACACACACACGCACGCACGCACGCACGCACGCACGCACGCACGCACGCACGCATGCACACATGATCCTATGCCCAAAGGCATCACTAGAGCCCTCGTCCAGATATACTGCCCGGCTGTGATGTTGGTAGTAACCCTAGTGAACCACTACCTCCATCCACACCTTCAGCCTCCTCACCTGCCCCCTGACAATCCCCTACTGTGGAAACCTACCATCATCACCTTTGTGCTGACACACCTCTCAGAGCTGGACCCTCAGACACAGCTGAGTTCCACAGTCTTCCCTATCAGAGCCAGGGATCGACCCCAAAGGCAAAGCATCTCTTTCCAGGCTTCCTTCAGCAGGACAGAATTCGCTCGCACGGTATCTGTGGTTCCAACTATTCTCTCCCGTTCTTGCCTTTTGTCAGTGTTGCTTCCACATGCCTCCCTGTGTCCCTGACTCCTCTCTCTGCCTCTGCCTTTCTCTGTGCCCTTCCCCAACCCTTTTCTTCTCCTCCTGACACCTCAGGGTCTCTGTAAACAGGCTGTCTTCTCTGGTGTACCATTCTTTTTCTGGTGATGTCTTAGCAAATCAGATGCCAGAGGAACCCAAAGACAGAAGACAGCCCATGCGTACCAAGAATGGTGTTGGGCACAGCAGCTGGGAGAGTCGGTGTTCTCGGGACTGGGGAGGAGCCTCGGCATCGGATGAGGCACCACATCCAGACCTTCTCAGAGCGCTCTGGTCCAGGGTCCTTGTGACTGTGTATTTGCTTCTGAACCATTACAGTGGTAAAGGTCCTCTTTGTGGGCTCGTGTTAGCAGGCCCAGGACTAGGAGCTTTGGAAACACTGAATATTAGTTCATTTTCTACATCAACAGAATTCATATGCTTCAGATCATTCAGTCCTCGGAGGGAAGGTTGTGGGGACTGGCCTTGTTTGTGGGCATAATGGGTCTCCCCTGCAAAGTGACTTAACTGAGAGAAAGCTAGTACCACCGAACAAGCCGTAGCCGATGAGATCCACTAGCAGAGGAAACGCCCTCAGATGTAAAAATGGGTAAACTTTGGACCACAGAGAGAATAAGCGCGTCCAAGATTACAGAGGGAGCCCGTGGGGAGAAAGTAGTTTTTGTCAGCTCTGATTTATTTCCACTGAAGCTCTGCTCTCGATTTAATTTACCGGGCTGACAGTGAGTTTTGGGACAAGCTTGGCCAACCGTGGTAACTGTTTTCCTCTGGCAACAGTGATTGGTCTAAGGTGTGGTCATGTGATCCACCAGAACCAATCGGGGCATTTCTCTGTCATCACCCTACAGACACTCCCTTTTTTCTACTGAAGGTAAGACTAGCGCTTTCAACAGCTTTCCTTCTTTTCCTTCCTTCCTTCCTTCCTTCCTTCCTTCCTTCCTTCCTTCCTTCCTTCCTTCCTTCCTTCCATTTGTTGCGGGGGCAGTGTTTTATTTTTTTGAGATAGGGTTTCTCTGTGTGGCCACAGCTGTCCTGGAACTTTCTCTGATAGACCAGGTTGACTTCCAACTCAAAGATTCACCTTCTTTTGCTTTCTGAGTTCTGGGACTAAATTCAATCACCTGCATTGAGGAAGCTCACTGAGGTGGGAAATACTGAGGCCAGGACACAAAATAAGTGAACCCAAGAAATTGGGAAGAAAGAGATTCCTGAGCTCTTGGTTTAAGCCTTGATTCAGCCGGTCTGAAGCCAGAGGCATCTCCCGGAGCTGTCCATTCCATTGGCCCAATTATTACTCTATTCTCTGTTGCAGAATATGTTGAAATCCTTTCCCTTGCATCTGAAAAGAGGCACAAAACTACCACAGGGCCTTTTCCTTTGCCAACTTTTTCTGCACAACAGTTGGCACTCGGGGTGCGGGGGGGGGGCTGCTCTAAGCCACGTTGGGTACCGTGCCCAGATGCACGTTGTCTTGTCACTGGAGAAGAAAGCTTGATTACAGGACTCTGTGTCTCTGTGTGCCTCTCTTGTGATGTCTTATTAAGGCATTGGGACAAAGGAAATCTGACCACTCTGCCCCTTCTCTGAGCTCAACAGTGGCTAAAGGTTTTGAGCATTATAGGAACGCTGATTGACTGACTGAGATTGTGTGTACCTGTTCACGCATGCAAGGTGTCTCACTGACCTCGCCGCTTGGCACTTCGGCTAGGCTGTCTGACCGACTCACAAGCCCCAGGGATCTGTTTGCATCTTCACTACTGTGTTGGGATTACAGTTGTGTACTACCAGGCCAGGCTCTTTATGTGGGCACTGGAGATCGGAACTCAGGACTTTGTGCCAATACAGTGAGAACTTTACCAATGGAGGCATCTCCCTAACTTCTGTCTCCAGAAAGGATGGAGGTGGATTTCACAGTCAGGGACTCCAGTTACACCATTCTCCTGTCTCAGAGTCTTCAGTGACCCCTCACTGCCAAGGGAATCATGGATTCACCCTCCAGGCCTCCCTCAGTGCTCAGTAGTCCCAAGAAGTTTCCCTTGCCAGCTTTCTGTGACATAGTCTGTTCCCTTCATTTCCTTAGCTTATGTGCTCAGAATTTTATATTATTCTCCAGTGACGTTTATTGCACTTTATAATCTAATGTTTATTGTCATGAATATTTGATTGATATTTATATCATCTGATCAGAACATATGCTCCCTAAAGGCTGAGATTTGTGTGTATATGTGTACATGTGTGTGAGTATACACACACACACACACACACGTGTCTGTCTGTCTGTCTGTATGTATGTACGTATGTATGTATGTACGTATGTATGCATATACATATGCACATGTATGGGGGCCAGAGGTAGTGTCTTCTCCAATTGTTCTTCACTTCTGTTTTTGTGACAAGGTCTCTCACTGAACCTGGAGTCCACTGATTCAGCTAAACTGGCTGACAAGCAAGCCCCAGATATCCCCCTGCCTCTGACTCTCTAGTGCTGGGTTTACAAGAGCATGCCGCCATGCCAGGATTCTACGAAGAAGCTGGGAATCCAACTCATGTCCTCACAGTTATGTAGCAAACACTTTCCTGGCTGAGCCACCTTGCTGGGCTAGAAGGTATAGCTAGAAGCATGTCTGAAATGTCAGTCGCTGTGAGCAGACAGGGCCCTGGTAGAACCAGTGGCTGAGTAGGTATACAGATGAATGAGTAAGGGAATGGATGCATAGCTCTCCTAGGCCCTTACTAACTGAGCACCTGCTAGGACCAGAGACTCTGTGCCCTCTCATTGTTTCTAGGATACAGTCACTGTGAGTAGCCAGTGACTGATGATCTTACCCATCAGCAAGTGCACAATTGACAGCCATTCCCTGATTTTACTGATGACTATCTAAGGAACCAGGAAGCTGGAGCACCAATTCAAGCTAGACCAAGAACTAAAATATTTCAATAGCCAGAGAGAACACTTCCTAGTCCAGGCACACTGGGGCTACAGAAAGGCTGAACAAGCCCCTTGCTCTTAGAGAGTACATGTACATTTTTCCTGAGTTGTTCTGACCCGTCACCTCTCCAATGGACTATGACATCGTTCTCAAATTTTATTACTACAAGATGGGTGTCCTCAGCTCCTCAGTAAACAGCATTACGCAGGCCCCATGCACACGCATGCAAATCCAGAGTGGACAATAACCCCAGGCATGGCGGAGTGTTTGATGGGATGACGGCGGGAAGGCAAGCCAGGAGCCAGCTTTAAAAACAATATTTATTTATTACAATTGGCCGAGCAATGGAGAGAATTGCCACTTAGATAGGACTTTACATTTGCGGAGCATTTTGTAATCAGCACAATTTCTCCTGACAACTTTTGAGGACAAGTTCTTTCTGTCTTTCCCTTTTGCAGGGAGGAAGTGGGGGGAGGGAAATGTTATGCTTTCAGCTATGCAGAGCACACACTGAGTGAACTCTGGCCTGCTGGAACAGAAGCATCTTTTTCTCACGTGGACTATGTCTGGGCTCTTGTTTACATACAGAGCCTTAATTAGAGTCTGGGTTCTGTTTCACTGCTGGTTTCCCTGGGAGTGCATTTCTTTGTCCCACACAGAGAAGAAAACAATGTGTCCTCATACACTGTTTCTTTTTATCACTTTCCTTGGCCACCTATCTTTTGAAACATCATGCAAGTAGTACAAGTGAGGTTAAGCAAGGTAATGCTGCTATAACAAATAATGTCAGGTTTCAATGCCTTCAAACAACAAAATTTTATTTCTATCTCAAGCCACAGGTTCACTGTCAGTTAGCAGTGTAGGTGCTACTAATTGTGTTCTGAGACCCAGGCAGATGGAATAGCTTCCATCTCATCTATCCAGTGCTCTGTGTAGAAGCAACATATCTCATTTCAGGGATGACTTTGGAATAGCCATACAACACCCAAGAAGGGTAATATGTCTGCCCAAAGGAGTTGAGGACTAGAAATGATTGGTAACTCACACTAATAACTACCGTGGGCATTAAATTTCATCCTATGCCAAAAGGAAAAAAAATTAAAGCTGTTTTTTCCTTAAGTCTGGGAAAATACCAATTCTATGAATAGAAAGAAGTTAGACTGCTGATTGTACATTTTTCGAAAGCCATAGAAATGAGAGAGGGAGGAAAGGAAGAAGGAAGGAAAAATGGAAGTGAGGAAGGAAGGAAGGAAGGAAAGAGAAAGAAAAACTTAAACCTTTGCAAAGACTAGATTTTTTTCCAAAATCAAGAGATATTAAAGAGAAAAGGCCTAAATAACACAATAGGACAAGAAAAATAAATAAAAAGTATACAGATTGAAAAAATAAAGTTGTCTCTACCTGTAGCTGACAGGACTTTGCACATAGGAGAACCTAAAAATACACAGAACAATGAAACAGACCTACTGGGAAGGATATATGAATTTAAATTCTCACCAAATACCGAGTCAATAGAAAAGTCAATTGCATTCTACACACAAACAGTTTTAAAATGAAGTTAAAGTAAATACCATTTATAACAGCATTCAGAAACACAAAACACTCCCTGGGGCTTTGTGGATGTCCCCAGCTGTGCAGAGCTGGCCCCACCCCTTGCCCCTGGGAAGCACAATAGAGGTGTCCCTGGTTTAGGGGATTACAGGTGCGCTGTCCATAGGAAGTGAACACGGGCAAGCTGGTCCTACCCCTTGTTGGCCATTTGGTGGCATGGGTTCTGGAGAGATGCCACACCACCCCTGCTCTTTGCTGCCTGCAGGAGGCGGGAAAGCAGCCCCACACTTTGCTAGGGCAGCACGGTAAAGCTGGACCTGGTAATATGGGCAGAGTGAGCGAGAGCTGGTCCCGCCCCTAGCCTAGGTACCTGTGGCTTGAACACTGGAGAGCTGCCAGGCTGACTCAGCTACACCCAGGCCCAGATCCAGGGCTTTGAGTTGACCCACCCGACGTCTACCCCACATACAGACTGCTGGAGTTTGAGAGGGGACTGGTCCTCCAGAACCAAAGCCACAGATCTTCGTGGCTCACAGCAACAGGGTATCCGAGAGGAGACCAGTGAGGATCCAGTATTGATGGTGGAGCCGAAGCCAGAGGCCTCGAACCAGACCAGTGACTCATTGCAGTGAACATTTGCAAGCAAAGCTGTTGGGGCAAAAGAATATACTGTGGGACACCTGTCACATGACGCAGCTGTCACAGCAAGATTGTTTTAAAAAAGAAACACAAAATACTCATGTGTGGATGTAATAAAACAGGGTGACGCTTCTACACTGAAATCATGAAACAGTGCCTGGAAGAAATGTGCTTTTTAATTACCAACTAAAATGGAATAACTTAAAATTTAAAATTCATGTGATGGAAGACTCAATATTGTGATGATATCCATCATCCTGAAACTAATCTAAAGAGCAAAAAAATCATCTAAATCATAAAGATCCTTGCATTTTATTTGAAAGCAAGTGTTGTGGTTTGCATCTTTAATACCAGCTCTTGGGAGGCAGAGGAAGGCAGGGCTCTGTGAGTTCGAGGCCAGCCTCATTACCTAGTGAGTTGCAGGCTAGCCAGGAATACATAATAAGGCCCTCTCTCAAACAAAGGGCAAATAATAGTCAAAAGAATTTTAAAAATCAATTAGAAAATGAGAAGGCAGAGGCGGCCAAACTTCATGACTTAATATTAGCCACAACAATCAAAACAATGCGACTGTGATAGAAACAGTGGAAACTACATCAGTAGAACAGAATGGTGGGTCTAGACACAGTGCCATACGTATATTATCAGTCGGTGTTGGACAGAGATGCTAGCCAATTAGAAGAGAAAGGAAAATGGTCTGCAATGATGGCCATCTAGACGAGGGACAAGGATCCTGCGCCCCATTTCACCCCATACACAAGCGCTAATGCAAGACGGGGCACAGACCTGAAAACATGAATACAGTGAGACCGTTTAAAGAAAATGGAGAATATGTTTATGACCTCTAGGTAAGCAGAGGCTTCTTAGGACACATAAAACAAATTATAAAAGGGGAAAAAGAATTAATTATAAAAATAGAAGCTTCTCTTATCCAAAAGTATCAAGGGCTGGAGAGTTGGATCGGCAGATCTTTTATCATTGCTCTATTGCTGTGAAGAGACACCATGGCCGAGGCAGTTCTTATAGAAGAAAGCATTGAACTGAGGGCGGGCTTACAATTTCAGAGGACAGACTGTTATCATCATGGCAGGGAGCACAGTGGCATGCAGGCAGACAGGACACTGAGTGCTTTAAATCCAGCAGGCAGAGGTGGGGAGAGGAGAGAGACAGAGAGAGACAGAGAGGGAGATAGAGACTAGGTAGGCCTGGCATGGGTTTTGGAAGCCTTCGGTTGGGGATTTAGCTCAGTGGTAGAGCACTTGTCTACCAAGCGCAAGGCCCTGGGTTCAGTCCACAGCTCTGAAAAAAAAAAAGATACCAGAAAGGAAACCTCAAAGCCCACCCCTAGGGACAACACCTGCTTAGCATGTGCACTGTCCTGGGGTCAATGTCCAACACCAGATAACAACAGACATGATTTCTAACAAAAAAAGGTAAAAATCCTGAACAGATAGTTTACAAAGCAGATCTATTTATAAGTGGCAAAGACATACCCCCCAAAGACACTTGGCATTAGTTATCATAAAAATGCACATCACAACCGCAATGAGCCGTCTCTCCATACTGTTTAGGATGGCTGGAACGACGGACGGCGGGCAGCAGCAAATGCTGAGAAGGATGTGGGCAAGTGTGTTCTGTGCACTCTGCCGTTCGCGGCGTCACGCGGTACAACCGCTTTTGAAAACTCTTTTTACAGTTTCTTGAAAACCTCAGCACATATCTTCCCAGCAACACCATTTCTAGGTATCCATCCAAGAAAAATTAAAATCTGTTCACAAAAAAAAAAAAAAAGCTGATTAAAAACAACTGTCACAGATTTGTACCCACAACGGTTAAAAGCAGAAAACAATCGAGTAGCTAGTGAACCCGTGGAATATCACTGAACAATGCAAAGGATTGGGCCACAGTGATGGGCACGCAGGACGAATCTCAAACCATGCTACAAAAGGAAGAAGCCAGACACAGATAGTGAGTAGTCTCCGATGCTATTCTAAAATGGGCAAGCCTCGGAGGGGTGGCCTTGTAGAAAAGGCTGTCTTAATGTGCTTCCATGCCACTAGTGGAACACACACTTACAGTGTAAGCAGCTTGCTACACGCAGATTACACCTCGTGGGTGACACCCACCTGCAGGGAAGCTGGGCAAGCGTGTCCCTGAGACGCTCTGAATCAAGTCGTGGGTCTATCACTGAAGGGAAACAGCGGGTGTCAGGCTGGCAACAGTGCACACACCCTCGGGTGTCCGAGCTTGCTCTCAGAGCATGGAGCCCTTACTCCTCCGGTCCTCACAGTGACTGGGAATGTCTTTATTCTATACATGAAGGGTCTCTCTGACATCGAGTATTAAAACTCGGGCCCATAGCATGAAGACTTGCTGAAAGGAATAGAAACTGCTGAGTCTTTGAAGGCACGAAAATCCCAGAATTGATTACAAACTCCTGAATTTCCCCAAACAAGGCCGCTCCAGGTGACTCCGTGTGTGGACGAGTAGTGTCTGCATCCAAGAGTAGAAAATGTCCTTCTGGAGGCAGCCCCTCCTTCCTCAGAGACCCCCCCAAGAAAGAGCCCAATGAGGAAGATGTGGTTGCCAGTGCCCCCATCCCACAGAGACTGAAGCCGGGATGGGTCACATGACTAGTGTCGCACAGTCACAGAGGGCAGATGGTGGGAGAGTTTCCTGCTCTCTCCTGGTTACTCAGCCTGTCCCCATTTAAATGGCAAGTTGGAGGCAGTGTGGCTCAGTGAGTAAGAACGGAGACTCTAGAGCTCACACCTTCAACTGCTGGAGAGCCTTGGGAAGGAGAACCATCCTGGGCTTCAGTTTCCCTTCGATAACATGGAGGTGACTGTACAGTGGCAGCCAGCTATCTCTCAAGATGACAGTGAGAACCACAGTAAGTAGGGTGAGAGTGGGGTGGGAGGTTTAGTCATAGGACCCAGGACCAAGGAACTTGACACCGCCAGAAGCTCACATCCTACAAGACCAAAAACATCTGGATCAAGTGTGATGTTTGCCACCCCAAGGAGGGCTGGGGGCCTAATTAAAATTGCTGCTCTGTTTGCGTTATCAGCTGTCAGGGTTTTTTTTTTTTTTTTTTGTCTTCCCACAGAGCAAAGATTTTTCTTATCAAAAATCTATCTGCTAAAATGCTAATGATCGCTAGTGATTAGAAAATGCTGCTCAAATCTTGAAGGTTCCCAGTGGGCCTCTCAGACATGGCTTATAACTCGTCAGCTGAAGAGACGCTCTCAACAAATCAAACTTTGCTGTGTATAACCAAAAAAAAAAAAATGGGGAGAGAGAGAGAGAAAGATTTCATTTCCTTAACGCTTCACCGTTCGGGGTCCAGGAGGGACTTTCCAGTTAAGTGACAGAGACCACATTACTAGTTATGGAGTTGTTTCTAATAGAAATCTCCCAAGGCAAGTGAGTTATTCTCAGATAGTACCCCCAAACACCCACTGAAGCCTGCTTGGTTTATCTTAATTTCAGTGAGCTCATTTTTGGTTTGGTCAAACAGAGGAGTGTGCGGTCCACTTACCTCAACTGACTTAAGCCTTTGTTTTCCATTTTCTTCACACTCTACCTCCTCTTCAACAGTGATCTGCAGGTTGTGTCCCTCGGTGTCCCCTGTGATCCCCATAGTCAGATCTGAGTAGGTGTGGCCTGCTGGGTTGGGTCCATAGAGGCCTAGTAGGAGCCGATGAGAAGACTCAGCCTTTACTACCAAACCTAACCACCTGAGTTTAGTCCCTGGAACACTCATGGTAAAAGGAGAAAGCTGAGTCTCACAAGTCGTCCCCCATTACACAGAGGTAGACAGACAGACAGACACATTAATTGATTGATTGGCTAATTAGTTAATTAATTAGTTTTTAGTTAATTAATGGTGCCCCAGCAGAACCAGATGGGCTAATGATGTGGTAGGCTAGCTCACCCTGTATTCCTGGCTGCCACACATTGGCACTGTCTTGAGATACCTCCCACACTGCTTGTTTCACCCCTGTGGCCTTCTGGAACTACCAGGATATACAGAGCTGAACTGTGCTGAAGAGCTGGTCAGGACCCAGAAGTTTGGTGTCCACCTACGTAGTGACATCAGGCCAGTATAGCTGGAAGGCACTCAGTCGTCTGCAGTCAGCAGACAGGCTGGGTCTGCTTTGTCTCAGCTCCTCATTACCCATTCAGTCGAGAAATGTAACTGAGCCTCTGTCACGTGCCATGAACTGTGTTGGAAGTCAGTGATCCAGAGGTGAGCAGATGTTCTTGCCTCCCCCACCCCCACCCCTCCAAGATTACAGTCTGGTGAATGTGGAAACAACCAGACCAATGAAGTAAACAAATCAGTTACATAGTTGCAATCTCAGATTAGTGTCTTGACGGAAACAAACAGTAGCTTTAGCAATGTGTCTTAAAGTCTGAGCCAAGTGTCTCAGGGGTTCCTGGGCACATGGCCAGAGTGCAAGTTCAACTCGGACCTACTGGGTCAGAAATTCTGGGAGTGAGGCCCAGTAACTTGCACTTTACCAAGGCCTTGGGAGGCCTAGACACATGATTGAGTTTGAGGTCCTGGTGATAGCATGTTGGGTGGTGTCTGAGTGTTCTAGTGCTGTGGAAAGACACCGTGACCAAGGCATCTTATAGAAGAAAACATTTCATTGGGGCTGCCTTATAGTTTCAAAGCGTTAGTCCACTATCATCATCGTGGCAGGCATGGTGGCAGACAGGCAGGCAGGCAAACTGGTGCTGGAGAAACAGCTGAACACTTACATCCTGATCTGCAAGCAGAGAGGGTGGGAAGGGAAGGCTGGGACAACTGTGTGCCTTCTGAAACATCATCTCCAGTGACGCACTACCTCCAACAAGGCCACATCTTCTAATCCTTCTAAACCTTCTCAAATAGTGCCACTCCCTGACTACTGAGTATTCAAATATATGAAGTATTCAAATATATGAGGCCCCCTACGGGGACCATTTTTTTTTTACCACACATGGTGAGGAACTGCATACGCAGCAGCATACAGTGAGGCTCTCGAATGAAGAAGATGCCTGAGGAAAATAGCCCTACTGTAAGGATTTGGGCCTCGGTTTCCTTAGCTGTGGACTGAAACTCCCATAGTAGGGTTGTGATTACTACTCCCTGGGAAAAGGGCTTAGCAGGGACTCTGATCAAGTGTGAGCTTTTGGTAATAATTATTCTAGTCAAGAGCAGCAGCAGGTATCTGTAGCCATAGTCCAGGGTTGGCAGAGGCAGGAAGCTTGCCAGAGCCCCTGACTAGCTGGTCTAATCCAGTTAGTGAGCTCCAGGTTTCATGAGAGACCAAAAAACCCAGACGAAGCACAATAGAGGAAGATAGTGAACATATACCCCAGACCGACACATGCTCGTGTGTACGCACGCACACCTAAGTGCACACATACACCAAAAAAGTCTTGTTTTTAAGTATTGTGGTCACTCAGGGTCCCTCAGACTAAGAAAATTTTGGGGAGAAGCCCATGCCAGCACCCAGGGTCTATATTGCAGTGCTCATGGAGACCAGACCATAGCAACGAAGCAGTCAAGGGTCCGTCCATGGAACAATGGGGACATTTCTAACTCGCTGTATTTTATTCTATATAGAGAAACCCAAAGCTCCAGAGATTGCGTGTCTTTCCTTTTAAATGAGTTAATTTTATTTTATTTTTGATAGAGGGTCTCACTATAGAACTCAGATTGCCCTTGAATTTGTCACTTTCCCACTCTGTATTTGAACTCACGATCAACCCGCTTCAGTCTCCCAGGAGTTCGGTGTGCATAGGTGTGTGACATCATGTCTGAACCTTTATGCAGTTTTAAAGTAGCACAGTTCCCAGTGGGCTGTCCCACCAAGATGATGGGGGACACTTCCATCTTTAGCAAAAAGGTTTTCCTCTCTCCAACTAGCCAACAAACACACTGTGAGTCCTTCCCAAGAGCTTAAGTGCTCAGTCCCTGACCTCAGGGGCCTGTGACCTGGCTGTGGGATATAAGACCAAGAAACATCTACTCAGAGACACACCAGGTGCTCAAGGAAGAGGCAGGGAAATTGACTCCTTCTTAGGGCCTCAGGAGACCCGCCTGGATCCACCTTCCCTTGGGAACATTCATTATGTCTTTCAGGAGCTTCCAAGTCTAAATAGTTTATTATTTTCCCTTGCACCATATTGCTCTTGGGATTCTAAATCAAAACTTTCAGTTTCTAGAAAGCCTTACTTCTTGAGCAAAAGGAAAAGCGACTCTAGGTCAGATTAACCTCTCTGCCTGCCCTTTTAGGAGGGGATGGTGAGATCAGAGAGGTGCCCCCACTGTGTTCCAGATGAGGCATTCCTTAGGAACCTTCTATACCAGGGCTGTCACCGACAGAGTGGAGCCTAGCAGCCAGCGAAAGGGGGGACATTGAAGAGGCTCTATAGTGTCAGGACCTCAGCTCTGTGGTCTTGGGTGGACAAGCTGGACGGGAGGAAGCTTGTGGGCAACACTGAACTTTTCGCCAGAGGCTCCTGGGTCTCCAGTGATGGGGTTTTGGGGGGTCGATGTTTTTTGTTTTTTGCTGTTGCTTATTATTAATACCAGTTTTGGGTTCCTGCATCAAGATTCTGAACCACCTGCTAAAAGCTGCCTCCAAAGGAGCCAAGAAAAGCCCAGAATCTTCTAAAGCACCTTCCTAATCACCTTGTTTTGTCACATCTTTTTGTTTCATTTTTTTAAAGGGAGTCGGGGGAGAGGATCTCACATAGTCCAGGCTAGCCTGGAACTCCCTGTGTAGTAGAGGATGACCTTAAACTTCTGATCTTCTTGACTCCAGAGTGTTGGGACCAATGGACAGCTACATCCAAAACATGAGTTCTGTGCCTCTCGGTCCAGGAGCTGTTGGGGAGCGTGCTGCATTCCCTGGTTTGGACCTGCTATTGCCTATCTGTTCCCTCAACTGAACCACATCTGGTGTGTGCTCCTGCAGAGTCTCCACCGCTTTAATCCATAAAGATTCCTGGCTCTTGCCTGGGTCTTCTGGCCTGAGCTGTGATAAGTCAGTTCCCTCCTCCCGAGTCTGCCCCAAGGAGGACAGAATTCTAGGTAACCTGGGGAAACTGCCACATCTAACATCCCTGTAAAAGTTAGGGAGATGCAGAAAGCTGGTGGGAAAACCACAGAGTGGCGGGCTTGGCTAATGAAAATCACACTGCTTGGAATCAATGAAGTGAGCTAAGGTCAGTCAATCGCCCAAGTAAAGCCTTTATCTGCATCAGTATCATGTGTCAGACTGGTTGGTGATAAGTTTAATTTGACGATGCCACAGAGCTCTCTCATTCAGGCCTCTGAGTTACAATGTAACTTTGCCAACCATTCCCGGTTATCAGTAGGGGGAGGATATATCCCTGTAAAAATGTTTTTCTAGGGTCACTGACATGCTTCAGCAGGTAAAGGTGCCTGCCACCAAACCTTGTGACCTGAGTTTGATCCCCAGAACCCCCAGGATAGAGGGCAAGAACTACTGTCCTCTGACCTTCACACGTGCCTATGCAATATACATACGAAAGAAAGGAAGAAATGTAAACAATAAAAATTTGCAGCCGGGCAGTGGTGGCGCACGCCTTTAATCCCAGCACTTGGGAGGCAAAGGCAGGCGGATTTCTGAGTTCGAGGCCAGCCTGGTCTACAAAGTGAGTTCCAGGACAGCCAGGGCTATACAGAGAAACCCTGTCTCAAAAAAGCAAAAAAAAAAAAAAAATTTGCCTTGGACAGGTGTCAGGACCTGTGTTGACCTTGGAAGATTCTCATGTTAAAGGATAGCAAATCTGGGAGTGTCTGGACATGCCCTTAATCACAGTACTCACAAGAGGCAGAGACAGACAAATCTCCATGAGTTCAAAGCCAGCTTGGTCTACATAGCAAGTTCCAGGCCAGCCAGGATTATACACTGAGATACTCCCAAAAAAGAGAGAAAGGAAGGAAAAAAGGAAGAAAGGAAGGGAGGGAGAGAGGGAGGAAGGGAGAGAGGGAAGGAAGGACAGAGAGGGAGGAAGGAAGGAAAGAAAGGATAGAGAGAGGGAGGGAAGGAAGGATAGAGAGAGGGAGGGAAGGAAGGATAGAGAGAGGGAGGGAAGGAAGGAGAGAGGGAGGGATGGAAGGAAGGAAGCAGAAAGGGATGGAGGGAAGGAGGAGGAAGGAAGGAAGGAAGGAAGGACAGACCACCACAGTCAGGACAAGCTAAAAAGGAATCCCACTTCTGCAGCAATGTCCACTCAGCCCCTTCCTGAAGCTTTCTGGGCATGGTAAGCTCATTGCTTACAAGAACCCCTAAAACCAGAGCACTGCAGGTTGCACTGTTCACTCTTAGGTGGAGTCCCTTCTGCCTTTGTGGCTTGCAACTTGCGTCTACTTTTGTTGATCTGAGAAGTTGGAGAAAAGGTGTCTTGCTATTGCTTTCCAATGGCAGACCCAATATTTTAAGACACTGGGATGCACTATGGTCCAGAGCTATGGACCTGGTGCCTAGGGATAAAATTCTGGTTCTACCTCTCTCTTGGCTATCGTTACCTTGAGGGAGTTACACAATCTCTCCTTACCAGTCACACTAATGAAAATCTGGGGCACTACTCTTCCAGGTCCTTGAGAAAATCAATGAGCCACCACTCCTGAGCACCTAAAAGATCACACCTCCCACTAGTGTGAACTGCTGCTATTTCCACTTGCCTCCCAGGCTAGATATTCTTCCCCCTCTCCCCTGAAAGATGGCTCAAGCCTCCTTCCTGTTTCTCAGCTACAAGACACCATCAGGTCTGGTTCTAAACATGGGGAGTTATCTCCCAGAAAAGACTGAGTGAAACTGCTTCGCCCGAGGTGACTTATCAGTAAATACTTAAATGATGGCTCCAGGCGCTTCTGTAACTATTCCAAAACAGGAATGAGAAACTGTTTGATGACAGACGTGTCCCAAACCAAACTGACTCTTGAATAACTTGGCTGTGTACCTAAGTGAAATGTCTTAAATAAAGATTAGGCATGTGTGCAGAAGACTGCTCTAATTACTCAGCTGCTACAGACACTCTCCCTTCTTTGGAGACTCGAAGAGTCTCTGCTCCCAGTCCCCCCCAGGTATTGCGCTTCACGGTGATGAATGGGAACCAATTCTTGGAATAAAAATGCTACTTCCTCGGGGCTGCTGCAGCAGCGGGAACCTTGTTGGCTGCTGTTTGAAATGCACACTCCTGGCAAGGAGACCCATCACTGCCTCTGAGAACACCCTCAGCTCAGCCCTAAGACTCTCCAAGGACCCCGGAGCTTTTCGCTGGCAGGAGTTTCAGGAGCACCAGGGACTGCTCCTGGGTCGTAGGCAAGGTTGCAGCTCCCACTACAGCTGTTAGAGGCTCAGAAGCTTTTCCTTGGCCAGTCAACCATGGTGTCTAGGAAAACCCCAAAAGCAACAAATGTTTCTCTTTCCTCCTCTGCTGGCCCGCGCCTTTTCTGGATTGGGGCTGTGGTCGTTTGAGTGTGACTGTATTCCACTGGGGCTGTCATGCATTATCTCATTAGACTCCTGGTGCCAGTCTGAGCTTGTCAAGTTTATTCCCACTGTACAGATAAAGCAGTTGAGACTTGGGTCTCAACTGGATTGCTCACAATTATATCAGTTCTCGCTTCTCCGAGCTCTGTAGAGAAAGAGTGGCTGAATTAGTTTCACCAATAAAATTGGAGTAGAAATGAGGCGGGTCACTTTAAAAGCCAGGAAGTATCGTCCGCTCTCTGTGCATTGCTCTGGTCACCAGAGAAGCAGCAAACCGATCCCCAGTTTACCACCTATGAATAACTGTGCCAGTCAACCCTAACTGAAGAGCACACAGCCAGCCGTCATTTCCCACCACGTAGATTTCAGAGCTGGTACCACAGCACAGCCTATACTATCCTGACGGGTACAAAATACTGCCAAGGTTATGTGGCTGGAATTTGAAGGCGCGTTTGCCTGATTTTAAAGTTTATGCTTCAGGTATTACTTATTACCTTGTCTCCCCCTTTCCTCACTCTCTGGCTCTCTGCCCCAGCCTGCTGATTGGATAACCACACTCCAGGTTCCACTTTATCCAGGGGAAATGTCCCTGGGTTCTCTTGGGCCCTTTGCCCCTCCCCCCTCCTGTCTGGAAAGACTCTCCCCCTAAAGCTCTGACTTTACTGGGCTCTTCATGCTATTAAAACTACTCTATGAGCTGGGAGTGGTGGCGCACGCCTTTAATTCTCAGCACTCCGGAGGCAGAGGCAGGCAAATCTCTGAGTTTGAGGCCAGCTTTGACTATACAGTGAGTTCCAGGATAGCCAAGGCTATCAGGCTTATCAAGGCTATACGGCTTATCAAGGCTATACAGAGAATCCCTGTCTCAAAACAAAACAAAACAATAACAACAGCTACTACTTTATGTCTGGGCCTGGTAGTGTAGGTACAGTATTCCTGGAAAACTCAAACCAGATGACCACAAAGTCAAGGCCTGTTTGGAATACAAAGTGAGTTCAAAACCATCTCTGGGCAACTTGTAACCTGGGCAACTTAACAAGACTCTGCTCAAAATCAAACAATATAAATAAACAAATAAGTAACATTTAATGGTAGAGCACGAACCTGGTCTATGCACGGCCCTGGGTTTGATTCCCAGTACTTCAAACAAAACAAAGCACTCCCTGTCTCCCTGGTGCCTTCAGAAGAAAGGGCTGGTGCTCTCACCAACTGTGAACAGGTTTCTGCTTCCTGTCCCATCGGTTCTGCATGGGCCTTGACATATAAAAACATTTAGGGCCAACAAAACCGTTCAGTGGGTAAAGGTGCTTGTCACCAAGCCTGACAACCCGAGTTCAATTCCCAGAACCCACAGGGTAGAAGGTGAGAACCAACTCCTGCAAGTTGCCCTCTGACCTCTACATTTGTGTACACAGATGAGTGTGCACACACAGAGAATAAGGATCTTTATAAAAGAGGAAACAAAAATTCAATTACCCAGACCTCACAGACCCCTGTATGTAGACAGTGACCTCTCTCTGACTCTTCCACCGTTTACATTAGTCACACACATTCATGTTCAAGCATGAACACACACACACACACACACACACACACATGTGCATTCCTTCATTCCCCAGACATCTGTCCCCCTCCATCACAGCATGGGTCACTCTGTGCCATCCTTGTCTGAACATACTGCCCCCCCCAACACTGAAACACTCAGAATAGGACCAAACCAGATGCCTTTCTATGTTCCAAGAGACTCCTCAAAGCCTGAGCCAGAAGAGGGCTTCTTACATTGCAAAATACCAGCCACCCCAAACCACAAAGAACAAAATGATCTGTGTGCGTGTGTGTGTGTCTCTGGGTGTGTGTCTTGTGTACTAGTCTGTGTGTGTGTTTGTGTGTGTGTCTTTGTATATATGTCTGTCTGTGTCTGTGTTTGTGTATATGTGCGTGTATGTGTGTCTGTGTCTGTGTTTGTACATGTGTATGTGTCTATGTGTGTCTCTGTCTATGTCTGTGTTTTGTGTGTGTGTTTGTGTATTTGTCTGTGTGTATCTGTGTTTGTGTATAAGTGTATCTGTGTTTCTGTATATTGTATCTGTGTGTGTGTCTGTGTTTGTGCATGTGTATGTATGTATATGTCTATGTGTGTGTGTGTTTGTGTGTCTGTGTTTGTGTATTTGTGTGTGTGTGTATGTGTGTGTGTGTTACATTTTGCAGCTTCCTTCCACTCTCCTGAAGAATATCAGCTGAATCAAACAAAACAAATAAAACGTGTTCTGTTCTCTGAGTCCCAGACTGGTTCTCCCCCGGCACCGCCGTGTTTTCAAACATCATCTGCGTTCCCACTCCAAGGTCTATCTATCATCTTTGCCAGAATCTGTCCCTGAGGGGCTGTGGCATGAGAATCGTCAACATTTAACACGATCAGAGTGGTTCTATCATGGGAGGGGGGGCTGGCAGGCTGAGAACAGCTTGTCTTCTCCAAGGAGCAGGAACTCCAGACAGGATTCTCTCCTGAGGCCTCCTCTTCTTTCCCCCTTTTCTAATTTCCTTTTATCAAAGAGATAAGGCAGGACAGATGCAGAAAAAAGGAGAGAGTAAAAGAGAAAGAAAAAAAAACAAACAAACAAAAGCCGACTGGTCCTTCAGTGCCTGCCCCCCCCGCCCCTTGCCAGTCTCCACACTCTGGCAGTCCTACTTGGTGTGGTACTAGGTACCTGGAGGCCAGGCCTGTGAAGACAGGTCATCTGCACTTCCTGTGCCTTTAGCAGCAACTGGTATGCCTGAAGGTTGCGTTCATGACTGCCACTCATGGAGGGAAGTGTCAGTCTACAGAATCTCAGGGGGACCCCTGGCAGGCTGTCATGACTAAAGACAGGATGAGGAAGGAGATGGGATAGAGCCAGACAGGCGAAGGCCTCTGTGCTCAGAATGCACTTCCTACCCTTCTCCAGTTCTGACACGTACACTTCCAGGCCAGGCAGGACAAGCAAAGTGGGTATGGGAGACTATTCCACACATCTGCGGGGAAGTATCTGTGTGTAAAGAAAGATAATTTCAGTACTTGACCCTAGCCAGAGCGGTGCTCGGAAGCAAACAGGGCTAAGTGTCATAAAACCAAGACTCAAGCAAAGGTCCGGTCTGATGGTGGCTGCCTCCTGGGATTCTCTTCCACCTGTACTTCCCGGTAGAAAAGCCCAGGACATTGGCCCATGACCAGAGATGTGACTGCGGCACAGCCTCATCAATGACCTCCAGGCCTCTCTCGGATATGAAGTCGCTGCCTTGAAGCTCTTCCTTCTGAGCCTCAGTCTTGGGAGGACAGAAAGAAGACAACTGAAGAAGCACTCACTAGCCCAACGCTCTGCAAAATCAGCCAAGTTCCTGCAGCTGGGCTTCTGGTGGTGCTGAGCCTGAGCCTCTGAGAAAGGGTGGCTTCCCCCCAAACCACCAGGGATGGGCCGATTGATGGAACTGAGCTCAGTTTTCCTCCTGAGTAGAGAGACAAAGCTTACAAATTGGATGAAATTGATGTGGTGTCTACGCGTGCTGTAATTCCACTTCCAAAGGCCCCATTCAGAGACTTGGGCATGCTCCTTGTAGCCTTGTAGTTTTAGGGCAAGTAACTTTAGTTTTGACCCTACACAACTGGACTAGCTCAGTTGCTAGGGTTGTTAGAGCGAGGCACCCCCTCATCTTCCACCTCCTTGATCTACTCTGCACACTGTCTCGATGCCCACAACGTTAGCTTGCTCCTTTATTTCCCACCATGCTCCTAGACTTCCCAGAATCCAGAGCCATGAACCTTGCTGTGACTGTAAAGTTGTGTGATCTTAGGAGCTCACATATAGCTATATCTATAGTGGAGCTCCGGACCGCGCCTTGTAGCACCTTCAAGAGGCACAGGAAGAGTCTTCATTTGCACAAAAAGACAACCAGACTCCGTGAGGAAGTGGCAGCCACAGCACTGGGCCAGGCTTTCTGATGTTCAGCCCTGTGCTCAAACCTCAGCTGTCAGAACCATGTATTCCTTCTTTTCTTAGGCCCTGCTCTGCAAGTGGCTTTTGTTTTGAGTTAATGGGAGGGGAATGTGTGATTGATTAGTAATGTCTGTCACAAGCGAAGGCCAGAGTGACACCAGAGGTGAAGTATATTTATGGATCCTTCTCTGAACCCTGAGCAATATACCTTCCCCCTCCCCTCTTCAAAATAAAACAGTTTTGAAATTGCCTCCTTCTTCCTGTCTCCAGCTCAATAAAATTTTCTGACCGAATGGCCAGAAGGTGGGAAATTTCTGCCTAATGCTACCTGGGAAGGGTTTGATAAACAATTTAACATTGACTTCAAGATTGCAACAGGAGTGTTTAATTTGCTCAAGAGACTCACCGTCCTCAAGGACTCCAGTCCATTAGCTTTTGTCCGACTAATGACAAGTGAGTTTTCTATATTCATTAAAGCAGGCTTGGGATTTGGCTGCAGGGGCAGTGAGCTGGAGAGGAAATCACACCAGACTCCAGAGAAACGTTCTTGATTGCTTGCTGTATGTCTGGAAAAGAATAAAGCGGTATTTTCTAGAATCCTTGTAAGGCAGGTATCTTTCTGATGTGGATGGGGGCGGGCTTCCAGTGGGACTCGGGACTCATCCCAAAAGAAGTTTTCAGATCAAGTCAAACTGGCAGAACCTAGGTCAGGTGATCTCACAGTGCGGCTCCCTGCATCCATCCTCCAGGTTGTGTCAGCAGAAATGGGTGAGGCTGGACCTGGTGCTGGAGAACTCACAGTTTAATAGAGAAACTGAGGCAGCATCCATATCTGGAGGTGGGAACAGTGAAACCCACCCTTGAACCTCACCGTCCCTCATGTCCTAAGCCCTGCCTCTCCTACCCCGGCTCAAAGCATTCAGCTGCTCTCAGGACAATCGCCACAGAGATCCCAGAAGTCACATGTTGAAACACAGAACAAGCCTCCCAGCCCCGGCCATGTGCCTGGTGCTGCTCTCTGCATCATTGCTTCGGCTGCCCTGTGGGCTGTTCTCTGACCTCCTCCCCTCCAATTATTCCCAAGTGTTTACACAGCATGGCCAGGAGGCTGCTGAGACCACCGCTTGTCCGAACAGTAACTTTGTGTAAATCGTGTCTGTAGACCAGCAGCATCAGACTGGAGGGAGAGGTCTAACCCAGAATCAAGAAAAAAGAGAGAGCGGAGATGCTCACACAGGTGTGGCATGATTAAGAAAAAAATCAGCAAAAAGCCTGGTACGGTTTTGCACACCTGTAACCCTAGCACTCAGGAAAGCTGAGACCGGACTGCGAGCTCAAAGCCAGCCTGACACTGTGTCAAAACAAACAAACAAAACCCCACAAGGGCTTGGGTGATCTCAGTTAGTGAAGTGCCTATTTGTAGCATGAAGACCTGAGATCAACCCCCAGGAAACACTTGAAAAAGCAAGGCATGTCAGGGCTGGAGAGATGGCTCAGTGGTTAAAAGCACTGTCTGCCCTTCCAGAGGACTCAAGTTCAATTCCCACACCAGGTGGCTCACCACAGTCAGTAACTCCAGTTCCAGGGGGTCTCTTGCCCTCTTTTGGCTTCCAAGGGCACTGCATGCATGTGGTACACATACATACACTCAGGCAAATACAAACACAAAATATATATACATATATACACATATATATGTATATATACATATATATACTTATTTATATATACAAAGTAAATATATAAGTAAATATATAGAGATAAGTAAAGTATATATATATCTATTTAAAAGCCATGAGTGATGTGCACACTGTACCTTCTGTGCTGGGGAGGCAGAAGCACTAGGAAGCATGAGGCTTACTAGCCAGTCAATCTAGACTAGTAATTGTGCTCCAGGCCAATGAGATCACCCTCTGGCTTCCTCGTGGTTCACACGTGTGAATTCCTACACACATGAGAGAGTGGCGATGTGTGTGTGGGGGGAGACAGAGAATACCAGCAAAGACTGATTAAACTCTCCACTAGGAACAGAAGAGAGCCATTAGCATCATTAGGCCTGGAGGGACTTCAGGAGAAAGTGGTTATGAAATCCCACTGCAGCTACATCTGGCAAAGGGACATTGAGAGAAACAGAGCTACCATCAAGTTACCAGGGAGGGAGCTAGGAACCTCACCCTTCATCAGCAACCCCCTGCCTCCTGCTGGCACCCTCCAGAAAGCCAGGAAGCTGTCAGTCTTGCAGAGTAGGACTTAGAGGGAAGGGTGAAAAGCAGAACCAGGAATGGACAGGCTCCAGCACCCCCTCCAGACATTTGCGGCTTCCTGCTGAGTGTCTAGTTGAGCATTCCTTTCCTGGCCACACCCACTGTGCGTGGAGGGTCAGCATGCGAATGGAAGTGATACTGTCGCCACTGGGGCTCAGTCTCATGGTGCCAGTCTCATGTCTGCTCCCAACACGCCCCACCCTCTAGCACCTCCAAACGTTGTGAACAAAAGTCCTTATTGTCCTACATAGCTGTGAAGAACCAGTCAGAAAATCCAGCCCAGGACAAATGTCCTCTCCTCCTTGAAGCCTGAGCACCAGAGGAAGAAGATGAAACTTTTCCCTCAGAAGTCTCTATGTCATTGCTCCCAGGGAGCTTGCTACATATTATCTCTCTCTTTCTGTGTGTATCTCTCTATATCTCTCTGTCTCTCTGTGTGTCTTTGTTTCTCCTCTCTGTGTATCTCTCTATCACACACACACACACACACACACACACACACCTGTCCCCTCTGTGGAGATACAAAGTGGCACTTTGTTCACTCTAGAATTGATTCTAAGTGCCTTCAAACAGCCAAGACGCCATCCGAGAGGCCATTCACTGTCACAATTTTGTGAGCACTCAATGACACCCTGCATGTGGCATTCAGTGACAGACTGCTTGTCTCTTAAGGGCAAAGAGGGATCCCCTTGGCCATCCTGGAAGCCTGGGCTCTCAGCAGGGCCACTTCTCAGGAGCTGGGACCTGGCCCACAACCTCTAGTGAGTCCCCACACCACTGCTGGCCTTCAGAAGCACACAGTAATGGTAACAGTGTATCTGCACTTTACACACAGCCCCAGGGACACCTATTCTGCCCAAGGGCTGAGTCCAGGAATTCGTTGGGTGGCCCAAATACAGCATCAGGTGATGTGGCCGCTTTCCTGGACACTTAACATTTCCACCTCTGGGCACCTAAAAGGACCTTACCAACCTATGCACTCAGAGCTAGGTGTGGCTGTGACTTGCTTTGGCCAGTGTGTGCCTGGCAGTTGTGTCTGTCACTTCTAACAGGAAGCTTTAAGAGTCCGCACACGATCGGCCACCCTTTCTCTCTCCCTCTGTCACGGTGACCGGCAGTGTTCCATATAATAGTTTTCCTGTCTGTCAGGGCCTGGCTGACAATGACAACAGTACGGAACAGTGCCCTTGGCTGATTCCTGTGAAATGCGGTGTAGGTCACTGAGCCCTGGGGGGTGCTCGTTACCACAGCATAGACTAGCTGATCCTAACTAATACCCATGGGACCTGTTTGCTTCCCCACTCCACAACAAGGAACTAGCATCTGATTCATGGGCACATCTAAATATTACCCGGTTTGGTCAGTGCAAACTGGAAGGGAATTAGCTCTTCATAAACATCAGCTATATGGATATCCTCATCCTACATAGCCACAGAACATATGTAGATATGAGAATCAGCAGCCTCAGCGAGTGCCCGCCCTTCCTTGCTTCTTCCCGTCGGTCCGGCCATCGGCCTTGACTCGTGAGCCGTTGCTGCTGACTGGGTGTGAACTGGCAGTCATGGGTGTTCTTTCCTTCTGGGTTTATACCAGCCGCCAGTGGATGAGTGTCTTTTACCTGAGCTTCCCTGCCTCTGGAAGAGCTGAAAGACTGAGGAGTTAGGGGGTCTCCGACAGCCGCAGAGACAGGTACCCTGGAGAACTGGCCCAGGGGAGACCCTGCAAACTCTGATCACCAGAACATCTTAATATTCTTGACTGACAGAGACTGCCATGACCCACCAGTCCATCTGGAGCATGCACCACCCAAGGTTACTATGGAACAGTCTCCTCTTTAAAAACAAAAACAAAACGTGTTCGATGCTTAGTAGGCGCCAGGCACCAGAAGAGGCTGAGGGTTCTGCCCCTTCCAACTTGCAGTTTGCATAATAACAACAGCAGTTGTGATGGCTAATGTTTTGAGTGTTATAGGGGGCCAGGTATTACCTCCCAATAAAAGGTAGGTCAGACACTGTCACCATTTCAACGATGAAGGAGCTGAGACGCATGGAGATTATGACAGACGTATGGAGGTTATGACAGACGGTCAGAAAGTGGTGGAGTCAAACTTCCAGGCCAGATAGGTCTGCCCACAGAGTCCGGTGTCCTAACGAGTTGCCAGAGAAGGGAACTGGGATCCCAGATGCTGCTCACAACAGATTTATAGATCTTGCTGCTTTTGTGGCTCAGGTCGAGTTATTGGGGCCGGAGCTCTGAGGGATTCCTGCAGTCACATAGCAAGCAGGTGACAGAACAGGACTCGTTCCTAGGGGCATAGGGTTAAATCCTCTTGCATTCGGGGAGTCCCCTATGCAAGTGAAAATTGGCGATGGGTTTGTAAAGCGGAGAGAAGTTGTTATCAGAAAGGGTTTCTCTGGAGGAACAGAAACAATACGCATGTATATATACAGATGCATGTATATGTATCACACATCTCTGTATATGTATATGAAATTTGTGAGACTGGGACTAGGCACACAAGGGGCAATGGTGGCCCAGTGATGTCCAGCGCATGCTGCAGAGGCTGAGAACCTGAGATTGCTCAGTCTAGTAAGCTGGACACCAACAGTCCCAGCCAAGCCGTGAAAACCTGGAAGTGCTGCAGAGAGTCACTGACGTTGAACCCATGCTGGAAGTCCAGAGACGATGGAGCCTACCTCAGCAGTGATAGACGCACTAATTCAGAAAGAAGTGGTGACGAAGCCGTCTTTTCCTCAGACCGTTTTATACACCGGGGGCCCCTCTTCAGAAGGTGCCGCCTACTTTGACTGTGGGTCCTCCCCTCCCTTCCGTTGATCTTCTCTGTAAATACACGCTCGGAGGTGAGTCTCCTGGATGAGTCTAAATCTCATCAATTTGACAATCAACTCTGCAGACACCAGACACCAATAATGCGTTTAATTGGGATATAAGCAGAGTGTGAGGGAGTAGTTGGGAGTAAGTAATTCCAAGTGTATGAAGCAGTGCCTTGTAGCAGAGATAGCGTCTGGGAAGAGAGGAGAGAAGAGAATCCTGAAAGAATGATAGGAAATGTGGTACTGTCACACCAGGGCCACAATAACTGGGGCTAAGGTAGCCTGGGGTTGACACTGCCCATGCCTCTTGATGCCTGTCCCTTTGAGAACCCATTGCCTCTCTCTGCTTTCCTTCCTATCCAGACAACTCCGAGGAGACAGAAGATTTCTTCCTCTGATTCCCCATTCCCAGACTGGGGTAGTGTGTGGCCCGTGAGATCCCATGCACACACATAGAGACCTGGACAACTTCTTCAGCTACATCCAATTTCCCCACTGCACTAACATCTCGCCTTCGTGAGTTCACGACTCATTTGTTCTCTGCCTGTCTGTCCCTATCCTGGAAAGAAACAGGACGAGAATCAGGAGGGAGTAAAATAATAGGGAGTTTTGGTGTGGAGCGATCATTAAATACTCTCCGCCCATCCGGCTGTACTAAATGGAGGAGAGACCTGTGTGAGCAGAGGGTATTGTTAAAACTGCCTTGATGTGGCAGCAGGAGACTCAAGTAATAGACTTGGAGAGTGTTTTCCAGAGTGTGCTGAAGTGATAGAAACAATGGGTCCCCGAATGGAAGCGATGCTCACAGACCTCTCCCTGGATCCAGATCCAGCAGACAGTGGCAGGAAACCCTCTCCTTGCTCCTTTTCAAGCAGGGCTGAATTAATTCAGGGACTATGCGGGCCTTCTACTCCCTTTTCGATTACAGACAGACCTAGTTTTTACAGAACTCATTAACTAGCAGGTCTATAGGGACCTGGGCTTCCAAGCCTTGCTGGACAGGTCTCAAGAGCGGGTTTCTGAGGAATCCAGATGTCGGGCACTGGACGAGGCCTGGGAGGAAGTCTGGGCCTTGGGGGCTGCTCTAGCTGATCATGTGCATCCAAAGAAGGTCAGTGTGTGGAGGAGGCAGGCGGAGCCTGAACAGGCTGCCTCTCCTGCCTCAGCACACCAGGCTGTGGCCACTCAGTGTCACACTCTGAATGGCTTGAGCCATGAATTTTTCCACAAGTGGCATCCTTCCCCTCACACCTCTATTGATGACACTGCCTCAAGGCACATTACACTCACAGTGCACAGTGGGTATGTCCATCCACATCCCAACGCCTGCTTATTTATCAGTTCCCAAAGGCCACCCCTCTAAGGCTTTGTGGTCCCAGCTTCAGTGTGCAGGGTGCTCCGTGTCTGTTGCTGAGTACCTCAGCAGGTAAATAAATGCAAAGGAGTGACTTCTGGGGAAAGAAACAGTAAAAGAATACAATGTTCCGCATAAAACTTCTCAAAAGCTTTGTACTAGTTGAGGAGCAGAGATAGCCTAGTTGAGTGGCCACATTCTTAGGTAAGGTTTCAGGCTAGATCCTCACAGGAGCAGCATAGCCCAACAGTCACCTCAGCTTCAGAAGTCTGTCTGCTGAGGGCATTTCCCACCTCTGAACTTAACAGCCTGATGATAACTTGAGCCATTATATTGCCTCATCTGCAAAAAATGAGGGTGATACAATTTCTTGATCGATCTATTGTTTTAAAAATACTTAATATTGGTGCTTAGCGCTAAGTGGTGTGTCATCCATTACCCACATCTTCAGCACCCTCACAGGCTGCTTGCTGGCCAACCACAAACACTGCCTCTGCTACCACAGAAACCAAGCTGCACTAGGTCAATGGGGCCCCCTGGTGGCAAGAACTGAAACTGCTGGGCCACTGTTCACTGTCTTTATTTAATCCCACAGGAGAATAGTGAAACCATGAAGATGAAACCTCTGTTCTCCCCACCTCCCTCTGTTCACATTGCCTGAGATACCCTTTTATGCATAAACACCATCTTCTCTACTTTTGGCCAAGTTACCTTTAATCAAACTCTTCCTTCCAGTCTGCCCCTCATTGCTCTACCTCAGAGCCTTAAATTTATTCCTTTTCTGGTTGAAATGCCTAATAGTGCTGTGCTGCATGGCCCAACACAAACACCACTGGCTGCAGTGTACGCTAGTACTGGCACAATTTAACTTGAAGTTACACACCCTTAGATATGCTCATTAGAATTAAACAAAATGAAAAACTCGGTATCTATATTGTATATGGGCTAGTGGTAACTGAACTAGACTGTGCACTGAGGACCATTTCTATCACTTCAAACCCTTCCTTTGGGTAGCACTTCATATTTCTCTAGATAATCTCTGTAATGGTATTCAGGGATAGGGGACTGATGGTCCCATGGTATATGTGCTTGTCACAGAAGTGTAAGGGCCAGAGTTTAGTTTTCCACAACCCACATAGCATGCCAGGTGGGCAATGCTCACCCACCTGTAATCCAAGCCTAGCAAGGCAGAGACAGGAAAAGCCCAGAGCAGGCTGGGGAATGAGATCAGCCATATCGATGAGCTCTGGGTTTGGTTGAAAGTGAGGTGGAAACGAGCTTCAAGAAGAACCCTGACTTCAACCTCAGGCCTCCACCTGTACATGCCTGAACAGAGGACCATCTTCTCTAATATCAGCCAAGATACACTGAATTAAACTCTTCCTTCCTGCCTGCCCCCACACTGTTCTACCTCAGCCCTAAATCTATCCCTATTCTGGTTGATACACCTGGCAGTGCTGTACACATGCATCCATACACATATGTGTCTACATTCATGCTTACATGCGCACACACACTTACACAGGAGGAAGAGGAGATCTCTGGAAGTCTTCTGGAAGTTTTGTGCACTGTCTGAATAGCATCTTTTGCCTAATTGAAACTGCTTTTCCTTAACTGTAACTACTTCCTAGGGGCCCCTATGGATGTGAAACTTTGTTTCCCTAACTGGTCCATAGCTACACTGTTGCTTCCTTGCAGTTTTCTGAACATGATCTTACAATCCCAGCCTCCTGGAGAACGGATGGGTATGGAAGGCGGCTAACAGTTCCCTTTTAGCTCTAAGAAAAGTTTGGCTTCTAGAAATGTCTTTTCAATAGAGGTTTTTATTAAAAGGCCATTGGGAGTCACAAAAATATTTATTACTATGGAGTTTTGTGGGGTGATGTGGGAGCTGAATGACCACTTACTATTGATTTCCACAGGACCACCTAGGTCTGGAGATCTGGACACTAGGACTCACCTGGGGCAGTTGGTACTTAGAGTCGGTCCCTTAACCACAGGCTCCCAGGGACTCCTGTGAGCACTGTTAAAGGCTTGGCCTGGCAAGAAGGAAAGAGGAACAAAGTCTCCCATCATCTCCGCTTCCAATTCATACATAAAATATCCTTTTAAAGTTGCATGGTTTGCTCTAGAGAGAGCAGGATGGGCCGTGGTAGACTTATCTCCTGCTCCTGTCGTGGTGTGACTATCCAGCATCCTGACAATGTCAGGAGCAGGCTCAGCCTGATACTCCCTTCCCCTGAGGGAGATGAAGTCCCTAAAAACAGACTCCATGTGACAGCTCAGAGGACAGATGCTGTTACTACTGGAGATGCCTGTTACATCCTCTCTATCTTTGCTTAGAGAAACAGCTTAGAAAGAGACCCCACCCTGCCGTGCTCCTACCTCCTCTGGGCTGGCCCAGTCACAGCTTCCCTCACCTGCTGCCACCCCGAAAGCAGGCTGGAGCAGGAGAACCTATAGGCTTGAGAATGAAAGTGCCCTGCAGAGGAGGGCTTGGTGGGCTGGGCATGAGAAGAGGAGCAAGCAGGAAAGCCGGGGTGAGAGCAAACCGGGGCAGGAAACCTCAAGAACAGCAAGTGTGAGCCCTACCTCTGAAATGGAGGGTGTTAAGGTGAGAAGAGAGGTGGCCGAGGCCTTTCCTGGCCCTGGGAGGCCTACCTGTGCCTTTTGAAAAGGTATACCCTGAGGGTATACCCTGAGGGTGACCCTTGCCCTTTTAAAGTGTCTGACAGTGCCGGGGATCAACCTTGGGGCCTTTCACATGCTAGGCAAGTTTGCCACCACTGAGCTATATCCCCCAAACCCTCTACTTCCCTTTCAACCAGATTTCCTGGCTGGGTTCTACATCTTGCCTCACAATGACTCTAGGGCAAGTCTCTGTCTCTGAGCGGAGCTGTGAGGGACTGATGGCTTGTGCTTATCTCTCCAGCTCTCTCCTCTCAGGGATGGTTTTTTGAAATACTCTGTAGGGCCTTAAGAACCTGAAAGGAGGAAACCAAGTACACACAAAGGGACTCAGCATTTTTTTCACCAGCACTTCCTGGTACCTCTGGATAAAGGACGAGGTGTAGCTTCAGGGAGCATACAAGACAGAGAAGTAAGGCAAAGCCCAAGCTAAGTCTAGGGAGTTGGTCTCTACAGAGAGTGCCTGAGCCAGAGTTTGGGGCCATTTCCTGATTTGACTGATGCTGCTAAAGCAATGAATAGACATTATCACCTTTAGGGAGGTGATGTTGAGAGTTCATTTGTCTTAGTTAGGGTTTACTGCTGTGAACAGACCTCATGACCAAGGCAACTCTCATGAAGGACAACATTTAATTGGGGCTGACTTACAGCCCTAATTCAAAGGTTCAGTCCATTATCATCATGGTGGGAGCATGGCAGCATCCAGGCAGGCATGGTGCAGGAGGAGCTGAGAGTTCTCCATCTTCATCTGAAGGCTGCTAGCAGAATACTGACTTCTAGGCAGCTAGGGTGAGAGTCTTAAAGCCCACACCCACAGTGTCACACCTACTCCAACATGGCAGCACCTTTTAATAGTGCCACACCCTCAGTCGAGCACATATAAACCATCACATTGTTTATCCACATGTGGTTTCTTATAGTGTTGAGCAGCTAAGGGGCAGCTCAACATGACCTCAAAGATGTGGGAGCCTCTCCCAGACCCTGTGCATATTGTTCTAGTTACAACACTGTACATAGCAATCCCCACCAACCAACCATCATGAAAAACTGTTATGACAGGCATCAGACCAACTTCTGCCACTGGGGCACAGGTGCCAGGCAAACCAAAGTCTTACAGTATTTTTTTTAATTTTTTAAATAGTTATCTTGTGTGTATATGTGTATGCCTGAGTGTTTGTGTGTCCACAGAGGCCAGAAGAGGGGCATAGAATACCTTGGAACTGGAGTTATACATGGTTGTGAGCTGCCATGCAGGTGCTGGGATTTGAACTCCATCCTCTGCAAAAGCAGCCAGTGCTCTTAGCCACTGAGCCATCTCTGCAACCCCAATTCTGATAGTATTAAAAACACTCACACCAGTTAAAATTTGATTGCCTCCTTAAGATCAAGGGTGGTAATGGTTATAGTTTAAATATGCAATGTCCCCCCCCAAAGGTTCTTGATTGAAATGTGTAGTCCCTAGATGGTGGCACTACTTAGAGAGTCTGAAAACTTAGGATGTGGGGAGGAACCAGAAGAAATGGGTCACTGGAAAATGGGCTCTGGAAGTACATTATCTCTGGCTGCTGCCTGCCTCACTCTCTGCTTCCTGGTACACATTCCACCACTATACTGTAGAGTGAAGAGCTCTACCATGCCTGCACCACCATAACGAATCAATCCCTCTGAAACCAGGAGCCAAAATAAGTCCTTCCTCTTTTAAGTTGTTTCATCAGATGTTAATAACGAGCTAACTCCTCCACGTTTCAAAGCCTCTCTTACCAGCAAAAGCACCTGAGAGCCCATGGCGAGGATTCTGGGGGCCAGAGTGAGGGTTGATGGGTGACTGAGATTTTACACAGTGAGAAATGGGACACTGAAGAAGGTGATGTCAGGTAAAGGGGTTCAGCCATGTGGTTCATCCATGGGAACATTCCTACTCAGAACCCTGGGGACCCTGGGCACCTGATCCAAGAAAGCGCAGGAGCCTGGGTTAGGTGTGGGGGCCAGTGAGCAACAGCTGGAACACCTGGAGTCAGAGGCTGGGCTGAGAGCACAGGTGGAGGTCAGCAGCTGCCCCGGGGCTCCTGTCAACTGTGATGGCAGGGAACTCTGAGGCGAGCCAGCTGCAGTTACATTCCTGCAAGGTCACTGCGTCCCCTCCTGCCAGTGACTCCCTCATCTTCTCCAGGGGGACAATCCTGTACCTGCTTCATCAAGGAACTCAGTGTTCATTAAAGCTGTGATTCCCAGCCTGGCAGCCGTGCCCGCGTCATGGTCCCCGAAGCCCTTCACCTGTCTGTTTATCTGCCTTATAGACTGCCTAGGTCCCCAAACCAAAGGAAACTCGGGGTCCTGCAATGCAGCCCAGGTCCCAGAGGGGTCCCACAGCGGGGCAGGCACCTCGTCTCTGACCCATGCACCAGTTATCTCTCAACCCTCCCTTCGCTTCCTCTCCTGAAGGGGAGCACTGACTTCAGGCTTTGAATGAAATAGAAACTGACAGTGTACAGCCATGTTAGGTCTAAGCTACAAAGGAGTCATGCAGTTATCTTTGTCAGAATTCATTTTGTCACCGCCCCTCTACTCTTTGGGTTGTAGCTACTAAGATCTTTGAGAAGTTTGAGGAGACTCAGGATGACATGGAGGAAGGGCTAGGAACATCTTTAGAAGAATGTGGCTTCAAAATGAAATGAACAAGGTCTGAGTAAGCAAGGTGTGAGCACGAGGGCTGAAGACAGAGGACACCAGAGCCCCAACAGCAAGAGACCTTAGAGGGAAGTCTTAGAGGTTGCCCCAATTCAACCCCCCTTACACCCCAGTTCATGGACAGGGTTCCATTAAAGTTCAGACCCCTATAGCACTTGGGCGTGGGGACTCCTACTACATTCCCTCAGAGTTTGGCCCAAAAAGACTCCCTGCGGAGACTCCCCTCTGATTGAAATGGCCCAGCCCAACCCTAGAACAGACCAAGAAAGCATGAACACAGACAGGCTTTTTCACCAACCCCCAATATCTTCCCACAAGTGCACTCTGCCCGCTGGCTTCCCAGAATCACTGAGCTGAAGGGACCTCAGAGGTCATCCAGCCCAGGTGTCCAAGTCTGGGAAATCAATTTACTGAACTGAAAGTGATTTTAAAATGAAATAGAAGAGAGGGGATAATGTCAGAATATATTGTTTTCAGTGAAAGAAATTGCTTTGTGAAACTTTTGTTTCAGGAGAGTGTGTGTGTGTGTGTGTGTGTGTGTGTGTGTGTGTGTGTGTGTGTTAGTTCAAATTGCAAATCTGTTTCTGTGGGTCACAGTAGCAAATGTTTGAAAGCCACTGAGTTAGCCCACACCCCAACTGCCTTTATTACATTTTCAATAATTCATATTCCATTTCTTGTACACCTCCCACCCCTCCTCAGGAGCCCAAAGACTCCTCCACAAGCCCAGGGTTCCTTTTCCTGTCCACTGCTCTGTGCCCTGGAAGTACTGCCTCCTGTGAGATCATTTGTGCCTCCTGTCCCCCTCCCATTGGTTTTTCTCTTGCTCTCTGATCATCCACTCTAAATAACCCCACTTCCAACAGCAGCCTGGAGTAGAGGACAGTGCTACAGACCTCTTGGCCATGCTCTTTGGGGTTCTTTAGCTCAACTTTTTCTCTTCTCTGTCCAACATCCCTTCCAAAAGCAAGACTGTGGCCTTCATTCTGGGCTACCATCTCTGCCTAGCTCACAGTCTGTGCTTTGAGTGAGACTGGCTCCATCCCGGCTCCAGAAATAGCCAATGTGAACATCCCAGGGACTGGATCCAGAGTGGGAACCTGATTCAGGCTGATTCAACCAGATACAAGCAGAAACTTCAGCCAAAATTCTTAGAAAGGGCATCTAAGAAACTAAGACTGTAGGCAAGAAGCTTCAGACTAGTACAGTGTGCATCCTGGCCAACGCCTAGGGGGATCTGCTGCTGAATGGAGACTACACAAGTGAGACAATGAAAAATGGAGGCAGAAGAGGTGAAGGTCTCTCTCATCACTGAGTAAACCATGTTCTCCTAAGAGCTATGTGAGCACCTAATCCTCAGTGCTTGGAAAAAGGGTCTTTATGGAAGTTGTCAAGTCAACCTGAACTGATTGGAGTGGGCTTTTAACCATATAATGACCAGAATTCCCATAAAGGGGGAAAGCCCAGCAGAGAAAGGATAGTGTAAGGAACTGTGAGTGAAGCGAGAGAGGACAGTGTGAAGACAGAAATGAAAGGGGGAAATGTGAAGACCCGCCGGGGAATGAGAGGAGGGTTGCGTATGTAGGGCATGTGGGATTGCGTTACCAGACAGATATAAGAACTGGCAAGGTTGAGTGAGCTCAGACCCCAGCAATCTTGGAGAGCTGAGACCAGTAGGAGTGGAATTGTCCCCTACCTGCCTGAGCGCCTGCTCTGGAACAAGGAACCATGAACCATGGGCACGGATTCGAGAAGCATAACATTTGGAGGTCTTCTCCATGCAAACGAGGTATCTAGATAGCCTTGAGTCTTCAGCCAATGAGCTTCCCTTCCTGGGTATTCCTTCCCACAAAAGGTATTTAATGCCTGGTCCATTCCAAATAAAGTCTATTCGTTTACGTCCACCATCAAATAAACCAGTATGAAGAAGCAAGAATCATCTCAGAGAGCTCTTTCATTAAGGATTTCGGCATGGAAGGCCCTCAACTAAGGAGCCGCACCTAAGACTCCCACGGCAGGCTTTCTTCCATCCAGCACTTACTTGTGGCACTCGCTCCTAATCAGACCAGGTTCTGCCGCTGGACATCATCTCCCCTTCCTGTCGCTTGGATGACTTGATGGGAAGTATGGACCACAGACCCCCGGTAAGCCGGCTGCACCCGGGCACCCAGAGAGGAGACCGAGAATCATAGCCTTCATCCCAGACTCGGCTGTTTCCTCTTCTGCTCCTTTGAAGGAAGACATGGGCTGTGGACTTCCATTCCAGACTGTGCTCTGCCTTCCCCAAAGAAATGGCAACTGGTGGGCCCCTTCACAGTACACAGGGTGTACCCTGTGGGTACAGCTGAACGGCAGAATGGGGTATGGCAGGTGTGAAGATGAGAAAGTAGGAGGGGTGTGGATAGGCTCTGTAGAGTTCAGAGGGGGAATGGCCCTGAAGACACTTTGATTTAAGACTTGAGTTAGGAGCTAATAGATTTCTGTTGTATGGGGTGGCAAGATGGCTTAGCAAGTAAAGGCACTTGCCACACAAGCCTGACCATCTGAGTTAGATCTCCAAATCTCATACAGATAGAAGAGAACTGATTCCACCAAGTTGTCCACACCATCACCACCACCAACAACAACAGCAAACATAGCTATCTACATTTCTGGAAGCCTTCTTATGTCTGCGCACACACACATACAAAAGAAAAAAATGTTACACAGATTAGCTCCCCACATGTTCGTAGAAACCCAAAAAAGCAAATGAGAGAACTGAGACACAAGGATGTCAAGTTTACTTGTCCAAGGCCACAAGCTCATGGGGTGAGCAGTATTCAAAAACAAGGCTGTGCTGACTACAGGCAAAACCTTTTCCAGAGACACAGTGTCCTAGGCCCCGTGGGAAGCAAGCTCAAACCCAAGTTCCTGTGGGACTTCAGGATGAAGAGGAGGACCAAGAATAGGAGGAACAAGGGGAGAAAGAGGAAGAAGAGGGGGAAAGGAAGAGGAGGAGGAAGAAGTAAATTAGAAGTGGGAGGAAGAGGAATAGCCATGAGAGCTGTCTTGAATTCACTGGTGCCAGCACTCAGGGATCCCACAGTGGGTTCAAGATGAAGTTTCAGGGAAGGAAATGTGATTTGAATAAAAAGTGAGTGATGGGTTTGAATAATGCAGGACCCCAAGCTGCCGCCTGTGAACATGACAGAGAGAATTTGGGAGGATCCGATAGAGGTAGTTTGATAAACCTTATAGTCTTTGGTGGTTTGAGTACACTTGACCCAGGGAGTGGCACTATTAAGAGGAGGTGTGGCCTTCTTAGAGGAAATGTGTCACTATAGGGGTGGGCTTTGAGGTAAGATATGTATATGTGTAAGATATGTATATATATATGTATATATATATACGTATATATATATATATATATATATATATATATACATATACACACACATATGCTCGAGCTCTACCCAGTGCAGAAGAGACCCTCCTCCTAGCTGCCTGCAGAAGGGGCCCTCCTCCTGGCTGCCTTTGAATCAAGATGTAGAACTCTCAGCTCTTCCAGTACCATGTCTGTCTGCACACTAACATGTTTCTTGCCATGATGATAATGGCTTAAACTGCTGAAACTGTAAGCCAGCCCCAATGAAATGTTCTCCTTTACGAGAGTTGCCTTGGTCATGGTGTTTCTTCACAACAATAAACCCAAACTCAGACACTGGCCTTAACATCAATCACGATGGAAAGCCAGAAGGAGGGTGGGAAACAGAAGAGACCAAACACGGCATGAAAGGCTTGAGAGGAAATGAGAATTTGGGATATAGGTCAGCTAGAAGAACGCCTGCTTGGTATGTATGAAGTCCTGGGTTCAGTCCCCCACCAGATACATCACAATAACAACAAAAACATGGTGAATGTTGCTGTCATTCACAGGGAAGAGACACATGCAGGAGAAGGCTTATCCCACAGCACCCTGGGCTCCTAAGGGTGGTCTACTAGGAATGGGGCTGGGGTGGTGAGGCAACTAACTGACAGACACCATCAACACAATCCCTCCGTTGACGGCCTTCATTAGACAGAACATCACAAATGACTTTACTTTGAAGTTCCAATATTTGGTAGACTAAACAAGAACAATCATTTCTAATAAAAAGATCAGTATGTGGTTCTCTGAGCTCCCAAGGAAATAATGACTGTCCAACAGTAGGGTTAAAACTCTCCTTCAAATGCCATGTAAACACAAGCTTACCTCATATCTTAGTTACGGTTTTGCTGCTGTGAACAGACACCATGACCAAGGCAACTCTTATAAGGACAACATTTAATTGGGGCTGGCTTACAGGTTCAGAGGTTCAGTCCATTATCATCAAGGTGGGAGCATGGCAGCCTCCAGGCAGGCATGGTGCAGGAGGAGCTGAGAGTTCTAGAACTTCATCTTAAGGCTGCTAGCAGAATATTGGCTTCCAGGCAGCTAGAATGAGGGTCTTAAAGCCCACACCCACAGTGACATACCTACTCCAATAGGGCCACCACACTTCCTGGGCAAAGCATATACAAGCCATCACACCTCATTCCAGTGTTCTTCTGTTTGTAAGCCAAAGGTTAGTGCTGAAGAAAAGCAGTGTGGGAACTGATCTTGCTCACTGAGGCCTCCTCAGCCTGGGTCTAAATTATAGCTCACATGGACCCTGAAGCTCATGTCTCTCCACACATCACTGGAGAACTTAGCCAAGGTTGGGAAGCGACAAACTCACTTTCCCAGCCAGACAAGGTCCTGAGGGGGCGCTTTCCTGCGGTCTCTCTGTGATTCTGCCACAGGTACCCAGGGCAGGCAGGTGGCAGACTTCTATCCCTGAGTGTCCATGTTGTTGTCCCATGTTTCTCTGCTCCGTTGTGAGGACATATGTGTTCGCATGCCTGTACAGACCGGAGTTCAACCCTGAGTGTCACTCCTCAGGAGCCTTCCTCCTTGTTTTTTGAGATAGGATCTCTCATCAGCATGCAGTTCATTTTGTAGGCTGGCTGGCCAGCCCATCCAGGAATCCTCCTGTCTCCACATCCTTGGACCATCACGCCCATCTTTTTCAACAGATTCTGGGGCCTAAATTCAGGACCTAATGCTGATGTTGCCTTACCAAGTAAGTCTTCTCTCCAGCCCTACTGCTACACATCTGAATGAGGGAAGGGCTCTGGGGACAGGGGGAATTTAAAAAAAGTCATCAACTTTCTTGTGTTCCTCAGGGTGCTAATTTTATTTTTCAACCCAGCCTCCAGCTAAGGTCAAAAGGAAGATTGAGAGAAAGTGGAGGCGGGGAAAGGGAAGAGGAGGAAGAGAGCAGGGAAGAGGGGTAGGGAAGAGAAATGACAAAAGAACCCAGTGTAGAAATAAAGCACCAAGGGCGTCCGTGTGCTGGTTTGTCCTTGTTGGTTTGTCCCCATTGCCAGGACCCTGCGCTGTGACTCACTCTCTCAGCACAACATGGGCTAAGAGCGCCCTCCTTCACAAAGAGCAGCAGACAAAAGGAGGGACAAAGCTGATGGTGAGCTGTACCAACTTGACCCCTTCTTTTCTCCGTGAGCTAGACCTCGGGCAGCGAGATGGCTCTGCGGTAAATGCACTTGCTGATAAGTCAGACATGCTTATCCCTAAAATTTACATGGTAGGAGAATCAACTCTGTCCAGGTAGGTGTCCTTTAACCTCTATACATGAGCCATCATCACACATCATACATGAGCATCACACACACACACACACACACACAAATAAATAAGTATGGGGGCTAGAGAGATGGCTCAGTGGTTAAGGGCACTGACTGCTCTTCCGAAGGTCCTGAGTTCAATTCCCAGCAACCACATGGTAGCTTACAACCAACTGTAATGGGATCTGACACCCTCTTCTGGTGTGTCTGAAGACAGCAACAGTGTACTCATATACATAAAATAAACCAATCTTTTAAAAAAAATAATTCCTCTTTTAAAAAAACAAATAATTAAGTACATCTTAAGTAAGTAAAGGAAATATTAAATTAGACACATACAGGGGCTGGCCGTCCTGTTGCCTGAGGACAGGTAGAGATTTTTTTTTAAAAGTCTTCTCTGGACCCCATGAAGCTTAAAACATGTAACCAATGAACCACATCTCTGTCGACCCTGGGGTAACCTATCCGGGCTCCCTGTTCCCCATGTTCCTGAGATGCTATGCCCTGAGGGGGTTTTATTATTATTTTTATAGCTGTTTAATTTTTTTATTTATGTTTGTTGTGTCTGTGTAAGTGTATACACGTGTCTGGGTGCCTGTGTAGGCCAGAAGCGAGTGTCATCGCCCCTCGATCTGGAGTTATAGACGGTTGTGAGCCACCCAACACAGGTCCTGAGAACCAAGGTCTATTCACAGATTACCAGCTAGTGGGGTACTGATGTCAGGATAGTGCTGATTAAGGAAGTCAGTCAGATTTCCCTTACTATAAAAACTATCTGAGGTCATTCTTGATAAGTATTCTTCACCAATGAAATGAAGCTAACTCAAGCCAAATTAAAGTATAAAGGCAGGTTTATAGTGGGGAGCTCTCAGACGAGGAGTTCACAGATCTCACAGGAGGGAGTCAGTGAAGTCACCTTGCAGAGGGGGACATGGGAGTTAGGGGGAAGAAAAGAAAGCATGCAAAGTGGGGGTGGGGACCAAAATGTCTAAATTATGCAGTAAAGAGCCACTCATTGCATGAGAGGAAGCCCAGCCCCTAGGTTGGAAAATTCAGGGTAGAGAGCAGGGTGTGCCAGCCATGCCCCATAACAGGTAGGGACTGAGGGATGCTGGGAGAACCTGGAGGCCTCATCTGCTTTGGTATGTAAAATATGCACCTCAGCTGCTGTCCTCAGTCTGAATCCCAGCATCCCAGTCTTTTGTTGATAATAAACGACTAAGGTGCGGCATAGTCAGCTGTGACCACCTCCTGCTGTCACTGGGGCACCATCGTTGGAGGTGGAATGTTGGCCAGATCCGGGAAGAGCAGGCTGCTCTCCAATCTCTGCGGGTCCATCTGGGACCAGGGACATGAAGGCCCAGTTGAAGCAGTTTGTGAGGCTGGACCAGAGCACCTATGCGTAGCTGCTTTGGAGTTGTCCTGGATGCAGGAAACACCTGGACTTGGTAGGATGCTGTAACAGATATCCATATTAGGGGCAGAAGATAAGGAGTTTAGGAAGAAAATTTTTTTCTTGGGTGTACACTTGAAACTTTTAGGACCATGGTTCCCAGGACCATGAAGAGGGGAATAGATCCCACTCTCAGGAATAGGCAAGTGGGGAGGGAAATAGACTGTCGATTGACAGTACTTACCTGGAGTCCATTTGACCTGTGAGAGGTAGATCCAAGTGGATTCCCTGAAACTTACAAGAATCTTTTTAAGTTTACAAAGAGAGGTAGATTTTAAATATGTAAGTATCGCCGCTGTTTGGAATCTGTACTGAAATCCACATTGTAGAAAGAGCCCCAAACTTGTGGCTTTGAGTCATAGTAGAAGCTTGGAAAACAATTCAAAATCGTGTGCTTGCGGACTGTGATAGTGGGTCTGTAATGGACTGTTGAAGCAGTTTTAGAGTTAGACTAATAATTTATCAGAACTCTATTGATTAATGTCAGCGCTCTGAACAGTCTTAATTCAACAGTAGCATGGCAGGGGAGGAAATCTGAAGCATTTCCATTCCTTCCTATCCCTTCAACCACTAACCCTCATAACCTGCATTTACCAAGGCACTGAACACTTAGAATCTCAAACACCTTCTTAGACCTCAAACACCTTCTTAGACCCTCAAATACCTTCCTGGACCCTCAAATACCTTCTTAGAAGCTTTCACATCCTCAGACCTTACAATCTACTTATAAAGAGAAAGGTTTATTTTGACTCACAGTTTTGGAGCTTTCAATCCATGGGTGATTGGCCTGTGGCCAGGCAGCATATTAAATAGCAAAAGCATGTGGCGAAGCAAAGCCATCCCTCTCAGCTGCTGGGAAAGCAAAAAGAAGAAAAGGAAGGCCACACTCTGGGGTCAATTTAGCATGTAAGATTTTGAGGGGGTTTAATATTCTGGTCATAGCAGTGCACCGTCTCAAGATCATGGGCACACTGCAGATGCAGGTATCCAGAGACCTTGACAGTCAGCCTCCCAGTCTTCAGGAAAGACTAACTTGAAGAGCTGTCCCCTGAACCCTGGATACCATCACTCCAGAGACTGAGTGAGGGGCAGCACCGGAAAACACTCCTTCACTGTGTGTCTCGGGACTGTTAGCCACTGTCCCAAGAGGATGAAGGGAGCAAAACTGACAAACAGGGTCTCAGGTGGCACGTGAGTATGAAGAGTAATATTTACACACCAGGACCAGCTTTGGGGACACAGATCAACCTGACTCAGGGTGAGTTAAGGGTTATATAGTTTTGAATTAAGATGGGTAGGAATATCCAGGGTGGGCAAAAGTCATTGGTTGAAAGCTAAGGTACCAAGGTACCTCATTAGCATGGGGAAGCATTGCAGAAATCCTAAGGGCTAGCTGAGTGGGTTCTTATTGGGAGAAAGGAAGCTGAATCAGTAATCTAACCAAGGCTACTTGACATCCCAAGGGTAGAGGTAGGGGGTAGGGGGAGGCAGGGGATTGAATTCCCCAGACAAGGTCAAAGAAGGAGAAACCCTGCAGACATTGTAAGGTCTAAGGAGTCAGCCATTTTGCACTGAGCTCAGAAGCTATCTGGACAATGGTAGACTTCGACCTTAATTTGTGGGACAGGCAACACTTCATCATGCCCCAGTGACTCACTCATGGCAAAGAAAGGTCCATGCTGTCCTCCAGGATAAAAACTGACACATTGGAGTTGAGATAACACCATCAACATCAAAGATTTCCAGATATCTCTGTTCTTCATTCTATGCCTTTCCGTTTTCTTGAACCAAGAATGATGGCAGCACCAAGCAGCACTTCCAAGGGAAAGAGAAACTGTCAGATGAGAAATGGACTCAGACAAGAGTCAGAAGCAGAACCTGAAGCCCTCACATCCCAGAAAGTCCTGTGCAAGGGTCTACCCAAGGCCTCCAACTTGCGGCTTATCTGTTTACATTCATTATTCTTCTGAGACACCTCTGAAGGTGAATAGACAAGCGTTCTCCTTCTCTTCCTAGAGTGCTCTCCTTTAAATGTAAACCGAGTCATTCCTTACCTTATATAAAGATTTCTTATGGCGTCCTCTGCCCCTTGGAATGAAAGTCCAGTTCCTTACTGCGTTCCATGGGGTGCTGGATGTCTGCTTCTCCCAGCGACAGCTCATGATTTGTCTGTTTCTTACCACACTCCCGTCTTCTCATTCCCAGCCCATGTGCTCTGAGCAGTTCACTGTCTTTCCTCTCCTTGTGCCCTGGCACCAAACTGCGGTGGAAATTTCTGGTTTCTTTAACAACTCAGTTGCGTCACATGATGTTTTTCTGGAAGTTATCTTGTGAGAGAGGGTACGATGTTTTGCTGAAAACAGACACTTGAGAGGCTGTGTGATGTTTAGAAAGAATATAAATGGAACCCCACAGGCAGGAAGAGCTTGATCTTGAATTGCTACGCCATGCAAACCATTTCACTGGTCTTCACTGGTCTTCATTGGTTTTTGCTGGTCTTTGCTGCTCTTCACTTGTAGAAAGAAATGTGGCAAAAAAACAAAACAAAACAAAAACTTCTCGTGGTATTCTGATTCTGGCTGCTTCCATTGACTCATTCGACTTGTTCCAATTTGGCAGAGCCTTGTTGTTTCTGCTGGATCTTGCCTCCACTACTGATTCGTGTTTGCTATTAACTAGAACTGCTGGTGTCCTGACAACAGAAAATGGAATCGCCCCCAATTAGTTGCTTTTAAACATGTCCGTAACACTCTTTTCCTATTAACCTTCTTTTTCCCCTACCTCTGGTCTGTGGGTTAGAAGGGAGGTTGAAGCATTTAAGAATCTTGTGGTTCTGGACAGGGTTCAAAATAAGGTCGGTTTTGAAGAAAAAAATCTAAGTCTACACCAAACCTCAACTTTAACACGACCTCCCCAGAGAATCCTCCTCTGGACACTCACTGGAAGGACGGACTCCTGCGATCGCTCCTGCCAGGCCTGCTGCTCTCTTTGCAGCACGTGCTTCCCACATTTGCACACTTCCTGTGTGAAGTTGACCTGCCCTGGTTGACACTGTACTGGAAAGCCTAGGGCAAGCACTCGAAGGTTCCTCTATAGCTATTTGTTAGCTAGACAAATTAATTTACTAAAGAAACATTTTATTGAGACTTCCAAATTTCGACAAGGATCAAGTGAGATAACATTATACAAATATGAAGGGTTTCCCTCATCTGATATTTCTGCCCACAACAAACTGGCAGGCAACAGTCAAGCCCCACCTGCTCTGGGATGTTTCCAGTGCAATCTGAACAATAGCAGCCATGAGAAGGGTCAAAGGATTCACCACGGGTTACACAACAAGGGTCATTTACAGTCCAATCATTTGGATTCATCTCTCCTGTCAGTTGTGATCTATTTTTGCCAAGAAAGCAAATAAATATGTATTGATATTTAAGAGGCTCATGCATGTGGTGTTCACTAAAATATGACCGCATTTTCCACAGTCATTGTCTCTGGAAGATCATTCCCAGCTGTGCTGGTTCATTTAGCTAATCTACAGTAAGTATGGTATTGATCCAAGCAGCCAGGGAGGAGGTGTTAGCCCTGCCCAAGGAAGGGCGATTGCTTTGGCTGTGTCATTACTTTACAAACTGGCTGAAGTCAAAAAGCCACACTGGGCATTTTGGAAGTTATCACTCTGCTACTCTCATTACTCCTGACCTGACCCATCACACACACACACACACACACACACACACACACACACACACACACACATACACACACACACACACACACACACTCACTCACACGGTGGTATCTGAAGCAACATCCCCACTTCCATGAAGGCTCTTTCCATTCATGTCTTCACTCTTTCATAACTGGGAACACTTCACAAATATAATGTGCAATGCTTGCTAAGATGAACCAAAAGGACATCCTCTCATACTGCTTATGGACATGTAATTGAGCACAAGCAATTGGACAGCCAAGTTAGCAGATCAAAATGCTCCTGTTCTCTGACCCTATAATTTGTCTTCCCTGAGCCTGCCCTCCGTGAAAAGTCACAGATATGCTTATTGTCATTATAAATATTCCAAAATAGGGGATGGGCTAACTGAACAAACTAGTGCGTTTTTTTCTAAGCAATACTCTTTAACTATGGGAAGCATTTGTGAGTAGTCAAGTGGGGAGGGAGGAGACAGGGAAAAACAGCTTTCAAACACTACAGGCAATTTATACATCATCACTCAGAAGCATTTCAGCTTGCAATTATACATAGAAAAACTGCTTCACTGGTTAGAGAGAGAGTGGGTCACAGGGAATGAGAGAAAGCTTTCAATTCTGTCTGCATCTGAAATAATAAGAATTAAAGGATATGCTTTGAAAACACATATGCCAAAATATTAACAATCTTTGTAAGGTTTCAAGGTTTTATCTTCTTTTTGAGAGGTGGTCTAGATTTTTCATATTTTCTGAATTGACAGCATATATTTGTGGAATCAAAAAGAGAGAAAGTTCAGCTTTGCTTGCAGACACACACCAGTGAGTGCCTACTATCTGTGAGGCCTATGAAGCCACACTGGAGGCAAGAAGAACTACACAGTGCCTCAAGAGGAAGAGTGTAGCTTATGTAAAGGCTGGGAGCTGATACCTGGGACCTGGGCATAGTGTTGCATGCCTGTACCTTATGATGCACTTCCAGGAGATAGCAGGAAGACTAGGAGTTCAAGATCATTTTTGGATGTCTTAGTTACTGTCCTATTTCTATGAAGAGAGAGGTACCACAACCAAAACATCTCTTATGAAAAAACAAACAAACAAACAAACAAAGCATTTAATTGAGGACTTGCTTATAGCTTTAGAGGGTTAGTCCATGATCATCACAGCAGGGAGCAGACAGGTATGGCACTGAAGCAGGAACTGAGACAATTGCTTCCTGATCCACAGGCAGTAGGGGGAGAAAGGGGGAGGAGAGAGAGAGAGAGAGAAAGAGAGAGAGAGAGAGAGAGAGAGAGAGAGAGAGAGAGAGAGAGAGAGAGAGAGAGAGAGTCTGCCCTGATGTGGGCTTTTCAAACCTCAAAGCCCACCCACAGTAACACACACCCTCATAGTGACACATGCCCTTCAACAAAGCCACACCTCCTAATCCTTCCTACACAGTTCCACTAACTGGAGACCAAGCATTCAAACTTAAGAGCGTATTTTCATTCAAGTCGCCACACTTAGCTACATAGTGAGTTTGAGACCAGCTGTTATGTGGAACCCTCTCCCAAAATAACAATAGTATTGTGGTAGTGATAGAGGTAGTGGAATTAATAATAATAATGATAATGATAATAATAAATGATTAAAGGCTTGAGGATATGAAACATAAAAACATATTATCTGGAAAATGTAGTAGTCCTTTTCCTTGGTCAGTTGGAATCTACAGAAAGGGTAGTGGGGATTAGACCATATGAGTTGGAAATACTCTAAAATCATACTCTTGGGAGGCATTAGGTCATGTGGCAAGACTTAAGGAGTGTGTTGGACTGCTCTCTCAGGACAGAACCTGCAGGCGAATATAGAGAGTGTTTGGATGGGCCACACTGCAGGCATGGCACAAGCAGAGAAGTTGGCATGTGGCCAGGTGAGAGGTCAGTGGGTAAAACCAATGGGCTATCCTCTTCCCATATCCCAAGCCCTGACATGTGCTCTCCGGGGCAGAGGTTAAGAGCCCATGGTGCCAGAATTCCTGAGATTCACTCTGGCATTACTGCCTACCATTCTGTGATCACAGCAAGTTATGTGATCCTCTATACATCAACATTTTCATTTGTATAACACTGTGTCCCAAGCTGTCATGAGGACCTAGTGACAGCACAGATGAGTACTTAGCCCAGGGCCTTGAAAAGAACAACAGTATAAGTAATCCCCATTATTCCTCCAACTTGGAGTTCACTTGAAGATGCTGCATGAAGGATACCTATATCCAAGGCATGAAGAGTCATCCAAGAGTTAAAATGTTGACAAAGTCACAATCACAAAAAGATTAGAAAGAAGTTGATCACACAGCCAGGTGGTGGGGACAAATGCCTTTAATGCCAGCACTCAAGAGACAGTGACAGAAGGAGGAGGAGGAGGAGGAGGGGAGGGAGGGGGAGAGAGAGAGAGAGAGAGAGAGAGAGAGAGAGAGAGAGAGAGAGAGAGAGAGAGAGAGAGAGAGAGAAGAAAGAGAAGGAAGAGGAGGAGGAGGAGGAGGAGGAGGAGGAGGAGGAGAAGAAGAAGAAGAAGAAGAAGAAGAAGAAGAAGAAGAAGAAGAAGAAGAAGAAGAAGAAGAAGAAGAAGAAGAAGAAGAAGTTGTTGTTGGTCATAGCTTTGTTGGTAAGTTCCAGAATCAGAGATCAGGGTTAGATCAGTATGCTAAGACAGAATTTGTTGGACCCTGGCTGATGACGAATACCTGGACATGACCACCTGTTGTGAGTCTGAGAACAGCTTCCCCCAAATAAAAGTCCATGTACCCAGAGTCTCCAGTTGCCTACCATACTCACCTCATATCCACTGCTCCCAAATGTGAGGTGGAGGTGGCTTCTTTAAAATTAGACGGGTTGCCAGCAGAGCTTCCTCTGGCCTGAGTGGATAGGAGAGATTGGTGGGAGGAACCATGGCCCCGGCAAATCCATTTGCACTCTTAATTCCAGGACCACAGAAATGACAAACAGGCTCATTACAAGGCAAAGATATGCACAATCAATCCACGCCTTTGGGGCTGGGCTTCAATTTAAGGGAGAGGCAAACAGAATAAAAAGGCCTATTTTCAAGAGACTCATTTAAGCCCAGAGAGGGGCCATAATAATGTACTCTGTTTAATACATCCTGGCTCTCTCAGAATTGCCCTGAGATAATCAAAAGCAAGTGAAGAGGAACCACCCAGACTTGGATTCAGAAAGGATGTAGTAATTAGCATCCGTGCCTGGACCCTGCTGTCAGGCAGAGCGTGGGTTGCAGTGGGGCCTCCTGCTGTCTTCCCGTGGCAGGAGACACTTCGGTCCTTTCTGTCTCACCCTGAGGTTGGAAAGCACAGAAATGACATCCATGACTGTATTTCTAAAATCATCTCTCAAAGAGATAAATGACTTCCCCCAGACAGCATGGTCCGACCCGGGGCCTGGGAATAGATAAATCCATTTACTCGGAAGCTGGGGTCCATTTTTCTCCCAGGGCCATCCATAATCCCTTCTCTTTCAATGTGGGAGATGCTCCGTGTGATGAATGGATCGTGCTCACAGACAAGAGGTCAGATCCTCTTGGGAAGGCACAGGTAGCCAATCACAGGGCCTAGCCTCTGTACAACATGTTCAGGGTACTCTGAGAGTAAGTAGCCTCCACACCAATGGTCTCTCAGAAGGAGATGTATTCCCAAGCCAGATGCCCCTCCCTTTCACACACAGCCTCTTCAACTGGGCCATGGCAAGAGGTAACCTGCCTCAAAGGACAGCAGCGACCTGGTGGTTCACAGTTGTAATCTCAGCCCAAAGGAGGCAGAGGTAAGAAGCAGAGAGTTCAAGACCCTGTCCCAGCAAACAGACAAAGCAAGTCCTGGGGCTCCCTGGATGGCAGGAACCGATGGGAGGCATTCCGGGGAGCCTGGCCCTCAACAAGCAGTCGAAACTCTCCCCTCCTCCAAGAGTGAAGAGGGCCTACACCAAGATTCCCCATTGTTGTCATGAGGTCTCACAAGGCCAGGCCACAGACATCATCTTCTTTGTGAGTTTGCTGTTAATTGTAACTGTCAACATGGCACAATCTAGACTCATGGGGAAGAGAGACTTGGTGAGGTCTGTAGATCAGGTTAGCCCATGGGCATATCTTAATTGAGGTAGGGACACCTTTCCTTGGATCTGGATCCCAGGATAGTATAGAAAGGAGACTCAGCAGGAGCAAGCACATATGCATTTATTCCTCTCAGTTCTTCACTATGCATGTGACATGACTAGATGCTGCGAGTGCCTGCCTTGATTTCCCCCAAAAGATGGGCTCTCACCTGGATTTGTAAGCCAAATGAGCCTTTTCTCTCCCTAACTTGCCTTTTGTCACAGCAACAGAATTAGAACTAGAATGTTCTGGCTTCTCACTGCCTTCCTGGTCGCCTCAGTTTCCCCGCAATCCTCTATCTCCTCACCATGAATCGGAGATCTTATAGATCTTATCATTGGTCTGCAAGGTTTGTGGAAACCAAGCACTTCACATCCTCTGGCTAAAATATGAGGGTAGCACCATTCCATCCTGACCAATCAGATCACAGCAGAACACCTGGTCCAGCCTGAGCTACCTTAACCTCACTGAAGTACTGGAAAAATAAAGATGACTGAAGCCCGAAGCCCACCCCAGGCTGAACAGCTCCACCTGCTGGCTGCCAGTGGAGCGGTGCCTGTGCCTTTGACTTGATCTTAGCCAGAAAGCTGAGACATGACCCCAGGACTTTTCAGTATGCAGCCATGAATAAGAAGCTCTGGGCTCATGCCTTCACATCTGTCCCCTTCCTACATACTGAAGGGTTGACTGGGTCCCAGGAGCTTGCCGAGGGCTTCCCACGGGGAGGCTAAAGAAAGGTCACACGCTAGTTGTGATGGTTGTCATTTTTGATTGTCAACTTGACTGGATGAAGAAACACCTAGAGCATTCGTGAGGACCACTTTTGGGTTGTCTGTGGAGGCTTTTCCAGAGAGAATTAATTGTGAGAACTACCCTGAACGTGGGCAGTGCCCTCCTGTGGGCAGTGCCCTCCTGTGGGCAGTGCCCTCCTGTGGGCAGTGCCCTCCTGTGAGCAGTGCCCTCCTGTGGGCAGTGGCCTCCTGTGGGCAGTGCCCTCCTGTGGGCTAAAGCCATGGACTGACTGAAAAAGGGAAGAAGAAGGCAGTCCCCTGAGCAGCAGCATTCTGCTTTCTCTGCTTCCTGATCCTCCAAGATGTGAACAGGCAACTTCCTGCCACCACGCTCAAGAGCTGGTCCCACAACCACAGTACTGAGGGTACAGTGTCCCACCCTGAGGGATAACTGTATCACTCTAACCAAGAGCCAAACGAATCTTTCCTTTCTTAAGTCACCTCTCCTTAAGTCATAGCAAAGAGAAAGGGAGCAAATACACTGTCTGTGACACAGCAGTGGGGACACTGGAATGTAGAATCAAGCCCCCAAACTTCATTTCCAAGATGCCCTGACAGCCAAGACTTGATGGTTCCATCTGGGGACATGATGGGACCAGAGGGACTCTGTACGTCCAGGTTGCACACTGGTCCTCCTGACTCGTTTCCTGTCTCCACCCCGCCCCTGCCCCTTTTTCTCTACTTGGCATCTCCCTGACATCCCCTGGCCTATGTTTGTCCTTCCTAAGGACTCTTCCCTTAAGAGGAAGGGGAGACTGAGCACACACGCGGCAGCCGAGGGGGATAGTTCAATGGCGTGAAGAAAGGCCCAGTAGCAGACTCTTCAGCCTTAGTGCCTATGCGCTGGCTTTAGTGTGACCCTGAGTGGTCAAGTCCCCTTTTGTTTCCTGACACCACTGTTGCTATCCCACAGCCAGCCCCATGAAAAGTTCCATCCCATTAACTCCTCCACATCACCATGGTAACACAGGCTCCCGACTCTCCCAAAGACAGGAGATGCTCCATTGACACCAGGGTAGGCCTGCACGACATCCCCAGATGAGCGAGGAGGGGTGGAGACTTCACGCATTTCCAGCTGAGGTCACCACTCGCAGTCCTTCCAGGCATCCAGCACAGTGCTTACCCCTGGAAACAGCCTCTGCCAGCAAGTGTGTTAGCAGACGGCGTCGTCCGGGCTTATCACCTGCGTTATGTTATCTTTCCCCAGGGTCACATCCACACTTTGTCTCTAGTATGAGCCAGTATCTAAGCTGGCTGGCTCATCACAGACCCAGAGCATACGTAGCAGCAATACACAGTAATAGTAAATGCAGGCTTTCTTATTGACTCCTGTTGTAAACTTCTAACGTGTTCTAAAGTGGTGGCCTCTCCGGCAGATAAATGGAAACCCAGAGAGGTTACAAAATACTGCATAAGTGAGGATTTAACTCTTGATCCAGGGCTACATTTTACACAGCGTATTTAATACTTAATAGTTCTTATGGCATAACAGGCAGTTTATTTTAATTAAATTTAAGTGTGTGTGTGTGTGTATGAGAGAGAGAGAGAGAGAGATTGAGAGAGAACAATTTCCAGGAGTTGGTTCTCTCATTCAACCATGTGTACCCTGGGGCTTGAACTCAGGTTGTCGGGTTTGGCTGCTAATGCCCTTACCCACTGGACCATCTTTCTGGCCTGTAAGTCCCCTAAGAAATGGACACTGTCAATTCACTCTATAAACAAAGAAACCAAGGCACAAATAAGTTAAGTGATTTGCCCAGAATCACAAGAAAGGGTGGAGCCTAGATCCAAGCCCAGACAATTTGTTTTCTGAGTCTGTGAACAGAATCACAATTCAGGGAGAAATTGGTTGTAATTCTTTGAGCCCTCCATCCCACCACACCACACCCACCAGACCCTGAAGTCAAGGGACTGGACGCTTAGCTATTAGCCATCTATCTCTCTGGTATCTATCTACACCTGGCTCTTACTGAACTGGCTGGCCTCCTCAAAGTGACACGCCTCCACCCGTCACCCCTCCCCACCACCACCCCACCCCCAACTGGTGTGAAGACCTTATCCCCCAGCCAGACTAGAGTTCTTTCCCTTTCATGCTCCTCTCAGGATCCTCTGTCTTTTCACTCACTGTCTTGGGCTTTAAAAGGCTCCCATTTGGAACAACAGACGGGACTTGTCTTCTTTAGAGAAAAGAGCCCTTCGATGCCCTCACAAGGGAGGTCCCCCCTGTCCTCCCACATCCGGCCTGTCTCCAAAGACCATTAACGCAATCACTTAACAAGCGCCCTGCTCTAATAGAAAGGAGGAAAAAGGAGGGGCATTGTTAGTGGTTTGAAGGGGAGAAGAAATCATAAAATCCATCAAACCTGTATTTGTCTCATTAAAAGTGTTCCTAATTTATAATGTCCTGGAATGCAGATGCCACCCAGCTGTGCAGGCCTGGTAGTACTGCCTGGTGCACATTCGTCCCCCTCACACTCCCGGGCCCCCTCTCCCACCTCGCTGGGACTGCCATCAATCCCTGCTCATCAGCGACACTTACAGTAAATGGATTCATTTGTGGCAATGGGAGCTGGGAGACAAAGGTGACAATATAATTAAGGTTTTTAATTCTATGCCTGAACAGTTAAGTCCAGAACTCATGATAATTAGCCGGCTATAATGAAAGATCTTTAATCGTTATTTTCCCTTTGTTTCCTGTAATTGTTCATTTTGGCCAATGACATTTGTCCTTTCATTTGAATCTGGCTGCACGGCTCCATTATGCTTATAAACTCTGAAGAAAATATGGTTCAGAGACGGTCATTTACAGAGTGGGTGGCGAGGTGGCCCACAGAGCCCATCCCTGTACAGCTGCTGATGAGGAAGAGGGGGCTGTGGTTACTTTCTGAAGAAAAGAAATAAAAAACTGAGCTCCAGAAATGCCCAGGTCTGGGGACATCCCCCACACCCCATAGCCCCACATGCACCGCCTCCCCCTGCCACATACACACACACTCTTGTGTAGAAGTAAGCCCCGGCAGTGACCAAGAAAGCAATGGGTTCTGCACAGTAGACCTGGCTGTAAGGGTCAGTTTGCAACGCAGTTCTGGGAGATGGCTGTTACTGTAAGCGTGCCTGACTCGGAAATGTGCGTATTGTCCTCTGCCGATTCTGTGTTCTGTTATCAGGATGCCGCTTTTTAATCCACGAGCATGCTAACTGGCATGTCTGCTCCCGAGGAGATGAAAATGGTTCTGTTTCAGAGGGAACCTTAAGAAGGCATAATAAACATATCCCAATATCTTCACAAATACTTCTGGAGGATCTACCGCATGCCAGGCAGGAGCTGGAATGAGCAGGCACTCACCAGCCCCTACTCACATGGTCACTACAACCCAAAAGGCCAGCCACTCATGCACTTGGATGGGCAGGGATGAGGAGTGACGCCTTTCCCTTGAAGTCGGCTTCAATCATGTTCCCACCAGGCAGATTTCTTGAAGGTGCAGACCCCTCAGAAGCCAGAACAACAGAGCAAAATGTCTAGAGCATCCAGTGTGGAGATGGAGGAAGTGAGGAAATTCAGTTCTGCCTCTCAACTGCCCAGGGCTCTAGAAGAATCTCCAGGAAATCTAAATTTATGATCAGGAAGGGAAACTGACCTTTGGTAAACTATGAGGAACATGGTCCGGAGCATTGGGTGAGGGTAAGCAAACCTATGTGGCTTGGTGAGACACCCTGGCATGTCCCTGCTGACCTGAGACCCACTCAGCTCTGTCTGGAGAGGACAGAAGATGATGAACACCCCCTCTGAGCACCTCCCTCAACGAAAGTTCTAGGTGGGTATTATCTCTTCTCCTGCTTCCTCTAATGACTGAAGTAGATGACTAGGGCACCACAATCAAAATTCCCTTGCTCTTCCTCACCCCATTCTACACACAAAGACAGAGAGGATGTTTGAAAATAGCTCTCTCTGTAAAGCCCTTCAGCGGCTCCCCCAGGTCCTGAGATGGGAAATTGTAAACCCCGGCTGCAGTCAGGAGTGCTGCGCTGCCTGGCCGTGCTGTGCTCACCCCAGCCTGCCCCCCAGGCTGGCAGCTCAGCCCAGCATGGAGCAGGCTCATTTAAGCAGCTGACCTTGGTCCATGCTGTTCCCTCTGCCTAGGGACAAGCCCCCCTTCCAACCACCCTCTGCTTGGTGAATGGTGTCCTCCTATCAAACCCAGCTAAAAATGTCACTTTCCCAGTAGCTGTCTCTAAATGATGTCGCTATTACTTCAGCTCTAGCCGCGCTTCTTGCATATATTCCTAGAGCAAACCGAAGAATATCTTTACTTGCTGCTTTCAGCCAGGGGCTGTGAACCCCGTGGGAGCTGGGTCTAAAGTTTTGACCTCAAACCTAGAATAATGACCAGTACAGAGAGTAAGTGCTCAATGCCTTTATTAAGCCAGACTTGCTAAGCTAGCCCTTGAAGGCCTTGAAGGAAAGAGACCAAAGGCTTCCAGAACTCCCAAAGGTGGGAGACAGGCTCCTACACAGGAAGCTGCTGATGAACGTTCAATGACAGCCAAGGAAGGTGGAGCTCATGAGCATACCCTGGGGTGCCAGCCTGAGGTGGAGGTGGCCAGAGTTCCATCATTTAAGGGCAGCACCGTGGCCCAGTTCTGGGGCAGGCTCTTCCACTGTGAGACTTCTTATCGGTCATTTGCCTGCACAATAAAGCTCTGTCTTTGGGATTTGGGAGGTTCTACTCAAGCAAGCCCCCCGAGTGGGCTCTCGCCTCCTTCCACCACAGGATCCAGGAGGGACTAGACACATCAGCCTTGACGCTGAAGGTCACGTTCTTGAGCCTAGTTCACTGACCCCTTCCTGCCTGTAGCCCCTTGTGCAGAGAAAGTTTCCCTCAGGCTGAAGTGCAGACTCATTAAAAAACACCCATCGCCTCCTGCCAGGCTCTATGCTCACCGACCAGGGTACAAAGGACAAACCAGTGCTCTCTGCCCATTCTTTGTCTGGACCATCCCAGAGTCCTTTAGGCTTCTGCCACTGACCTCCAAGTGTAGAAGGTTCTTGCCCACTCTCCAGTCCAGCTGCCCCAGACTCCCTCTCCAGCACAATATGAGCCATTCATTTATGCCCTGACAAATATTTTGTTGACCACCTACTGTGTGCACAGCACTGCTGTAGGAGCATGGGCTCATGGACATCAGGCCATGAGTCCCTGCTATCTTCCAAAACAAGCAAGCATGAGAGTGTGATGTTCCCCATGAGCCTGACCTCATTGAAGAAGGAAAACTGAGTCCCTGAGGAGGCCGTGTTTGAGCAGACAAGATGGCTGTGTTTGCCATCTTGGCAAGATCTCTCTAAACTGGCTCTCCTCCTCTTCCTGGGCAGCGGCATCTCCATTTATGTCTGTTTTCAATTTATTTATTTTCTTTTATGTGTGTGAGTGGTTTTGCCTGTGTGTGTGTGCGTGTATGTGTGTGTGTATGTGTGTATGTGTGTGCGTGTGTGCGTGTGTGTGTGTGTGTGCGTGTGTGCGTGTGCGTGTGTGTGTGTGCGTGCGTGCGTGCGTGTGTGTGTGTGTGTGTGTGTATGTGTGTGCGTGTGTGTGAGTGCGTGTGTGTGTGTGTGTGCGTGCGTGTGTGTGTGTGTGTGTGTGTGTGTGTGTGTACCACATGCATGCCTAGTACCCTCAGAGTTCAGAAGGGGGTGTTGGATCTCCTGGAACTAGAGTTGGGGAAGGTTGGGAGCCCCCATGTGGGTGCTACAGACCAAGCCAGGGTTCTCTACAAGAGCAGCTAGTGCTCTTCACCATTGAGCCATCTCTCCAGGCCCCACTTCTGTTTTCCTTGACCCTCCTAATCCATCGCATCGATGCCACATTTGCCTTCCAGAAACACGCTGCTAAAGCATGCCGCTCTGCTGCCTGAAGACTTACAGAGGCTACGCTGTCCTCTCAGAATAAATCCCCATCGGGAGCTTGGTAATCAAGGTCTCCACCACGTTGCTCTGACCAATCATGCTGAGCCTTACTTTTCATGACAAAGTCTTGTCCCTCCAATAGTCCAACCAAGCTGTATAGTAACAGCATCTCACCTCCCGTTCTTCTATCCATGCTGTCCCTCTTGCATGGAATGTCCTCTCTGCCCTTTGTAGCTTAAGTAAACCCATTGCCCCTATATAGCTCTTCACTCACATGCTATAAAAACACACTACATAATCCCCTACACACACACACAGGCCCCAAACATACACAACCCACACACAACACGTGTACACTGAACACTGAACACATACACCATACATATATCTCATATAAATATCCCATCCATACTCACATACACACACATCACAGAAACATCCCATATACACCATAGCCCGACACTCCCTGTCTCCTAGTGATTAAGCTCATTTCTCCTTCTCCCATCTGCCCCACACTGGGGAAGGCACATCCTCAAGATCACCCAGCAGCCCCTGAGTACCTAACCCCTGTCCTTAGCTTGGCGAGTTGAGTGTCTGCAGAGCTCATACCCACCCAGGAGGGCTATGCAGGGTGAGGCCTGTCCCCTCCTCACCTCCTCCTCCCCACCCCAGGATTAATGGGGGATTCCCCAGCCCAGGAGCAGAACTCATAGTGCTCACATACCTGCCTGCCACCAGCCAGGCACAAGGTGACTTCATGTTACTCTGGGATCCCTGAAGAGGAACCTGAAAGCCCCTACCACCTACAAGGGAAATTTTAAAGAGCCCCATTTGTCTCTTGTGCCTCTACTTCTCTCTTCAGTGAAATGGGGGCACAGGGCAGCTCTGCCTGACAGAGTAGCTGGGGAAGGCTGGTGAACTGAACCTTAGTGGATGAGGCCAAGTGAGGACCCCATCAAGCAACATTCATCTCAGAGAGAGGGGGGCTGGACCCTGCCCAGCCTTCTTCATCAGTGCCCACACACCCTATGCTGGGGTCCCACTCTGAGAGCCTGTAGCATCCTCCTGCCTCAGAAGCTTTGTTCCCAGCACTGTGGGCCTGCTGGACTCGACAGGTCAACAGCAGCCCTTTGCAATTCTGAACCGCCAGGAAGACACTTTCCAGATAAAGGCCATTTAGGCTCCAAGGCTGTAAGAAGAATATCGCTATCACCCCTCCTGTACAGGCTGAAAAACTGAGACTGAGAGAAGCATTGGGACTGCTCCCCCAAAATCACACAGTTTCTGAGTAGTGGGACTAAGCCTGGTTTCAGAGACATGGCCACTGACTGATTGTCCCTGCCTCTGGGTACTTTTTTCACTCCAGAATCACCTTGGAAGAACTCAGATTAATAACACAAGATCCTGGGATAGAAGCTGCCTTTAAGATAGGAAATCCAAATGCTCAGCCATGTTGAGAGCAGTCAGAGCAGTGCCTGGGGCATCCCAATGCACACACTGAGCTCCACAACTGATGCAGGGTCTACCCTTGGATCAGCTTCCTCAGGATCCTGTATCTCCCATCCCTGCCACTCAGGCTGCGGAAGTCACCCAGGTGGGACTGCCAGCCCAGCTCCACTCCCTAGCTAGGTACCTTTGAGAAAGGACATGAGAGATGGCCTGAAGCTGCTGAAACATCAAGTTTCCCTTAGGACACAGGAGGAGGGAGGGAGCAGTTATCCAGCCCACCTCACAGGGTGAGGACAGAACAGGACAGCAGAAGCCAAAGCCCTTTGTGGGCAGAAGAGAAATGAACCTGAGAGCTGGCTGGGTGGGCTGGACCAGGCTCTTGTTTTCTGGAGGACACAAAAGAATCCGAGGACCAGACACAGACAGAGTGTGGGGGATGGGCCATGTCACATTTGCCTTGATGAGAGGCCTTGGGTGAGTTGGAGGGCTGAGTGTCTTGGCCAGGCCCGATCCTCAGGCCCCACCCCCCACTGCTGATTTCTGGGGCCTGTGTCCCTAGGGCCTGCCAAGATCATGGTGACAGCAAGTGCCATTCCTAACGACTGGCTCTGGCCACAAGCCTGTTCTTGTGCCCTTGAATCTATTAAACAGAGCAAAGTGATTAATTATTTTACTGTCTTTATAGCATCAACTTTAACTTGCTTCCCATCCAGATTTCCAATTACATAAGCCAGAGTCTTAAACTCAGGAGGACATGTATTATTGAACTATTTATAATCGGAGTTTTTCAGAGCAGAAAAAGCTCTGCCAGGCAGAGGCTACACAACCAAAATTAATGATTCGGAGTCCCAAAGACAATCTTTCTGTAATCAGAGGGGTGTGGGAGGCTGGAGGGGAAAGCAGAGAGGTTGAGTCTGAATTAAATACAGCAAACCATTTTCCACTAAAGAACACAGACCCTCAACAAGAGGACCGAGCATCAGAGAGGCTGGTGAACGGGAATCAGGACATGTCCATGCAGCAAGCCAGCAAACCCTATGTAATCCTAGAACTCGGGAGGCTGAGCAGGAGGCTCAGGACTTCCAGAACAGCTACATAGCAAGTTCAAGGGCAGCCTGATCTACATAGCGAGGACCAGTCTCCAGGAAAACAGGGTGGGGTAGGACAGTCAAACGCAGTTCAGGAGGCCATTCGAAGAAAATGGTGCTGTTGTGAATCAGACACCCCACCAGCCTGCCTGTCAGTCACAGCGCCGAGGCTTACATCGTTTCGCGCCACGGCCAGGTTCAGCCCATTTTCCCTTCCTACAAGTTCTGTTTTTTCCTTTGCATCACGTGTACCCTTTAAAAGGTCCCTCTGGATGCCATGGTGCTCTCTCTCTCTCTCTCTCTCTCTCTCTCTCTCTCTCTCTCTCTCTCTCTCTCTCTCTCACACACACACACACACACACACACACACACACACACACACACACATTGTCTCTGTCTCCAGGGGAGGGGTGTCTCTCTATATGTCCATCTGTATGTCTGCCCCTATCTCTCTCTAGTGTCCCCACTCCTCCAATAAACCACTTGTGTTAGCTCCGTTGTGTGGTATAATTTCTTAGCTGCACACCTTGGCCCCCAAAAAGCTAAAGTTCCTTTTTGCCACCTTATCCTAACAGATGCAACCTGGGTTACCCTAGTTGTGGCAACTCTGGGTTCCGGATGACCCCCAGGATTACTGAGCCCTGACAGCTCAGAGGTGCGTCAGGTCCACTCTAGCAATCCGACAAGCCTGACTTACCAGCTGTCACCTCCTGTCGACCCCCAGGACACTCGTGCTTTATCCTCCTCCTTCACAGGAGAGTGACCCACCTCTGTCCTGTCCCTAAGTTACACCCTACTGCACAGTGTCATCTCCACCGTGGATGTGTCTGGGTCCTGCGTGGCCCACAGCCAGCCTATGCCCCTATGGAGAATGCTTCTCCCCGCTCTGGTGTCCTAAGAAGCTGTGAGTCCCACAGTTTGCCAACATTTTGCAGCACATCCCATGAGGACCCACTTCTGGTCCTTCTGTTGTGTCCTCATTTGGGGGAAGATACAAGAAGCTCTCTGGGGTCTCTTCTAGGAGGGCTACACGAGAAAGATTTATGTTGTCACAAAATACTTCAAACTGATGCATTTATACAGAAAATGGATTTATTTAGCTTACAGTTCAGGGAACTGAAATCCCAGACAAGAGCCCTTCAGTTACATCACACCATGTGGATAACATCACAGCTGGGGTTGTGTGAAGAGATAACATGGGGGATGGGCAGAGGAGTGAGGCTGGCATCATTATAATCCCACTGAGGGAACTAACTGAACTCTCAGGAGAACTACATTAGTCACTTCCCAGTACCCCAACGTCCCAGTCCCTCCAATAAGCCCCTCCCCTTTACCACCGCCCTTTACCCTTGCTGTCCTCTGGACCAAGCTTCTAACACACAGGCCCTTGGGTGACTGGCCCCCATCATACAGACACCGCAGCAGACTCTGAGCTCATTAGTGGAGCTTCTACCCACCTCACCACGCTTCTGTGCTCCACCTCCTAACACAGCCACCTTGAGATTACGGCTTCAATAGGTGAGCTTGGATAAATTCAAAGTTAGCCCATTCCCGCTGAGTCAGAGCTCTAGCTACTCTGGAGGTCTCCAAGCCTGCACCTTCTCTCTCCCTTTAAAATCATTCTCTTTACGAAAAACTATACAGTTTCTTTATATAAACACAAATATAATTCCTGGAATACAAGGCATTCCACATTTGTGTTAGAAGAGCTTTGAACTTCTTCTTATGGCCCATTGAATTTGTAAAATGTTATGAATCATAGTAGCATGGAATTTTGTTTTATATTTATGACCTCAAAGGTATTTTTTTGTATACTTTCTGTCTTTATATTGCTTTATTTGTTTTTAGTCTTACCAGCCTTTTGCTTGTATGTGATGGTTTCAATTTTAGTTTTATGGATTTTGTTTTGTGAGTGTGTTTCTTGTCTTTTTTCTTTTGGTTTATTATTATTATTATCATTATTATTATTTATCATTGCTATGTTTTTTGGTTTATTTTTTCTGTTTGTTTTCTACAGAGAGAAAAAGAAAGAACATGGCGTTAGGCGGGTAGGTGAGGATGATCTGGGAAACGTTGAAGGGAAATCATGATCAGGAACTTATCCGTCCTCAGGCAAGTGGGGGTTACAGGTTAGAGGCATTTTTGTTTTATAGAATACATTCTTATGCACAGTGATTTAGATTTCAAACATAGCATCAGCCATTACAGTCGACGGTGGCAGAATCAAAGCATGAGGAACCTGAACTCCTGAGCCAGTCCTGGGGTCCCATATTTCCAGAGTAGCCAGAATTAGCAAGACTCAGAACAGAATGTTCAATTATATTTTAATTTCAGATGAGCAGTAAAGTCGGGCGGTAGTGGCGCACGCCTTTAATCCCAGCACTTGGGAGGCAGAGGCAGGTGGATTTCTGAGTTCGAGGCCAGCCTGGTCTACAAAGTGAGTTCCAGGACAGCCAGGGCTACACAGAGAAACCCTGTCTCGAAAAAAACCAAAAAAAAAAAAGAAAGGACTTTACTGGCTAGAGGCAGTAATCCTGATCGATCAGATGAGCAGTAAATATGCCTTCAGTTACAGTGTGTCCCCATATTTGGGACAGAGTGACCCCAAAAAACCTTTCTGAAGGAGTTCTGGGCCCCTAGGATCACGGGATTACCATTGGGAAAACAACTTAGACTTTTAAACGTAGGCCTTTTTAAATAATGCAAACCGGTGTAACTGGCTGCCCCATTTGTATGTCCTATTTGTGTGCTTGTGTATGTGGGTGGGTGAGTATGGACCTCGGCCCATGGCACCTGGGAGTGTGGGGAGCAGAAATCAATGTTGAGCATATTCCTAAGTTCTTTCTCCTTTTTATTTTTTTTTTTGTGACAGGGTCTCCCACTGATCCTGGAGTTCTCTAATTGTCTGGAATGGCTGGCCAGCAAGTGCCAGGGATCCCCCTGCCTCTGCCTCCCCAGCACTAGAACTACAGATGCATGCCACCACACCTGGCTTTTCGTGAATGCTGGGAAAGGTGTCTGAACGCGTCCACATGCTTGCATAGCAAGCACGTTTCTGACTGGACCACCTCCCAGGCTCTGGTTATCCTGTGGTCACCTGGCAGTCCTACTCCTACCTATCAGAGCATAAATGTGTTTGAGCTGTCACACACTTGGAAGTCTGTCACAGCAGGTAGCACTTACAGGCTTGACTTAACATAATACCCCCACACACACTCTGAGACAAGATCTCACTTTGTAGCTCTGGCTACATAACAAGCCTCAAGCTTGTTATGTAGACCAAGCTGTCCTCCAACTCACAGAGATCTGCCTGTCTCTGCTGGATTAAAGGCAGGTGCTGCCAGGCCCAACCTCGCATCATTCTCTTGGGGCACCAGAGAGGACATGGCTCCATAGACTGATCGGTGCTCATGTGGGGGGCACCATCCCTGGCCCTTCTTGCTTGGGATGATCTCAGCGCATACAGCTTTGGGTGTTCTTCCCTTCCGTAGACACACTTGGTGCATCACAGAGGAAGAGAGAACAGACTGAGTTCTTTCTCAGCCCACACTTCACTTGGCATCACCAATAATTCTAGTCAGCCTGTGAGCTGAGTGCAGTGTAAGGCTAGAAGAGCCCAGAGTCTAATTAGCTCAGTGACAAAGGCACTGAGGGGAAGGGATCAGTAACAAGCCTGCATCCCTGCTGGAGGCACGGTAGCCTCCAGCTCTGGTCCCACAGAGCAAGAGCCTCAGTGGGTAAAGGACCACCAGCTTATGTCATAGTGTGGGTGGCTGGACCAGAAGGTGTGGCTGAGCTCAGGAACTTAGGTCATGGAGTTATGGCAGCGGCTCTCAGGGAGTGATTTCCAACACAGCCCAAATACAGAGAGATTTTTTTCTTTTTATTTATTTTTAGTTTATGTGTATTCCTGCAGGGTGTTTTCCTGCAGGTCTGTCTGTATGTGCACCACATGCAGGCCTAGTACCTGCAGAGGCCAGAACTCTCTGAAACTGGAGTTACAGGCAAGTTTGAGCTACCAAGGGGTGATAGAAACTGAATCAGGGTCTTCTGAAAGAGCTACCAGTGCTCCTAACAGCTGAGCCATCTCTCCAGCCCCTAAAAGCAAGAGCTTGAAATTATACAGACATAAGTTCAAGTCTTGACTTTGCTGTCGTTGATCTCTCTCTCTCTCTCTCTCTCTCTCTCTCTCTCTCTCTCTCTCTGTCTCCCCCTCATGTGTGAATGTGTGAGTGTGTGTGTGAGTGTGCATGTGTGTGTGTGTGTGTGTGTATGTGTGTGTGTGTGTGATTTCACCTAGGCATTGGATAGCTTTTTTCATCTTTTTGAACCTCAGTAATGAGATAACACCAAACAAGTGTCACAAAACCACCAAGAAGGCCAGGCACGTGGCTCGGTGGTAGAATACTCTCCTAACATATGTAAAACCCTAGGTTACAAATCTAGCAGCTGGGCAATGATGGCTGGCATACACCTTTAATCTCAACACTCTGGGGGCATAGGCAGGTGAATTTCTGTGAATACAAGGCCAGTCTAGTCTACAGACCAAGTTCCAGGTCAGCCAGGGTGGTTATATGGAGAGACTCTGTCTCGAAAACAACTAAACCAAACATATCTAGCAGCACAAAACAGTAATGAATAAACAAATAAAATAAAATCACCCAAGAAAGAAACTAACCAATAAATAAAATCATCTAAGACATCATACCAAAATACCCAAATACCTCATAGTCAGAGCCCAACAAGTGAAATGAAGACCAGGAGGAAGGAGAGGAGGGGAGGAAGAGACTGTCTTTCAAACACTCGCTGGTTCCCATGAATATGAACAGCGTCCCCACGCCCTACTTCTGTGGACCAGAGGCCACTTCAGTTGGGTTGAAGAAGGTTTTTACAGTACCTCCACCTTTCTGTCCATCAAGGCCCACAAAGTTCTCATCACCATAGAAACAGGAATCCTAACAGAAGCTGGACTCCTAGTTAGGGCAACTCCAGGCTTATACATAGATGGCTGTGGCTGTCCCTTGAGACCAGAACAGACTATGAGAGCTACCTAGGAACTCAAGCGCTGCCTCTAGCTTTGCCTCTCTGGGCCTGAAGCTTCCTTCTCCAAGAGACGGCTCTCTTGTGGACCCGGACCCCAGGGTGGGGCCAGATGCTCATTTACAGCATCGTTGTTTACCTGCTCCGGAAACGCTGCCACCAGCTCCTCTGAGCCATTACCGTCCGTCATGTTTATCTGCATTTAGGTGCAGTGGGGATTCACACGCTTCGATCTGTCTCTGCTCATGAAGCAATGGCCCAAAAAATGGTAATGACACCTCTGATGCCGCAGCACTACTGCGTTCCTCCAGCCTAGGACTGCCAGACTCGGCAGTAGAAGCGCAGAACGCCCCGGTCTGTTTGAATTGCACTTAAGCCACAACGTATTTTTGTCAGGATATGTATGTGTTTGTGTGGGTTGTGTGATGCGTGTGCAGGAGTGTTGGGGGGTAGTTAGTGTGGGAGTGTTGGGGACAGTTAGTGTAGGTAGTTAGTGCGGGAGTGTTGGGGACAGTTAGTGTAGGTAGTTAGTGTGGGAGTGTTGGGGCAGTTAGTGTGGGAGTGTTGGGGCAGTTAGTGCGGGAGTGTTGGGGACAGTTAGTGTAGGTAGTTAGTGCGGGAGTGTTGGGGACAGTTAGTGTAAGTAGTTAGTGTGGGAGTGTTGGGGTAGTTAGTGTGGGAGTGTTGGGGCAGTTAGTGTGGGAGTGTAGGGGTAGTTGGTGTGGGAGTGTTGGGGTAGTTAGTGTGGGAGTGTTGGGGTAGTTAGTGTGGGAGTGTTGGGGTAGTTAGTGTGGGAGTGTTGGGGTAGTTGGTGAGGGAGTGTTGGGGTAGTTAGTGTGGGAGTGTTGGTCTAGTTAGTATGGGAGTGTTGGGGTAGTTAGTGTGGGAGTGTTGGGGTAGTTGGTGCGGGAGTGTTGGGGTAGTTAGTGCGGGAGTGTTGGGGTAGTTAGTGTGGGAGTGTTGGGGTAGTTAGTGTGGGAGTGTTGGGGTAGTTAGAGGGCTCCATCCCATGTTCTCCTTAGTGGTGCTCCACATTATCTTTTGAGCCCGGCTCTTTCACTGAGCACGGATCTCACTGATTTAACTCGGCTGGCTGGCCCTTGAGCTCCAGGGCTCCGCCCATCTTCTCCCACCCCAGTGTTAGGATCACAGACAAGCACAGCTGGACCAGTCTTTATGTGGATGCTGAGGTTCTGATCCTCATGTTTGCCCGGCAAGCACTTTTCCTACTGAGCTATTTACCTATGAGATCATCATTCTGACCTGTCTCCCCAGCCCAAAAGATAACTTTTAAAGTGAGTATGTCTGTTGCTTTCACTCTAAAACTATGTACTGCTTGTCTGAAATTCAAGTTCAGCACAGTGCCTGTGCTGCTCCAGTGACCCTTTTAATGATACATCAGGTCAAGCTCAGATAAAGAGCTCTCAGTTGGTTAAGTAAAACCTACAGGGCTGGAAGTTCTCTGCACAGCCAATCCCACCACCTCTTGCAGCTTCCAGCACGTCTTCGGGCTAGGCCCAGGGCACCCAGTATCTGCTACAAGGGAACAAAGCTGTCCCTAAAGAGGAGGGACTTCTCAGTCTTCCTTGATGCCTTCTTGGATGCCACAAGGATGTCCTTGTCACACACCTTCATTTGCAGTTAGTGACTGCCCTGCAGCGGGAAAACGTCTTTCCAGCAGTTTGCATACATGTCTATCATCTTGATTTTTATGTGGACAGGTAGCAGGAAGATTTCACAAACTTGGAACGTTCAGTCCTAAAGCTGTAAAAGACAAACTGGAATGAGCTGCTCGCTCTACTACCCAGGGAAGACCACCTTGCACAGGACAACTATGTTCAAGGCTCAAACACTAATCACTACAGGTGTCACAGTCCTTGAGTGACTCTATGTTCTGGCAATGCCTGGGAGAAGGAGGAGGAGGAGGAGGAGGAGGAGGACACACACACACACACAGCCCACACATGCTGAGTTTGCATGGATGTATGGATGTGTGTGACTACAGCTCTGGGAATATGCACAGGACCGATGTTGGCGTGGTATAGGATACCCTCAAATGTTCACATGAAAATAAATACCCTAACTTCTGAGGGGATGGAGTTTGGGCCAAACTTTATGTTCAGAAAAACTCACCCCAGTCATTTTTCTAAGAATGGTTTTAAAAGAGGGTGAGAACCATCTGAGCACTCAGCAATTTGTCAAGTTATAAAACTTGTAAACAATAAAATATGGTGTAGTCATTAAAATTCTGTGATGAAAGAATCTGTAATAACTGTGGTAAATATTCATGATATGCAGAAGTCAGCAACAGAATAGGGTGCTGTTCTTCTCTGTGATAGCCTTCTTTAGAGCTGGTTTGGGTTCACACCAAGTAGAAAGGAAGGCAGAGATTTCCTGGGCATTGGAAGGAGAGACATGGCAGGAGGTAGACATAACCCTTGAACCCATTATTCTCCAGATCCTAACTGCCTGGAAAGCCAGGCCTGGGGACCAGGCTAAATTTAAGGGGAGACTGTATTGTGTTGCTGAATGGGAGACCCCTAATTTCTGCCATCATTGTTTTTGGGGGTGCAAATGGAATAGGAAGAGAGCAGGTACTGAAGGCTTGTAGATAAAGGGGTTTCCATGCCTATACCACGGCTTTGCATGAGACTCTGGCTCTAGGACAGTGTGAGACATGATATGTCTGCTAATATGAGAAAGGGCAAAGAAGAGGTCTCCTGCAAAGATTTCAGTGTTACAGATCTTTTAGAAAACAGCTGTCTTAGATGATAGTCAATGAAACAGCTTACATTCTTTATCCAGGGTGAAGGGGGACTTTATAAACCTTGGAAAGTGGGAAGGGGTTCTTCTTAGGGTGAGTTTCATTGGCTGAGATTTAATGTTCTGGGGTTACCTCGTTTGCATGGAGAGGCATTCCAGGAAGTTGAACCTGTAATTTCACCAAAGATTACATGGCATCCCTCAAGTAGAGTGTGGGGGTTGGGCTCCCCAGATAGGGTAGAGAAGAGGAAGTCCTGCTACAAAAGGGTATCCTCCACTTTGCACCGAGCTCAGGGGAGTTATCCAGGCATGGGAGACTTTGACCTTAAGTAGCAGGGCTTCTGCAAGAGAAGGAAGGAAGCCATTGCCAAGGGCCCTGTAACTCAGGAATGCGTGTGGGACCCATTTTCAGACCCTCCATGGAAAACTGCCCTGCTGATATGTAGCAGTGCCCACGTTCATGTCCCAGCCTCTTTCAGAGGCTATCCCTGTCTCCAGAGCACCCTGTCCCCATTTCCCATCCTCCTACCCCCACCCCAGCCAGCAGAAGTCAGCCTGACAACTTCCCCAGGGGTCCTTACTCTGAAATGATGGTGGGATCGGGCAGGATCCCAAAGATTTCTGTGCTGGGGAGAGCCATCCTTCTGTGTCTGGAAACAGCAGTTAAGGCAGGCAATGGACCGAGTTAGGAATCAGAGTCAATGGGCAACTCTGGAACTGAAGTGGCAAGACCTTGGGCCTCAGTTTCCCCACCTATAAAATCAGACTGTGGCTGAGAATGGAGAAGACTCTGTAGTCATTAGCATGTGGGGAAGCCCACAGGAAAGGGCTGAGTGACAGACAGCCCACTCGCCAGCCTCTTGCTCCCCATGTTCCCCTCTCTCCTTTTGCATGCTCTCAAAAGAGACTTTCTACTACTTTGTTCCCAGAATAGTGCCCTCCACATACTGAGCTTTCGATTCAAATTAATTCAGACGGAAAGGTTTTGAAGCCATTTTGTTTTGTTTTGTTTAGCATCTGACTGAGAAAGACTTCCAAAATCCTGCCTTCCCACTCAGAAATCCCGACGTTACTAAGACTCCAATCCACCCCTCCTTGCCCCTCCTCACCTCTCCTCACCCCTCCTCACCCATGCACCAGCTGAAGTCAGACCTCGCAAAGGTTTCAGGATCTTGGCTCCAAAGGAGACCTACGCTTTTTCCATCCAAAGTGCCAGGAGAACCTGGGGACACCTCCAAGGCGATGCCATTTACAGACAATCCTTAACAGTGACAACGGCGGGGCAATGACCTTCCTAGGAATCCCTCGTAGTAACATTTCAGCCCTGGCCTGCGACAGGCCCCACTGACTCCTGGACATAAATTACTTGTTCATTATCAGGCCTCGACACAGGGGAAGACGGCTGCTGCTTGATCGTGTCTGCTTGATCGTGTGTCCGTGTCCTGTGGCAGGTATTTGCATGCCCCTGTGCCGCTGTCCGTGGTCCTGTTTTACACGGCCTGGAGCTGATCATGATGCAGACTCAAGTCTTAAGTCCCCCATCAGCTTCAAGCTTCATCCAGGATGCCTGAGAGCTAGGTGCCAGGGAGGATGGACAGACACAGAAACACACACACACACACACACACACACACACACACACACAGCCAAGTGCTCTTAACAAGAGGCCAGGGGTAAGGGAACGTGAAAAGTCAGCTCCATCACGGATGGGCAGAGACTGACTGGCTTGAGTTAATACTCAAGAACCCTTGCTATAAGCCAATTATTGTGATAAGTGGATGTGTTAGTTAGTTGTGTGCTCATGCCTGGAATCCTAGTTCTGGGGATGGGGAGGGGCGGGGACAGATAGATATCCGGAGTTCATTGGCCAGTCTTGCCAATCAGTGAACTCTGGGTTCAGTCAGAGACCCTGATCCAAGGAACAAAGCAGAAAGTGATAATGGAAGGTATAGAGGGTCAATCTGTGGTCTCTACAACTTATGTGCACACACATTCACACATGCATGCATACACGAGCTTTCACACACACACACACAGTGCATATGATAGAAACCCAACCCCAGTCAACTTGATGGGGGAAAGGAAATGGTGTGCACATTCTTTCAAACAGGAAAAACAAGGTACATTGTAGGTTAAGATAACTGACCCCACCCCTCTTCCCACATACCTAGTGCCACTCTCTCCCCATCTCTAATCTCTCCTACTGATTCAACTGTCCCCACAGCCTCAACCCTGGACTCTGTGTCAGTGTAAAGCTTACAATAGAGAGGAGAGAACCCTTATTTTCCCTAGCTGCAGTAAAAGAAGATCCCCAAGAAAACTCTGATTGGCTCTGTGAAGTCACATGCTCTGACCAGAGAAATTCAGCACTGTGACCTCCAACCATGAGAGCAATGAGGAGTACTTACACGTTCAACAGGGTAGAAGAGTCACCAGTGCACAGAGATGCCGTGTCTCCTCATCTCATTTCCTCCAGAGTCAAATTTTCTTGCAGGTGAGGAAACTGAGAGTTAGGGAAACTTTGGCCGTAATCGCACAGCTAGAAAGAGGCTGAGCAGGGTCAAGTTCAGGTGAAGCCTGCTCCAAGGCCACTCACTTTACCGCACTGGTGGAACACTCCCTTGACAAGCAGATCAGTCTGAGACAGTTTGGCCCAGAGGCAAGACAGGCAAGAGACTGAGTGGGGAGTGACACGCGCAGAATCTTCTCAGCGCACAGGCCTGATCTATTGCCCTGGACTGAGGCTTTGCCCTGGGGGGGGGGGTTATTAGAGCACAAAGTATGGCAGAAGAGGTCATGGCCTGATGAGCCGTGGCCTGATTTCAAGGCTTTCCCTGAGGTTCATGAGTTCTAGCTTAGGTTGAGCTAATGTCCCTCCTCTGTGGGTGGCCCACTGCAGGCAGAGAGCAAGGAAGCACTGAAGGAAGGGCAAGAGAGAAACAGAAAAGCAAGACCAAAAGCAATTAAAAAATTAAAAAAAAAATGCTCTGACAATGCCTAAACACAGCGCCAGGTAGGTAAATATTGTAACCTATGCACACTCCACAGTGTCCCAAATTGTCACATCTGCCTCAGACCAACCCGTGGCTGGAGAGCAGGGTGGATTAGACTCCCCGCCCCACCCCCACAGTTCTTCTCTATCAGATTCCCATGGAGTCAGCATGCCCCACAATCCCAGGGCGGGACCAGACAGAAACAATACCTCGTTTTGTAGAAAAGAGAATTAAGGCAAAGTGTGGCTTTCCCCAAGACACACAGGTAGTGAATGATTTTAATATTTCTAGCAGCATCATCAAAATCTCTTCTCCAGCCAAAATGTCAACAATGGATAGGTCAACTTTCTGCCACTATGCAAATCCCTGAGATAACCAACCTGGAAAGAACAGACATTTGCTTGGTGCCCTCTTCATGTCCCTGGTGACCTTATTTTTACTGGGTCTTACCTTTAAAGGGTCTATCACCTCCCAATAGGGACATGGGTTGTTCAACGAATAGGTCTGTAAGGGACATTTGAGACCCAAACTGCAATAAAAGGTAATTAAAATATGTCTGTATGTGTCCAACATCTTCACAGGAAACACTGTGAGCAACTTATAAAACCAAAACAAAGCCAGGCAGTGGTGGAGCACACCTTTAATCCTAGCACTTGGGAAGCAGAGGCAAGAGGATTTTTGAGTCTAAAGGCACCTTGGTCTACAGATTGGGTTCCAGGACAGTCAGGGCTATACAGAGAAACGCTGTCTCAAAAAAAAAATCAAACAAAACAAGATAAAAAAGACAAGGGCTGTGCCTTGTCCTAGAGTGAGGGCGGGGTGTGCAGCAGTCTCCCTGAGGATGCATGCCATTAGCTGTCTAATGCAAGAGAAAGTTTGAATGAGAACCGCAGTTACTGGGGAGACTTATACCCTGACCCAGAGTAAGGAAGGACACTTACCTGCCAGTGTCTTATCCAGGAGAGCGCTATGCAGGAGGACCCTGAGGTGGGGAGCGGTTTGCCCAGGTGCCCTCTCCCATGGGCGTGTGAACACAACACTTCCCCAGCTCGTGCTCAACAGGCATCTGAGTCTACAGAAAGCATTGCTTCTCCAAAGCTGCCTTGTATCCCCTGTCAGAGCGAACAGCACCTTCCTTAGGCCTCACCAACACTTATGTGTGAAACAAAGCTTGTCAGCTCACCCTCCCTCAGCCCCAGAACTCCTAAGACAGAGCCTGCCAAGTCTCCTCTGCCTCTCCCCAGTCCATCCTAACTCTACCCCCTCCCAGTGCAGACATCAGCTGCTTAATATGAATCTGAAGGATGGGGACTGAAAAGATGGTTCAGTCAGAAAAGCTTATTTTATAAGCATAAGGACCTTAACTTGACCCCCAGAACCTATATAAAAAGCAGGGCAGAGTGGTGCACGTGCTTGTAACTCAAGCACTGACGAGATGGGGCACAGATTCCACGACAACTAGGAGGGCCAATCTGGTGAAGTTCAAAGTCCAGTGAGAGACTCTCAAACAAAATGTGGAAAGCACCTGAGGGGCCAACACTGGCGGTTGTCCTCTGACCGGCATGCACACATGCATACACGCCTACCCACACAAACATAAGGAATCCAAAGGACAGATCACCCCTAGGCTGATTTGCTCAAACTTGAGGCTCCCTTCCCACTCTGGGACCGTTTCTCTCTGGATTCACTTCTGAAATCTGAGTTCAGAGCTGAGTGAATGCAAAGAACAACACACATGCACACACATATATACACACATGCACATAGGCACACACATACGCACATGCACATTTACACACACATACATACTCACACACATACACACACAAATACATGCACACACATTCACACACAAACACACACTTGGAAAGCCCGTGGTCACCAGAGTCTCAGCTTCTAGTCCAGGACTGTAGTCAAGGCCGTTTCTAGCCTCCTGCAAGACACACATCTCTGTCTAGAAACCACCAAGGGGCAGCGAGGGCCAATGCACTGTCGGATCCAACGGAATCCTCAATCCCTGAACACAGGAAGCTGTCAGCGCCTCATCTGCTGTCACACAGAGTTCCCAGGAGCCACGCCCAGGGCCTGGCACACAGGAAGTGCTTGACCGAGCCCACTGAGTGAATAAAGAAATTCACAGAAGGAAACTTATCCAGTGAGGGAGGAACAGCAAGCATTTGCTGAACAATACTCTGTGATAAACTACGTGTGTGGTGTGTGTGTGTGTGTTGCGCGTGCATGCTCTGTGTAGGTTACCTCAGTTTAATACCCAGACAACATCCTCAGGAAGAGATAGATGGTCCTGCCAAAGCTTAGAGAGGGAGGCCACAGGTCCATTTTCATATCCAACCCTAGATAGCTCCCTGGTCTCCCCAGAGTGCACAGAGTGAGTCATGAGGGTAGAACTCACTCTCTAGCTCAACACTGCACCCCCTCAGTGTTCAACCCTGTGCCTGGCTTAAAAGAGATGCCGAGTTGTTTTCTGAGACTGTGGTTGAAGCCACACTGATGTCCTCTGGGTTAGAACTGAGACTTTTCTCTGTGATAGTGAAGGGAGACAGAGCAGGAAAGTTCCGGACTTGGTGGCCGGAAGGTGTCACAAGCTTCCTACAGATGACTCCAGCCCCTCCCACAGTGGTCCTACTAGGTGGGCTACCCACAGTGGCCACGTCACCCTATGTGACTGGCAAAGGGCTTCAGCAGCCAGAGCCCCTCGGGCCAAGCAAACCCCAAGGTCCCCAAACTTTCTACTTCCATAAAGTGCTCTGATCTTGTCAAATTGCTACCGGAGGAGTCATAGCTGAGTGAGCACTTGCCAGGTCCCTGCAGCTCTCCTGAGAGCTGTCACCATCTTCATCCATCATGATTGAAGCAATCCACCTGCTCCGAGTCCATCTCTCAACCGCGATGACGGCTGCGGTGCGGAAGATGTGTCTTGTCATCACCTTGACTTCTTTTCCCTGGAGAGCACGGAGGTCAGAAGGGATCCTGGAGCAGGTGAAGGTGATGTAGCACAAAGTTTGACCTCCTCGCCATGGCCATCTGCCAACTTCTAGCTGCTTTTCTCCATCAGGACCAGAGCAAGCTAGAGGCTCCCTTCACTCCCTAACAGGTGCCGGCATCTTTTGTTCTGCAGAAAGGCTGGATCCAGGAGGAATGGGGTGGGGTGGGGTGGGGTGGGGGTAAATGCTCTAGAGGGTTTGGTTTCCATGATACCTGGATCTGAAACTACCCTAAGACATACACTTGCATGTGTCCCTCCTCCCAGTCTGTACCTCGTACCCACTAGCCTTGGTCCTGATCATTTGAGAGGAGAATTGCTTATCACTGGTTTCCTGATCTTAGGGTCAGGGACTAAGACAGAGGGCATAGACAGGAGGGGAGGACGATAGACAGGCCTCAAGCTGCCCCATTTCTAGGACTCTGGCCCTGCCCAGGCAGCAGCAGCGTCTTCCTGGACAGGATGCTCTCTGCCTGTTCACAGAGCTCTTGCTCAGAAGGTGCCAACATCCCCATCTACATGCAGAACAAACACCCAGGAGCTTGTGCCAGCATTCGAGGCTCTAGGCAAAGTGGTGCCAAAGAAGTAGGCAGTCTAAAGAACCGCAGGGACCCCTAAGAGAATCAGGGATCACTTGCTTTGAAAAATAATGTATTTCTTAGCCATTGTAGATGCCCCGGAACACTAAAAGATGTCAAGGGAAGAATGAGCCTCCTGTCTGCCAGGCCCGTGCTCCTGTGACCTCCTTACCAGGCACTGTTTCTTCTTCTCCACCTCTGTTTCCTGGAGGACACACACACACACACACACACACACACACACACACACACACTGCTGTCCTCTGACTCAACAACCCATTTCCTGAGCACCTACTCTGCCTGGGTTGGAGATAAGTCAAACTTGGTCCCAGCAGGACTCCCCCAACATTCTTTTTTTTTTCGAGACAGGGTTTCTCTGTGTAGCCCTGGCTGTCCTGGAACTCACTCTGTAGACCAGGATGGCCTTGAACTCAGAAATCCACCTGCCTCTGCCTCCCGAGTGCTGGGATTACAGACATGCACCACGACCTCCCCCAACATCCTTACCAGCACCACGCCATCCACCTTCCCACTGCCAGGCATCCAGCTCACTGTCTTCTCTGCCTGAGACTCTTTTTGACCACTCTAACCCACGTCTCTTCAAGGTACAGCGCCCTCCTCCATGAAACTTCTCTTCTAGCACCTCCCCAGTGCCTGCTCAGGTCCCAACTTCCTTCTGCTGGTGTCCTGCAGCCAATGTACTCACATCATTTCCCCCATTAGCCCACTGAGGATGGGAGTCACCTCAGCTTCCCAGCACCCAGCCCTGAGGGTAACCCCTATTTTAGGCATAATTTCATGATAGTAGTTCTACATGCTTTGTATAAGTCTATGCTTTTAAAAGCATATTTCTATGAGTTACCTGAGATGACTGTTAAATTTCTTCTCCCATGATCTTTGGCTAAATACCATCCCCATTTAGTGGATGAAGAAACTGAGGCTGAATTTCCACTTCCTTGCTATCCTCCCCCACTGCTGCATTACCTGGACATTGCTAGAAATGTTTGAGGAACAAGGCAGGAAAACGTCACCTGACAGCTGCAGCTGACAAGTATTATTGTTAGTTGTTTGTTTTGATTTTTTTGTAAAGATTTATCTATTTTATGTATGTGAGTACACTGTCGCTCCCTTCAGACACACCAGAAGAGGGCATCAGATCCTATTACAGCAACCATGTGATTCCTGGGAATTGAACTTGGGACCTCTAGATGAGTAGTCAGTGCTCATAACCGCTAAGTCCCTTGTTTTAATTTTTTAAGAGAAAGATGACCTGAACTAGTAGAGAGCTGTGACCTCAACTCTCACCCAGGCAAGACTGACGAAGGTGGACAGAAAGAGGTGGAGTCAGGGGATGGCAAGGCCCAGGCTGAGAGCTCAGGGCCCACATTTCCCACGTCAAATCTTGAGGGGGAAGGGAAGGGGACTGGGGAATGGGGGTAGAGGCAGAGAAAGGAGGGACATGGAGAAGGATAGAGAGAGAGGAGAGAGAGGAAGAGAGGAAGATACCAGGTGAGTACACGTGGGGATGAGAAAGAGAAAGGAGGGAGAGAGGAGGGGTAACATGCATAGGTCTTCTTGTACTCCTGGCTTTTACATGGCAGGCCAGAGACGGAAGCTGTTGCTTAGATAGCTGCTGGGCAGAGCCTAGATAAATTGCCAACACTTTCTATCATCTATATCATCTATCTATCTGTCTGTCTATCTATCTGTCTGTCTGTCTGTCTGTCTCTCTGTCTCTGTCTCTGTCTGTCTCCCCCCCCCCGTGTGCGTGTGTGTGTGTGTGTGTGTGTGTGTGTGTGTGTGTGTGTGTGTGTGTGTGAAATCTTCCATTACCTAGTGCTAGCCACCCCATCCTGGGGCTCAGGTCCTGTTTCTTAATGATGATTGATGGCTTTGAAGACGCAGTAAATCGATAGAGCCTGAATTCCTAAACTCTTGACAAGAGCTGAGGAGAACACACATCTCAATGCCTGTCCTCACTCTCCGGCTTCTTCGGTGCCAGAGATGGGGCCTTGTGGGTCACTCAAAGAGATAGTTTTCTAGGTGCTACACAGCATAGTCTGTGGCTACTTCGTTCATTCAGTCAACACTAAGCCGTGTTGTCTGCACTGGCTTGCACTTAGTCCTAGGGTAGGGGCTTGGAAGGGAGAAAAGACGAAAGCTTAGCTCCTGCTCCTGAACTTAGTCTACTGAAAAAAGTAAGTCCTTACAAAGCAGCCTGTAGAGGGGAGGACCAGGCATCCTTAGCTCTCCTGCCTTTCTGTGTCCTCTGGATACTCCTATAAGGAACATGTTATCACAGAGGCTGAAGTCCCAGATGAGGTCACCTGGCCAAGGGTCCAGAGCTTGGAAGTAGCGGAGGTAGGGTGGAGACTCTACCTGAACTCAAGGCCATCGACAGAGGGGAGATGCCACCAAGAACACTGGGCTTGTGAGCCAGCTCTCCAACCAGAAAACAGGATTTTAAAAGGAGCATGTGCATGTCTCATGTTCAACACAAACCAGACTCCACCGGCTTTTATTGTGAGGGAGGGGGGACACACACACACTTTTGGGGGGGTTGTTGTTGTTGTTTTTTCTTTTTAGAAAGAGAAAAAAACATAAAGTCGGATGTTGGATAGAGGAAGGTATCTTGAAGAGAATGTGATCGAAAATATTGTAAGATTTTTTTTTTTGAAGTGGAACAGCCATCCTAGTTTGACCCTGTAACAGAAGTTCAGGAGAAAGGAAGGTATTTTGTTTGCATAGAGCAGATGTGTTAAAGAGAGGCTCCAACACTGTATGGAGCTGGATTAAATGAGACAGGCATGGGGGCCACCAAGGGTGAGTTTCTGTTCAGGAGAGGGTCCTCGGTAGGAATAAGGAAATAACGTGGAGGCTGCATCGCAGGGAGCGAGCCCAGCAGGGACCATCGGGGACTTGGCCTGGGTCCCCTGGTCCCAGGCAGCCAGCGGCTGCAGGCTGGTGCCCGCGTCCCGCCGAGCGCTGCGGAGGGCAGGAGGCTGCGGGGCGGGCGGCCACGCGCCCGACAGGTAAGTGATTGGATTAAGAGACCCGGCTGACAGGATGTCCGTTCAGCCGCTGAGGCTAATCAACTTCCCCATCCTGTCTGCTAATAAATCCTGCTCCGGGGACCACTCGCCTGATGATGGCTCCTCGGGGACCGCCGCCGACTTCTCCCGGAGCACTCGCTCGCAGTCTATTAAGGAGGCAGCGCGCGCCTGTCAGGTCCTCAGTCCCGCAGCGGCTCCGAGGTGCCCATCACCCAGGTGCGGCGGCCGCCAGCCCCATTGTTCCCACCGCGGGGGTGACAGCCCGGCCCGGGGTCCCTCGCCTCGGGGGGTCCCGGGCCCCTCTGGGCGGCGGCCTCGCGGATCCGGCTCTCGGCCCTCCGAGCTGCCACCCGCTCAGGCCCGGGCTCCGCGCCTCAATTAGAAAGTGGCAGTTGCTGGATCTATAATATCGGTGGAGAAGATGTATAAATAAATTAAAGCTTTAATTATTTTCTTGCATTCGCGGCAGCTCCGAGAGGTAGCCAGCGCTGAACTGTTGAGGAAGCTGCACTTGGCTTAACTCTCACCTCCCCCACTCCCCAAAAGGAGCGGGGTGTGGGGGTGGGGAGATGGGAAGGTGGAGAAACAATTTCCTTTGTTGCTCAGTATAAAAAAGTACAAATCTTTTGACCTGAAGACCCGGCTGTTTCTAAAACAATATGCTCCCCACTTGAGAAATACACACACACACACACACACACACACACACACACACACACACACTGCTGTGAGTGGTGTCTATAGACAGAGTTCAATCCCATATTTTCATTTTATCTGGAAGAACCTCCAAGGGCGTTATTAAATATGTGAAATACGCCAGAAATATCCAAGCAATCCCCATCTGGCCCTGGGAAGGAGGAGGAACGTACTGGGAAGTAATAAAGTGTGTTTATTTTTTAATTTTGATGACATGTGTTACATCATTAAAAAAAGGACAATTATTTTTAAAATTCAGCCAGCACGCTTCAGTGATTCAAAGGTCTGCCACTATGGAATCCATCAGAACCTCCCTCCAAAAGCCCAGCTTAGTCCATCCTCAAGGCCAAGTTGCATTTTTTAATATCCTAACATGGACATGATTGTGAGTCTTAAAATAATAAAGAAAGAAAGAAAGAAAGAAAGAAAGAAAGAAAGAAAGAATCCCTCATTTCAAGGCAGAAAGGGCAATGATGTTAGAGATTCACCCGTCCTTAAAAAGGTTTCTGACCTCCAAGTGCAGGAGATCTTAAGCTCTGACAAAATTTGAAAGCCAGGTAGAAATCGACAGGAGTTCAAAATGGCCCCAACTTTGCCAACAAGCCAATCCTTCTAATGCAAAATACCATCATTCCTCTATGAAAAGCACTGATGTGCTCCAGTGTGGGTGACTCCTCCGTGCCAGACAGATCCTCTCAGCCTGTGCCACCCCCTCCAGTGAGAAAAGCAGCCAGAATTAGCAAGTATAACACCTAACGGTCAGCTCTGAAGACATCCTCACCCCTCTGTTTTCAACACACATCAAAAGGCCAGGATGAAAGTGTGGGTCTGCTTAAAAGCGGGGGTCCCTGCTCACTTCCTGGTGTATCTATGGGAATGTAATCCAAGAAGCATATAAATATTACGTGAAGATTTCTCTCAAGGATAGTCATTAAAATGCTGTTAGCCATTTCTCAAGCCAAGAGTCCAAAGTCAGAGCTTGCATATTGATCAGTGGACAAAAACACATGAGGAGGGCTGGAGAGATGATGGCTCAGTGGATAAGAGCGTCAACTGCGCTTCTAAGGGTCCTGAGTTCAATCCCCAGCAACCACATGGTGGCTCACAACCATCTGCATGGGATCCAATGCCCTCTTCTGCTGTGTCTAAAGACAGCTACAGTGTACTCATATACATAAACAAATAAAAATCTTTTAAAAAAATACATCAAGAATACCTGAATGTTCAATAAGGGAAGGTGGTTGGCTACATTCTTGCACCTCCTGGTCTACCAGGTGGCCATTGGAAATGATACCGCAGGCCTGTATTTAATAGAACAGAAAGAAAATTGTAATTTTAAAATTATAACCATTATATTTAAATATATATTTACATATATTACAATTAATGTATTATAATTAAAATAATTCACACAGCCTGTAAAAACAAAAAATGCACGTGCAGAAACAGTGATAGACCTGAAGATATTAAGAAGGACTCTCCCTTGACATTAGAATTGGTCATGATTTTTATTTTCTCCTTTTTTGATTATCTGTAAATATACATTGGTCCAGCTTCTCTTGGTAATAACATAATTCCTCAAAAGAGGCATTGTAAAGACAACAGGTTTATTGCAGCTCACACTTCTGGTCGAGTTGAGGGGCCGAATCGTTTTTGCCCTCAAAGTCCTAGGTTGGCTCAGTCACCATGCATATATGAATGTGCCCCGTGGTCTCTTCTCATGAAGACACCAGTGCTCAGCCTCTGGCTATCCTGTGCATAAGTTACTTTCTCATCACTGTAAGCAAATATCTGTCAGAATAACCGAATGGAACATTTATCCTTAGTCATTGTTTCAGATGGTTTGGCTTCCCTAGTATGGGAAGTCAAGGCAGAACTTAGCGGGTCTCAGGACAACAGTCTCGAAGCAGAGAGCCAGGAGTGGTCAAGAGTCATCTACCCCCAGGCATCCCTTCACAGAGACCCACTGTTTCCAGGTAGACTCCACCTCCCAGTGTTCCCAGAACCTTTCAAATTAAGACCACCAGCTAGGGATCAAGCACTCAAATCCTGAGTAGCAGATTGGGTTTTCGAACTCAAACCACAAGACCCCGTCCACATCAGACAACATCCCAATGGTGTCACCTTTAACCACTGTAGCTGGGTGGTTTCATACCTTCCTAGTTCACAAAGAGAACTGAACTCCACTATGAAGATTGGGGGGGGGGGTGCTATATATTTGTTTTATTATTTTAAATTATGTGTATTGTGACTCTGTGTGGGTATGTGCACATGAGTATAGGTGTCTGCAGAGAAGAGTATGTCAGATGCCCTGGAGCTGGAGTTACTGCAGTTGTGAGCTGCCTGCTGTGGATGCCGGGATCTGAACTCTGGTCCTCTGAAAGAGCAGTATGTGCTCTTAACCACTGAGCCATCTCTCCAGCCTACAGCTTTTGTTTTGTTTTTCAACACTTAAACTCTTAAACTACAACCCAGATAATGAGGTAATTTCAGCACAATCAGAATAACGAGGCAAGGAGAAGAAAAGATAAAGGGACAGAAGGATTGAAAACATTCCCTGTGGTTGGTCCCAGCCTCGTGTCCACCCCAGAGGATATTAAAAACTGTCTGGGCTGAAGAAGAGAACACAGACGAAGGTCAAAGGTCAGATGCTGCAGGGGTCCCTGAGAAAGGCCCTGAGCTCTGCTCTCAGGCTGGGTGGGGCTTACAGAGATAGCAAAGGCCTTAGTTGGATTTGGAGAATTCTGAAAGTGGGAGAGACCTGAGTCTTCCCTAGGGAGTTCAGGGACATACAAGCCTGACACAGTGCCCAGGGACACAGCCATTATGGGAGAGATAGAACAGAAATGGCCACAGTGGATAGAGAGCCCCAAGGTGCTTTGGGATAGGAGAATAGATGGCTTCCTTTTTTAATCCCTTACAGCCAGGGTAGCTGAGATTTTTGCTATTTCTTCAGCAATATCTGCTAGGAAGCACGACAGCCACAGTCTGTAGGTGCTGGTCCTGAGGACCAGTGGGATAGACTCAGAGCAGTCATGGGATGGGTATCTCCTGAGATAGAGCTTCTCACACTTTTTCCATCTGTGACCCCTTTCACCCAAGAGATGTGCAAACTCAGAAACCTACGTATATAAAATAGGTATATAAATCAAACATTTACTGATTACAAATTAGAAAGAAATGTGTTTTAAAGCAATTCTTTGATACATATAATTTTACCATGTGTTAAAGACAAAAGCAAATTTACATACTAATGAGATGAATTTGCTTATTTTTTTTAACAGAAAGAATTAAATCCTGACTGAATATTTGATATTGTAGGACATAATGCATCGCCAACGTTTTTCGGAGTTGATTAGTATTTTGATTTCATAATTGTAAGCATTGAGGATGCTGCTTTGCATAAATATGTAATACAAAATGGCAGAAAAATATGCTTAGGGCAATTTCAGAAATTGTTGGAAATTCTGTCCTAATCCCAAGTCAAAATTCATGTAATGATCTTTACGAGACTGGAGTCAGGAACTCAAACAGCAACTTTGTAGAGTCAACCACCCTAAGACAGCACACAATGGAAAGATACACTAATTGACACTTAAATGCTGAGGAATGGTGGGAGCTTTGTTTTCCATAATTAAGCCATTACGTTTCTCTCAGTGTAAAGCACTGCAATTCCTAACATATCATAGCCACAGATAGAAGCCCCAGGATTTCACACAGCATTGGTGGGGTGTTACACAGTATGATTGCATGTGCAGAACAAGGTATATAAGTTATATGTTAAGGACCAAGGATGTAGCAATGTTCTACAAAGAAACACAGATAAGCACCACCAGATATCCCCCAACCCATATATGATTACAGTTTAAAAGGCTGGAACATAGGCAACCCTAGAACATAGGCAATCTAGCTCTATAGATATAGCACTGAGAGACCTCACACACATACAAAACCAAGGTATATCTGTCAGATGAAGAGAGAGATGATAACCCCCTGGCTACTGAGATCACCTGCAGTTCCCTGAGATGACCTCTGTGTGACCACAGAGAAGCCAGGAGTGGATTACAGTCACACAGAAAGCCACACAGAACCAGATTTTAGTCCCAGTTTCTCCTAGACCCTGCCCCTCAATCCCATCCCCAGCATTGTTAAGTGGCCACAGGACAGAATCAGATGGAGGGCTGAGATATCCCTGGAGCATGTGGCTGTGTGTGGGCAGGTGGCCCCCCAGCCACTGTTGGGGGTCGGGGGTGTCCAGGTGCTCCTGTACCTGCTAAGCCAGCTCATCTCCAGCCACAGCAGTCTGCTAATAATTGCACTGACGGTCCCCACAGCCGCCAGTGCTAACCACCCACACAGCAGCCTCCCAGCACCTGATTTATCAGAACGGAGGGCTCGCTCTTAAAGGGTCACAGCTCACCGTGGATCTCTGGCTCCTTTAGCTTAAGTGATAGAACATATTTTCTCTGCTAACTCCACTGAATGTTCCAGGATAGATTATTTTAAGAAATCAAGACTAAATTGAAACAAGGCAGGCTTGAGTGTTCCTCCCAAAGAATCATAGCCGAGGGTCATCTATCAGCGTGACACAGCAGAAGTGTTTGAGGGCTGACTCCGAAGCCCAGAGCTATGGGCTCAGCCCTAGCTGGTATTTGCCTGGGTGACCTTGGGTCAGCGCTCACCTCGCTGTCTCTCAGCTTCCTCCCTAACCAGATCCCTTCCTGGTACACAAGATGGTTTTGTCAAGTCTGTCAACAACTACCAATGGACGTGACAGCATTTCCCTAGGGAAGATGCAACCGAGTCACGTGGCCTGCTGACACAGAAAAAAAACGTTTCAAATCCCTTGTACCCTTAGAAATACAGATCAAGGGCTGGAGAGATGGCTCAGTGGTTAAGAGGTCCTGAGTTCAATTCCCAGCAACCACATGGTGGCTCACAACCATCTATAATGCAATCTGATGCCCTCTTTTGGTGTGTCTGAAGATAGCTAGAGTGCATAAAATAAATAAATAAATTTTTTTTTTAAAAAAAAAAAAGGTTTTCCCTTTAAAAAGAAATACAAATCAAAACAGTCAAGGACAATCAAACTGTAGATGGCTCCAAGATGGTCAAAGGCAGTGTTGGTGAATGTGGGGAGTTACGGGGGCTCCCTAACACTTGCTGAAGATACAACCTGACAGTCCCTACAGAGGCTAGATTTCTGTCAAAAATGAACTTGCCTTTTGCCTCAGCAATGCTACACCTTGGAGCTGTCTAGAGAAAACAAGTGACTGTCTGAACAGACTACCTGGTCGGTGGTGGTGCATAGCTTTAATCCCAGAACTTGGGAGGCAGAAGCAGGCAGATCTCTGAATTCGAAGCCAGCCTGATCTACAGAGTACCAAGATAGTCAGGGCTACACAGAAAAAAAGCAAAGGAGGAGGAGGAGGAGGAGGAGAAGGAGGAGGAGGAGGAGGAGGAGGAGAAGGAGAGGAAGAAGAAGAGGAAGAGGAAGAGGAAGAAGAAGAAGAAGAAGAAGAAGAAGAAGAAGAAGAAGAAGAAGAAGAAGAAGAAGGAGGAGGAGGAGGAGGAGGAGGAGGAGAAGGAGAGGAAGAAGAAGAAGAGGAAGAGGAAGAGGAAGAGGAAGAGGAAGAGGAAGAAGAAGAAGAAGAAGAAGAAGAAGAAGAAGAAGAAGAAGAAGAAGAAGAAGAAGAAGAAGAAGAAAAAGAAGAAGAAGGAAGAGGAGGAGGAGGAGGAGGTGGTATTGGTGGTGGTGGTGGTAGTGGTGGTGGTGGTGGTTAGAAAATTAGGAACCAGAACCTGACTCTGCTGGCAGTAGTTTTTAAAGGAAAAGGGGGGGTCTTTAGGGGTTGGCTAAAGCATGATGTTTGATGGAATATTGTTCACCTGGTTAACAGATTCATGAAAACAGTAGTGATACAAAGTACTCATTATTCGGTTTCCTTGAAAGCAGGCTACAACAAAGCAGCATGCAGAAAGAAGTATACTAAAATACTGAAAATGTGCAATTTTAGTTTTGTGCATGTGCATCATCCATAAACCACTATTCTTTCTCTGTTCCCCAGGGTGCATATGAGGATTTGAGTGGAGGTCCCTACCTCATCTCCATGTCCCCACTAACAGATTCTGTTTCTTTGCAAGTCCTAGCTGAGCACTTGTCTTGGAGTTATTTATGTCTCCATATCTCCATGCCCCAAGAAGTCATTGAAGAGGGTAAGGTGTTCCTGGGTCTTGCCATCATTGACAGATCTCTGCCAAAACTCACTGTATACACATCACTTTCACTGTAGGCTGAAGAAGCCCTTAAAATAGCAAGTCCTCACCTCTGTAAGACTTGTCTTAGCAAAATAGCCTTTGTAGGAAAAATCAAAATGAATTAAAGATTCTGAGATGGAGACTCCTCATTTCTCTGGAGTGGATGGGCCTAATGGCAGTCACAATATTCTCATAAGAGAGATAGAGAAATGTTTATCACAAAAAATCATGGCAATATGACCACAGAGGCAGAAGCTGAAAGGAAGGAAACATGACCTACACGTGCTGGCAGCCACCAAAGCCCGCAGTTTGAAGGACGCCTCTCCTTAGAGTCTTCCGGGTTGTTGAAGGAGTAGCCCAGAGCATAGCTTTATTTCTAGCCAATAGAATCAATTCCGTGTTTCTGGCCTCTCAGGCTTGAGAGAATGCACCGCTGTTGTCTGAAGCCACCAGGTTTCCGGGGGTCCATCTCAACAGCCCTGGAATATGGGTACACATGCCCTGTTGAAGCCCGTGTCAACAGCCAAAGAGCCACCACAAGTTCAGCACAAGTTCAGTGTCCCCAGAGCAGGGCCCAACCCCTCCCCAGACCCTCTCCTGGCCCAGTTTAGCTGTACTTCTTATATATTGGGATCTGTGTTTAGTTTTGGGGGAAAAGCTGATTCTTTTTTTTTTAATGGTTTTAGCACCAGACAGTTTTAAGAAGTTAGCAGAACGAGTTGTGAAAACTGGCCAGGTTATTTTCACTCCTCTGGGGGAAGATTCTGCTCGCCCCGCCCCAAGCTTCCGGTGGCTCCCAACATTATATATCACTTCCATTCCAGTGTCTACCTCCATCTTTCCGTGGATTTCACGGGGTCTCTTTCTCAGAAGGACACCATCATTGATCTGTCTAGTATGGAATCGTCTTATTGAATTATATCTGCCGAGATACAATGCTACATTCACATATCTTAGATGGACAATTTGGATGGGGGGAGGAGGGTGACTCTATTCAACCAAGTACACATGGATTTGGGCTCTTTCTCCAAACTAATGGGTAACAGTGGATTGAAAGGTCCATTAAGGGTCAAATAACTAAACATCCAGCAGGTTTCTCTGTGTCTTTTCTGCACTCTATAGTGGAACAAATGGCCAATTCTTCTGTCCCTTATATTCCATTGTCCTGGTCAGTTTTTTTTTTAATCAATTGAACACAAACTTATTATTAGGGAAAAGGAACGGCAGCTGAGAAACCACCTCCATCAGATTGGAGCACGAGGGAGGCATTTTCTTGACTAGTTATTGATGTGGGAGCATCCGGCCCACTGTGGGTGGTGCCACCTCTGGGCAGGCAGTCCTGAGCCCTGTAATACATAGACAGTAAGTCAGTAAGCGCCACTCCTCCTCTGCTTCTGCTTCAGCTCCTGTCTCCAGGTTCCTGACTTGAGTTTCTACATCAGTTTCCCTCAGTGATGGACTATGCTCATACTGTGTAAGACAAACAAACATTTTCATTTCCAAGTTGCTTTTGGTCATGGTGTCTTTATCTCAGCAACAGAAAGAAAACTAAAACACCTATGCATCCCTGGCTGACAAACTCGCCAGCCCCCAACAGCTGTGTGACAGCAGAGGGTCTTAGGAACCGTGATGGTTTGAATATGCTTGGCCCAGGGGAAGTGGCACAATGGAGGTGTGGCCTTGTTGGAATAGGTGTGACCTCGTTGGAGGAAGTCACTGTGTAGGTGGGCTTTGAGGTCTCCTAGTGCTCAAACTCCACCCAGTGTAGAAGAGACCCTCCTTCTGCCTGCCTTCAGGTCAAGGCGTAGAACTCTCAGCTCTCTCTCCAGCGCCACACCTGCCTGGATGTTGCCATGTTTTCCACCTTGATGATAATGGACTATACCTCTAAAACCATAAGCCAGACCCAATTAGATGTTGTCCTTTAGAAGTGTTGCCATGGTCATGGTGTCTCTTCACAATAGAAACCCTAACTAATGCAAGAACATAGACTGAACAAGTGAATTCAATGTGGCACTTGGGAGCAGAGCCCAAAGAAATGAAGTGGAAACCCAGGGAATTGTCATGGTGTCCCTACAGGATCTGGGATGGATCTTTAGACTCGGGAATGGCTTGTGGCTGCCAGCCAGCAGGGAGCAGAGTGGCTTTTCCCCTTACCAAGACTGTGTGAAAACTGCTAGTCTGACTCCAATTTGTCTAGGGAAATTCTAGCTCTGCTAACAGGTGTGGCTCTCCAGGATTCCATCCCAAAAACTGTAGATAAAGAACAGCTAGCCAAGACTCCTGCTGACGACAGTGTCGCCCCAGGGGTATGCGAGGGTGCTCACTATGGTGTTCTTTATAGGAAAGAATTCAAACATGAAACCTGGAAACCCAGACAGGAACTGAATTAATAAATGATTAAACACCAGCTTATGGACTATTGCACAATTGCTAAAATTTTAGTATTTATAAATATTATAAAGAAAATAATCATCCTGCACCTAGAGACACTGCAGGTGTGGCGGCAGTGTCACATGTGTGTCAGTAGGTGACAGAGAGGAAAGAACATCTGAATGTTAGTAGCCTGACATAACCTGAAACAAGCTAGCCTGAGACAACCATCAGTCCTGTGCCAGGTCTGGACAAGGATCTAGCCTGAGATGACCACAAATACAGCAACAGGCAGGCCTGGATGGACTCCCAGGACAGGGAGCAAGCTGGAGACTAGAAGAACCCCTGCCTGGGACCATGTGTCCCCAGGCAGAAAGGAGCCTGAGACAGAGGACCCTCCAATGAGACTTGGGCGATCAGGCAAGGAGCAAGCCTGAGATAACCGTGGGGCTTGGGTAGAGAGCTAGCCTGTGATAACCACCAATCTGGTGCCCCACAGGTCTCAGGGCAGACCATGCCTGAGATAACCCCTGTCTGGTGCCATAATGCACAGGCAGGGCACAGCACTCCTGAGATGATCCCAGACATTCAAGGGACTCTGGGCACCACTAAGAAGAACAAGTAAGTGTTGGGTAAATGGAAGAGAAAGAGAAACAGATGTGGGTACAAGGAAGAGAGGCAGAACTGGAGAGTGAAGGGTAGTGAGGAGTAGTCTGATGTGAGTAGCCAGTGATGTCACCTGGGACCATGGTGGGAGCCTGGCCTGTGCTGCCACGGTCAGGGTGGGGTGCCCCTCTGGGTCCATGGCCCTGCGGCAACAGGGGTCTATTACCACCAAAGGCCAGGCTGAGCCCTGGGGATATAATGATGTCTGAGAGCTGTGCAGAACTGGCCCCACCCCATCACCTGAGCATCATAGGATATCTGGGCCCAGAATCAAGAGGTCAGAACTGGTCCTGCCTCTCACCAGCTGTAAAACTCCAGATCAGGCCCTGCACCTCGCCTGGGCAGCAGGGGAGCCAGCCTGGAGGGCATGAAAGCTGGAGAACTAGGGGGCTGGCCTGCTCAGACCCAAGGCTTTGGATTGGACAACCCCAACATCTACCCCATCGATGAACACTTGGAGTGCATGAAGGAACCGGTCTACAAATCCAAGACTACAGGATCTCCATAGCACAGGGCAACAACAGGTTATCTGAGAGGAGTCCCAGTCTCAGTATTGACAGTACTGACAGAGTAGCAGAAGCCAAAGGCCTTGTACCAGAGCAAGGAGTCATTGCAATGAACATTTGCAAGTGAAGGTATGTGGACAAAAGGGCATGCTGTAGGATACACTGTGACAAACTGCAGCTTCCACAATGAGATTTTTTTCGCTCTGTTGGTGGGGAGGTTGCAAGGGTGGAGGGCAGGTACAAGGGAAGGGGAAGATAAGTGGGACTGAGATGCATGATGGGAAATTTATAAATAAATAGTTTTTTTTTAAAAAAAAAGCGAAGGATCATTTGAAAAATGAGAAATAATACATCAAAGACATTTCCAATATTTTCAAATTCCAATTAATATTCTTTCATGGTTCCAAAGATATATTACTAATTAGCATTAGTTAAAAATTAGACCTCAGGACTGAGGACATGGCTCAGTGGGTAGAAGCACTTGAGTTTTGATTCCCAGAGCCTACCTAGAAATGTAAACTAAAAGTGCTAGCAAGGTTGTTACTCCAGTACCTAGGGAGCAGAGACAAGAGGATGGCTGGGGCCAATGAACACATATTTTAAATTATACATACACATATATACCATTAGACCTTGCCCCTCATAAACACGCTTATTCCGAAGGCCAGGTCTTCCGCTCCTGGTGTTGGGGTGCTCAAACTGCATCATGGAACCCCTCAATGTCAGCCCCAGCAAACAGGCCTCCATTCCCTGCCCTCTGTCTGTGAGACAAAGGGGAACCAAATTCCAACGCCGTAGCCCCGTGTGGCATGGATACTGCTGGAGGTTTAAGCGGTGGCTGTACTTCAGCACACAGGAGAAAAACAGCTTCATTTGCCAAACAGCCCCCACCGGGTAGCACACAGTACTTGCGTTTCTTACCCGCAAAGTGGCCTTGCGAGGGTCCGTTTCCTTGTTTTGCTCCGTGTTCTAATTCAGATGCCAAAGTTACTTGCTAATTGGCAGGACACTTGGGACAGCCTCGCAGAAGGGCTGAGGGCAGTGTCCCAACAGCAAACAATTCATTTCACCCTTGTCTATACATGGGTCTAGGCCTGGTATGCACAAGGCACAGTACTGAAAACCAGACGGGCCTCGGCCATCAGACTGCATGGTTTTATTGTTTTTAATATTTAATCAGATCTAATCAGATGTTTTAAAATAAATTTTAAATACAAACTTTATTAAAATAATTTAATAAAAAATTTTAATATATACTAATAATAACTTGAATTTTTGCCTTTTCACCTTTACAGATAAGTTTAAAGTGTGTGTAATGTGTGTAGTGTGTGTGTGTGTGTGTGTGTGTGTGTGTGTGTGTGTCTGGGAGGGTGTGTCCTTCCATGTAGGTGCATGTGTAAGACAGAGGCTTATTGGAATGTCTGTCTTTCATGGCGTCGCTACCTTATTTTTTGCGGTCTCTTACTGAAGCTCATTGTTTTGGCTAGATGGGCTGACCCGCAAGTGCCTGGGTCCTGACTCCTCATCCCCAAAGCTGGAGCTAAAGGTATAAGCCCATGTGCCTGACTTTTTAAGGGTTCTGGGGATCAAACTCATGTTCTCCTACTTGAAGAGAATGCACTTAACCTAGTAAGCCATATTCTCAGCTCACTCTCTCTCCTTCCCTCTCTTTTTCCCTCCTTCCCTTCTTTCCTCCCTCCCTTCTCTCTCTCTCTCTCTCTCTCTCTCTCTCTCTCTCTCTCTCTCTCTCTCTCTCTCTCTCTCTCTTTCTCAGACTCTGTAGCCCCAGCTGCCCTCTGTCTCCAATATTCTGGGATTATAGGGGTGCACTATCATGCCCTTTAAAACTTTTAGAAGGAAAGTAACCCGATAAAAATAATTTTAAGCCCAACTGTGATGGCTCATGCCTTTAATCCTAGCACTTAGGAGGCAGAGACAGGCGGATTTCTGAGTTCGAGGCCAGCCTGGTCTACAGAGTGAGTTCCAGTATAGCCAAAGCTACACAGAGAAACCCTGTCTTGAAAAATTAATAGTAGTAATAATAATAAATAGTGAAACAAACCGTATGTTACACCTAACCTTACTTACTGTTGCTCTGGGATGTAATTAGGGGAGAAGATGTTTGGGGGGATCATGGGACTGTGAGTTTTTGTTGTATTTTGTTCTTTCATTTTTCCTTTGTATTTTTCTAGACTTTTGTTCAATGAAAAATAAAAACAACTATTTCTAACAAAAATTAAGCTAAAGGATCAGAGCTCAATTAGCAAAAGGAATTTTTTCTTCAAAACCGACGCTGCTTCAGCGAGTACTGTTTGAGACTTCCATATCCAATATTTTGTGTGATTAATCTTGTGTGATTTCTGCCCTTCAAAAAAAATCACTGGAACTTAAAAATATTTTAAATCTTTTATTCTTACTCCATCTTTCTAGTGACTAAACATGAAAGCTGAAGAGTGAGAGATAATGAAGGTCTGAGGTGAGCTCACAGGAGGAAATGCAGAAACGGTGTGGCTTTCCTTTAGTTCACAGTTCCTAAAACATATCAGATATAGGGTGAAGATCACAAGGAAGGAAGGAAGGAAGGAGGGTGGAAGGAAAGAAGGAGAGAGGGAGGGAAGGAGGGAGGGAGGGAGGAAGAAAAGAGAAGGGATAGGTAGGAAGGAAGGAGAGAGAAGAGGGTAGGAATTCACCAATGATGTTTTGTTAGTGGTGGTGGTAGGTTTTTTTTGGAGGGGGGGAGCTAGGTTTGTCTGTCTGGCCTTGGCTGTCCTGGAATTTGCTCTGTACACCGCCTGGCCTGCCTCTGTGTCCCAAGTGCTGGGATTAAAGGTTTGAGCCACCATACCCGGCATAAAGTATCTTTTTTAACAGTCATACCAGCTCTCCAGCCTACTCTGTAGCAACTCGAAGAGATTCTCTGCCTTTCTCCAAGGGATGGGCTCCTAATTCTGTCTGCCCCCAGTCCTCATAAGCACTCAGACTTCCAGGAGGTGGAAACCTGGGCTGCAGCCCACACTGAACTGTCTGCTTAGCTGGTATCCCTAGGCCTTATGGTGAGCGGTGAGCGAATGACCCAGCAAGCCAACCCTAAATGCCCTGGTGCCTGTTCCCCCAGTGGACAGTGCTCTCAGCCTGGCATTCCTCCCTGAGTACTTAGCTCCATGTCAGTGTCAGTACCCTGAGTACTTAATTCCATGCAGCTTCAGCACGCTGAATAGAAACTACCTCTGTCCCTGGAACTGACCTCAGTCACGCCCACACAAGGGGAAGCTACCCACAGCCTCACATTCTAGGGTCTTCTTTGGAGCATGATCAAACACAATGGCTGTCCAGGAGATGTCTTTAAGGTTCGCTGGAGCTGGGGAGGTTCATCTCATGCTTGTGACCCCAGCACTTGGAAGGCTGGGGCAGGAGAATTTTGAGTTCCAGGCTAGCTTGGGCTACATAGGAAAAAAAACTTAAAAATAAAACAAAACGGGGAGGGGAGGAGGTATGGGATGTGGAACAGTTGGAGGGCGGACAGGGGTTGGCGGGGTGGGGAATAAAATATGCAGTGTATAAAAATAATAAAATAATATTAAAAAATAAAAGAAAACAAAGTTCTTAGAAGAAATGCACTTGGAACCTAGCAAATAGGCTTTTCCCACAAAGGAACCACAGTGAAGGGAAATAAAAGAGGGCACCCAGGCAGGGTGTTCTCACTGCAACCCACTTCGTCTCGGGGGTGCTCTCTCAGGGACTGTGCCAATGGGTCAGCTGTCACCAGGCAGTATCCTCCTGCTGAGGGAACTCTAACCAGCTTTCCACCCTTCCTGTCTGAAAGTGAAAAGAGGGGTTTGGCTCACAACCATCCGTAATGGGATCTGATGCCCTCTTCTGGTGTGTCTGAAGACAGCCACAGTATACTTACATATAATAGTAAATAAATGTTTAAAAAAAAGTGAAAAGAGGCATTCTCTCCTTGTCAGATGTGTGTGTGTCTGTGTACGTGTGTGTGTGTGTGTGTGTGTGTGTGTGTGAGAGAGAGAGAGAGAGAGAGAGAGAGAGAGAGAGAAAAGGGGGGAGAGGGAGAGGGAGAGGAAGAGGGAGAGGTGGGGGTAAAGAACACAGTGCACTACTGTGTCCTGGTGCCTCCAGAGGCCAGATGCAGTACTGGCTCCCCTGGAATTGGAGTTACAGGTAATTTTGAGTTTCCAGATTCAGGTGCTTGGCAAGTGTTCTCCTGCCACCTAACAGCCATCTCTCCAGGGTTCTATAATGAACCCTCTATTTCCACAGATGACCGAGATAGTGACCTTAAGGACTGGTCTGTGGTCACAGAGCAGTCATGAAGCGAACTTCCTCCTCAGGACCACCACACAGCCTAAGCTGCTCTCTCCCACTGTGGCATTTAAAACTGCACACACACCCTGCCAAGGGGCAGAGGGACACTTCGGTGGTGGTGATGTTGGCAGTCCTTTGCTCGTCCTAGCTTGATGCCTGCCTAGGACTCGTAAAAATCAAATCAAGTCAAATCAAGGCAGCACATCCCAGGAGGAGAAAGACAGACAGTGGCCTGTGGCCCACCGTGCTATCTACAGACCTGCTCTCCAGCTCACCGCGCAGGCGGGCCCTGGAGACCCACTTGTTGACACACCACGAAGCTCTGATGGGGCATGTTACCCAGAGGCCTGCCAGCCATGTGTTGTAACAGAGGACTCAGTGGTTAAAAACACCGACTGCTCTTCCAGAGGTCCTGAGTTCAATTCTCGGGAACCACATGGTGGCTCACAACCACCTGTAATGAGATCCAATGTTTTCTTCTGGTGCATCTGAAGAGAGTGACAGTGTACTCACATACATAAAATAAATAAAGAAAGAAATAAAATAAAATAAATAAAGAGAGAGAGAGAGAGAGAGAGAGAGAGAACACAAAAGAATATAACCAAGAAGATAATGGGGAGACAAGAGATATCCACCTCCTGTCTATCTGCTATGTCTAGGAAAGCTCCAAATATGTAGTTTTCTTAGTGCAGCACAGTAGAGCTGGCCCTGGTTGAGGAGGAGCAGGTGAGCCAACCCTGAGGACAGAGTGAGGGGGGATCTGGCCCTGACACTCCTCTGCTGTGAGGTGCATGGGTGTGGGGGTGATGCCCCTCCCCTCCCTGGCAGCAGTTGGACGAACTGGCCCTGGGTCACGATAGTGAGCTGGCCCTGCTCCTCACTGGCCCTGGCTGCAGTACTCAGGAGAGCAGCCCCTGCGCCTTGTCGGGACAGCACATCAGAGCTGGCCCTGAGGAGAGCTAGCTGGCCCAGCCCCTCACAGGCTGCAGCACTTGGGACCAGCACCTTGACTGGGCAGCACAGTGGAGCTCCCTCTGGAAGCTTAGGTAGGAGTGAACTGGTCCAGAGGGCATAGGCTCAAGAGAGCTGATAGTAGCACTGGGTGGCCTCGCTGGAGTGATGCTGGAGACCTTGCCCTGGTGGTGTGGATAAAGGAGAGTCAGTGGGCTGGCCAGCTCAGCTACCATCCAGACCCAGATCCAGAGCTCTGAATTGGCACGCCCCAAAATCTGCATCATCTGCAAATGGTTGGGACATTGGAAAGGGCCCGTCCTGCTGCTCCAAAGTTCCAGATTCCCCATAACTGGGAGCCACTTGATGGTCCCCAGACCCCTGCCTCACTCTCCTGACTCCTCCACTGAGACCCATCCAGATCCCAGAGTTGAGGACGCAGCTGCCTCCCTTACAGTCCTTGTCCATTTTACACGACTACTAAGTGGACACATGTCACGCTAACCTGACAGAGGTGGTATGGACTTTGTCCTCTGCTCTAGCACATGGCATGGGCTCTGCAAACCTTAGAAGCAATGAACTAGAGGACCAACGAGAAAGTCTCCTCGTGATCCTGGGGCACAGAATCTATAATTACCCCCATTTTCCCAGCCAAGAAACTGAGGCCCAAAAGACTGAGGAATGTGCTTATAGACTCAGCGACTGTTTGGTGGAACCGAACAGGAACCTACCCAGAGCTGCAGATTTCACATCCCCAGGCTCCTGCCACTTCCAGGAGTCCAGGATCCCACAGGTTTACATCATGTCCTCAAGCCACACACCATGAATGCTCTCCCTGCACTTCCCACTAGAGTTCTGTTTCTATCTTCCATTTGTTTTCTCTCCCATCTCTGCCTTCTCACATCTCCCCCCTCTCCCTGCTCTCCACATCCTGGGAGACACCCAAAGACTTGGCAAAACTTTAACAGAGGGAAGTCTTAGGATAAAGGAAAGGGGACACCACCATCATACCCAGGGCAACCAGAGAAAAAGAAGGGTCCAGCATCACATCCGGGGGACCCAGAGGCAAAGAAGAAATAAGAAGTGCTCTTTCTCTTTTTACGCCTGTCTCTAACAGAGAAGACAGCAAAATGTGATGAAAAATAAAATCAGCTGCTGAGGAGGAAGAAAGCAAGTATCTGGAAAAGCTAGGGAAACAGACATAATAAGCACCATTTGCAGCCACCCCTGCCCCCCTTCACTGCAAAGCCCAGAGAGCAGCCCCAAGTGTAAACAGATTTGAACACTAAACTTAGCGGACCATATACAATTATTTCTGGGGAGAAATGGATGAGCGCTTGGTTAGACAAATGGAAGAGGTGTGAATGAGTCTTAACACTCTGATCTAGCAAAATGGTCCTTTGAAATTAATGGAACAAAAAATTATACTGGGGAAAAGCAGCCGCCAGAAGAGTGGGCACTAAAATAGGAACCATGAAATGAGAACGCATTCTTATGAGTATGAGCGTAATGAAACGAATTTAAGAAAAGGTCAAGTTCGGGAGACGATCGGATGGGCCGCGGCGCCACAAAACCCCTAATTTGCTGCGGCATTTGAAGTCCACAGCTATAGCAGGTACGGAATCCATGAGAAATCATCCATTCCATGAGCTTTCTCTGAGGCTGAAGGATCTCGGTCCAGAGAGGCTGGACGACTGCCCAAGAGCACACAGCTCGGTAGGAACCGACCGACCGCGCTTTGTTTAAAGCAGTTGTGGATCAAAGGAAGCGGCGCTCTTCTATCTGCTCTGGTCTGTTTAACATTTTGTTTTCATGGTTCAGAGAGGCAGGAAACTTGAAGCTTGTTCTCATCATATAGAGAACATATTTTCTGGAGTTGGGGAGACCTGGGTTCAAATCTAGATCCTACGAAGGACCAGCTGAAAATGTGTCACTCACAGCTGGATTTCTAAGCCTCGATCTCCTCCTGGATAACATATAGCCAGCAGCATCACACACTGGGCAGAACGTGATTCCCAGGAGATTCCCAGGAGATGCTCAAAAAAACTTCTAGTATTCAATTAATTTCTCAAAATCCTGATTTTGCCTCAGAATAAAGAAAAACAAAAACGACAAAAGAAAATGAACTCAAGAGACTGACGGCAGCAGTTTAAGGCCACCCTGGGCTGCAAAGCAGTTTCCAGCAGAGGCTGACTAGAAAGCAGTCAGGACAAGGCTGGCCTCTGAGCTCCTTATCTCCGCTTTGAGAAGTCGAACTGCCCTAGAAGGTGAGGAAGGCTGACCTAACTGGTGCCTCCAGCCTGCGACACACTAGGAGCAGCGTCCCAGTGTGGTCCCCAGCCTCCTCGTGAGGGTGAAGGCTGTCCTTCCCTAGTCATGCCCTTCCAGGGTTTGAGCTAAAACCCTCTTCACAGAGTATTCCCCTCTTAGCAACTGGGGGAATTCTGAGTCAGACGATGTGCTTTGGCGAAGGAGCTGAAGGGTCCTCAAGGCATGGCTCCGTTTCCCCCTACAGGGGGCACCAGAGAGGCACCGTGCTCCCAGCTGTCTCCTGAGCTACCCAGAGGGTGCAGAGGATATTTTTATATTTTATTTTATTTCAATGTGTTTGGTAATATTCACAGCTGTCCCCATCTGAAAGGTCCTGCGGGGACCCCAGTCATCAGTCCCGCCCTCCTCACAGAACTTCTAGTTGCAAGAGAATTAAGGAGAGTGACCTAGAGGAATACCCACAGATACTAACTTTTGCTCTGATCCCCTGAGAAGCCAAAGCATATTTGGCTGGAATTGTTCTCACAAGATAAGCTAATACCATGAACAGCATGCTAGTTTATGGCTGGGTAGGTTATTAAGCTCAGAGATCTGCACAGACAGAACCTCCCCTCTCCCCCACCCCAGTCCCCCGGCCACAGCCGACTGTGCCCTAGTGGATCCTCTACTGGATCTAACCCCTTTCACTTTAATCTGCACATATTGGAAGAATAACTAACGAGCAATAGCACACCGGCTCAAGTCGGCCATCTTCATGATGTTTTCCGGACTGTCCCATCAGAATCACCTCAAACTTCAACAGTTCTGTACTGACCATAGTCTTTGGGGATGCATAGGAAATGGCACCAGCTGAGGGTCAGGGGTCATCATTTCTCCACGGCCTGCCTTAAGCTGGGGACCCAGCACATGGCCAGGGATCAGAAGCATTTGGGGGATTGAATTAAAATTATGGGGAATATGACCACACCAAATGGACTCAAAGACCAGAATTCCCCCCTTATTCTTCCTAGGAAAATCCCAGGTGGTTTATGTCAAGAGACTCCAAGAGTCCCCAGCTCTGTGTTCAGACATGGGCTGGTTGTGGGCACAGGAATGGAAAAGGAAGAGAAAGAGGCTTTTCTTTAGCAATGGGTGGATCGAAGGCCAAACTCTACCTTACTGCTAATTCCCTAGGCATGTGTTTAACTTGTCTATAACAATTCCATTCTCTTTGGAGCCTACTGTTGGGATTTAAATGGGCAATCAGCAAAGAGACTGCACCAGAGAGGGCCCTAGACACAGGTCTTCCATTCTCCCTTTGTATAAAAAGACATGGTAGGTAGGAAGGGGCTCAGGCTCCCATGCCAGGCCTTCTTCATGTACCTGTGTGTGACTTTGGGAAAATCATTTAACTTCTGCCTCCTGCATCTTCATCTGTAGAATGAGAGCAATACAACCTATGCTAAATTGTTTAGGGGTAGGTTGGTTGTGACCAGCCAAACACTGAGATGTTGCTCAGGTAGTTGAGTCATGAACACGTCGGTGGGTTAAGGGCTTACTTAATCTGGGATTGTAGCCACACCAGCTAGGCTCACAGTCGAGGTCTCAGCTTGTAGTGGGGTCTGTGGGTGGGGGGTCCTGGCTCAGGGGGTGTAGACCGAGGAGCATCGGACCTGTCAGATGGTAGGTCAGCCAGCACCAGTACTCAGGTGTGCCACTGACTGAGGCTCACAGAAGGAACACTTCACTGAGTCAGAACCCTCGTGTCGTATAAATGGTATTTTCAATGTCATCTTCAGCCCATCCCATCAAAGACCACCACATACAGCTATGTAGAGCATCCACGCTAGCACTCCAGAGGCTGCCATGTACATAAATCTTCACAAACAGCTCTCCCTAGAGTTTTGTGACCACAGCCTGTTCTGCCTCCAAACGTCGTACCAGGAGAAATATTTCTGATAAGAATTTGCTGTTTAACCCAAGGGTAGTGGTGCGTACCCATCATCCTAGTGCTTGGAAGAGAGAGGGGCAGGAGGATCACCACAAGTTCCGGGCCAGCCAAGGCCAGACGGTGAGATCATGTCTCCCAGGAAAAAAGAGGGGCACTCGGAAGATGTCCCAGTGGGTAAAGCCGCTTTATGTTCAAGCTTCAGTACCCCAACTTCAGACCCCAGCACCTACATTCAAACAGAGCTGGTATGACTACCCCTGTCATGACCCCAGCACAGGGGTGGGGGACAGGAGGATTGCTGGGGCTTGCCATGTTCCAGCCTACCCAAAATAACCCACAAGTTCCAGATTCAGTGAGGCACCCCATTTAAAGGGAATAAGGCAAACAGGGGACACCCTATCTACATAAAAATAAATAAATGTATGTTTACACCCAGTGACACACATGCATACATGCACCAGAACAAAGAAAACATAAAGCACTTTAAACTGTTTAGTAATCACTTATATAATTTTTAGAACATTTATATTACTTTTAAAAATCAAGCTTGCGTTACTAGTATTTAACAACACCACTCAGTCCAGAAGAATTTTTTTAAGTTTAGAGGTTCATGATCGGGGTAAATTTTTTAAAAGCCAATTTATATACATCTCTTTGTTGTAGAGAAGTATGATGGGAAAAATCAATAAAATTTTCAAGCATAAAAGTACATTACATTGGGATAAAAATCTGTGGGGGAAGTGGATCGGAAATGTAATTTCCCACTGTTAAATCAAAGCTCGTTTGTGTGTTTTATAAAAGGATGGTGGTATCCAACAGCTCTGATGTTTGTATTTTATTGGGTTCATTTAAAATGGCAATGACAGCTTTCTAAAGACTATTTTCATAACACACTAGACATTGAGCCTTTGCGATTATTTCAATCGTTGAAAAACACCCTAAATACTCGTGTTAAGATGCTGGAGAAGGGGCAGAGAATCTGTTCAATTTTTTTTCAGCACCACTGAGCAAAAATGGTTCACCTCGCTGATGCAGCTCGCCCCACTGGACATACCAGCCTCCCTCAACAAGTGGATGCTGGACCTTCAGGGGAGACGCGTCCCTGTGGAAAGCACTTGCTCCTTGCTTCTCTTACCACCAAGTTCAGGCCCAGGGGTGGGGACTTCAGCGCATGGGAAGGGTGGTCGTTAGCTACCAGGCCAGACTGGCCTGGGTATCTGCTGTCCTCCCTTGCCCTGCCAAAGGTTTCCTTCTGTGTGACCCTGGGCGAATGATCAGCTTCTCTGTCAGGCAGATGAAGACAATCAGCAGGCTCTCTCCCCACCTACCCAGCGGGAATTCCCTGGCAGTGTGGGACCATTCATTCTCCTCCACCCAGGATCCTTCACTGTGCATTTGATAGCATACCTGACACATAGTAGGTTCACAGCAAACAGCCCTAACCATTGGACAATCCCCAATGTAGACAGCTCTGCTTTTTCCTAGCAAAGAGTTTCCCCCAGCCAAAAAAGCTTTAAAAAAACAAATTTCTGCATTACAATTATTTACATATGTAAATGTGTATGTATGATTTATATTTGTATATATATTTATATATGTATCTACAATTATGTGTATATATGTATGTGTATGTATGTATGATAGAGGGATACACATATAGAGGTTGGAGGATAAATTTCAGGAGTTTATTCTCTTTATACCACATAGGTCCTAGAGCTCTAACCCAGCTTATGATTGGCAGCAAGTAACTTTACCTGACAAGCCATCTTGCCAGTCCCCAAAAAAGTGATTTTGTTTTTTAATTTACAGTGTTTTTCCAGATTACCGATGACCACATCAAAATATATCATAATATTTCATTAATTTAACAGTTTTTCATCTCACCCATATTTAAAATCCTTTATAGAAAATATATGAATCTACCTGCATGGTGGCTATAAATTAATATACTTGAATTACAAAATCTTATTAATATTAACACAAAGTCTTACACAAATGACAAGCACATTTTGAAGAATTCGCTTTTTTTTCTACATTCACATTAATTTCCGCCGCAATTGTATTCACTCTTCGCAGGCATCTTTGTCACCAGCAAAGCCACTTCGATATCATCTAATGGGGCTTTCCAGAGCACATCCTCTTCTTCCGTCTAAGTCATCTACAACACAGGGCACTTTGTATCCACGGATGAGACTGTCACTGGAAATTATACTCCCAGCCGCAAGTACCCATTCTCTATGCATGAGCTCTGCAAAGCGACCATTTAGCGTATTGTTTTTTAAGGGATCTTTAAAAGGCTTGTTTACAGCATCCAATGTTGCAATTATAAGGAAAAATCACTAAATCTGAGCTTAGTGATTTTTTTCTCTCTCTCTGTTTGCTCCAGCGAGTGACCTTTATAGGCATTTGAAACGTAACACTGGCAGGAGATTATTTCGGACGAATGGTACTTTCCCAAATGGTACTTTGTGGGTCAAAATTAAGTGATTTCAGGAAAATCCTGAAACACGGGGGCTCTAGTGAAGGCTTAATCTGAAGAAACATACCTCTTTTTTTTTTTTTTTTGAGAGAGGTACTAGGTGAGGCCTCGCCCCCGCCCCCGAGATTGGGCTGCCCTTCAGGGGCTGGTTCCCCTTTACAATGAGCTCTAACTTCTACCCAGGCCCAAGTCAGAGGAAGCCATGAAGCTGGGAGCTTCCTGGGTGTGAGCACTGCAGGAGCCTGTGGGTCTGCCACCCTGTGAGTCCTCCCACCAACAGAGGGCGCTCGTCTGAATCCTGCCAGAGCAAGGTAACACTCCAAACAGCTGAGTTTCAACTTTTTTCCCACTTTCGTTTTTGGAGACAGAGTGTAGCCAGCCCTGGCTGTCCTGGACTCACTTTACTGACCAGGCTGACCGTGAAGTCACAGAGATCCGCCTGCCTCTGCCTCCCAAGTGCTGGGATTAAAGGCATTCACTACCATGCCGGACTTTCAGCTACACTTTTAAAGACACAAGGACAGGAGAGATGGCTCAGCAGGTAAAGTCGCTTGACACTAAGCCTGATGATCGGAAGTCAATCCTTGGGCCCCACACAGTAAAGGGGGAGAACTGACTCCTGCTGTTGTCCTCAGACTTACTGTTGCACATATGTAGCCACAGGCTAAGAAGCAAGTCTGTGTGTGTGTGTGTGTGTGTGTGTGTGTGTGTGTGTGTGTGTGTGTGTTGCATGCAAAAATCGTTTAACTTGGGGCTAGAGAGATGGCTCAGCAGTTAAGAGCAATGACTGCTCTTCCCAAGGTCCTGAGTTCAAATCCCAGCAACCACATGGTGGCTCACAACCATCCGTAACAAGATCTGACTCCCTCTTCTGGGGTGTCTGAAGACAGCTACAGTGTATTTACACATAATAATAAATAAATCTTTTTAAAAAATTGTTTAACTTACAAAGATATGTAAACTGGCTGGTAGAGCAGAGGACATACATAGTGGCTCATAGCACTCAAGGCAGGAGCAAAAGAATCAAGAGTTCAAAGCCAGTCTCAACTATCCAACAATTTGAGACCCTGTATCAAAAAACAAAAAACAAAACAAACAAAAAACAGGAAAAAAAGATGATTAAAAAAAATACAAACAAACCTGGCCATTGGTAACACACTCCTGCTTGGTGGCTCAGAGCTAGCTTCAGTGTGATGTTCCAGGTTTACAGTTCTTCCGATTAAGACACAGAAGCGTAACTGTGCATAACCGTATAGAACTGTTATCCAAGCACTGGGTAGCCTGAGGCTGGAGAACCCAGTTCTAGTCCAGCCTGGGCAGTGTAACAGGCCCTGTCTCAAACAGGGGTAGGCAGTGTGCAGAGTCAGAGAGAGAGAAGGCATGACCAATATCGAGTAACAATGTCTGCCCATAGCATCCTCATGAGAGCTGATGGAAGCTGGATTGGGGATGTGGATCAGAGCAAAAGCAAGTGCCTGAGGCCCTGGACTTGATCCCCAGCATCATACAATTACGGAAATAGCTGTCTCTGACCTAGAATTCACATCATCAGCCCTGCCTGTAAGAACCTGGGCTCCTCGGAGGACGGATAACGCACCATCAAAAGAGAACTAGGTATTCCCTGGAAGGACACGGCTTTCCTGGACGGCGAGTGATCACGAGGTTTAAGAATTGGGTCACCCACTCAGGTACAGGCCTCTCAGCATGACATCTTAACAATCATGCCTGCAATTTGTTTTTCTTATTTCAAAATGATGTCATTGATTACACACAGGAGCAAAAAGAAAATTACAGTCAACTCTAGTTCCTGGGAATCCTTTCAGCTAGGATTTCTGGGATATATCTTTCTACATCTTCTGGTTGGTGTGCTGGTATTTCTCTTGTTTCCTTTCCTCTTTCAGTAACAAACAGAAGGTCATCCTCCATACGTGTATGTGTGTGTGTGTGTGTGTGTGTGTGTGTGTGTGTGTGCATGTTCTTGTGTGGGTGCATATGTGCATTTGAAAGCCGAGGGATAACCTCGGGTTGGTGGTGGGTTTTAAGACCTCCTCCCATTGTATAGCCTTGGCTGACTTAACTAGTTCTGTAGACCAGGCTGGCCTTGAACTCACATGTATCTACTCGCCTGTGTTTCCCAAGTGCCGGGATCAAAGGCATGCACCACTTTGTCCAGCCTCACCTTGGTTTTTGAGACCAGGTCTCTCAGTGGCTTGAAGCTCACCAGTGAGTCCCGGGAGCCCTCTCCAGCACTGCATTGCAAGACCGCTTTCTTCTGTCCCATCCCCCTCCTTCTTCCTTTCTCTTTGAAGTATGGGATCAAACCCAGGACCTCCTTGCTAAGCAAGTGTGCTGCCAATGAGCTACGTCCCTGCAAACCAATGTGATCTTATCTGACTGTTGTAATTATGGTTACTTATTTTCTTGCTTCTGTTGTTGTTTTGAGACAGCATCGTATTACATAGTTCAGGCTGGCTTTGAACCTATAGATTCCTTCTGCCTCTGGAGCTGAGGTGACAGGTGTGTGCCGCTACGTTCCCACCACCTTTATGTAGTTCAGCAACAGTCAGTGGGACAGATCTGTTCCCAAAGGTACACTTTACTGTTGTTAATTCAGTATTAGTACATAAGTCGTGTGTGTGTGTGTGTGTGTGTGTGTGTGTCTGTGTGTGTGTGTGTGCAAGCACCTGTGTGCCACTGCACAAGTGTGGAAGTAAGAGAACAATATTCAGAAGCCAGCTTTCCCCTTCTACTAGAGTGAAAGGTGATCCCCCTGTCTCTAGATCTTCAGCATACTCTGCCCATGTGAGAGCCAGGACAACCAGCTCGTTGTGAGTTCGGGGATTTAACTTGGGTCTCCAGACTTGGGCAACAAGCACTTTTACCCACTGAGTCATTTTCACATCCTCCAAAAAGATACTTTGATTGCCAGTGCTTGGGAGGAAGAGCAAGGCGGGTTGCCAGACACTCCCCATCTCCAACACTGCATTTGATCATTGAGAATTGGGTCATCGAGGTCTAAACCTTTTGTAGTTATGTAAACACAGACTCCAATTCTGCTGCCTCTGGAACATAGGTGCAGGTGTGGTTGGTCTCATTCATAGCAACTTTTCCAGGAATGAAACCAACAGGAGGGGAAACTGGGGAGGGGGGAGTTTTCTTTTCAGATTATTGTGTTTATTATTTTACTTTTCTTCACGTCATTTCCGGGGACGCAGTCCGTGCCATCCAAGTCACCAATGCCACAGTTTGTGGTTTTGTGGCTGTTATCCTCAAAGTGATTCTGCCTTTTTTTTAAGTTCTCATTTCAAAATGCCAAAGATAAAGAGAAAATGTCATCAACATTCACACAAGGGGCTGGAGAGATGGCTCAGCGGTTAAGAGCACTAACTGCTCTTCCCAAGGTCCTGAGTTCAAATCCCAGCAACCACATGATATCTCACAACCACCTGTAATGAGATCTGATGCCCTTTTCTGGGGTGTCTGAAGACAGCTACCATGTACTTACATAATAAATAAATAAATCTTTTTTAAAAATACTATCACAAAAAGGTAAGCAATACTTAGATATCACAGAACACACTAACTTCTGACATTGTGAACAATGAAATGAGTAACATGAGAACCCACAAACCCAGAACACTTCCTCACCTTAAATACACCTTTGTACTGGAGAGATGACTCAGGGGTTAAGAGCACTGACTGCTCTTCTGAAGGTCCTGAGTTCAAGTCCCAGCAACCACATGGTGGCTCACAACCATCTATAATGGGATCTGATGCCCTCTTCTGGTGTGTCTGAAGACAGCTACAGTGTACTCATATAAATAAAAATAAATAAATCTTTAAGCCAGGCAGAGGTGGCGATTCCTTTAATCCCAGCACTTGGGAGGCAGAGGCAGGTGGATTTCTGAGTTCGAGGCCAGCCTGGTCTACAGAGTGAGTTCCAGGACAGCCAGGGCTACACAGAGAAAACCTGTCTTGAGAAACAAACAAACAAACAAAGAAACACCATTCACATGGATACGACTTCTTTTTTTTACGTTCAAATATTCACTGTAAGGAAGGTTAAATTCCTTACTGCTTCACTGTGCTTCCTCATATAGCGATAATGAAACACTTAAATTTTGAAGTGCATATTATATTATTAAAATTACTTTCTTTTACATTGTATGGCAGATAAAATGCTATATTGATTTTTAAATTTTGTAAATAGATGGAGTATTTATGAATGTAATTTCAAGATACTAAAGGGGAGGTTCTTTTAAAAATTGCATTATCAATGGTCAGGCCACAAGCTTGATCTCTGTTTTGGTTTAAATCTAAAACATCCTCAACAAGTCACCTGGTTTGAACACCTCTTCTCCAGATGGCATTTCCATATTGAGAGGCTTTAATGGATGTGATGAGGTGGGAGAATTATAGATTAGTTATAGAACTATGGTTTTTTATAGATAACCCAACTGCTGCTTCCAGTGTGCTCTTGACTCCCTGGTCCACCATGATGTGAACAGCTTCTGCTTCCAGTGCACACTGCCACAGAGGCAGCTACTATGCCGAGCCTTCCCGGCTGTGATGTAAGACGCTCTGAAACTGTGAGCCCAGATAAGCCTTGCTCCTCTGAAATGGTCTCTGCCACATAACAACCACACAGAAGAAGAGTTTCCCTCTCTGCTAAAGGGTCGTGCGTGAAGGCAGGGCTTGGTCCATCCAAGGTCCATCCTATGTCTGGATTTCTGCATTAATAGAAATTGACTAACAATGGTGACTCATCCCAGATTCGGCAGACTCCGAGCTTTCACAGATGGAGAGACCCCATTTCTTTCTTTTCTTTTCTTTTCAAGAGTATCTCTTTATGTAGTCCTAGCTGTACTGGGGTTTGCTATGTAGGCCAGGCTGGCTGTGAATTCGTAGAGATCCTTCTGCCTCTGCAAAAGGCCTGCACCATCATTCCCAGCAAGAGACACCATTTCTAAAATTCCTTTTCTCAAAGGACAAATCAAGGTAGAATTTGCTGCACCCAGAGAGGATGCACGATCTCAGATCTGAAGATCTGAAGGCTGCTGGCAGGGGGCCTGGCAGAGGAGAGGGCCGAGGGAACAAACCTGGGGTCATCATGAGAGTCCTCGGACTGAAAGTCCCAAGTCTACATCACCACCCCTCTCTGTTCAAAACTGGGGAGTTGTTTTTACTCAGACATCTTCCCATGCCCACCCTGTCCAATTTATTTCCTCTCCTCCTCCTTCCCACGTCCCTGGCCCGGCCCACCTTAAATAATCTCACTCTAATTGGAAATTGGAGCTGTCAGCATGACCTTCCTTTCCTCTCCCTGAAACTCACCTTGGTCCCGAGCTCTGACAGATGTCAACGTCCCCACAGCTCCAAGAAGCGGTAGCTTCCCTGGGAGGGGATGTGAGAGGCAGACTCCCGTGGTCGCCCGCCGTGGGTAGGACTGTGCCCCGGACTTCAGCTGCCATGCGGGGGAGTGGACCTGGCATGGTTTGTGAGGAACCTCAGCGATGCGCCGCCCCGGGGGAGCTGTCTCCAGCCCTCCACAGTGGCGAGGCTGCAGGTTTATCTCGCTCGCTGAGAGAAGACATAATCAATTCCCCGACTGGCACTTTGCACTGAATACCCACTTTTTCAGCTTGATAGCAAGACTAAATTAGTTATTTAGCAACTAGGCCCTAATTTAGAGCGAGCGAGGGCCTTGACAAGGATCATTGTTCAAGGCTGTCCCCACTTTGCCTTCGGATAGGAAGCCTGCAAATCCCCAGAAGGTGATAAATAGACAATTAGAAAATAGATATATTTGGTTAGATCTACAAGGCTCCCCTGCGCTGTCAGGCTCACAATGAAGGGGGCCAGGGTAAATTGGTGGCCAATAACACCAGCTGCACGGCCATCCGTCCTGCAGACACCCAGCCATATGTGGCCATTTGCAGACCATCCTGAAGAATAGATCGGACCAATAAGACCAGAGGGAACTAAAAATACTTGACAAAGTTGGCTGCTCTTCATTTAACAAGAATAAAATATCTAATGGGGTGTAATGGAGGCCATCAATCACACACTGCCAGGCCCAAGCCCAACACCACACTTTTAACTATTAATGCAACTTTGTTTCTCTAATAAGTAGGACAGGCGCAGGAGCTCTGTGCACGGGGTGGGTGTCTGGGTGGGGGGATGAAAGGGGGTTGCTGGAGAAGATGGATTCCAGCTTTAAAACAGAAGGGAGAAGGAGGAGAACAGTATAGCTGCCTTTTAAAAAGTCACAGGTACAGTCACCAGAGGATCCGGGCGTCCACTCCCAGGTACAACCTCAAAAGACTTGAAGACAAAGGCTCACACAGACATCGTATAGCCAAGTTCACAGCAGCAGTACTCAAAAAGCAGAAGCACCCCCAAACACCCCTTGACACGTGAGAGTATACGAAATGCTCAAAGTGCACGTAACGGGTCATTATCCAGCCTTTAAGAAGGACACACGCTGATACATGCTACATGGGCGAGCAGGGTGGGCATCATGCCAGCTGCAATAAACAAACTGCAGAAACAAAGCATTGTCAGGAACGGAGATGGTGGTGACGTGGTGACCTGGTGTCTGTCGCCTCAGCACACTGGAGGCCAAGACAAGGGATTGGCCACTTCCCACAAGCAGGTTTCCCAGGCCTGCTGCTGCTCTGGACTTCCGCCCTGCTGTTACTGAGCTCTCCTCAGTGGAAAACGAGGTCCTAGGATGTGGGGTGAATGTGGGTCAGGCCACGCCTGGGCTCAAAGGACAGAGCTGTCACTCTACTGAAGGAAAAATACACACCACCCGACCCCACATACAACACACAACACACACCCCACACCCCACCACACAGACCTTACACACACCCACATACCCCTCACCCCCACACACACACATACCACACACCCCACACATCACACCCCACCACACAGACCTTATACACACCCACACATCCCTCACACACTCACATAGACCATACATAGCCCCACATATACCACCATACACACACAACACAACACATGCACACACTACACACCACACACACACCACACCTCTCTAAATACACCCCCCACACACACACATGCACACATATCACACACACACCACATACACCAACACACCACACACATACTACACACCCCCCCACACACACACAAACACACACCACACACAACACATACACCACACAACACACACACATAGACACACACCACACACACATACCACACACACCACATACCACACACAAACAACACACACACACCTCACACACATGCACACCACATACACACACACCACATACCACACACAAACAACACACACACAACACATATACTACACATACCACACACACACACACATACCACACAGCCCACACATACACCCACACACACCACCACCCTCCTATTCAACACACACACAGATACCACACACAAACACCACACACACCACACACCACATACACAAACCACATACCACATACACCACACACACACAACACATACAACACACACACACACAACACACACACAGCACATACATACTATGAACACAACTGTGGGAGCCCACAGACCTCACATTGTTGGGAAAGGGCAAGATAACCTCAGCATGCTCCTCCCAGTGAGGGAGACAAGAGGTTAACTGGGAGCTGCTGGTCTTGAGCTGGGAAGATCTGACCTGATAGCAGAAGAAAGAATGCAGACAGGGTGGAGCTGCCGCACTGCGCAGCACAGCCCCACTCTGCTGGTGGAGGGGAAGGTGCAGCAGAGAATGAGAGAACAGGTGATGTCCTCACCATCAAGAGAGCTTTGTTCAGTCTGCAAGCATTATCCGTGTTGAGATACTAAGACCTGCAGAAGGGCTGGTGAGAAGGCTCAGTGGTTCAGAGCGTCTGCTGCTCTTGCACAGAGGACCCAGGTTCAATTCTTACCACTCGCACCGGAAGCTCACAACCGTCTGTAATTACAATTCCAGGGAATCCCACCTCCTCTTCTGACCTCCACAGGCACTGTGTACGGTACAGACAGACATGCAGACAAAACATTCATACACAGAAAACAAATGAATCTAAATTTTCTAAAACTTTCAAGAAGATGGGAAGATATGAAGTTTTTATTGTTCTCTCTCGTTGCACATGATAATAAAGGCTTGGTTTTACTTTGATCTACATCTCTCTGCTTTGAAAGCAGGGGGGATTTGTTAGTAACTTCCCCCTTCTTGACTTAGTACTATCAGATTAAGATTATCTTACAAGATGTCTCACTGACTCACTCTGTGGAGAAAGGAAAGCCAGTAGCCATTCCGCCTCAAGGGCTAACTTCTACTCTCATTCAGAGTGACTGCTATCCGCTAGTCCTGCAGAGCTCACACACCCAGACAAAATGCCCAGTGGTAAAGGGCAGGGTGCTGACTCCAGCTGGTGACAACAGGGAAAGACCAGAAGCCGGCATCAGACTGGTGGGGGATTCAACAGCACACATTCTAGAGCCTTCTCTCTTCTAGAGATCACTAACCAATTCCTTTCCTGTCTTTTTCTTTTCTTTTTCCTTTTCTTTAATGGTGTCTCCTGGGTTTCAAACTGACTTCACACTCACAATGTAGCTGTCACAGTGTTCAATTGCTATGAAGAGGCACCATGACCACAGCAACTCCTCTCAAGGAAAGCGTTTAATCGGGGCTGGATTACAGTCTCAGAGGTTTAGTCCATTGTCATCACAGAAGGAAGCATGGAGGGACACAGGCAGAGAGGGTGTTGGAGAGGTAGCTGAAAGTTCTACATCCGGATTCACAGGCAGCAGGAAAAGTGAGCCCCTGGGCCTGGCTTGAGTATTTGAAACCTCAAAGCCCACCCCCAGTGACACACTTCCTCTGACAAGGCCACACCTCCTAAGAGGGCCACTCCCTGGTAATCAAGCATTTAAATCTATGATCCTATTGGGGTCATTCCTACTCAAACCACCACAGTAGACAAGGATGGGCTTGAATGTGTGTGTGTGTGTGTGTGTGTGTGTGTGTGTGTGTGTGTGTGTGTAGAATGTCATCACTTCCACTCTATCTTTTTGGAACCCTGTCTCTCACTTACCTTGGAGTTCACCGATTGGCTAGACAGGCTGGCCATTGGGCTCTTGGGTTCTACTCCCCTCCCTTTAGTAGTGAAGTTACAGAAGCATGCTACTACATCCGGCTTTTCTATGGGTCCTGGGGAGCCAAACCTAGGGCTCCATGCTGCCTCGGGAAACATATTACACCTCTAGCCATCTCCACGGCTCTGACCTTGGACTTCTGATCCTCTTGCCTTCACATAGTAAGGGCTGGGATTACAGACATGTACCATGGTGCTGGGTATTGAACCTAGGATTTCGTGCATGCTAGGCAACACTGTACTAATTACAGTACCTCCCCAGCTTCCGTTTCCTCTTTGGCCAGAGCAGGCAGATCATTTCCCAGCCTCCCATGCATTTGAATGTGCACAGTGACTGAAAGTACATAGCTGATGGAGTGAGCCACCCCCAGCCTCGCACACAAAAACTTTCCTATGGAGTCTACTATGTCTTCTCTTGTCTGCAGGCAGATCAGAGGACCCCACTATCCAATGGGATGTCAGAGGTGTCTGGAGGGAGGGAGTTAGATGTCTCATGTATTAGTTTTCAGGGGCCACAGAATCGGACTAGGTGGTTCAGATTAGATGAATGTATTTTCTCATGTTCTAGAGACCAAAAGTTCAAGATCAACATGATAGTGGGGCTTAGAGATGGCTGCCTGCCTGCCCGGTGTCTCCACTGGTCTTTCCCCAGGTGCATCTTTGCATGCCCCATCTTCCTGGTCTCATAAGGACACCGGTCTCATTGGGTAGATCCCACTCTAACTGAATCACCTCTCACATTCTGAAGTATGATTTCAACATATGAATTTTGAGAGCACATATACAGTTCAGTTCACGACCGTGAAAGGTTTTTCCAGTGGATGTTCACGTGATCAAGGAAGAAATGACTGTTGTGTTAAAGGATTGGGATTTGGGAACTGACTAAACACTTGAAGGCAATCGCCTTGACCAGTGAATGGGATGTTTTTCAGCTCTGTGGTCAATAGCTTCATCCAAAAGCTCCTTCGAGAGATGTGTGTGCTTTCTGCTTCCATCTGTAAGTAAAAAGAGTCACATCCAGGTGTGGCAGCTCACAGCTCACATCTATAATCCCAGAACTCAAGAGGCTAAGGCAGGAGGGTTATTATCAGTTCCAGACCATCCTGGAACAGATTGAGACCTTGTCTAAAAAAACAAACAAACAAACAAACAAAAAAACAGGTGTTGGTAGTGCACCCTTTGCCCCAACATTCAGGATGTAGAGGCTGCCAGTCTCTGAGTTCGAGACCACCCTGGTCTACAGAGTGAGTTCCAGGGCTACACAGTGAAACCCTGTCTCAAAAAGACAGGAAAACAAAGCAAAGACAAAATGTGTTGCTTCTGGAAACTTTCTATTAACACAGAATTCCATCCATTCCCAGAAGCCCGTAGCAAACCCTCCTCCTGCTGTGTTGGCCCCCAGTGGGTCACATGTTCATGATCAATCACACTCCCTAGAGAGTGTAGTCATTCCATGTGCCTTGTGTAATCAGAGTGACTCAATGTTCCCCAAGGTGGATGGCTGTGTGGGAAAGGAGTGGACGGTCTGAAAGCCAGTTCGTTAGACACAGGAGAGGACGGAGCTAGCCACACCGCAGCAGCTACTCCATTATCTATGAGAGTTCTCCTTATTCTGGAGCCCTGAGGGGCCAGGAGTTTGCTGAGCTCAGTCCTTCCTGGCGGGGGGGGGGGTGTTTTAAAAGACATGGAGACAATGTTGAGGTCACCTAGAATTCAAAGATTCAAAGATAGGGAAGGCTATCAGGAATCAAAGATAGGATAGACATCAGAGTGATGTCCAGACTGCAGCCCAGTAGCCTGGGTCACACTCGGTCCTCCCTCACCCATCCAGAAGCCCCCACACTGCACCACTCATGAATTACTGAGGAAATATCTAGCCACCCAGACTCTCCCAGCCCCTGGTCAGGCTAAATCAGCAACCCCAAGAGTGGAGTCTGAGATTGTCTTTGAAATGCCTCTCTAGGTTATTCTGATTGATAACAGATCTGGGAAACAGAATGCCACATTCTTTTCTAGAGAAATCATCTTTATATCCTAAGGTATTCTGAGGGAAAAAAAAATGTGAATTTAGTCAACCTAGGAGTGTTTAAAAAGACTGTCAACCTGGAAGACTGGCTACCTCCTGAGCGATGTGTGCTTTCTTTGGACCCCAGTTTCCTTGTCAATAGATGACAGATTACTGTCTCTGGTCCCTCTGCCACCTTGAGACAGTATGTGGCCCTAGGAGACTTAAGAATCTCTCTGTGCTCTTAAATGACATTGTCACATCTGCCAGCCCATCCCCACTCCAGTCAGCTGAGAACTGTTTAAGGAAACTCCATAAAGATCCTTCATCCATATGGACAGAATTGTTTGTCTGAAAGATACCATGATGGGATAGCTGGGTCCCCACTGGTGAAGGCAGGACCCTATTCTCAACCCACCACCCACTCAAGGAAGCTCCCACTTGGCATCTGCTGATTTCATGCATTATTCAGTCATAAGAGTCACCCTATAGTGGCCTGAGCGTGTCCTTCACAGTCTGAGAGTGTCTCCTAGTAGGGCAGACCAGGGACTAGGAGCCTGGTGACTTTGAATACACCTCCAGGATGCAGATGGGACAGGTGCTTTGGCAGCATGGAATAAAGCTCTTTGTGGGGAAGGTGCAAGCGGTGTCGGCACAATGACAGCTACAGAAAGCAAGCCACCGGGTGTGTGGTAATGTCTGCGCTCTGGCTTTTTGTAGTCTTCCCCCCACACCCCAGAATAAATATTTAGGTTTATTCTAAAATTCTCCTTGATTTCACACCTAAGGCCAATCACATCTCTTCACTCATTTGACCCTCAAAACCGCCTCGGACATAAACAGAGAGGGTTTTCCTTTGTCATGCGTCGGGCCTGCTGCACCCCTGTTCCCCCCATTCACTTCGTTTGACTCCCTCTGTTCACTGTGTTCTCTATTATGTCCATGAACCCAAACGCCTCAGGCCTCCATTTGTTTTCTACTTGAATCATAATCGATAATGAACTCGCTTAGTAGATTTTGTTAGTTAAGACTCACGAGTGGTAAAAACCAAACTCAAGTAAGCTTAAGCAACAACAAAGAAGAATGACGTTATGGAGATGAACAGGCCCCCGGGTTCAGGCTCTCCCAAGCTCTGCCCCCAACCCCTTCTCTGACGGCAAGCTGGGTAAAAGCCATGGCCTCTTCTCTCCTTCTCTCTCTCCTCTTGGATTAGTCTTCTCCAGGTCTCTGACTCATGGAGAAAGAAATGTGAAAGCCAAGCGTTAATAAGCTTCACCTCTTGGTTTTCTACCCACTGGGAAGAAATTAAATATGGCCACCCTTTCTATCCGACGTAGGTCCCCACTCTTGGACTGATTACCAGTGGATAGATAGGAGGCTAGGGCTTCATCCTAAAAGATGACATTCGGAGGATTAGTTGGGGAAAACAAAACTCGTCTCTTAACACAAATACTTCTTGAGTCTACCATGCGTGTGACAAACTCATTCGCAAATGTATAGTGGGCACCTACTGGGTGTTAGCACTGTCCTGGTCACTAGAGATGACCAAGACACCACCCCCACTGTCATATGATACCCGCCATACTTGCTTTTGCAGTTGTGGTAGTATAAAAGCAAACAGGACAACTCTTAAGTAGTCATTTTTCTCACAGATAGGACAAAACATCAGAAGAGGCAACTGGAGGGAAGAGAGATGTATTCTGGCTCGAAGTTTCCGAGGGGCCAGTCCATCGTGGCCAGAGAGGCATGGTGGCTTCTTACTTCTTGGTGATTCAGGAAGCAGAGAAAAGGACCGGAAGTGGCCAGGCTAGGCTGACTATGAAAGGTCTGCCCCCCCCAATGACCCACCTCCACCAGCCAGGCTCTGCCTCCTAAAGATTCTATAACTTCTTTAGGAGGTGTTGCCCACTAGGGCCAGGCGCTCAGTGGAACCCAGAGCCTGTGGGGACATTTCACATCAAACCACAGGAATAGGATACACAGCAAATAAGGTCAGGAGAGGAAGAGAGGTGATTAAAAACTGGGGGTGTGTGGGGTGGGGTGAGAAAGAGAGAGAGAGAGAGAGGAGTGAAACTGAGGAGCAACTGGCAGATGGCATGCGAGTGTTGTGAAGTGTTGACAGTAAAGATTCAGTGAGTTTCATCTAACAGAGCCGTGATACCCAAAGTCTCACACAGCTCCCTGGCTCCACAGCAAGTAACTGAGCTTCTGATTGGTCTTAAAAAAGAAAAAAGAAAGGTACTGTGGGGTTCACGGTAAAGCGCTTGCTCTGTAAGCAGGAAGACCTGACTTCAAAACCCAGAATCCATGTGAAATGCAGGGAAAGGTGGCACTCTCTTATACTCCCAGTGACAAGGAGAGACAAAAGGATCCTGGGGCTCACTGCCCAGCCTCCCAGGCTGACTGGTGAGTTCCAAGCAAATGAAAGACGCTGTCTCAAACCAAAGTGGACAGAATTCCTTGAGGGTGATGCAGAGGTGTACACACACAGAGTCAGTCAGTCAGACACACACACACACACACACACACACACACACCACAATTACACGTTAATAAAATAAGACCCACAGTCAGACACATTCTTGAAGCACTGACTGCAAAGGAAAGTTTATTCTCTGCTGCAGAACTTGTCGGACTTGGGCTTGCCATGGTCCCCTGAGAATCACCGAAGAGGCTCTCTCCAGTGAAGCCTGCGTAAGCATCTCCTCTTCAAGTGCAAGCCGCAGAGCTGCCGGGAGTTGTTTTCCTATTATGGAGGGCACTTACTCCTCTTGGGCATCCATTTTGGGCTTTAGACAGGGTCTCACTACATGCCTACCTCAGGCTGGCTTTCGACTTACCCCTGTCTTCCAGCTCTACCTCTGGAGTGCTGGACTGCAGATCTGTTCCACCACATCTGGCAATTTATGGGGATTGAGAGACCTTGCCCTCAAGGATACGGTGGGCTTTAGACTCTACTGACCTTCCAGAGGCCTTTGCTCTCTCCCATCTCTGCATGACTAAAGGAACAGAAGCAGAGTCACCATTTCTGGACTCCTTCACGGGTCTGAACGGACAGATGAGCAGCTCTGCTCCTGAGATGACAGATCTTGTGAGAAGGCTTTGCTCCTCCTATAGAGAGAGACTAGCAGGATGGACTCGCCCATCGTTCTCTCTCCTGCTTTGGATGGCAGATGTGGTGGTCAGAGTTGCTACAGACACCTGTGATGACGAGGAGACTCATTACCAACACCATCAGAGAGGTAAAGCAGGTGAGAATGAGGATAGCCTGTGCTGTCTAGTGCCCTCTCTGAGTGCTCTCACTGAACTTCCTCTAATGAAGACCTATTTATTACAGTCAAAAGTTCTTAATAATTCAGTTCTCAACCCTGGCTACCCACCTTGGACTCTTTTTTTCATTTTGTTTTTTTTTAATAAAAAAATTACATTTACTTTAGAAGCATTCAGAAGTCAACCAAACAGGTACAAAAATATTTTTTTTAAGATTTATGTATGTATTGTATGTAAGTACACTGTAGCTGTCTTCAGACCTGCAGCCACTCTGTTCCACAACTCTCCTAGTTTCTTTGCAACATCACCAGGGGACCAGTCAGGATGCTCTCCTTTGATTTGGGGGTGATACTCAGACCAGAACAAGAAGTCAGGAGGAGGCCTCTTGGGTGCACTGGGGTCCTTGAACTTCTTTTTGGTCCCCCATTGTGGGGAGTTGTAGGTTTGCATGATAACCTTTGCCATGCCTTCAAAATCTCCCCTTTTCTTAAGCAGCAGACACGGTCCCCACCTCTGCGAGCAGGTCTTTACGCCAAGGAGCTGACAGAAGCATACGGTGCTCCTTCTCATGCTCCTCCCAGCAGGTTTGCGGGAAGACGCATATGAGGACATTTTGCCTTTGCTTCTTAGGGTCTCCTTTGCCCGTGGTTCTTTTTTTTTTCTTTTTTCTTTTTCTTAAGATTTATTTATTTTATGTATGTGATACACTGTAGCTGTCTTCAGACACACCAGAAGAGGGCATCAGATCTCATTACAGATGGTTGTGAGCCATCATGTGGTTTCTGGGATTTGAACTCAGGACCTCTGGAAGAGCAGTCAGTGCTCTTAACCGGTGAGCCATCTCTCCAGCCCCTTTTTCTTTTCTTTTTTTTTTTTCTTTTTCTTTTTTTTTTTTTTTGAGTTTTTTAAAAGAATTTGATTTGGGGGACTGGAGAGATGGCTCAGAGAGTGAGTGATGCCAGCTGCTCTTCCAGAGGTCCTGAGTTCAATTCCCAGCAACCACATGGTGGCTCACAACCATCTGTAATGAGATCTGATGCCCTCTTCTGGTGTGTCTGAAGACAGCTACGGTGTACTTACATATAATAATAAATAAATCTCTAAAAATGTTTTTGATTTTTAATATTTTTAGTTGTTTGTTGGGGAGGAGGGCACATGTACACACAAGAGTGAAAGTGGGTATGTGCACACGAGTGCAGGAATCACCAAAGGACAGAGGTGTTGGGTCCCATGACACTGGAGTTACAGATGGTTGTGAGTCACCCAGTATGAATGCTGGGAGCCAAACCTGGGAAGAACACTAAGTACTCTTAACAGCTGGGCCAACTCTCCAGCTCGTGTTTCCTATCATTTCAAAGGTTTGCTTATTTTTAATGATGTATACGTGTGTCTGTGTGTGAGTGTGGGTACATGCTGGCATCTGCAGAGACCAGAGGTCTCAGATCCCCAGAGCTGGAGTTACAGGTGATCATGAGCTGCCGCGTGTGCATGCTGGGGATTGAACTTGGGTCCTCTGCAAGTGCAGCAAGCACTCTTAACTCACTGAATCACGTCTACAGCTCTGTTTTCTTTTAAAGACTTATTTATTTATTTATTTATTTATTTATTTCATGTATGTGAGTACACTGTCGCTGTCTTCAGACACACCAGAAGAGGGCATCAGATCCTCATCACAGATGATTGTGAGCCACCATGTGGTTGCTGGGAATAGAACTCAGGACCTCTGGAAGACCAGTCAGTGCTCTTAACCGATGAGCCATCTCTCCAGCCCCCTACAGCTCTGTTTTCTATTTACTTATTTATATACATTTATGTTTGATACAGGGTCTCACTATGTAACCCCTGCTGGACCTGAGTTCAATTCCCAGAACCCATATGGCAGCTACAAATATCTATAACTCCAGTCCCAGAGGCTCCAACACTTATTCACACTCACACACACACACACACGTACACACACACACACACATACACACACACACACACACACACACCACATCACACACACCACATCACTCACACACACACCCCACATCACACACACACACCACATCACACACACACACACACACACACCACATCACACACACCACATCACTCACACACACACTCACACACACACACCCCACATCACACATACACACTCATACACACACACCCCACATCACACACAAACATACACCACATCACTCACACATACACTCACACACTCACACACACACCCACATCACTCACTCACTCACTCACACACACACACACACACACACACACACACACACAAATAAAATTTTAAAACAGAATTTAAATATTTGTAAAGGATCTCTGTATCTTCTACAGAACACTGAATATTTGTTTGTCTTCCATAAACCACGGAGAACAAGTGTGAGTGGACCCCAACCCACCCAAGAGGCTTTTTTTAAAGATTTATTTATTTTATGTATATGAGTACACTAACTGTCTTCAGACACACAAGAAGAGGGCATCGGATCCCATTACAGATGGTTGTGAGCCACCATGTGGTTGCTGGGATTTGAACTCAGGACCTCTGGAAGAGCAGTCAGTGCTCTTAATCGCTGAGCCATCTCTCCAGCCCACCGAGAGGCTTTTTTAAGAGCACACAAGTACATACCCTGCCTGCTTGTCTAGGGTGGGGTTCATTTATCAATATTATCCCCCAGATCACTGTAATGTACATTCATATTTGAGGAGCATTGCTCCAGAAACTCATGAGGAGGAAAACCTTCTGAAAATCACAGTTACAAAGTCTGCTAATCTCCACTTCATTTGGCTACCAGGAAGCTCGGTCAGTTTTCATTATAGTAAATCTTATTCCTACGGTCGCTTTACCTCTTCTCTAGGTTCCCAAATGTTCTTTCATCTTTTTTTTTCTTTTCTAAGTTTTTTTTTATATTCAAAATCATTTCCCCTTTCCCGTTTCCTCCCTCCCCGAAAGTCCCATAAACCCCCTTCCCTCCCTCTTTTCCCCATTCAACCCCCTCTCACTTCTCTGTCCTGGCATTCCCCTACATCCAGTCTTTCCAGGACTAGGGGTCTCTCCTTCCATCTTCTTGGAAATCTATTGATATGCGGATTGTGTCTAGGGTATTCCGAGATTCTGGGTTAATATCCCCTTATCAGTGACTGCATACCATGTGTGTTCTTTTGTGATTGGGTTACCTCACTAAGGATGATATTTTCCAGTTCTGACCATTTGCCTAGGAATTTCGTGAATTCATTGTTTTTAATTGCAGAGTAGTATTCCATTTGTTCTTTCATCTTAACTCACTTGTAATCCAATAAGGTTCCAAATCACCTGTGTCCAGTCACTGGGCCTCCCTGCAGCCTGACCAGCTCTCCAGTGTACACACTCACACACACTCACGCACCCACACACGCACACCCAAGGTCCGCTTATTCCTTCCAACTATGTGACTGCTTCCGATGTCCTCGTCCACTCCCCTTCAGAAGCTGGGTTGCCGTAAGCATGTTCTACAGTGGTTAAAACCTAGACTGGCTCAATTCCCTAATCAGAAGTATCAAATGTTACTTTCTGTGGGTTAAAAACATACTTTACTTCGGGAACAGAATACACGGCCTCACTTGAGCCTGTCCATCCACCCACTCGAATGCTCTGTGTTCTCCGTCAGTTCTGACAAAGTGACATGGAGCTGGGCGCCCCCGCGAACTGTCTCTGTGCTCTAATGTGTGAGCTGCGCTTCACTAGAGGGAATAAGATAATCCGCTGTCATTTCTGTTTTGATCATATTCATTTTGGGCAGAGAATTTATTCTCCCTGCACCGTATCGCTATTTATGAGCTACAGTCTCCCGCTTCTGCATTCCCCAGAGAACGCACCATTAAAACTCTTAATGTGACACCTCATATTTTAGTAGACTAGAAAATAGTTACAATTTTAATTTAAATTGAAATGACTATGTAATGGCTGGACAAATCAGCTTGAGCTCCCCAGAGCTCTTAATTGTGATTCTCCATTGTTTTCTATGCATAAATGTCTTTTCTGGGCTTATTCTAAAATACTTGCTCATGTTTTTCAGCTGCTCTACCTCATTCCAAACTCACTTATTTAATAATTTTCTATGGTGAACAACTTCATGATTAAACTTTAATGTTAGATATAAATGGTGGGAATAATAAGCTTTATTAGAGAATTTAAGGGGGAAAAGAAGATTCGACATTTAGGGGATGGTGAGCTTAAGAATCAAGTGCATGAAGAGGAGAGACAGCATTCAGCCAAGAACAAAGTCGGTTTTGATAGCTTAGATATATGCATATATAAGGCATGAATGGCTGGCATAAATGTCTAGATTTCCTCAAGCGGTGGGGAGGGGCACTCAGTGACAGAGCAGCCAGGAGCCTATCGAGTGTAACCTGCTCATTTATCAGTGAGGGATACAGGGCTGGAAAAGAGAAGTGATTTTTTTTTTAATCCCAAGTCAAATGACTTATTAGCTAAGATCAAAGAACAATCATCAGCGAAGCGAAAGAGAATGGACAGAATTCTATAAAGACCATTCCAGAGTCCTCTTGCCCGTCCCATCCCACGTCCCATTCCATTGCAATGACACCACCCTCCCCAGGGGATGGGAAAGGGCTCAGGTACCAAACTGAGCAGTCAAGTGTGTCAAGGCCCCGCACGAAGGTGTGCTGTGCTGAGGCACTCCGTGCTTAAAAACAAACCTGGAGCTGGAGGCCTACGTGGCTCAGTGGGTCCAGTGCTTGCCTAGCGTGCACAAAACCCTGGGTTCAGTCCCGGACATCACACAGACTGAGTGTGGTGGTGCACATCTGTAATCACAGTACCCATGTGAAAGGAGAGACTCAGAAGTTCGAGGCTATCTTGGCTACACTGTGGGTCAAGGCCAGCCTTGGATAAGTGAGGCCTGTTCAAAAAATAAACTGGAGATACTAAGAGATCAGACGTGGTTTTTTAGTTTTGCCAGACAGTGTTAAGAATGTAAGATGTGCTTAGTACGTATACTAAAGTTGGAGTGATACAGAGATAATTGGCATTGTCCAGAAATGGCATGCTAACCTGTGAGCATCCTTGTTGGAGGAGGAGGAAGATGCCGCCCAGAGAACATTGTCAGAATGCCTATCAAATATTCCTCGAACGGGTCAACTCAGCTCCCTAGAAGCATGATGCAGGTCTGGAGAGATGGCTTCGTGGCTAAAGCACTTACTGCACAAATGCGAAGCCCTGAATTCAGATCCTCGGGAAGAGTGTAAAAAGCTAGGCAGGCACGTACCTCAGCACACGAGAGGCAGAGGCAGGAGATCCCCAGGGGTAAACTGACCAGCTAGATTAGCTGGAACCGGTGAGTTCAACAAGAGACCTACCTCAATAAGTACGGTGGAAAGTGATCATGGAAGATACCCAGTGCCAACCTCGGCCCTCCACATGAGCATGCACACACACATACATGCACACATATGCACCTGTGTACCCAGATGTGCACCCACACCACACGTGAGTACACAAACACAAAGATATGGTTGGAAGCAATGCCACGTGAGCTGAGCGTGAGACACCACAGAATCCCCTCGGCATGGCACGCTTTCATGGGAGGCTGTGATGGACTTTGCTGCAGAAATTCAGCACCCAAAATAGAGCGGTGGATCAGTGGTTAAGAGAACTAACTGGCTGCTCTTCCAGGGGACCCAGGTTTGACTCCCAGCACCCACATGGCAGCTCACAACTATCAGTAACTCCAGTTCTAGGGGGTCTGATGCCTCCCCTCTTCTGGCCCTGACCAGAAGCAGTGCACAAACAGACAATGAAAGCAAAACACCAATACACATGAAATAAATTAAAAAATCTTTTTAAAAATATGTATTAAAGAACGAGCTACTGACTCTCAGGATTCAGAGGAAACTTCGAGTGACTGAGAACTGGAGCCGTAAGCCTCATGCCCAGTGTCCAGAGGACTCTCTGCCTAAGTACCCAGGGACTGGGAATTCGTCAATTACAGGACAAGTACTTTTTTCCTTCCAGACAGCTAAAGGTAAAATCACACAGAGCCACACCCACATTCAGTATTCTGTGCACCCCACAGACCCACCCAGAAGCGGTCAAACCCCTCTTCCTCGATTCCCCAGATTGCTGGGTCACCTCCATCCCTTCCACCATTCCTCTCACCTCACAGACTCCTGTCCCCGTACGGCCTAACCCGCTCTCCTGAGTGTAATCATTTCCAATAGCGAAGTGTGTTGTTCGGAGCACAAAAGGGATTTCTTTTAGTTTTCTTTTAAGTAGTTCATTTTTGCAAACATCAGGGAACAATTTTCGGAGAGGCAGTATGACGTATGGTGACACAGGACAAGGTTATCCAGAGCCCAGCACATCAGACCGTCCAGAAAACCTTAAGTGAAGAATGCCTGTCTCCATGAAACCTTTGTAATTTAGAGGGGACAATGACTATCTGAAGCAGTCAAGGTCCCCGTTAAATCTGGCAGGGCTAGGTGACTGGAAGTGGGGGTGTCTCATGCAAGGGGCCCCTTTGGTCTTTAGCGACATCATTATCTGTGGGTTATTACCATTACCACAAATACTAATACAGTTTATTAAGCACTGGCAATGACCTAGGGCAAGTGAGCTTAAGTTCATATTAGATCCATTTTCATTATCTAGAGGAAGGAAGAGGATGAACAAAGGACTATAAAGTGCAGATCTAAAGTAGGAAAAATGAAAAAAGGTTAATTAAAAAAAAAAACCTCCCAGTGTAAAGAGAAAGGCTCCAACTGTTCACGGTCAGAAGCCATGATGGATGGGGAATCTTGTCACCCTGGACTTGTCCCCTATGATTTCTTTTTACCTTTCTCTCGCTTACAAAAAAAAAAAAAAAACTCTCAGCTAAGGACATGGCAGGATCAGGAGAGGGTGAGGAGGGAAGTAGACCTTCATGTCAAGAGCCCTATCTCTGAAATCCTGAAAACATCATTGCCTCCTAGTTCTAACAGCTAGCCCCCCACAAAACCCAGTTTACCATTAAGCTGGTTTAAAATGGAAAAACAAAATTAGGATATTAAACCCTGATGGACACCTCCTTCTTGAGATACATTCTCCTTTTTCTAATATTTTTTTTTAAACCTTGGAGATGAACACACTCAGATGTCGCACACCCAGGGCCTTCTAGCAGCTCATATATCTCCGGACCAATCCAAGAGTGGTACTACTAACAGTCACACTTCTTTGAGAGTCTCCTATGAAGTCTATCACTCAGATGGATTTCTATGCAAGTTATTTTTCTCCATAAAGGAAAAGGCTGGGTTTTCTCAGCATGTAAAAGCCAGGCCAGAATTCAGAATGCCAAAGAGGTCAGCAGGACGGGCACTTCTAGTTGGAGGGGTAGATGCCCAGGCCTGGGGGTCCTGGGAAGGGACTCTGGATTTGGGGTAGGAGCACACTCATTTGTCAGGGGCTTCCAGCGCTCACTGCACACACACTCTCACTAAGCTCATAGCCTCCCTTGAGGGAGGCACTGCTTTGTCCGCTGTAAAGTTGAGCGCTTGCTGCTTTGAGGAGATGCCCAGTTGCTCAACATCCTCTATCAGGACATAACAGAACTTCTAGAGTACCTGCCATTCCAAACATTCTAAAAACCTAAAAGTTCACCAAATGTCACTCACTCTCTGCCACTCATGACGTACACCCGGCAATGCGGGTTCTGGTGTTACTGTTGTGTTTATCTATTTCAGTATTCCAGGTGTATTTTGTGTATTCCTGCCATTTAAATGACTCATTCATCCTATAACAAGCCCTGATTCTTTTTGTTATAGGATGTATTGGAAACTAAGATCCAAGTTGAGTGTGGTGGCATATGCCTGTCATTCCAGCACTCAGGAGGCAGAGACAGGAGAATCAGGAGTTCAAGGCCATCCTCAGCTACATAGAGAGTTTGAGGGGAGCCTGGCTCTACAAAGTAAGTATCACAGGTTAGCCAGGGTTACATAGTGAGACACTATCTCAGATAGATAAGTAGATAGATAGATAGATAGATAGATAGATAGATAGATAGATAGATAGATAGATAGATAGATAGATAGATAGAAGCCGGGCGGTGGTGACGCACGCCTTTAATCCCAGCACTTGGGAGGCAGAGGCAGGAGGATTTCTGAGTTCGAGGCCAGCCTGGTCTACAAAGTGAGTTCCAGGACAGCCAGGGCTACACAGAGAAACCCTGTCTCGAAAAAAAAAACAAAAACAAAACAAAACAAAAAAAAGATAGATAGATAGATAGATAGATAGATAGATAGATAGATAGATAGATAGATAGACAGGGTGGGTGGATGGATGGATGGATAGATAGATAGATAGATAGATAGATAGATAGATAGATAGATAGATAGATAGATAGATAGATAGATAGATAGATAGATAGATAGAGTAGATAGATAACATTCCCACACGTAGCCATTTGTGTCTATAATAAGCTGCAGAGGGTCCTAACACAATCTATCACCAGGTGGGTCATTCTAGCTCCCTATTCTTGCTTATCAGTAAATTCTCACTCTAGCTGTGAGAAACCTAGCTTTCACCACCACCTGCCACTCATTGACTTCAGTGCTCAATTCTATTACATGTGTAACTTGGGTTTGCAAGGGAAACAGCCTTCTCAGCTAGTATGCAGTGTCTGGCCTCTCTGCCATGGGTCACACCAACGCTCATGTGCAGTGGCTCACACCAGCACGCTTTCCACCCATCAGTGAGGTTGCTTCCTAGACCTGCTCACAGGGAGTCTCTCATCACAGCATATACTCCTCCTGGGATGTCCCAACCTTGGGAGTGGGTTTAAAACAAGATTTCATACACGACGATACACTCTTTGTGCTAGAAAGTTCTATAGATTTTTGATAAAGCCAAGTGTCCCCCATGTAAAGGTGGCCAGATTCCACACACCTGCCACATATAATTTAACCACATAGAACTTCCCTGGGCTCCCTCACCTGCCATCACCGCCACTGGCAGTCACGACCATTTGAGCGTCTCTATCTCTACTTCCTCTTCTGGAACGTTAAGCAGTTTGAACCTGGCGGAAGGAAGGTAGTCTTTCCAGATTCAGAGGAAGTTCAGTAATAAAGTAGATCAGTGAGTTGTGAACAGAAACCGCCTATACTGACTTCCCGATGGAAGGGAGGGCTCCATGAGTCAAAGACCGTGGAACACTTCCGGGTAAATAAGCAAATGTCTATCCAGAGTCTAGAGAAAATGATACAGGCTTGTCAGGGCCTTCATCTGAACCTAGTGAGACCTGTGGTTGACCTCTGACCTACAGAGCTGTAAGCTAATGATGACGATGAACGGGAGGAGCGTTAGCCACTCAATCTGACAGTGGGATTAGAAAACTAATAAAGTAACAAGCATGCTCATGTCTGAACTCTGCTCTGAGGCCTGCATTTACATCCTCGAGCCATTCTTGGCTGCCCTGTCTTGATCTCCGAGGCGTTGGTTTTGAGAGAAGTGTGAATCCTCTGCTTCTTTTTCAAAGGTGTTTTGGCTATTCTCGGTCCCTTGCATACTCACACGAATCTTAGAATCAGCCTGTAGGTTTCTGAAAAGAACCACCGTGAGATTATAAGGATGCTTTGACTGGAGATAGGCTGGAGGCACTGCCTTCTCAGGAACACCAACTCCTCCTACATCTACAAACACGGGATATTATTTTATGGTTTTAAGAGTACAAATCTTACATAGTTATTTTCTAAGTATCTTCTATTTAAAATTGTTCGTCATTACTGTAATTTCACCTTCAGATTGGTTTGTTTACACACAGAAACATAACTGGATTTTACATAGCTTCATATCCAGTGACCCTGCTGAGCTTTCTCACCCAGGCAGGTTTGTGCAACATTTTCTATACACAAAGCCATATCATCTACAGCTATAGCTCTTGCTCCCACTTCCAATACTGAAATTTTTTTCATTTCACGGCCTAACCGCTCTGAGAGTACCCACCTTGCGTTACATTATACTTGATCTTAAGGTAAAAGCATCTGGCCTCCCACCACAAAAAAAAAAAAAAAACCCTACCTTAAAATAAAGACTTTTAAAGAGATGGGGATATGATTTAAAGGCACATGTATTAAATCCCCAGTACAAAATAAAATAATGAAAATGTTGCGGTATTTGTAAATCCTGAAGCTGTATAAGATTAAAAGCCGAGATAAAAAAGCCCAACAGTTACTTATAAATAGTTCCTAGTTATAGGGCTCAGAAGGCAAAATTTAGATTTCAGGATCTACTTTGAGGACAAGACCTACCAGACACACTGGACATCCAGTCAGAAGCACTGACCGCTGCAAGCCTCAGTTCAGGCTTGACAAGATGGAAGTGATTGCCCTTGACTCTCTCGTCATAAGAAAAGAATAAATCCTTTTTAAGGAAGGCATCACCTGCAATTCTGACAACCTTTAATATATAAAAATCTATCATTCAGTAAGTAATTACTAAAAAAAAAAATCAAAATAAAGGTGGGTGCGGTAGTACAAGCCTGTAAATTAAATTCTTGGCAGGACAATCTGGGTTCCAAATCCATCCTTGGCTTTATATGAAGTTCAAGGGCAGCAGGGACTCTGAAGTAAGTTCAAGGCTAGCCTGGACAACTTAGCAAGAGCTACCCTCAGAAAAAAGACGTGGGCTGCAACTCTGTGGCAGAGCACTTGCCTAGCAAGTGTAAAGGCCTGGGCTCAGTTTCCATCACTGAAAAGGGGATTAGAAGGAAAAACTGTGAACTGAAGATGTAACTTACCTGGTATTGGATCCTCACCACCAGAAAAATGAAAACAAAACTACCCTTCTGAGCAAAGACTTAAAGAAAATCTATAAATTTTATATTCAAAACAATCATTTTTAAATGATTTATTTGTGTATTGCTGTTTTTCCAGTATACATGTCTATGAGGGTGTCAAATGCCCCAGAATTGGTGTTACAGACAGTTGTGAGTTGCCATGTAGGTGCTGGGAATTGAACCTGGGTCCTCTGGAAGAGCAGTCCACGCTCTTATTTGCTGAGCCATCTCCCAGTCCCAATAATCATATTTTGAAATAAATAATTTTAAAGGTTAAAAATATAATTTTGAAGGCAGGAGGCTGGCCCTGAGGTCATGAGAGCTGGAGAGCTGGCCCCACCCCTCACTGGGTACAACCCTCTGAGAAGAGCAGGCTCTGCACCTTGTTTGGGCAGCGCAGCAGAGCTGGCCCTGGTGTCAAGGCACAAGGGCATGCGTTAGGTGAGCTAGCTGGGGCGGTGCTGGAGAGCTCACCCCAGTGGTGAGGGTGAGAGAGCTGGAAGGCTGAGCAACTCACCTGCACCCAGGCCCAGATCGGGGCTTTGTGTTGGCCCACCCCAACATCTACCCTGTCTAGGAGAGCTGGTCCTACAGATCCAAAGCTGCGGGATCTCCATGACAGCAGACAACAACAGGGTATCAGTGAGGAATCCCGGTGAGGATCCAGTATTAATGGTGTAGCAGAAGCCAGAGGCCTCGAACAGACCAATGACTCATTGCAATGGACATTCGCAAGTAAAGATGTGTGGACAAAAGGATATACCATGGGACCCACCACAGCTTCTATGACAAGACGGCTTTTGTTTTGTTTTGTTTATTCTAACTTATTTTATTTTGTTGGGGGTGACATTATAAAGGCTGAAGGTAGATATAAAGGGACAGGGAGATGAATGGGGTTCATGTGCTTGGTGTGAAATTCAGAAAAGAATCAAGAAAAAGTTAAAATATATATATATTATATATATTATATTATATAAATATTTATATATTTATTATATTATATTATATATATTATATATTATATATATAATATATATTTAATTTCTACATTTATAATTTCTATATACCAACCGATCGGTATGGCTGCAATTTAGACATAAAAGACAACAAAGTGAATAAAGAGGAAGACAGGCCAGGTGAGGTGCACAGAGAAAACCAGCAAAAAGCAGAAAAGAATAGGAAAGATGTAAGACAACAGCGCCAGGTACTACACGTGACTGGAGTCCCAAGAGATGCGGGGAAGGGGACTGGAGCTATAGCCCTGACCCGGCATTAGCCTAGCCACGTACAAGGCTCTGGATTGAATCAGAATGAAAAGGAAGAGGAGAGGGAGAGAAGTAAAAGCAACATTTTAAAAGGTAACACCTAAAAAAATATTAAACTAATAGAAGGTAGCAGAAAATTCCCAACAAAGCCCAGACAACATAAATTTAAGAAAAAAACAAAACAATTACATCATCACCCTACTGAAAACAAATGTTTTAAAGACAAGAGAAATATCTCAGAAGGTTGAGAAATGCAGCAAGCAGCATTCTTCAAGTAAGAGAGAAGCTAACGTCTCCCAAAAATTAATTCCAGGATCCAGGTTACAATGGAATCTACACCGTTAAAATGAGGACAACAGCGAAGCAACTATACCCATTTAGAATTCTATACTAGTGGGAAAAGCTTTAAAAATACAAACAAGGTAAAGATGGCTTCAGATAAACTGAAAATAGAAGAATTTATCCTGGAAAAGCTGCACTAAAATCAACAAGAACACTTCATGCAGAGGTCAAAAGCCACAATGACCATAGCTAAACCATGAAGTGCAATGGAAAGGATAGATGTGTGTGTAAATAGAAAGCTGGGAAACACAGCGACAGTCAGGCATTTTGAGCTTAAGATGTAGGCAGCACAAATAAGGCAAATGGGGCTGGAAAATTGGATCAGCGGTTAGGAGCACTGTCTGCTCTTCCAGAGGTCCTAAGTTCGATTCCCAGCAACCACACGGTGGCTCACAACCATCTGTAATGGAATCTGATGCCCTCTTCTGGTGTGTCTGAAGAGAGCTACAGTGTAGTAGGATACATAAATCTTAAAAAAAAAAAAAACCATAAGGCAAATGGCAAGAGGCGGGGCGGGGGCGGGGCTTAGTTAGAGTTTGATTGCTGTGAAGAGACACCATGACCATGGCAACTCTTATTTCAAAAATGTCTACTTGGAGCCGGGCAGTGGTGGCGCACACCTTTAATCCCAGCACTTGGGAGGCAGAGGCAGGTGCATTTCTGAGTTCGAGGCCAGCCTGGTCTACGGAGTGAGTTCCAGGACAGCCAAGGCTACACAGAAAAACCCTGTCTCAAAAAATCAAAAAAAAAAAAATGTCTAGTTGGAGCCAGGTTACAATTCAGAGGTTTAGTTCTTTATCATCGTGGTGGGAAACATGGCAGTGTGCAGGCAGACATGGTGCTGGAGCAGGAGCTGAGAGTTCTACATCTTGATCTCAACAGGCAGCAGAAAGAGACTGCCACACTGGGTGTGACTTAAACATCTGAGACCTTAAAGCTCAACTCCAACAAGGCCTCACCTGCTATTTGTGCCACTCCCACTCCCTATGGGTCTACGGCGGCCATTTTCTTTCAAACCACCACAGGGAGAAACATAATGAACCTACACGGCAGCTTACAAACACCTGGAATTCCAGTTCCAGAGGATCCAATGCCTCTTCCAGCCTCTTGGGACACAAGGCATGCATGTGGTGCACAAACATACATGCAGGCAAAACACCCATACACACAAAACAGATCTTTAAAAAGAGTTAGCAACTGTATAATAGGTAGCAAATACCACAGTGAAAGGAAGGCAAAAGTGAGTATAAAAGGGGGAAATGAATAGTAAAATGATAGTTATGCATCAACTACGTTAGTAATTGTATTAAGGGTAAGCGCTTTTTTTTTTTTTTTTTTGGTTTTTTCGAGACAGGGTTTCTCTGTGTAGCCCTGGCTGTCCTGGAACTCACTCTGTAGACCAGGCTGGCCTCAAACTCAGAAATCCGCCTGCCTCTGCCTCCCAAGTGCTGGGATTAAAGGAGTGCACCACCACTGCCTGGCTAAGGGTAAGCTCTTGATGGGAGTATGGCACAGCCTCCCAGCACTCATGAGGCAGATGCAGGATACTGATCTACAAAACCAGGGCTGCATCTTGTGAGACTCTGTCTTAGGGAAGGGGACAAGGAGAGGAGGAGGCAGGGAGGGAGGGAGGGAGGTTTTGAGAGAGGAAGGGAGGGAGAGAGAAAGGGAGGGAGGGAGAGAGGGAGGGAAGCAGGGACAGAGAGAGGGAGGGGAGGAGGGAGAGAGGGAGGAAGGGAGGGAGGTGGAGTGGAGGAGGGAGGGAGAAAGAAAACCCTCAAGGCTGGGGATATAGCTCAGTCAGCAGTAGTGCTTGCTTAGAGTGAGAGGCCCTAGGTTGAATTTCAAAAACTGTGGCAAGAAGTACTTTTGTTCCTGCCATTGTCCCTTACATTGTGTGCAAAAAGTCTTAAGTAAAATTGTTCTAATTCACATGCTTCAACCTAAGAGAAAAACCATACAACCCTCTCAGTATATGCAGAAGGTTATCTTTTAAAGTCACTTTTATTACAACAGTATCCTGGTGTCTTAGTCTCTTTTCCTGTCACTGTAATAAAACTTGGGGGAAGGGTTTATTCTAGCTGAGCTATCAGTCTGTCATTACAGGGAGATACCTAACACACTGGATCCACAGGCACAAAGCAGAGAACAACTCAGCCCACCCCTTTTTTACCCAGTCCAGGACCCAGCCCAAGAAATGGTACCACCCACATTTAAGGGGGGGTGTCTTCCCACATCAATTAGTGCAATCAAGACAATACCCCACATTCAAGGCCAAGGCCCATCTCCTGTCAATTCTAGATTCTGTCCAGGTGAGACTTAACACTAATCATCACAACTGGAGGTCCTAGCCCAAATGATATAACAAGAAATGGAAAAAGGCATGCAGATTTGAAAAGATGCCTGTGTTCACAAACGAGTTACATGCATAGAAAACACGAATCTACCTCCAAAAGCTCTAGAATATGTAAATTTAGGAAAGTCACTAGACAGACAGACAGACAGACAGAGACAGACACATAGATACATAGATGGTGGATGGATGATAGATAGATAGATAGATAGATAGATAGATAGATAGATAGATAGATAGATAGATAGATAGATAGATAGATAGACACATACATACATACATACATACATACATACATACATACATACATAAATAGAGATAGATACATAGATAATTTTTTTTCACCATCAAGTTAGGAAACTCACAGACAAAAACACTAAACAAGCAAACAAACAAAAAACACAGACTAGGGTGCTGGTAAGATGGCTCAGGAGTTTATAAAGTGCTTATCATTCTTGTAAACAACATGGAGTATTATTCAGCTATGAATTTGGATGAAGTATTAATGCACGCATCATAATAAATCTTGAAAACATTAAGAAATTTGATCCCGAGTAACATGTGATCCCATTTTGCCCTAATTAGCTTTGCTTTTTTTAAAAAAGACTTGTGGGCATATATTCTATGTGCAGGTGCCTGCTATGAGGTTCCTTGGAGGTGGAGTCGCAGGTGTCTGTGAGCTGGCCACTGTGAGTGTGGAGATCTGAGCCCCAGTCCTCCTGAATGAGCAGCAAGTGCTCTTAACCGCTGAGCCATCTCTCAAGCCCTCTTTTGTCCTCGATAGCTTTGCCAACCTGACACAGTCTAGAATCATCTGAAAGGGGTTGGAGAGACAGCTCAGTGGTTAAGAGCACTGATTGCTCTTCAAGAGGTCCTGAGTTCGAGTCCCACCAACCACAAGGTGCTCACAACCATCTGTAATGGGATCTGATGCCCTTTCCTGGTGTGTCTGAAGACAGCTACAGTGTACTCATATACATAAAATAAATAGATCTTTAAAAACAAAAACAAACAAAAAAAGAATCATCTGAAAGCCTAGACTAAACAATTGCCTAGATCAGAAAAGCCTGTGGACATTTCTGTGAGGGATTACCTTAATCATTAATGTACATAGGAGGGCCCAGCCCACCGTGGGCAGCACCATTCCTCACGCAGGTGGTTCTGAGTCATATAAGAAAGCTAGCTGGAGTTGGAGAGATGGCTCAGCAGTTAAGAGTGCCAACTTCTCTTCGAAGGTCCTGAGTTCAAATCCCAGCAACCACATGATAGCTCACAACCATCCGTAATGAGATCTGATGTTCTCTTCTGGGGTGTCTGAAGACAACTACAGTGTACTTACATACATTTATTTTAATAAATAAAAATAAATCTTAAAAAAAAAAGCTAGCTAACTGGGGCTGAAGAGATATCTTAGTGGTTAAGAGCACATGTTGTTCTTCCAGAGGACCCAAACTCAATTTCCAGCACCTACGTCAGGCGGCTCACAGTGTCCTTAAGCCCATCTCTAAGAAATTCAATGCTCTCTTCTAACATCTAAGACACCTGCACTAACATCCCTAAGTCCACACATAAGCACAGGCATATAAACAATGAAAAAACCTTAAAGATGGTAAACACAGGTCTGTAAGAAAGCCAGCAAATAGTGTTTCCTCATGAGTTCTGCCTTTTGAATTCCTGCCCCGATTTCCTTCAGTGATGGACTGTGACCCAGACGTGTAATCCGAAGCATCCCTAAGTTGCTTTTGGGTTGTGGTCTTGGTCAAAGCAAGAGTAAAACTGGAGCGTATTTATATAAATTATGCAGAATAGGTAATCTGAAAAGTCAGAAAGCAGATTCATGGCCATCAGGGATATGGGGTGGGGAATGGAGAGCAAGTCTTTGCAGTGCAGTTTCTGTGAGGATAAAAACCTTACAAAACCAGATTGTGGTGATGCCGTCATATGAATAAGCTTTGTTTATTTCCCATTTTTATATGTGTGTGTGTGTGTGCACAGGTGTGGGTGCGTGTGTGCACATCAGAGTCTGAGGCTGGCGCTGGCTATCATCCTTCATTAATCGTCCTTCATTTCTCTTTTGCCATATTCATTCCCTTGGTCAAATTTAGGCCTTGCACCTCGCTCTGGGGAATTCCATCTCCACCTTCTCAGGCTAAAATTCCAGGCAGACATTTGCAAGGGTTCTGGAATCCTAGCTCTGGTTCTCACTCTTGGATGACAAGTGCTTTAACCACTGAGCCATGCCCCAGTCCTTATTTATTTTTTAATAAAAACTTTCTTACACTAATTTTGTCATGGAAGAGGAGCTGGGAAGGGGAGCGGGCCGCGGCATGCAGGTAGAAGAAGCCAGAGGACAGCTTCGGGGTCAGTTCTCTCCAGCATGCGGGTGCTGGGCACGCTTGGCAGCGAGTACCTATACCTGCTGAGCCATTTCACTGTGCCATGAATACACTTTTTAAAATCTCTGAGTTATCAATATTTTAAAAGGTGGAACCTGTAGTGTGTGACTTTATTGTCAATTAAGCTGTCACTACCAAGTATAAGGTCCTGCTTTCCTCACCCAAGGTACTCTCTTCCTTCCTGGTGGTTCAATTCCACCAGTGTTTGTTCTTGGCTAACCTTCCAACTCTCATCCATTTTCTCTCAATACTTCACGTCAACTCCACTTCCCTTTAAACTTTCTATTCAGCTACACCTGAAAGTGCTTGCCTGTGCCTACATCCTGTTAAGAACATCACCCCACATCTGTCTAGTGTCTTCTTGTGGATCTGTCAAGAACAAATGCTATTTTCCCAAGACATCATTCCTGCCTTCAGATCATGTGTGAATTCGGAAACATCTGGCCCTCGTGGCTGACTCTGACCTCCCTGGTTTGCTACACTGTACCACTTTCAGCTCTAGAAGCAAACTCTTGTAAGCACTCAGGAAATGTTTATTGAATAAATGAATGACAAACACTCCCTTGCCACTGACCAGAAACAGTGCTATTTTTTTTTCTCCAACTAGTTTAATTGGTAAAATCCATACAAATGTAACTTGAGTTCTGGCCTTTAGAGACCAATAAAATGAAATAAAAATACAAATTTGGGGCCATCGTTGAGACTTAGAGAGATTACCATAAAGTAACATTTCATGGGTCCTGCAGTTCGGATACTTATCATCGTTGACTGGACATACTTACTGAAGTCAATACGCTTTTATTCCACATATTAAATGTGTTGTTTAACTCTGGTAACCACAGCTGTGACTTAGTTAACGATCTCAATAAATCCTACTTAAATCAGAGACAGGAAAAAATTATGCAAATGAATTCTTATCTGTTTTTCTGCCCAAGGCATATTTGATAACAGATAAAACACATTCCAAATAGTCTCTACTTAAGAGTCAGGAAGCCATTCGAGGTTTTATTTGGATCAAAATCAGATACAAAGAAGAGCTTGATATATTCACAAATGGTTTGAGTTCAGAAAGAAACTGTACATCAAAATGAGGCACAGACAGAGCTAGCGCCCCTCACGGCGGTGAGTATGAAACAGTAACACACCGAGCCGCGTGACTGAACAGAGAGGAAGGACAATGACAAGAGTTGCCTTGGATTCAGCCACAAAGTAAAAATTTTTGTTGAAAAAGCAAAAAATATATTGGTCTTGAAGATGGCTATTTAAATGAGCTTGAAGTTCCAACGGGCCGGAAAACCAAACCAATCTCCCGGTGTTCTTGTGTACACAGCACACCCACGTTCATCCAGACAGACGGACACCGCTGATCAGTCACATCTTGCAGCCAGACAAGATGTCTTCCACTAATCTCTTGTAAACCCAGGCATCGCCCTTGAGCCGCTGTCTCCGGATGCCCACCACGTCAGGTCTCTGCAGCTGGCACACTTCCAGTTCAAACTGCATTGTCACTTTGCCAAAATCGGACTGTGTCTGACACTTTAGTGTGTAACTATGAAAAGCACAAGACACCAGGCAGTTAGGGAGCTGTAGTGTCCTGGATGACGCCAGAGGGCTCTTGGCCTCCAGGAGCCGGCTGGGAACTGTGGCATTATTTCCCTCTAGCAACACACTCTCCACAGTTTCCCACTGGCCTGGCTGTGCTGCGGTGCTGAGCGCGACCCTAAGAGTGTGTAAAGCCCGTTCAGAGCGCTTGCTCTCAAACCACAGGAAACCCTTCCTCCTCTGCCTGCTGCACATGCCACACGTGCCCAGGCAGCCTGGCATTTCTTCATGTGTAACTGAGGAACATGAGGCCATTTCCACAATGTTCCCAACAAAAGGAAACAAGGGAACTTTAGAATATTATCTCTGAAACGTGTGACTTTCACTTAAGTAAACTGAAGCAATTAACTTTCTAAAGAAAGATTTACCTTCAGATTTTTCTAATACACGTGTAGAAGTTATGATTACTGTAACACTTTACAGTAGGAAGAAAAGCAAAGAAGACCGGGGAGATGGTCCACCTCCCGCTGGAAGCATAGGGCATGCATATCAATGCAGGTTCCCTTCCCTAGCAACACAAAACAGGGCCTTGACTATGAAAGTGGCATGGGCTGAATTCATAAAAATAATTTGTTTACTTTACATTTTAAGTATGAGCTTTGTCTTACTGATCTTCAATACATAAAACCCACAAGGAACACTAGAGTTTACTTTAGATTTAAGTTCTCCTAACCATTTAGGCATATGACTAGGCACTGTTCCTCAGAAGTATGGGCATTCCTGGTTTCTATTTTAGACAGGGTCTTGTGGCCATGGACTCCTAGAACTTGTGAGACAGAGACAGTTCAAGGTTATCCCCTGCCACACACTGCTACACAGGACGGCTGAGGGCATCGGAGCTCCCTGAGATTGTCTCAAAAACAAAGAAAGAAAGAAACAAACAAACAAACGGAAAACCACCAAATAACAAGAAATAGTGTCTTTCCATGTAGCCCAGACTAGACTGCAAGTTTCTGTACACTTTAGTCTAGCCTCAAACTCACAATAACGTATGTGCCACCAGGCACAACTGCAACTGATTTTATTACTTCTTATGAAGTTTCACAAAACATTACTCTTTGTCTTACTTAGTTACACTGACTTGGGAGAGAAGGACATAATGCCTGAGAAACAACCAACCAGTGTGAGAAATGTCGAAAGGAGCACCCTATAGTAAAGGGTCTTCACAGGAAAAAGGAAGCAGTGTAGCTCTGTGGAAAGCAATCTCTCCTTACTGAAGAGAGAATGAGCTGTCACGTCACACCGGAAAGCTGATGCTGCCTTCTGCTTTGTCACGAGGTAAAAGCAAACAGGAAGTAACAGAACAGAGTCCAGACCCTTTGGTGGCTTAGGACATCGGGAGGTCAAAGCAATGGGTAGATTTCAGCTAGTGATCTACTGCTGAATCACAAGCCAAAGGAGAGATCGTCCCAGGCTGAGATTCAGCCAGAGCTTCCGGGACCAAGGAAACACCACGGCACATACAAAGCACTAGGCGTGAGCTGGAGAAACATGCTCTACTGAAGCTGAGAGAAGAGAAGCACAAGTTCAGAGTCTGGGCGTGACCCAGTCACAAAGGACTGTCTGAGCTGGGAGGCAGAGGAAGGAATCGAAAGTTTAAGACCACCCTGGACTAGTTAATTGAGTTGCAGGTCAACCCGAGATAACCTAGAACTTGGGGTGCTGAGGCAAGAGGACCAAAAGCTGAGGCCAGCCTGGACTACAGCACAAGGTCCTGTCTCAAAAGGCCAAACAAGCAAACAAGTTGAACTCTATATAAATGATTGTATCTGCATGCTGTTAGGATGTACACAGCTGCTTTAATGAAGGCATTTAGAAGCTGCTGTGATAGCACACTTGTAATCCCAGTGCTTGCGAGGCTGAGACGGTCCAGATCAGGAGTTCCATGCTGGCCTGGGCTACGTAGTAAGACTGTTTCAGATGAGTGAGTAGGGTCGAGGAGATGGCTCAGTGGCTAGGAACCTGGGCTGCTTGTAACCCAGATTCAATTCTCAGCATCACCAGGGCAGCTCACATACAGACATATATACATGCAGGCAAAACAGCCATACACACAAAATGAAAACTAAAAGTAAAATAATTAAGTCATTTTAAAAACATAAACTACTGAAATTCTTAGAAATAGAAACAATTCGCATGATCAGAAAAGACCTAGCTCCTCAGACCATGAGGCACACCGGAGTCTCTCAGCAAGGACATTCAGCCAAAATAATTTCCTTAACTTACCAAAACTCCATGAGGTAGTCACAAAGACATGATCTACAAATTTTCACTTGTCCAAAGTGTCTTATTAAGATTTCAACTGATAAAGAGTAATAATAAAGTAGAAAATTATAGGATGTATAGGATTGTCCTGCATCAAATGTAAGTCCAGATTTTCCAACTCTGCAATCAAAGTCTAACCTTGAAAGTGGTGACCATGAGTGTTCTCAGCTCAAAAGAAAATCATATGAACAATGGCACTAGCACAGCACCCCTCTGAAGGAAGAGTGGCGGGGGCATTCTAAGTGGGGCAGAGGGAGAGAGAACCCCAATGCACTGACAGGAAGGGAGGAGTGACAGCAGTCGGTGAGCTTCTTACCCCTTCTGTACGAAGTCCACGTTCTTCTTTGGAAGAATAGTCATGATTTCACTCAGGAGCTGGTCAGGATTCACCAGTCTAGTTGTAGTCACATTATAGTGCAGCTTAGAAAGAAAAGGGTTGAGGAGTCAAACTTCACATCGACACAAAAGCCCAAGACAACACCTTTTCAAATAAGAACACTTCAAGAAAACACAGAAGAAAAGCCAGTCAAGTCCCCTGGTGAAGTCAGGGGAGACTGTCTTCATCAGAAATATCCCCATTAAAGTAAAGTGTGTGAGTGTGTGTGTGTGTAGATGTGACATATGTGTGAGCCTGAGTGAACCACAATATGTATGACGTTGTTTCTCTTTCACCATTATGCGAGTTCCAGGGGTTGAACCCAGGTTGTTGAGCTTACACAGTAACACCTTTACCCGCTGAGCTATCTCATGTCAAGTTTATATGTTCATCTTCCTTTCTTACCAATCTTTTACATTTTTCAACTTACATTTCAGTGTGTGTGTGTGTGTACACACGCACACATGCATATACATGTGCACACAGGTCTGTCTTTAAAGGACAAAAAAGTCAAGGATTAAAAAAAGGGAGTGTGAAATCTCCTTCCATGGCTGAGGAAGGCTGCTGAGGCCAGGTGTGTCGGAGGTGTTCCTGCATGGAGGACAGGAGAGGCTACCATGTGAAGCTGTAGGGGTGAATGAAACCTTGGAGACCTCAAGATCCTGGAGATGCCAGAGTTGTGGGATACCAAGGAGAGCTGCTAACAGGGTGTGGAGCCAGTCCAAGAGAGAAGTATGTTACAGTGTGCTCCTTTTACCAAAGCTAGAAGGAGTTGGAGATCTGAAAAACACTTTGACTCCAGACATAGAGACGCAGACTTTGGTGTTTGCCCTGCTGGGTTTTTGTCTTTGATCCAGAATCTCCTTGCTGTGCTCCCTTTCCACCCTTTTGGAATGGCAATGCACATCCTGAATCACTGTGTGCTGAAAGTGTGTGATCTGCTTTTTGGGTTTGATTTTTATGGGGGGTTAACAGTTGAAGAGACTAGTGTGAATATCAGAAGAGACTTTGAACTTTGGCCTTTTAAGTAATGTTAAGACTATGAAAGACTTTGGGACTTTCAAAGTTGGACTGAATTGTGTTTTCATTATGATATAGCCACAAGCCTATGGGGGCCAATAGAATGTCACCGGTGGTCTGAATAAGAATGGCCCCATAAGCTCATATATTTGAATGTTTAGTCACCAGAAAGTGGAACTATTTCAAAAGATTATAAGGATTAGGAGGTGTGGCTTTGTTGGGGAAAGTGTGTCACTGGGGTGGGCTTTGGGGTCTCAAAAGCCCATGCATGGCCCAGAAGCTCTCTTCCTACTGACTGCAGATCACAGCTACTTCTCTGACGCCATGTTTCCCACCATGATGATAATGAACTAAACCTCTGAAACTGTTAGCAAGCCCTCAATTAAATGCTTTCTTTTATAAGAGTTGCCTTGGTCATAGTATCTCATCACGACAAGAAAACAGTGACTAAGACACTTCTAATAGGTTGTTTTCTCCTTCCCCACCAAGTATACTGTCTACACCAACAGATTAACTATTTTAAAGTGTAACAGGGTTATAAATAAGATGCAAACCTCTTAGCCAGGCCTTGGGGCCTTCCAGCCTGTCTTCCCAACCTGCCACTCACTGTTTTCCTTAAACATATTGCAGTGCAAAGTTCAAATCAGGGCTGCCAAGATGGCTCAGTGAATAAGAGTTTACTCCCAATTCAGATGACCAGAGTTTGATATTCAGAACCCACATAGTAGAAGGAGAAGCCAGATTCCTGCATGGTCTCCTCTGACCTCCACATGCATCATTATTTTTAAACACGTTTTTTTAAAAATTCAAATCAACTTTCCTCGAATGCAAATATTTCATGAGAACCTAGAAAGGTATCTGTGTATCAGGGACTCTCTAAATGTGTCAGGACAACTAAGCTCAGGTCTCCAGCCTGAGGGCAGCTCTTTGTTTTCCATATATATCCCATGTTTCCCACCTCTACATTGTCCTGTGATCAATCTGTGTGATTTTGAATTATTTGAGTTATGGTTGTATGTTCTTTGAACAGGGTCACTATACCTAAATTACCTCTGCACTCTTTAAAAAAATATTTTTTAGGTTTTTATTTTATGTTATGTGTATGACTGTTTTTTCTGCAAGTCTGTGCATGACGTGTGCCTCGTGTCTTCAGAGGCCACAAGAGGGTACCATATCTTCTGAAACTAGAATTATGGGTGGTTATGAGCTACCATGTAGATGCTGGGGACTGAACTCAGGTCCTCTGCAAGACAACAAATGCTCTTAACCACTGAGCCATCTCTCCAGGCCACCTCTGCATCCTTAAAATCTACCACATAAGAACATGCAAGTATTAACTACTCAAAAAAAAAGTGCATAAATGAACTAATAAGTAATTTTAAAAAGAACAGTAAAGTTACTTGATATAGTTTTTTTTTAAAAAGCAAAAGGATCTACTGGCAAGATGGCTAAGTCGGAGGAACGAGTCAGCATGTCCTGACTGGCGGCCCACAGTGGCCCAAGCACGCACGACAGCCACCTCCACATTCAGCAACCGTGAAACCTGCCTGACTCCTGAAGACAAATGACAACAGAGCCCATGACCAGAACAACTAATGAGATGGTGCCAGCTACAGGGAGTGAGATGTCACGGTCCAAGATGTCATGGTCCAATGGGGCACGGGTGGAAGGTAGAAAGGCACATCCCATCCCACAATAAACCAGTCTGCTTCTGCCTCTCACCTGACTCCCGGAGTCTGTCATCGATTTTGTGCTTTCTTACCCCCTACCACCAAGGACCATCTCGAGGGGCTGAGGGCTAGGACACCAGATATGCAAACCCTGTGTTAGTCCCTGGATCCTATGGATGGATCAACAGTGGCATGTATATGTACACACATGCACGCATGTGCGCGCGCACGCGCACACACACACACACACACACACACACGGGAGGTGGGATGGAAACAGCCCAGACAGACAGAACATGGCGTGTGAGCACAGCACTTGGTAGGCTGAGGGAAGAAGACTGCCCTGGTTTAAGACCACCCTGGGTTAGAGACCCCACCAAACAGAGAAGGGTGGGGCAAGACACACCAGTTAAGAGTCGACTTCTGGAATCTGTAACAGACTCTGCCCACCTACCTTTCGCTTTCTTGGCCCATCTTTGGCAGAGCCCTTCTTCTTGTTCCTCGTGAGTGCAGTGAGAACCTTATCCAGCCCTCTCTCAAGGCTCCCAAACACGTTGGTTCCTTTCCTTTTAGGGGTATCCTCCATGTGTGCCTGGTTGAGATCCACTTCCATTGAACGGCACCTTAAAAACCAACAGAGTCAGAGGATCCTGTTATACCACTCCTGGGCATATACCCAGAGGCTTCCCCTGCATGCAATAAGGACACATGCTCCACTATGTTCATAGCAGCCTTATTTATAATAGCCAGAAGCTGGAAAGAACCCAGATGTCCCTCAACGGAGGAATGGATTCAGAAGATGTGGTATATTTACACAATGGAATACTACTCTGCAATTAAAAACAATGAATTCACGAAATTCCTAGGCAAATGGTCAGAACTTGAAAATATCATCCTTACTGAGGTAACCCAATCACAAAAGAACACACATGGTATGCAGTCACTGATAAGGGGATATTAACCCAGAATCTCGGAATACTCTAGACACAATTCGCATATCAATAGATTTCCAAGAAGATGGAAGGAGAGACCCCTGGTCCTGGAAGGACTGGATGTAGGGGAATGCCAGGACAGAGAAGCGAGAGGGGGTTGAATGGGGAAAAGAGGGAGGGAAGGGGGCTTATGGGACTTTCGGGGAGGGAGGCAACGGGAAAGGGGAAATCATTGGGAATGTAAATAAAGAATATAGAAAAAAAAAAACAAACCAACAGAGCACTAGTGGCCCTGCCCTGCTGCCCTCACAGCTCCTGTGCCTGTCCTTCCATATACTAAGGGCCACAAGCAGGTGAGCAGGAGACAGATCACCTCAATCCTCCTGGGGGAGGGACACTAAAGCCATCCCCACAGAAAGGAACTTTCGCCTGCCACCCCAGTCTACCTCTCCTTTTGTCTTGTTTATTCACTGGGGATGTCAGCGAGTGCTTGAACGCAGGTCCTCATTTATACCAGGAAAGCAGCATTCTACCAATGCTTCTTTTTACATTTTATTTTTGTGACAGGATCTTCATTAAGTTGCCCAGGCTGACCTTGAACTTGCAGTCCTACCTCAGCCTCCCAAGTAGGTGGGATTCAGGCCTATGCTATGCCACAAGGCTCAGCTCCTTCACTTTTTTATTTAAATCAAACATAGAGACATCAGAATACCACATGTCCTCCTAGGGTCAACAACTGCTAATATTTGGTCAGTGGCTTTCTCTGTGTACATAGACAATACACAGATTAAGTACATATACGTACTTGCTCAGCCACCAGAAAGTATCATAATACTCCACCCTGAAACACTTCTGCGTGCACCTCCAATGAGTAAGAATATCTTCTTAGTCAAACACAGTATCAATGACATAAAAAACCTGATAATGCCTGAAGCAGCATCCAATAGTCAGTTTATATTCTATTTTCCCCAAATAGATCATGCATCTAAAAACGATTACAAAAGCAATGAAGGCTCACCTATGCCTTGGGACTTTCCATCTAAGAGCAGCGAGGTAGCTCTCTTTGCAATATAAATTAGTATTTTACCATTTGGGGGAATGCTGACGGTTAGTGTGGACCTGGACTAGACCTTGGAGCAGGGTCCCCGTCTTCCCGGCTCGCCATGCTGTAAATCATCAGTTCCTGACTTCACACTGCTCCAGTAGCCATGCTCAGCCCCAGAGCGTCCTCATGCAGATAGTCCCACTTCCAGCAGCATCTGTCTCCGTTCCCTCTGCAGGAGGGTAATCCCATGACCTACACTAAAGAATGGAGTCGGAAAAGCAACACTTACCTCTTCTCAGGGCTAATGACACCTGTCGTTAGCGTGTCTGCTCCTGCTGAATTCACTGGTGTTCTAACCGGGGCTTCTCTCAGGCACTGGGCTTTAGCTATTAGAAAGACAAACACAAACCACATGCCGCTGACAGGGCTCCAACATGGTCCACAGCAGACGTGCATCAACAGATCTGGTCACCACTGACTAACGTCTTTTATGGTCTAAGCTTTATACTGCTGGGATGGTGGCTGAGTGCCCTACAGCTCTATCAGCTGTACTGAGTGGAAGAGCACTTGCCTAGCATGCCCAAGGTCCTGTGTTCAATCTCCAGGAAAGCACACATATACATAGGTTTTATTCCCTTTAACAGTAATATTGGTAACATTTTTATGGGGGTTTTATTTTGTTTTTAACTAATAAATTCTATTTTCCATAGTTTCACAGGAACAACAAAAAAAAGTTAATTAAAAATGGCTGCTAAAAAAGTTTTCATCTTTGTATTCTAACAGAACATGCTACCATACATAGCTGTCCTATGACAACTAGCACTGCCTGGACACATAGGAGTCACATACAGAAATTAAAATTCATGTCAAAAAAAGTATGATGTACTAGTGGGAGCTGTCAATTACATCTTAAGCCACTTGCTCTCTGTGGAAGCTCTTGTGTCCCCTCTCCCTCTCCGCCTCTCTCCACCAGGCAAAATGGTGCACGTCTACAATCCCAGCACTTGGGAGATGGAAGTAAGAAAATCAAGAGTACAGGATCATTGTCACTTACACAATACCAGCAAGTCTACAGCCGGCCTGGGCTACATGAGACACAGATTGAAAAGGCAAAGATAAGCTGGGCAGTGGTGGCACACGCCTTTGATCCCAGCACTCTGCTGCATACATGGATTACTTGTCCTGGGGAGACCCGATCCTAGCAAACTGACCTCACACTGACCCAGTAGAATGTGTCCAGATGAGACAGCAACCAAAACATTAAGTGTCCTGGAAGAAATGGTTTAAAAACTGGTGGACATTACCCAGAAGAGGACACCAAGAGAAAGAGAGTCACCTGAAGGCTGGGAAGGAGTCACAGACTCCCCTACCTTCTGGATTCCAGGGTAGGGCAGAACAGGACCAGGCTACCAGGATGGAGAACCAGACAGTAAGAAGAGCTCAGCAGAAGCTCCAGCCTGAGTGAGTGCCAGTGTGGGTGAAGTAGGCTGAGCCTGGATGCAGGACCTTGGCCAAGCACCCTACTCCTCTAAGCCTCTATTCTTACACATGGAAACACAGCAAACTCTAAGTTGCTATCCTACTGCTATGACTCTATCACTCAAATGTGACAGAGGGGCTGGAGAGATGGCTCAACAGCTAAGAATGCTGGCTGTGCTTCCAGAGAGGCCCAGAATCTGGTTCCCAGCACCCACTTTGGGTGGCTGACACCTACCTGTAACTCCATCTCCAGGGGATCCTCTCTCTTCAAGCTTCCGTACACACACACACACACACACACACACACACACACACACACACACGCAATCTAAAATAAATCTTTAGATGTGGAAAAGGAAGTAATAGCACCCCTGTGAATCACAAGAATCTCCATTTCCAGTAACTTAAGTATCTATGATAAAGGCACTGATCCACCCCTGAAGCCAGACAACAAGGCTACGTATTTCCAAAAGTCAGTGTGTTATTTATAACAGTAAGAATTACATTTGTACTTTTAAATCTCTGCTTAATTCTTAGCAAATACCTTTTGCAGGTGTTGGGAAACAGGTTGGTGAGGTGAGTATTTCTCTCTTATACTGGTTCTTACTAACTGGAATCTTCGGCTCAGAAAATACAAACTGCTCTTCATTCTTCACAGAAGACTTAGGAGTGCACATATTCTCTTTGTCCATTAATTTATTTGCCAATGCTTTGCGTACCCCTGGCATTGGTGATTTAGATGCTACATAATTTGATTCTGTCAAGTGTTTGGTAACCTGGAGGAAAAAAGGTACAAGATAAAGTACACTAAGGAAGAAAAATCTATTTCTTTACAATATACCTTAATAATCAACAAATTACTTGTACTGTTCTTACTAAAATTCAAGGCCACCAAGAGATCACTGCTGGCACACCAGGACGCCTGACAGTGTCTTCAGTTCTCCTCAGCACAGGTAGATCATCTGTCTTTTCTACTAGCGGGGATTTCCCCATTTCAGAATGGGTGCTTAAACACATGCAGGCTCCCAGACAACACTGAGAATAACCACACACAGCCTCTATGTCATGTTTCTTAATACCTACATTGTCATGGTTTAACTCTAATATGTACCAAAAATAAAGGTTTTCTCAGTGATTGGGACAAAAAAAAGTGTTAGAATACTCTTTGCCAGATAGTGGCAGCGCACGCCTTTAACTCAGCACTCAGGAGACAGAGGTAGGTGGATCTCTGAGTTCTAGGGCAGGCTGGTCTACAGAGTAAGTTCCAGGACAGCCAGGGCTACACAGCGGGACTCTGTCTTGAAAAATACACAAACAAACAAACAAAAATTCTAACAGGGGCTGGGGGCTTGGTTAGAAAAATGGCTGTTGCACATGCACAGGGGCCTGTGCTCTGGTCCCTGAGACCCATGTAAAAGCTGGGTGTGATGGCTGTCTATAACCCTGAGGAAGACACTGACACAGGCAGATCCCTAAAGCACAGTAGCCAGCCATTCTAGCCAACTGCTGAGTTCTGGGTTCAATGAGAGACCTTGTCTCAGGAAAGAAGATGGAGAATAATAGAGAAGGACACCCAATGTAGACCTTTGTCTGTCTGTCTCTCTGTCTCTGTCTCTCTCTCTCTCTGTCTCTCTCTGTCTCTCTCTCTCTCTCTCTCTCTCTCTCTCTCTCACACACACACACACACACACACACACACACACACACACACACCTGCATTTGTTCCTAGTAAATAAAAATAAAAACTCAGAATCAGGTCAGGAAAGCATTAGCTATCAAAATGATCAAATGAAGAGTATATATGTTAGTGCTTAAGATCAGACTAAAAGAGCAAGACAACAGAGTATCCTGGTAGCTTATAAAGAGAATCAGAACCTACAGAAATTTAAAAAGGATAAAAATAAACAGTATCTATATCTAATAGCAGATTAAATATAAATGAAAATGGAATTCTAAAACGGGAAGATAAGCATAAGGAAGGGACCTAGAGTGGAGCTTAAGTGATATCAAACAATGGTCTCAAATCTGAGCCACAGTGGAGTCTACAGCATTCACACTGCATATGCGCATGCTAAGTGCTCAGGACGGAGGCCACGGTGCAGTCATGTGACACAGCACAGGCAAGCCAGGAACACCATCACACGCTGATTTAAATCAATCTTTGAACCTAGTACACTCATAAACATTTTGCTTTTGCCAAATTTTTCTCAACTCAAGAGTTCAGTTCAAGGACTGGAGAGATGGCTCAGCGGTTAAGAGCACTGACTGCTCTTCCGAAGGTCCTGAGTTCAAATCCCAGCAACCACATGGTGGCTCACAACCATCTGTAATGAGATCTGACACCCTCTTCTGGTGTGTTTGAAGACAGTTACAGTGTACTTACATATAACAATAAATAAATGTTAAGAAAAAAAAAGAGTTCAGTTCAACTCAAGATAAACAGGTTGGGACTAACAGATAAGAAGCTAGGTTCTAAAGAATTGAAGTATAAGGGCAAGATCACGGCATCAACAAAGATAAAATTATTTACCTGAACTACCCAGAAACTCTAAATTGAAAAATATAGTAATTTTTTTTAAAAATTAAAAATTACTTGTGCACAGTGGTAGAGAAGAGGCATGAGGGAAGCTGTCTGGGAGCTACACTGTACGTTCTAGGGGAAGCAGTATACAAAGTGATGGTGAGGCAGGCAGGCAGGCAGGCAGGCAGTGTGCACGCATGTGAACACGCGCACACACACACACACACACACACGCACGCACACACGCACACATGGAGGTGAGGGATGACTGACGCATTAGAATAATTCACAGCATTTTCAGAATCATTAGAAAGGGAATCAGCAAACGGGAAACAGATGGGTCAAAATTACTCTGAGGAACAGAAAGAAGAATAAAGACAAAATATATAATGAGACAAAACCTCACATTCCAAAAAAAACTGGCCATAAAGTCCCATATTTGGTGGAAAACTTTGAACCACACACCTAAGAAGTCCAAGAAACTTAAAGTGGGATTAAAACAAAAATTGTTAAACAAGGAGAAAAACATATCTGCAGCTACCCCAAGTTCAAGAGGAAAAGGAGCTCACAGAAAGGAAATGGGACCGGGGAGAGGGCAATAGAACTACTGTGTGTCACAATTTCTGGTGGCTCTATCTTGTAAAACACAGAAGCTTAACACTAAAAAGGGCGAATTTCAACTATTTAACCACATGCAAATTACAGTTCATTCAAAGAAAGGAGAGGCAATGAAGTGCTCCAAAGTGGAATCTTGGTTTTCTTAACTTTGAAATCACTGACTTCTCCCTCATTAATATTCCAATAATCTCTCACTAATGTCTTCAGTGGCTTAGAGAGTAAATAAATTTACAAGCACAGACTTGATTCCCTGTTAGGCTAGATGTGTTTATAATTAAGACATGTATTCTGCTTTAAGTAGTAATAAAACTACCCACCTGTGGTGTCTTGGGAGCTAATAAATTATCTTCACACAATCCATAGTCTATTAATCCAGCCACACAGTTATCATCACTTGTGGTCATATCTTCCAGGCTCAGATTCTTTGACTATTAATTTTAAAAGGCAAAAGAAGTTAGCAATAACAACACAGGATTCAAATTTTACAACAACATATCCTAAGCACAGGGAGAAACTCTGGAAGCAAAAACAAAGAGACTGGCTAGATGCTATATGGACTAGAACTGACTTAGCTTGTCACTATTACACAGCAATATTAGATGCCCCATCTGCAAATTTACAAATAAAGTCTCTCCAAAGCAGAAGCTGGAGAGGACGTAACCTCTGATACTGAGGAGCATCTACAGGAGCCAGCAGGATGGCTCAGCAGGTAAAGCGCCCGCCCTGCAGTCCTGGTGACCTGAGGTTGACCCCTAGAACTCATGTAGATAGAAGGAAAGAACTCACTCCACCAAGCTGTCCTCTGACCCCCAAACCCCAGGCGTGGCATGTATATACACCCCACACATACATTACACAATCCCAATCAAAATTTTATTTTTCTGATTTTTATTTTGTGTTTAAGGGTATTTTTTTTGTCTGCATACAGGTCTATGTGCCACATGCATACATGGTGCCTATAAAGGCCAAGAGGGTGTGAGATTCCCTGGACCTGGAACTGGAGTTACAGATGGTTGTAGGGCAGGATGAGGTGCTAGGAATTAAACCTGACTCCTCTGGAAGAGCAGTGCTCCTAACCACCGAGCCATCTCTCCAGCCCATTAAGAAAGTAAAAATTAAAAGCGCACAGTACAAGTAATTTTAAAAGCTCATCATTTTGGCCAGGAGTAAATTAGCTTTATGAAAGATTGCCCATAAATAGGACCCTTGAGCCCTATGGTAACACTTTGCCCATAATGGGCTTTATGCTAACACTACCAGCAAAATACCTTACTTTCCTTCCTCCTTTTCTTATACAAACTAAAAGTATGTTAGACATAACCTAAAGGCTGAAGTTATGGAGTACTACTGAATTTCTAACACCTGCATCCCTTTATCCAGACTTACAGCCAATTGAGTTCAAGGCCAGATCTTCTTATAATCTATATTACTCAACCAGACAATCTTCCTACCCTTTCTGCTTACCCTGAGAGTTCTCCAGGGTTGCCAATTACTATCAGTGAGAACTCACTGCACAGATAGAAAGCTTAGCAGGGAAAAATACTGATGCTAAGTCTAGGACAAGTCAGGAAAGTTCAGTGTTGTACAAATGATGGCAGAAATGATTCTATAGCAGGCAAAAACTGCCACGCAGTGTCCCTAACTGAATGATTCTTTTTGTTGTTGTTGTCTGTTTTTGTATTTTGAGACAGGCTTTCAGGTGTAGCCCTGGATGTCCTGGAACTCACTCTGTAGATAAGACTGGCCTCGAACTCAAGAGATCTGTCTTCCTCTTGTCTCTCAAGTGCTGGGGTTAAAGGTGTGTGTGCCACACACCTGACTTGACTAAACAATTCTATACAGGAAATTTTTTTCTAATTTGACATTTAGTTATTTGATTGTGTGTTTGCTCGAATGTGAAGGACAACTTATGGGAACCAATTCTCTCCTATCCCGTGGAACCTGGATACCAAACTCAGGGTGTTAGGTTTGGCAAGCCCAATTTGGTGTCTGAGCTCTGCTAATTACATTTATCTTGCCCAGTCACTATTCTCTCTCTTTCCATTTTTCTAAACTCAAACTCAACTGCTGATCCACTTTGGATCTCCCAGTGGTGGTCACTCCTATTTCCCAAAGTCCTCACAGTGACCACTTAATCTGGAACCCATCGACTAAGGAATAGAGTCCTTGTGTTTCTGTGCAAGTGTGTTTCCCCTTAGCATGACTATTTCAAGAGCAAGTACCAACTCAAATAGATCTGTTCTCCAAATCCATAGTGCCTGGCAACACTACGGCTGAAGTCTGTGTGGTCTTCAGTGATTCCTCATTCAGACTTTATAATTATCTCGTTGAAAGCACCATCAACTGATTGGTAAGTCAGAATTACTTATTCTCTTAAAAACCACAGAAAAAGAGGTCATCCTATTAGAGTGCAAAGAAACTATACAGCCTGTTCAAGTTCATTAATTAGCACAAACACCAAAAAATTCAAAATTTGATTTCTGCTTATTTTCTGGTCATTAAAATGTCTATTTGCTATAAAAATTGGTTCAGTAACATGACTGCCCAAATAATACAATGATTAGGTAAATATTTAATATGTAGTGAATGGAAATTAGGAAGGAGTATCTTCTTAAATCTTCCCACTTGAATACTCTATGTATGAAAGAAGCCATCCACTGAGACCACGCAAATGCAGAAACAAGAAAATCCAAAGGCTCAGGAGGATGTACCAGGGATCTTAACTGAATATATCTGGCTAAAGTAATTATTCTAAATGTAGAGGTAAACCATACCTTTCTGCAATTACCCTGATCAGAAACAAAGCTCATATTTTTATGTCCTCCTGGACCCAAATGAATCTAAAGTTAAAAGGATTTAACCAAAGCATGGAGAAAGGTGATGGGCTGATTCACTTCACATACAGGCAAGAGCACGGGGCACTCACCAGCCTAACGGAACTCTCCAAACCTACACAGAATACAGCCTGGGGGTAAGAATACCTCACTCCACAGACTTACACAGTGGTCAACAGCACTGACACTCTTAGTCCAGAGTTTGGTCAAAATATCAAGAAGGGAGATGGACAAGATCTGTCAGGACCCTAACATCCACCTGACTCATGACTGACAGGCCATAAAATAGTTCTAAAAGAGGAATTAAAACAAGCTAGAAATGGATGATTCAACTAGAGACCATGAAGGCAGTGGCTTTCACTTATTTAAAAACAGTTTTGAGATCTTAAAAAAAGGCTTAATTTAGGGCCATCTGGGTTATATTAAATAAATAGAAAGAAGGTCAACTGTAGCTTTCTGAGGATAACAAAAATACATTTTCCTTTCTGATTTTTTTTCCTTTTGTTCTCTGTGATTCTAGGGATCAAACCTAGGGCCTCAGGCATGCATGCTAAATGAACACTTTACCACTGAACAACTGCTGCAACCCTAAGGTATGTTTCCTAATACTGGAGTCATTAAACTGTAATCTGAATTAAACTGAGCGAAGATTATATTACAGCATCCCACACCCACCTAACAAAGTACTCAAGCAATTTGTTCTACAGATAGGGTCTCATTCTGTACCCACAGGCTGGCCTGAACTCATATATACAGCCCATGCTGGCTTTGGAACACAAAGTAATTCTGCGTCAGCCTCCCAAGAACAGTCAGCTAAATGTTTAGCAATAGTGGGGATGCAGGGAGGGGCACCAGAGAAACTGCTTAGTGGGAAAGGTTCTTAGGCTTGCCTAAGAACATAAATTCAATCCCCTGTGGCAATCAGTTGTTAAAAGCTATCCTCCGAGCACTCACATGCTGTGGCCTGTGCACACACTCACAAGCAAGAGACATACACACACAGACAGACAAAACCTCTTCTGTGTGTCTAAAAACACCTACAGTGCACTCATATACATAAAGTAAATAAGTCAGACAAACAAACAAGCAAATAAATAAATGATATAAAATAGATTTCAACTATGGAAGAGAGAATTAAACAGAAAACAAATCTGAGCTAGGAGTCTAGAATGACATGTTGCTTGCAATATAGAAACTCCATCATTATAAATATTCACAACAGAGGAAACACATAAAAAGAATCACAATTTGCTTAAAACCAACTCTAGTAGAGTTTATGTTGCTCGAGCTTTGGCAACTGCAGAAACCTAAATCTCAACAGTGAAATTAAGCATGAAAATGTTTATACTAAAATAGTCCGTGTCATATGAAATGTATCATGTATTCATAGGCCGGACTCCCTTTTAAAGCCCTGTCAAGTACACAAAGCAGAGACAGGAAAGACACATTGAAGAATTAACCTTATCCAGGGCCCAAGAGATGGTTCAGTGGATAAAAACACTGGCTTCTCTTGCAAAGGACCTGGGTTCAATTCCCAGCACCCAGAAAGTGGCTGACAACAGTCTTTAACTCCAGTTCCACTGGATCTGACATCCTCTTCTAGTCTTTTCCAGCACCAAGGAACGCACAATGGTATACACACACATACAAACGAAACTCATATACGTTAAAATAAATTAGTAAATAAATCTTTTAAAAAGGGGAAATAATATCATCTGTAGCTAGTAGGTTTGTAAGTACATCCTATTAGTTTCTTTTAGCTCATCTATTCCCCAATAAGCATGATATGCTATAAAAGGACAAAAGAGAAAAAGGAGAGAAGGGGCAGAGGAAGTGTTGTTTAAATGCCATATTAAGTTCAGAACTCCCATTTTTCTCACCACAATGTTTAAACCCGCTGGAAAGAGCTCAGTGGTGAGCACTTGGCTTGCATGTGCAAGGCCTGGGTTTTGATCCCAGCACTGCAGAAGAAACAAACACTTTCTTGCATCTGCACCTAGCTTGCTCATACTGGTGGTGGTGGGTCTGCTCGTGAATGAGGCTGCAGGCGAGTTGAGCAGGTGTTCACACAGGGCTTCTACAACTTGCCTTTGGAGTGGTGTTGGTGGTTCCACAAGAGAAGGACAGAAGCCGCAGACGAGCTGGCTTCCCTCGAGCCTTCTTGGCTAGAAGCAGAAGGTAGGTGGCTGTGAGGTGATCATACTGCCACTGAGGAAAAAGGAAAACGGGCAGTTAAAACACTCACATATGTGAAGAAATAGTATTCTATCTTAAATTAGCTTTGTAGACGTGATACTTAACGTTTCTCCACATCATGCCTGCACACCTAAAACTGCCCTGCACAGAAAGAACTTCTAAACACCTGAAAGCTATTTTGTTTCAATTGCATATTTCTAAGTTAATTTCCTTTGTATTTTGAATTGTTTTATCTTCAGAATATTCCCCATAGAATTCTTAATATGGAAAAATAAAAATTTTGCTCTATTACAACATCTTTCCTACACACAACTTTCCATCTCCTCCTCTGGTAATTTTACCATTTGCAACTAAATCAATTTTACATCATTATGAGTTTGTAAATAGTATTCACAACTAAATAGGGGTAAGGTTTTAAATATTGTATTGTTATCCCAATACAACCAGTCAGAATAGAGACCAAGAGGTGGCCAAGAAGGTATTAGGGCCTTCGAGAGGAATTTCAGAAAGCTGAGGGAGAACCACAAATGTTTCAGAGACAAAAACTAAGGCCATATACACAGGCATGGGAGCTAGACTGTGTGTGTGTATGTATGCATGTTTATAACATCATTGTTAACTGTCTAACAGTTTGTGAGATATAGAACTAAGGAAGCAGCTCAATGATAAGAGTACTTGCCCAGCACATGCAAGACTCTGAGTTCCATCCCCAGCACCATAAAAGTAACAATAAGATATTGTGGAAGTGCACAGAGTATCTATGACAGGTGACAAGGAGTTACTCAGAACAGCACCACCACCTCCAGGATTAACACCTTAAGAACAGCCACACTGGTTGGCTATAAGCCTAGCAACCAAACCACACAAGAACTAAAAACAAAAAAACTCTAAAACAGAAGAGAAGAGTCTCAATTCCTGTATTTTTTCTTTTTGATGTTTTAGAATTGTGCCACTCCTGAAATTAATTTTTTTAGTGCCTCATTCTTCTAATTCTACCACAAATTGTAATAGTCTTACCTCTCAATAGTCACAGTACATTGGCTAACCCACCTCTCTGACATTCCCCATATTGGCATTCCCTGTGCCACCTGCCAGTCTAGAAACCTTTCTCTCCTCCATGCTACAATGTATCCAAGCGGTCTTCTTTCTTGATGGACACTCTTGTGGAAATCATCCTCCAGTAACTTTCTGAGGGTTGACGTGAGGTAAATGTTTTGAAGGTGTGCATGTCTGATATATGACAGCATTCTGTCCTTATGACTGATTCTGGTTTGGTCAAGTAAAGAATTACAGATCAACAATAATTTTTATAGTTTGGAAGATACTATTCCTCTTGATTCTAGTATAGCTATTTTTAAAAAGTCTAACTCGGGTTGGATGGTGGTAGCACATGCCTTTAATCTCAGAACTTAGTAGACAGAGGCAGGAGGATCTCTTGAATTTGAGGCCACCCTGATCCACACAGCAAGTTCCAGGACAGCCAAGAAAAACCCTGTCTTAAAAATACACACACCACACAGCTTCTCCCCCACACTACTTGGTAGTCTGCTAGTGGGAGACCTTCTTCACCCTCTTGTCGCTTCCTCAGTTTTCAAGGATCACTTAAAGGACTAAATATGCGTGAGTGCATCTCCATCCATGTTGGCCAGGTGGGTGTCAAGATCAGAAATGCCTCTTCTACTGCCTGGAACATGGCATCCAGCCTGATGGCCAGATGCCAAGTGACAAGACCATTGTGGGAGGAGATGACTCCTTCAACACCCTCTTCAGTGAGACAGGAGCTGGCAAGCATGTGCCCCAGGCAGTGTTCATAACCTGGAACCCACAGTTATTGATGAAGTTCCCACTGAAACCTACGCCAGCTCTTCCACCCTGAGCAGCTCATCACAGGCAAGAAGATGCTGCCAATAACTACGTCCATGGCCACTATACCACTGGCAAGGAGATCACTGACCTTGTCTTGGAAAGGATTTGCAATCTGACTGACCAGTACACAGGTCTCCAGGGCTTTTTGGTTTTCCACAGCTTTGGCTGGGGAACTGGCTCTGGGTTCACCTTCCTGCTGATGGAGTGGCTCTCTGTTGATTACCGAAAGAAGTCCAAGCTGGAATTCTCCGTTTACCCAGGCCCCCAGCTTTCCACTGCTGTGGTTGAGCCCTACAAATCCATCCTTACCACCCACACCACCCTGGAGCACTTGATTATGCCTTCATGATAGACAAAGAGGCCATCTATGGCATTTGTCCTAGAAACATCAACGATGAATACCCAACCTACACTAAACTTAACTGCATAATTAGCCAGATTGTGTCTTCCATCAATGCCCTCAGATTTGATGGGGCCCTGAATATTGATCTGACAGAATTCCAGACCAACCTGGCTCCCTACCCTGGAATCCACTTCCCTCTGGCCACTTATACCCCTGTCATCTCTGCTGAGAAAGCCTACCATGAGCAACTTACAGTAACAGAGATCACCAATGCCTGCTTTGAGCCAGCCAACCAGATGGTTAAATGTGATCCTTGCCATGGTAAATACATGGCTTGTTGCCTGCTGTACCTTGGTGATGTGGTTCCCAAGATATTAATACTGCCATTGCCACCATCAAGACCAATCGTACCATCCAGTTTGTAGACTGACACCAAGAGGCTTCAAGATTGGCATTATTTACCAGCCTCCCACTGTGGTACCTGGTGGTGACCTGGCCAGGGTCCCCAGAGAGCTGTGTGCATGCTGAGCAACACCACAGCCATTGCTGAGGCCTGGGCTCGCCTAGATCACAAGTTTGATCTGATGTATGCCAAAGCATGCCTTTGTGCACTGGTATGTGGGCGAGAGCATGGAGGAGGGGGAGTTCTCTGAGGTTGAGGGCATGGCTGTCCTAGAGAAGGATTATGAGGAGGTTGGGGCAGATAGTGCTGAAGGAGACGATGAGGGTGCGAATATTAATTCATGTGCTGAAATTTTATATTTCTGTGGTCTCCTCTTTGTCTTTGCTTGCATTTTAACTGTCCTAAACTGTCAATAAAGGTGCTTCCATTTTTTAAAAAAGTACACACATACATATATACATACACACATACATACACAGAGAGAGAGAGAGAGAGAGAGAGAGAGAGAGAGAGAGAGAGAGAAAGAGAGAAGGTTGTAAGAGAACACCCAAAGACACAAGGAAAGAACTGTATCACACACGAATATACATTCATGAGGTCCATGGTCCTAAAATTGCTGCATCACTGTCAATTACAAACAAAACAGAAGGACCATGAAACAGAAGTCACCACGTTTAAGTTCATGCTGTATTTCTTACCGATGAAATTAAATCCTCCATTGTTTGCCTGCTGTTGCAGTGATGTACAGAAAGCTCTGTTATGCAATCCTCATCAAGGTGAGTCAACTACAAAACACAATTTCATATACTGTTGTTTGCAGGTATGTTCTTTTGAAAGTTAAAATCAGCACAATCATGAGCTTGTCAGGCTTCTGGCTACCCATCAACATTCCTCTGACTTTTTCTTTTTGCAGTGCTCAGACCCGAACCCACCACCTCACGTCAGGCACCTGCTCTACTGATGAGCTACAATATCAGCGCAGCAGCCCTCCCCATTGGCTCCCAGCCATCAGAGGCCCACCACCATTTCAAGGGAGTTCGCTCCTCGATCTCATATGCTGTCACCTGACTGACAGTCAGTCCTTTTGTGCAGCAAAGGGATCATGTGTTTAGAAATCAGCGTTGACACATGAGGTCAAACGGTGACCCTGACTTTTGGGTCAGGTTTGGGTCTGCACAATCCCAGTAAGCCATGTGATAGTGTGTGACAAACACAGCATAGCCAGTCACATTGAAGGTACAGCACACCTTAATGTCAACACACTGAAACTCGCCTTAAATTTCAATTTGCTGAAGGTCAATTACCAAGTCCTTAAGAACAAAGTGACAGAAATGGCCTTGTCTGGGCTGGAAAACACTCAGAAGATGGAATGTGAAGAGAATCACAAGGAACATGGCTTCCAAAGTAAGTCATTCTCCCCACAACAGCTCCGGGAGAATGGTCTACTTTCTGCTTCAAGTCCTCTCTGCAAGGAATTTGGGACAGCCAGGGTGCTCAGTCTCTCCATCACCTAAGCCTGTCTCCATGGGATCTCCCCCTACTGAGTCCACCCAGCCTGACAGCTAACAGGCTGTGAGATTAGACAGATCTTGGTTTTCATTGTGACATCACTTTATAACCACATGGCCTCCCTAAGGCTGTTTTATCATCTGTAAAAGACATGGTACATGCCTTGCCATATATGTTACACAGGAATACTCAAGTATAGCACTGAAGCAGACAAGGCTCTCAAAAAATGGTTAACTATTTTAACTAATACACACAATTCTAGTTCTTCTTTAACTTGATAACTTTCAGAAATTTAAATATTCTTGTTACAGGCCACTCTTCCCCTCCAAATGAGCTACTTGGAATCAGACACAATATAAAAGAGATGTTTGCCTTGCACAAGAGAGAGCATTATCATTATCATGACCACCCATTATGTGTCACACACAAGTGACAGTGAGCGCCTGAGAAACTTATCCCACCTTCAAGAATGGAGAGAAATAGGAAGATGATGACCGTTCTGTGGTCCAGTGACTGTGTTCCTTAAAGACTGGACGCTGACCCCTAATAACCAACCTGAGTATTAGGAGGGGGAAGGTGAGATGAGGGGATCCGTCCTTATGAATTGAGAGGCCCCAAGGCACCCTCCACGCCTTCACTGTGGGAGGATGGCATCTATGAAGGAAGCAACTATAAACAGAAGAGCAAGCCATCCCCAGACACCATGCAGGCTGTGTCTGGAACATCCCAGCCACCCAGTGTATGACACTCCATTCTGGAACAGACTGAACAGATCAAGACAAACAGACACTATTGGCTAGGACAAGCACAATTTCAAGGGTTATTTAAAAAAGAAAAGTACAGACCACACGGGTTTATACTAGTGGCACTGGAGAGTTCCAAAGTGCTAAGACATATACTCAATGTGTTGCTTTAGCTTTTGTGACTCTCAGAGTGCAGAGTCCTCATTTAGGATGACCTCAACCTCAAAAGCCCCAAACACTTCAACACCAGGTTGGGCATCTTCTTATTGATATCACTGCTCAAGGAAGAAGAAAATTACTGCGTTCCTTCCATACCCAAGCTTCCTCCTAAGCAGGAAACCCTTCTCAGCCAGGTATGATGCCACCCATAATTCTAACACTCAAGGGGTTAAGACAGGGGATCAAGAGTTCAAAGCCAGACTGAGCTATGCAGAAAATTCAAGGCCAGCATAGGCTACACAGGACTTTAACTTCCTGTGTATGAGTGTGCCTGAGTGTGTGTGTGTGCACCACCTACATCCTGGAGCCCAGAGAGGTCAGAAGAGTGTCAGACCTTCTGGAACTGGAGCTACAGATGGTTGTGTCACCATGTGTGTGTTGGACACTGAGCCCAGTCCTCTGCAACAGCAGTAAGTGCTCTTAAATGCTGAGCCATCTCTCCAGCTTTGGGAGACCCTATTTTTAAAAGAAAAAAAAAAGAAAACAAAACAAAACAAAAAACAAGTCTGGCAATATGGCATAGGAAGTAAAGACTCCTTCCATCAAACTCCATGGCCTGGGATTGTGAGTACCACAGAGAGAAGGAAAGAGCTGACTTCTCCGTCCTACATACACACACACACACACACACACACACACACGCACGCACGCACACAAATAAATGCAAAACAAAACAAAGGCCCCATGTTTTTAAAGGAAACAGACAAGCACCGCACTCTCCAGCCACGCTGCCCTGTGTATCTACCAAATGCTATCACAGGGAAAGCAGGGCAGGCATGAAGGAGGCACTGTGCCTTCTGCTGGACCCTTGAATACAAGGACAGGGTGACAAAGGTCTGAGAAAGTTTCTCATTTCAGACTGAGTCCTCCAGAGGGGCCCAACAGTTTGATGGTCCTCTGAGTTCTCAGCTACAGTACTCAGGTTAGGTTAAGGACAAAAATGCATGTCCAAAGGTAGCCAATTATTTTGGATTATCCGTGCCTGCTACATTTCCTGTTCACTAGGGCAGAAAATGAAACTGAATATAACTTCTATTTGATACAATACTGGGGTACTAGACCTGTGCATGAAAATAGCACGAGGAGATCATGCGTAGAATTATTACAGCATCTATGCCTTAAATATCCAAGTAAATCAGAATTATTTTTATAGTTCATTCTTGATAACACACACTGAAAGAAAAAAGCAAATCCTTCAAAAGGCAACAGCAATCCTTGGACCTCTTCTGTTTACAACTCATTTCACCCACAACAGTTCTGTGAGGAGGGAGAGTGATGAGTAAGCTGATGGGCAAAGGCACCGGGACTCTACAGAGAGGACACTAACCACCAAAGTGCTGATTATGAATGATGAAATGAAGATCATCTGCTCCACCCCCACCCATCCAAGACTGGCAGTTTTTATTCCTGGCTCAGACTTTTTCTACCACATCATGATGCTACCTGTCTATGGTTCTGTTCCAGCAGACACCAGGCAAAGAATGTAGCAGGCGGGCATGATATAGGCCCACGCTTAAATCAACTGACCTCGCAGGTCCTTTCCAGGCTGCAGTCCCTGTCTGGATTCAAATTCTGGTTCTCTACTCTATGCATACTGGCCACTCAACTGTGTTACTTCTTGAAAATGTACATACATCCTTTCGCTCCAACTGCAGAAGAGGGCAAAAATAGCCCCAATTCGGAGAGCTAATACAAAGAATGCGTTAACAAATGCCACTGAACAATGCTTTACTGAAACGACTATCCAAAGAATTCGACCCACATCATTCCATAGCAAAATATAGAGCCTGACCCGACTCTTGTAGTAGCATGCTAATGTAGAATTCAACAAATTCTAGAAAAATTTGAAGGTTTATTTTTATTAATAAAGTTTTAAATTACATAATTTTTACTAAAGTAAAATTATGTTTTACCTTATTTTTATTACTCTGTGTGTGTGTGTGTGTGTGTGTGTGTGTGTGTGTGTGTGTGTGTGTGTGTGCGCGCGTTGGGACCTGAGGAGGCCAGTGGTATCGGATCCCTGCCTGGATCTGTAGTTACAGAAGGTTGTGAGCCACCACTTGCCATGGGTTCTGGGGTGCAAACTTGGGTTCTCTCCAAGAACAGTAAATATGTGCTCTTAACCACTGAGCAATAGCTTGATTTTTTAAGACAGTGTCTCACACTGTAGCCATGACTGGCTTAGAACTCACTAGGTAGCTCAGGCTGGCCTCAATTCACGGCAGTCTTCTTGCTTTGGTTTCCCAAGAGCTAGGATTACAGCTGTGCACCCCCATATCCAATTATCAGTTAAGTGTTTTCCTGTCTTTTTCCCAAGATACAAAATCAGCTTCAAATCTGTCATCCTCCTGCCCAGTCTCCCACAGAGCTCAGATTATAACCTGTGCCAACACAGCTTACCAGCAATTATATTAAGATGTAAATAAAACTGTATGGAGCACTCAAAATTATGTTTTACTTTATACTATGTCCCAAGTTTAAAAACAAAGAACAGAAAGCAAACACACACAGAGCCTCTGATGTTTGTTTAAATGGGAGAGTGTCCTTAGGAGCACAGTTAGGAGGATCTGAAATTCCATGGCAGCTTTAGCAAGTCTGAGGCCAGCCTGGGCTCCATGAGACTGTGTCTCAAGAACAAACAATGAGACACACATACTTCATTTCGGTGTCTATTCCAACATGAATAGTAGTGTATTCTATCTTATTAGAATCATGGCTCAAAAGACATGCAAAGCCTTCTACACGTGGGTAAATGATGACCCCCAATGGTTGAACACAGGCATTTGCACCCCAGTCTCCTCCTCACAAGGGGCATATTCGAGTTCCTGTTCCTTCTGTGGGCCTGCTCAGACGCTCACATGGTTCTTAGGTTCTGGCATTGGTAATCACTAGATTAGGTCACATTTACACGATAGATATTCACTACATCATGGACAGTCAAGGAGAATACGGATAAGAGATACACTGAGAGTTAACCATCACAGGAATATGGGGGAGAAGGGGTTAGTCCAGCCTGTATGGCCCTAACATGGAGACAAAAGTAGAGGCTTGAAGCAAAAGTCCACTTTTCTAAGACTAGATAGCTACTGAGTATTTATATTCACTGATGTGATTATTCCAGAAAACAAATGCACCACTTGTCCATATGTAACATGTCTGAGACATACCTCCAAGCTATTCCAATCAACATGCATGTCATATGCCACTGCAGAAGTGAAGAACAGTCTTAGTTACCTGAAAAAGCTACAAAGGCACCCCTCCCTTTTCTAATTCCATATGTGAAGCTGCATGTGTGCAGTACATGTATGTGTGTGTATAGTGTGTATATGGTGTGTGTACATGTGTGTGCATCACATGTGCCTGTGAAGCAGCAGAGGAGAACGTCGTATAGAGTAGAGCACTCTTTGTAGTGTGGTACAGTCTCCTGAGGAGCTCCAGGGACCACACCATTTTTATAACACTAGTGTTTCTCACATTTCTCCAGTGCTCACATTTGAGCTATAACACAAAAACAAAGAGTGAAACTGGAGCTTCTGTAGAAAGCATGGACTCACAATTCCCCTAATAAGTCAGTTTCAATTAAACCCTTGAAGCAAAGAAAAGAATTATTCTATTCTACGTCAGCATCGTGCATGTGTGTATTTATTATGAAATGGAAGTGTCAGATGCGAAGCCATTGCTGTCTGAGCAAAGAATCTATGTGACTGGGGTACATACAGCCTCAACAGCCATTTTAGTCACAGAATATCACTCTTTACTGGTTATTCAAATTTGGGTATTTGAGAAATAATCTGTCAAAGTTCAACAAAGTAAATTAACTGATGGGTGTCAAAAAATGTGTCAGCATTGGAAAACCTGCACCACTCAGTGCACAAGTATTTTCCACGTGACCAATACAGAGTGGGACTTGGAGAACAAGAGCCGTGGGCAGTCTGTGGGCTCATGAGAGGATCCACATGCCCAACGGTGTGACTCCACACTGCACCTCCAACTCATCTTCAAAGAAAGCACCAAACTGGGGGCTAGACAGACTGCTCTCCTTACTTAGGACCAAGGTCCGGTCCCCAGCACCCACAAGGCGGTTCACAACCATGTGCAACTCCAGTTCTAGGAGACTCCATGTCCCCTCCTGTCCTCCTTGGTCACAGGGTACAGGCAAGCATCCACACACATACACTAAAACCAAGATTTAAAAAAAAAGAAAGAAACAAACAAACAAACAAGCATTAAGGAATTATCACCAACTATCTGAAAAGATTACTGAAATATTTGCCCTTTTCCCTCTCTCCATCTGGGTAAGGTTGCATTTTCTAAATGCAGAAACAGAAGACTATACAGGTATCTATTATACCAGACTCACAGAAGCCTGTAAAGTCATCAACATGCCACTCGCTCCTTTGTCAAATTATTTTAAAATGATTTTTCTTCACAAAAATATGTATTCATAATGTGCAACAGATCTATTGGTTGCTTTTTTCTTTAGAGATAGACTCAGTGTATAGAATAGACCAGGCTGTCCTCAAACTTTCAATCCACCTGGGATTGTAGGCATGTGTCACTATACTCAACCTTACTGTTACTTTTTAATGAGCTAATAAATAAATATTAAGAGTGCAAAACATTCCTGGGGCTCAGATGTCTGAAAACTAATGTAATTTCACAACTCTGGAGAGCAGAGCAAGTCCAACCTATTCCTACAAATGAACAGACGGGTTAAGCAGTTAACAACTCCTTCAAGGCTCCACAGCAGCCAGGCCTTGGAGGCGCAGGCCTTTAATCTTAACTCTGGGGAAGCAGAGGCAGATGCAGATAGCTCTCTTAGCTCAAGGCCAGCCTGGTTCTCAGAATGAGTTCCAGGACAGCCACTGTTACACAAAGAAATCTTGTCTCAAAACAGCAACAACGAGGACTACGACTCCAGAGCACTTGTTCACAATCCTGACTGCATGGAGAGCCCCTGGGAGCTGTCAAACGTACTCATTACATAGTGTAGAGTGGATAAAGGGATCTGCTGGCAGTAAGTACTGGAATTAGAGACAGGTGTCACTATTCCCAGCCAGGGCCTGCTTTTTAAGGTTCCAGGTGTATGTGCGGTGCGGATTGAGCAGGTGTAAGTCTCCACCATCAGTCCAGCTAAGTATGCAAAATACATTTTCTTTCATATTTAAAGCACAGCATGAAGGTTCTGGAGTCACACAAACTGTTGAAAACAAACCCCTGGGTAGTTTCAGAGTACTTACAGGAGTCTTGCTTTGCCACTCAACGGGACAGCTGTAATCTTGCATGATCCAGGGATGGTTCAAGAGATTCTTCATAGAAATCCGTTTCTTTGGGTCCACCTAGTGGCCATTGAAGTACATTTCAAACAGAGACTACAACACCTTTCTCCTGAGAACTCAAAATGCACCAGAATAGATGTAAATGTTATCGGCACAAATAACGCTGTCAAAGACCTTAAAATGGCCTTGGAATGAATTCTTTTTAAAAGGCAATTGAGGCAAGAAAACTATAGCAACCAACACAGGCCTACAAGATAAATGTTTAACAAACACGAACTTCATTGGTATGGACATTATTCATGAAGTTCAGTCGATCTATTGTATGATGTAATAGTCTTTTTGCTGGAAAACCTATTCATGGGAAATATTCACCAGTTTAGTATTCAAGAAAGCGCAATGCAGGGCTTTCACACTGAATATGCAATCTCTACTTCCGATTCACTCGCAATCCCATAGAACAAGTTGAAAAGCACACCTTTCACTTCCATTTGTGATGTTCAGATGTGAGGAGAGAAAAATTAATCAACAAAGATTAAGTCTGGGGTCTAGAAGAAAGGCCAAGGCATTTTTCAATCTCACCATGGAGATTTGGTGGTCTGGTTCTGCTTAATCATGGTGGGTGAGCCTAAGGTACATTTTAAATTAAAGGTAAAGATGGCTTAATCGATGGAAAACTGGAAGATATTCAGGTAACAATAAGTAAAATAATTCACTAATAAGATACTCATTTCCCAAGTATTTCCAACTCATTTTATCTAAAATATACCTCAGAGCAATAAAGTAAGCTCAGACATGCCCCTTTCATCTTATAGATCACAACAGTTTAGGAGGTAAGCCTACTACTGACTGATTAATAGGATGAATACCTAGACTTCCACCTTCATCCCATCAGAGTCATCCACAAAGTGGCCCCCAAAACATCAATATCAGCACCATTCAATAGCCTTTTGGAAATGCAAATGCTTGGTCCTGCCCAAGATCTGTTAGATCAGACAAATGGAATGCGGCACGATAACAAGTTCACCTGGCAACTCTGCCACATTTGTTTGGTGACGTTTGAAAAGCATTCTACTAGATCACAGGCCATAGACTACACATCAGCTCATCCAAGCATTTGCTGAGTAGCTTCCATATGCTTAACACGCAAGAGCTAGAGAAAACAGAATGACTGCTGAATGAATGAATGCATGAATGCATGAATAAATAAATGTGGAAAAGGGGCACGTCGTCAAAGATAGGCAAAGTCTAAAGCAACTGTGTTTCCAACATAACTAGTAGAGGTTCCCAGAAAGACAAAAAACATGAGGAATGGAATCCTTTTTAAGCTCACAGGTAACAATAAATACAGCAGTTCCACAGATGGTAAAAGTTAAATCACACGATTACAATGAGCTTCTACTTCTTAAAAATAAATAACAAAGTTTACCTGAAGCATCTGCTGGAGAAGCAGAATGCTACTGGGAGAGAGCCACTTAGGAACTTCGTATTTCCCTCTCTACAAAAAAGCAAAGGAGACATTAAGACTTAGGTCGGACCCACCTTGCTGATAGTCTTAGGAAATGGGATGCTAAGGTTTGCTTCTCTAACTTTCTCGAACCAACTACAAGATTCAGTTCACACTGTCAATAAGAACTCCCAGTTCTTGCCGAAAAGAACAAAATCCAGTGAATTAAATCCTATTATCACCTCTAAATTATCCACATATAAATTGTACACCCCCCCCCCACACACACACACAGATACACTGAAGACATACATACTGAAGACTTTGGAATCCATAATCCACACCATGATTACATGAACAGCAAGGAGAATACTACACTCATTTTATATTGCCAAAGCAAAGTAGAGTTGATCATCTCACAGCAATTATTATCTGACTCAGTGAAGCAACAGCAAAATGTATTTGACAGCAGGACATGTGGTTAAAATAGATCACGGTGGCCAGGTGATAGTGGTGCACACCTTTGATCCCAGCACTCAGGAGGCAGAGGAAGGCAGATCTCTGTGAGTTGGACGCCAGCCTGGTCTACAGAGTGAGTTCCAGGCTAGCTAGGGCTACACAGGAAAAACCTGTCTTGAAAAACAAACAAAAAGAAGTCACAGGATAGGGGATGAGCTCGGTGGTGGCAGGCTTGCCCAGCAGATGTTTACAACCTTGGATTTGGTCCCTACCCGCAAAACAGAACAGAAATGATGCACAGGGAAGAGTTCTCAATCAAACTGAAAAGAGTCAATCTTTTTTAAGACATTATTATTCTGTGAGCATGAGCATGTGAATGCAGGGCCATGTGTGGAGGTGAGAAAACAGCTCTGGGGAGTTGGCCCCTCTCCCTCTACTTGGGTCAGCAGGTCTGTGGGGCCTCTGCAGCCATTTAAAAGCATTTTCTAAGGCAAATATTTTTGAGGGAATTGAAGACACTGAGGAGAGAGATGCTTACAACTTGGTTAACTGAGACATTATGGTCACTATATCATCAACCAAAGACAAAGCCAGGAGATCGTTAAACCTTAACTCAGGTCAAGATACCTTTTGATAGAACCTGCCACAAACACACTCTTTCGCAACTCTAGGGAAATGATACAATAATTTCTTAGAGCAGAGATCAAATTTTTTAATGATGTAGAATAACAAAATAATTATTTGAGAAAACCTAAATAAAGTTGAATGTGTTAATTCATAGCATACATGAAAACTAACTTCACCCAAATTAAATGCAAATATAAAATCCTAAGAATACTTTTAAAAAGCAAGGGAAATTGCTTTTAGAATTTTTCCAGACACGACTGCAAAACCAAAAACTGTAAGACTATCACCACAAAATAAACATATTACATTTCTGAACAGCAAAACACTAACAAGATTAGCAGCCATCAGGGAAAAGCCTTCCCTGACTAAATGAAAGAATACTACATACACTTAATCACACAAAAAGGTCTTCAAATCACTAGGGTATCACCACTGCCACTCTCACAAGCCACTCACGCGCGCACGCGCACACACACACACACACACACACACACACACACACACACACACGCTAGGGAGTGGTGGAAGCATTGCCAACTGTCAACTCCTAACTTCCTCTCGATCCATACTCAACTCCTCAGCATCCTGGCTGTGCTCACAATATCCCAGCATCCTTACCTATGCTATGCGTGCCTCTTGTCACGCGGCAAGAGGCTGTTAACTGGTCATCCAGACCGCATCACTGTGGCCTAGAGTCTAGCCTTCACCTCTTACATCCTTTTCAAATAGTCATGGCACCACACTACTCCAAGTCTCTCCCCAAGTAGCTCCCCATGTAGCTCAGGGTGGTCTGTTTCCTCTTGACTGTCCCACTTCTTGCTACCTCTCAAACTCAGCTAATGTCCCATTCTCTCTCACACACTATAGTCACTAGTGAAGGCAGCCTACCTCAGGCCTCAGCACTCAGTTCCTCTGCCTGCCATGCCTGTGCTGGGTGCCAGCAGAGTGTATGCGTCAGTGTTCCTCAGATCTCCACCCAAATGCCGGAGAACATTGGCCTGCCCTGGCCTGCCCATATTTACCACAGCACCCCACACCAGTCACTCCTATTTGCTTTACAGCCTGTAGTAGCACTATCAATTTATATTTTATGCCTCACTACATTCAGACACAAGCTCCTTAATACAAGGATTTTACCATTCTGTTGACCTAGAATGGTGTCTGGTCCTCGTGTGTATAAGGTGCTCAATTCATATTTTTTGACTAGAGGAATAAATTAGACAAAAAGCATATATTCTAAAAGAAAATAGGCAAAGAATACTGATAAGACATTTAAGTGGCCAATAAGCATGGCATTATGTTTAACTAATGGAACAAAACCTTAGATGTGGAGATGTGGCTCCGTTGGTAGTTACTGCCTACCGTGCACAAGGCCCGGTTCAGTCCTCAGCACTGTAGAAGACCAGGAGGAGCGGCACTCACCTATATTCCTACACCAGAGACAGGAAAGCAGTCCAAAGTTATCCTACACTACACAGCAGGTCCTAGGTCAGCCTGGAGTACAAGAGACCAGTCTCAAAACCCAAACAGGAGTGGGTGAGGTGGCTCAGTGGATAGCGGCACTAGTCACACAAGCTGGGCAACCAGAACTCAATCCCAAACCCACAGTGAGAAAACCTTTATGTGGTGCTGCATCTGCTACCCCAGCACTCCTTCAAGGACACAGCAGCAAACTGCCTATCTGCCTGCTTCTCCTAAACTTGAGCTTGATCTCTCCAGAGAAGAGCCAGACCCGCCTACCGCTCCCCTGAGCAGACCTTGCTCCTGTGCCCTGTCTCTCACTGGACCAGACTCCGTGCTCCGGGCGATCCCCCATGCTGACCGCTGTAAGCTCCTGCTTACTCCCTGACCCCTCTGCACTGAACTGTGCCCACCCTCAACTTCAAGAGAGCAGATCTCAAGCATGTTAAGCCACGCCCTCGAGTCCTTGACTATAGAAGCGCTAAGCAACTCCTACAGCTCCCGGCAGGTCTCACCTCCTCAGGTGCTGCTCACTCTCCCACCAGCCGCTCTGGTTTCAGGTTCCCAGCTTTTCTGATACTCAAATATAGGCTCACAACTATCAAAGCAAAAGAAATGTTATGCCCTTAAACTAACACTCAAAAGAAAAAGAAAAAGACAAAAGGAAGAAAGAAAAAAGAAACCAAACTCCTAGCTAAAGGTAGGAGTACTCCACAGTATGTGTGCCAGTTCCCCCAGCATGAGGAACTTTCAGCAAAGCCTGTGCTCTGCTGGAGTGTGCAGGATAGGGTCCTCCTGGCCTCTAGTAGGTACAGGCCCATGCTCTGTACACCCCAGTGCTTGGCACTCAACCACCTACAGCAAAGGATGAGCTCGTCCCAAATATGAAAAACAGGCAAGGTTGAGAAACATGTTACAGAACAAAACATTTTTGAAGGCTAGAAAAGGACCAGAGGGAGATGAAGCACTTTCTGCTATGCGTATATAACACCCCAAGGAAGCCTACAAGTACAGAGGGGTGACTTAAGTAGTAAGATATACATCCAAAGATTAAATAGAGAGGACCTCGGGGAACAGTGCCAGCCAGGGCTGTGCCCCCTTAGTCCTGCTTCTTTATTTAAAGGGCGATTACCTTGCAAATGAGAGCAAAAGCAACAGTGGGTGGAAGCCAAGTGGGAGGAGAAGATCTGTGGGCTAAGGATAGATAATCCTGGGACTTCTAGCAGCCTTGAATTGTGCATTTTGCACATGGGGCTAAGAAAGGCAGGCAGTCTCTCCAACACACAAATGACAGCACCATAGTCAACTCTATAAAATTATAAAAATGTAATCTCATAAAGAAACAACTTACTCATTTCCTTTAAATTTGAAAGTAACAATTGGTAAGCAATTTTACCTTCAGACTATCCAACTTTGACTTCTAAATTACGTAGACCACTCTTAATATTTGTGTACCAGAACCGAAGTATGGTCATGCTTGTCTTCAAATACAGTGAAAGCAAATGAATAGGTGACTTTAATAAGATTAAAACACAATCTCTAAGTGATCATGCTGAAAATTACATTTCAGGGTTTTGTTAAAATAGCCAACAAATGCAAAAGATAAACGAAGGCTGCCTCTTCAATAAGTCACAGTGTGTCAAATATTGCTGAGTTTTTCAATCAAGCCAAGAAGAGAGAGTTGTACTAGTCCCAAGTGAGAATTTTTAGAACATTCTAGGCAGATACACACTGTATGCAAGTGATAGGACACCTTAATTAGATTCAACCAGCAGACTGTATTACACTGCGACTCGGAACAATAGTTCTGAGCCAAGATTACAATAAATTTCAAAATCTATAATGTGTGAAATTAAATTCCACAATAATGCATAAAAATCCTAATTTGAATCAATTTTCAACTTGCAAAACATGAAAAACTAAAAAATAAAATTCAAAGTAGAGAAACAAAGAATACACCATATTAGTAAGTAGTATTAATTAGAAAGGCCAAATCTCTCCCAGACAAGAATTAGACATGTTCTACCATTCACGCAATTGCAAAGGCACTCAATCTGCCCAAAAGTAAAACCGCGGATTTTACTACCAGGGCAGAACACTTTCATATTATTCTAAGGTAAGTTCCAGCCCCCAAAAGATTTATTCAAGATCCACTAGTGCACTCAACTAAATATACTAATTAAACAATGTTAATAATTAACATATTAATGCCACATCTGTCATGAGTGTGAATTTGCAGGAAAGGAAACAATATAGTAGTTTAAGGTCTAGACAGGCAAAAGCACAGCGGTCCTCGGAGCATCGTGGACCTAACGTAACTCAGCTTCGGCAGTCTACAGGCACTTGCTTATCCTAGCGAATCTGGGCTGCGTGGCTTAGATAACAGCCTAAAACTGAATACGCCAACACTCCGGTGATCCCGTACTGTTCAGTGTATCTTTCCTGCTACCTTGTTCTTTTATTAAACGCAAATGAAGTGTGCACATGAGCTATCTGCCTCACCATGCAGCCTGGCACCAAGGCTGGTGATTTTGACGACCCACTGAGCTTTGGGGTTCCTGGAGAAAAACTGAGTAATCCCAACTCGGTAAGATTCCAGCTCCCTCAAGCCACCAGCCAGGAGCATCTGGAAAACAATCGGAAGGCAAGTACTTTGAGCACTTAGTGCTTCCAGCACTAAGAGCACGAAGATGCAGACCTTGAACAGCCTCCATACCTTGTTACCAGCTCTGCTTGGTCCTGCCGGGTGATCCTCTATATGACACTCTTGGGGTTCACAAGAGGTCTGAGGACAGCCAGGCTCAGAGTACGAGATGGATGGCACCTCCAAAAACAATGCCAACAAAAAGTTCCCTTTTTATGAAAACAAGGTCTCATGCAGCCCAGGTTGGCCTTAACCTTTTTATTGAATAAATATGATATATATTATGATGTATATGATATCATATGATATATGATATATTTAGTACTTAAAAAGTTTAACAAAATATAAGCCGAAAGTATTTTATATATATATATATATATATATATATATATATATATATATATATAGAGAGAGAGAGAGAGAGAGAGAGAGAGAGAGAGAGAGAGAGAGAGAGAGAGACATAAATGTGTACCTTGGTAAGTTTTCAAGAACTGAATACAAAAAGTGTGACCAACATCCAAGAAAAAGCAGTGCAGGCAGCTCTATTTCTGAAATTCTGTACCCGTGACACTCACCATTATCTTCTTGTACAAAGTCATGACATTATCATCATCAAATGGCAGAAATCCACACATAAGCACATATAGGAGGATGCCCATGCTCCAAACATCTGCCTAAGAGGGAGAAAAAGTAACATAAGACACATTTCAAGAAGGCAGGACACCTAAAAGAGAAACACAGAACCGTTCTCCTGACTGAGCACAAAGCCCGGAAAGGAAGATTTATCCAAAGTCACTGACTCAGTGGAAGACCTCCTGACTTTCAATTCAGTATACTCCTCTAGCTACATACTAATACTGACTAGAAACAATTCCCAGGTGGGTGTGATGGTACATTTGTTTAATCCCAGCACTAGGGAGGCAGAGGCTGGTGATCAACAGGTCTGTAGACCTAAAGGAGTCTACAGAGTGAGTTCCAGGACAATCAGGGCTACACAGAGAAACCCTGTCTCAAAAAACAAAAAAAATGATAAAAAAGAAAAGGTCTAGAAACTAAGTCATAAAAGTCCCCAAAGGTCTAGAAACTAAAAAACAAAGCCTGATTCTCTGATTCTCAAACCAATCTCTGATTCTCAAAGATGAGTTTAAGGCTCCCGGACGCTAAGGTTACACAGGAGGACAGTGTAAACATTTAGAGAGATGTCAAAAACAAGTCTGAAAACTTCCTGTTAATCTGAAAATGCAATTAAGCTATGATGCAAAATTCTTTGCATATGAAGAAATCTTTATAAAATTCAATGGTTGACTTTTCAAATATGTAGGCTTGAAATTAGCACAATAGCACTACAAATCCTAACTTCAGAAAGAACTATGTTTCTGAGATTTCCTTGAGTCCTGAGCAATGGCTACTTATTCAAGTAATACTTGGCATTGAGCAATAAACACGCCACATTATTTATTAATCATGGCTCCTGTAGTGGTGAAACTTGGTTGTCAAGTTTACTACATATAGAATCAACTAAAACCATAGTATTGATTTGCTTTTTTTTCTTTTTTTTTTTGGTTTTTCAAGACAGGGTTTCTCTGTGTAGCCCTGGCTGTCCTGGAACTCACTCTGTAGACCAGGCTGGCCTTGAACTCAGAAATCAGCCTGCCTCTGCCTCCCAAGGGCTGGGATTAAAGGCTTGTGACAATCAGGACTACACAGAGAAACCATGTCTCGAAAAACCAGAAAAAAAATAATAATAATAAAAATAATAAATATATACATATATATACGTACACACACACACACACAAATATATTAAAAAAAAAAAAGCTACAGCAGCACCTCCAGCAGCACACACTCAATAAATAGACAAAAAAAGCACTTTTCCTGCCATTGCTGAGTCTTGCAGAGGAAAGGCCTCAAAGTGCATTCCAGATTCAGTTTCATCCTGCCCCACCACCGTGGCCCGGGAGACACTGCTGCTGAAGGTGGAAGGGACAGCTTTACTAGAGGTGCTTAAGAATGCACTAGACCAGGAAAGCCTAGCTCGTGATTCACGGAACTGAAAGCCTCAGGCAAGCTCCAAGCACACCTTTGTGTGTCTGTTTCCAACTGTGTGTGTATATGTATTTTATCAGGTTGTACGTATGTACATCAGGATGATGGAGTCCCTTTGTGCTGAGCTCCAAATCAACCTAAAGTTAACACAACAAGCTAAAGAGGTAGGTGTCTGTGTGTGCAGTTATCAAGAAGGATACCCTCCCCCACCCTCCCCATCCCACCCCCACCCCATAAAGTGGTTGGTTACAGCTAAGTAGTGGGTACAGACTATGGCAAAGAGGTCATAGAAGAGCACTTCAAATGCAAGAAATGAACAAATTAAAAATTTGGTTCATTTAAAATAAATACATGAACAAAAACAGGTTGGCAAAATGACTCAGCGGGTAAAGGCTCTCCAGAGACACTTGCTTGGTTACTGAGCCTGACAACCTGAGTGTAAGGCCTGGAACCCAAGCGGTGGAGGAGAGAACTAACTCCAGAAGTTATCCTATGACATCCATATGTACACTGGGGCATGTGTTGCCCCAATATACACACACAAAATAAAGATATAATAGCTTTTAAAGAGACAATACATAAAAAAAATACAATATACACAAATACTTAATTAAAAAGGAATATGATGTCCGGGTCACATTCATATGACTTTTAAAAAGGATGTGCATAAAACTGTATAGAGAAAGAATAAAGCAAATAGGGAAAAATACAAATAATTACAAATTTAAATAAAAACATACCAAAATTCTTAATTCTATTTTGCACAATACTTTAAATTTAGATCAAATGAAGTCAGTAAAAATATACAAATTCCCATCTATTCCTGTTTCAGATTAAGTAGGCTGGTATTTCCAAAGTTTCTCCCACATAGGGCTCATCCCCAGAGATGCTCCATGAGAAACGTGGGTGCTGCAGGTAAAGCAAGCCTTCCTGAGCTTACCCAGTACCAGACTGCAGGAAAGACAGGAGACCTCCAGCCCCACAGTCCCTGAGCTTCTGACCACTCGTGTTTTGTTTTTTTATGACACTAATATCAGCAACACCTGAGTTTCAAAGAATGAGATAGCTGACTGAACTAGGAAGCAAGTGCAAGCTGACTGTGGTGGACACACCTTTAATCCCAGCACTCAGGAGGCAAAGGCAGATGGCTCTCTGCAAATTTGAGGCCAGCCTGGTCTACAAAGCGAGTCCAGGACAGCCAGGGCTACACAAAGAAATCCTGTCTCAAACAAACAAACAAACAAAACGAACAAGTCAGCTATGCTCGAAGGATTAAGTTTTTCTATTAATTAGCAAACATCTTTGAAAACTGAGCGCATCACCCTACCTAGCTGACCTAACCAATTCAAACTATAGCCACTTTATACAAAAAGCAACCACAATGAATGATGAAGAAATATATCAAACTAATCAGTAACAATTACCTCCGATCCAAGATACGTCTTCCCTTGTATTAGTTCAGGGGCTGCATAAGCGAGGCTCCCACAGCACGTCTGCAGATGGTAGTCCTTGTTGCCCTACATAACACAAAAACCGAACACTTGTAGTTATAGCCCCTAGGAACAGTGAGTCTCAGATCAGGCATGCTGCTGCACATGTGTAATCCCAGCACTTGGGCAGCAGAAGCAAGATGACCAGGACTTCAAAGTCAGACTCAGCTACATGAGACCAGTCTCAGAAAACAAAAATAAATATTAAAAACATTAAACTTTGATAAATTCTCCCCTTTGAACTCAAAGAGCTAGATGAGAAATTAACCCCCAAAATAGAGATTTCTGCAACTGTTCTTTGCATATACGCACATGTGCATATATCAACTGGGATTCTCTACACTTCCAATAACCACTCGACCTCCATGAAGACCTTTTGCCCCTCAGATCAGTCAAATTGATTGTATACTTCCCCAGATACTAATCTGCACAGTAATCAACCCCACATTTATCCAAGCACCCATGATTTCCCACACCCAAGTATTCAAGGAATACCCATGGAATTCAAGTCCCTAGCTTTAACATCAAATCTTTGCTGATACAGAAGATCTGCCTTCTTGTTCACAGGAAGAAGCATTCTCCTTGTTCATAGGAGAATGCATTGCTAATCTATTGTCTAGACTCTGTGATAAGACCTGGTGACCTGTCAACCTCTTCTCTCCCACAGAAACCTAGATAGGCCTTATAAAAATGAAGCTACTGCTACACTCCTGTGCTGAGCTCTCCAGGAGGCAAAGGATCTAGAAACCTTAAGACTTCCTTTACAAATGAGTCAGGCGGTGGTGGCACAGTGAGAGCCCCACAGAACTGAGGCCATCTTTCCCAAACCACCCCATTTTCTTAGATGCTGCCTATATGAGTTGAATCTGTGGCAGCCATTACAAAAAAACAAAAAAGCTAACGGAGTCTTCTACAAACATTCCCACGACCTCCTGTGGAGAATATAACTTACATGCCAAAGGACGATCTTTATAAGCTTTTATATGTCTGTAAAAGAAATTTTTTTAAACCTGCCTTCTGAATCATCTGCTTCTAGACACAAGCCCCCACTGGTAATCTCAGAATAGACATCAGTGGGAGAAGAATCAGGAAGAATCAGACATTCAAAACTGAAGAGGCAAAATCTGCTTCCCTCTGCACCTTGCTAGTTCTGAGGGGCAGGAAATAATCATGGGACTACAAAGGGCTGAGACGAGTCTGCAATTTCAACATTCTTAATGAGTACAGACAGCTCATCTTAGCAGCGCGGTGCCATTATTAGAGAACGCAGAAGGAAGCCTCCAACAAGCAGCCTCACAGGAGACCTGCTGCAGCAGCAGGGCTGAGTTCAAAGTCACCTCAAAGAGAAGTTATGCTGAAGAACACCGGGACCTACCTACTTAATGCAAACCAGGGGAATCCTGAGCAGAGTAACTGTAGAAACCTATGGCCATCCGCTTCCCCTCTTCTTTCACAAGGAAAGGGGATCACCTCAGCATAAAACTAATGCTTAGTTATACAACCATCTGGGTAACAAAAACTAGATACACACTAAATTCTCAACTTCTACACAAACGAACAAAGGCATCATCTAGTGGAAAATACCCAAACTACAAACACATAACTCAGTATCATATTATAATGGCTTCATGTGACCTGTCATTTGAGTCTCATAGCTTCCCTGGGGGACAAATCCTAGACCAACAGTGGTGACTCACAATCTTGGCTCCATCTCAGAATCATGTAGCATACTTATAAAACTATTAATGACAAAGATAAAATTTAATATTCCCCTAGATGGATATAACCAAACAATAAAGATTAAGTGAAAGTCAGTGCAAAATAACACACCAGCAAGTATACTTATAGACATAAATGTATTTTTACTTCCATACTTACCATGGGTTTTGCACAGAGACCAAAGTCAATCAGCTTTAGCTTATGATTTTCATCAAACAATAAATTTTCCTGAGAAAACAAAGATATTTTGACAACTGTATTCTGATTTCCTTATGTCACACCCCACTTTTAACCATTTCTAAAAATAATTTAGAGTTGTTTCTATTTGAAGCTGAGATCCAATATAAGTTAAAACATAAATAAAAGCTAATGGAAAAAAAAAACTAGAAAATATAGAGCTGGTGGGGAGCTGAAGAGATGGCTCAGTGGTTAAGAGCACTGACTGTTCTATCAATGGTCCTGAGTTCAAATCCCAGCACCCACATGGTGGCTCACAACCATCCATAATGAGATCTGACGCCCTCTTCTGGGGTGTCTGAAGGCAGCTACGGTGTACTTACATATAATAATAAATAAATAAATGTTTAAAAAAATAGAGCTAGTGACAGGTACACACCTGACAGGACTCAGGGCCAGTGACAGGTACACACCTGACAGGACTCAGGGCCAGTGACAGGTACACACCTGACAGGACTCAGGGCCAGTGACAGGTACGCACCTGACAGGACTCAGGGCCAGTGACAGGTACACACCTGACAGGACTCAGGGCCAGTGACAGGTACGCACCTGACAGGACTCAGGGCCAGTGACAGGTACACACCTGACAGGACTCAGGGCCAGTGACAGGTACACACCTGACAGGACTCAGGGCCAGTGACAGGTACACACCTGACAGGACTCAGGGCTAGTGACAGGTACACACCTGACAGGACTCAGGGTCAGTGACAGGTACACACCTGACAGGACTCAGGGCCAGTGACAGGTACGCACCTGACAGGACTCAGGGTCAGTGACAGGTACGCACCTGACAGGACTCAGGGCCAGTGACAGGTACGCACCTGACAGGACTCAGGGCCAGTGACAGGTACGCACCTGACAGGACTCAGGGCCAGTGACAGGTACGCACCTGACAGGACTCAGGGCCAGTGACAGGTACGCACCTGACAGGACTCAGGGCCAGTGACAGGTAGACACCTGACAGGACTCAGAGCCAGTGACAGGTACGCACCTGACAGGACTCAGGGTCAGTGACAGGTACACACCTGACAGGACTCAGGGTCAGTGACAGGTACACACCTGACAGGACTCAGGGTCAGTGACAGGTACACACCTGACAGGACTCAGGGTCAGTGACAGGTACACACCTGACAGGACTCAGGGTCAGTGACAGGTACACACCTGACAGGACTCAGGGTCAGTGACAGGTACACACCTGACAGGACTCAGGGTCAGTGACAGGTACGCACCTGACAGGACTCAGGGTCAGTGACAGGTACGCACCTGACAGGACTCAGGGTCAGTGACAGGTACGCACCTGACAGGACTCAGGGTCAGTGACAGGTACACACCTGACAGGACTCAGGGCCAGTGACAGGTACGCACCTGACAGGACTCAGAGCCAGTGACAGGTACACACCTGACAGGACTCAGGGTCAGTGACAGGTACACACCTGACAGGACTCAGGGTCAGTGACAGGTACACACCTGACAAGACTCAGGAGGCAGAAGCAAGTGGTTTTGTTTGAGGCCAGCCTGGTCTACATAGTGAGTTCCAGGCCAGCTAGGGCTATATAGTAATCCCCTCTCTTCCCCAACCCATCCTCCCAACCCCTGATTTAAAAAAAAAAAAAAAAGACATGGAAAACAAGAGGAAAAGGCTGGAGACTGGAAATGCTGCTCAGAGGAAGAATGCTGTCCCAGCAACCCTGTGACCCTAGGTTTACTCCCCAGAACCACAAAAAGGAAAAAAAAAAGAGAGGGGGCTAGGGAGTTGGGCAGTGATAGCACACACCTTTAATCTCAGTACTTGGAAGCAGAGGCAGGTGGGTCTCTGTGAGTTAGAGTCTAGCCTACAAAAAGAATTCCAGGACAACCAGGGCTACACAGAGAAACCCTGTTTCAAAAAACAAACAAACAAACAAAAAACCAAAAAAGAGACTAAACGGAGCTCAGACTAAAGAGTTTGGTATAAAAACTAACTGACTCTATCTTATGAAGTCACATTTAAATATACACTCACTATCACACACATTGGATACTAAAGACTAAAAGAATGCTCACGTCTTTCATCAGTCTTTAAAGGCAGAAGCTGTCAGTTCTGCTGAGCCTTCCCCTTCTGGGGGTCATGGTTTGAAATTAAAGGAATATAATCTCAGCATTTTGGGTGGCTATAACAAAAGTATCTCAAGCTGGGGACAGCCAAGGCTATACTGTGAGCTCTAGGCCAGCCTGGGCTATATAGGTAGACAATGTCTCAAACAAAAACAGAACACTGAATAGAAAATACTGGATGGCTCATTTTTCCCAGGGATAAAATCCTGACAAAGGGCAGCTCCTATGTGACATACATGAGGATGTCATGTATGAGGTCATGAGGATGCTAAGAAAGAAAAGAATGGACAGATTCTGACTGCAACAAGAACCTAAGGAGCAGAACTGGAGGGTACCTGGAAAGATGAGGCACACCGTGCTGAACTCCCAGGTAAACATCAAAGGGAGAAGGGGCCACTTACTGGTTTGAGGTCCCTGTGGGCATAGCCCTGGCTGTGGACATACGCAACTGCAGACAGTATCTGACGGAAGACGACTCGGGTCTCCTCTTCAGACAGGCGATCCTGGGAGATTATGTAGTCAAACAGCTCTCCTCCTGGACAGTACTTCAACAAGAGACTCACACTTACACTCAGTACAGAAATCACTTCCCACGAATGGAAAGTAAAACCATACCAAGCTCAGTATCAGATTAACTTTAAAGGCAAGGGAACTGAGTGAATGAACTGCACTCTCAGGACCCAACAATGCAGTAATTATTCCAGAAAGGAGAACGATAATTCTTCCCTTGAGTGGTTTTAGTACCAATAAACAGAAGTTAAACCAACTACCACTGTGATTTTAAAAAGCTCACTCTGGGCTTTATATTTTTATAGCAAAGTACTAAAATCATTCTCAAGTTAACAAGTTCACATTTAGCACAGTCATCTAAAGTTAAAAATGAAAAGCAGGAGTAATTATTGTTTCTCTAGTAATTATTGCTGGTCACTGTCCAAAGAGCACTGATTTTCAGTCTCCCTAAAAAGAGCCCATTAGGGGTTCATGCTGAAGAAGCATGAGGACCTAAGTTCAGATCCCGGAGCACCACATAAAAGCCTGCTGTTGGCAACACAGATCTGTAATCCCAGCACAGAGACAGAGACTAGCAGGTCCTGGGGCTCCTTGGCCAGCCAGCCTTACCAAAACAGTGAGCTCAGGGTTCAGTGAGAGAGCCTGTCCTAACAGGAAGGGGAAGAAAAAAACAGAGACACTGAGTTCCCACATGCACATGTGCAAGCGTGCGTTCCCACATACATGCACGTGTGCAAGAGTGCATCCCCACAAGCACACAGATATCTGGCACACAATCACACACTTATCTATAGGAGAAAAAGTAATTAAGAAAAAGAGCTTACAAAGCCCCCTCTTCAGGATTTATATAGTTAATGGTTGATAAGAGAGGGAGAAACATTTTCTTCAGGGATACAGCCATTAGTAAGGTAGCCATACTCTTTTAAGCAACCCTCGAAAAAAAAGACAAGCCGGGAAGTGGTGGTACATGCCTTTAATCCCAGCACTTGGGAAGCAGAGGCAGGCGAATTCCTGAGTTCAAGGCCAGCCTGATCTACACAGTGAGTTCCAGGACAGCCTGGGCTACACAGAGAAACCCTGTCTCAAAAAACAAAACAAAACAAAAGACAAGACTGGGTTATCAAAAACACAAAGACATGGAAGTACAAACAGGACTAGTTGAGAAGAAGGGACCAGGGCAATGAGAATGCAAGAGAGATGGTCAAATATGGTCAAAAAAACATTATATAGAAACCTGGACAGATGACTGAGAGGTTAAGAGCACTAGCTGCTCTTGCAGAGGACCCAAGTTCATTTCTCAGCACCACATGGCAGCTGACAGCTGTCTATTACTCCAGCCCCAGGGCATCCAACACCCTCTGTGGTTTCACCAGGCCCCAGGTACACAAATGGTGCACAGGCAAACACGCAGGCAAAATACTCATAAACATAAAATACATTTCATATATAAAAGTGTTATGTATTAAATGTCACAATGTAACACATTATATATAATTAATATATACTAATAAAAGGCCAGCAAGATGGCTTTCATCCCAGGAACCCACATAAAAGTGAAAGAAAAGAACCAGTAACAATAACAGTTAGCTTTATTACCTAACACAACCTAGAACCACCTGGGCGGAGATGGCCTGTGGGTATGTCTAAGTTCATTGATGTGGGAAGACCCAGCCCACTATGGGTGGCACTGTTCCCTAGACAGGGGTCTTGTACTGTGTATAAGACTGGAGAAACCCAGCTGAGCACACGCAGACAAGCAAGCACTTATTTATTTCTCTCTACTCTTAGACAAGTGGGTGCTGCTTTGCCTCCCTATGAACCTGCAACTGAGCTAACCCTTCCTCCCTCCTCAGTTATGTCCTATAAGGATTATTCTATCATGGCAACAGAAATGAAATTAGAATATTTATTCTAATTGTTCAGGTAAGATGACAAAATTCTCTCTCAACTACTAAAAAAGCAAACCTAACCTTTTAGTTGTCTGGAACCCACCACTAACCTCAAGAACCATGAATATTTTGTTCTTTGTCTCTAGCACATGGTAGAGCTGACATATATGTTGATGTCTCAGATTCTTCAGGGCATCAATCTCAGTTTTGACTCGGGGCAAATCACTCTGTTTAACAAAACATCAGTTCAGATAAACCACAAGACTTCACGGCATCAGCATCAACAACTTTAATACTAGGTAGCTATCACTAGCTCTACAACAAGCTGCTCAAAAAACAGAAAAGCATTACAAAGTTAGTGTCCTGAGGAATTTTATAAAGGCAACCTAACGTAAGTGTGTCAGCTGATCTGTCAGTTCGCGTGGGTGGAGATTAGCAAGCACACACTAGGCGTATCTGAGGACTCAGAGAGGACCCACATTGAACATGGCGAACACCACTCAGGAAGCTTGGGCGTGGGTAGAATAAAGCCGGATGCCTACTAGCAAAGGCAAGCTGCTTCCTAGGTGCCACTGAGGCACAAGCTCAAACCATGACACTCAACCTTACCTCAGGCCCAAAGCAATGGATCATTGGACCCAAACCACAAGACAAAACTCAATCTTTCCCCCCTTTTAAATTGTTTCCCTCAAGTACTTATCACAGTGACAAAAAGCTACTGACATAGTAGGTCAACAGTACAATGCCCAGAATTCCTGAAAGCTCAGACTAACGTAGAAGGGACCATTCAAATATATACGTGCACATACACCCACGTGGGCATACATACATATGAAAAGATATATATTTCTTAGTAGGGTGTGAAGACATACGCCAGCAGTCCTAACACCCATGAGGGTGAGGCAGAGAGATCGCAAGCTGAAGGCCAACGTTGACACGAGGTGAGCCTAAGACAGAGCTATATATATATATATAGGGAAACCTTGACTCAAAATTAAGTTTTTAATGTCATGAGAGACAAATATGACCAATGTACTATAACTCATATATAAAAGTATCAGTGGGGGCTGGTGAGAGATAGCTCAGCAGTTAAGAGCACTGACTGCTCTTCTGAAGGTCCTGAGTTCAAATCCCAGCAACCACATGGTGGCTCACAACCATCCGTAATGAGATCTGATGCCCTCTTCTGATGTGTCTGAAGACAGCGACAGTGTACTTACATACAATAAATAAATAAATCTTTAAAAAAAAGAAAAAAGTATCAGTGATCAATGTACTATAACTCCATATATAAAAGTATGTATGGAACCCATTATTCCGTACAATTAAGGTTAAGAAGTCATTTCAGACTTACCCCTAGTGCGCTCTTATCCATGATTTTTATAGCTACCATCTCTCCAGTGAGGATATGGCAGGCCAGCTTGACCTTTGCAAAGCCACCTGGATACAGGAAAGTGCAAACGAGACAAATGAGGGCCCAAACACAGTTTTTTTTAAAAAGGCTCTATCAAGCCACATTTTTCTGGAAGTTTTCCTTTCTTCTGTCACTTCCAGCATGCTAGTCAGAACTCCAGATTCTTTTCAGTCCATGTTTCTAGACCAGTACTTGCAACCTGTGAATCACAACCCCTTGGGGTGGGGGCGGGGTTAATAATCCTTTCACAGGGTCACCTAAGACCATCAGAAAACACAGATATTTGTATGACAATTCTTAACAGTGGCCATTAAAGTTATGAAGTAGCAACGGTAATTCTTTGGTTGAGGTCACCACAACCTGTATTAAATAGAGTTGCAGCATTAGGAAGATTGAGAACCACTGCTCTAGATGGAATTTGTATTCCTACCATCAACAGCAAATACCTAGTTTTATAATAAACAAGTAGGAAAAAAATATTCACTCTTTAAAAAATGTGCTCTATGGGAGCTGGAGAGAGGGCTAATAAGTTACAGTGCGCTCGCCACTCTTACAGACCACTGGAATTCAGTTCCCAGCACCCACCTCAGGCAGCTCACCAACTGCCTCTTACTCCAGCTCCGGAGGATCAGACACCCGCCTCTGTTCTCAGCCACCACAGACATAAGGATTACTCATGCACAGACCACACATACATATTAATAGAAGTCAATCTTTTCAACCATATTCTATGTTTAACACGGCAGTTAAATTTGCTTTATTATGAACATGCTAGAACACAACATAAAGTTACTAAAACTGAAGACAAATTATACACAACTTCAATGAGCTTAAAAACTACAGATCAATTATGCATTAGAATTGGGTCAAAGGCTGACTAAATACTTCTAGCTATCTGAAAGATGTTCAAATTAATACACCCAAAAAGAAGTTTCTGATAGTCTCTTCCACGGTCTTCCCCACTGTTCTCCCAGGTAGGTGGCTGGGCACAGAGCCATGGAACTTCATTTCTCCAGCATTCCAAGGACAACTCATAGGCAAATCCACCTACATACATGGGGAAACACACCAATGACCTCCTTGGGGAGAGGAAACAGGTTCTGACTAGAAATGCCCATGTCTTCTCTGGGCAGGTAGTGCATGACTGTCTATTCATGTAAAACTCATTAACGTCTGCACACATTGTATTGTATGTTATAACTCAGTCTCGCTAGCTTCACCCTAGGATTCTAACCATGTTGCCATCCTCTCCTGACACCGACTCTCCTGCCTGCCATTGCTTCCGACAGCTATGCCCTCCCCCAACCAGGGTCTTCACTCTGAAGCAGCCAGACGAACCTTACAAAAAAAAAAGGTCCTATCACTCCATAGCTGAAAACTCTCCAGTGGCTTTATTTTACACTAAAATACAACACTTTTGCAGTGACCTGTAAGCCTCTCTCTGACAGTCTACCCTTGCTCTACTCCGCTTATTAAAGCAGGCAGAGGATCAGGAGAGATGGCTCAGCTGGCAAAGTTACACAGGCCTGGCAACATGAGTCCCAGCCCCAGAACCCACATAAAGGTGCAAAGGAATCTACTCCACAAAGATGTCATTTTACCTCCACATATATGCTGTGGCATGTTTCCCACATACATCATACACAGAGACATACACCAGACAGACGCACACAAAAGAAAATAAACTCAAACTTTTTAATTATAGGTTAAAAAAAATTTAAGCCACATCAATTATACTAAAAAGCTCATGACCACCCAAATAGACCACACTTTCAATTACTTTATCTGTACTCTGCCTCCAAGGGGAAAAAAAAAATGACAATTACCTGTCCCAATAGTTTCATATAGCTCATAGTATTTGAGGAGTTCATCATAATCTTTCATAGTCCCCCTGGAAGTTTATTCAGAATGACAAAAAGAACCTGTAAAACAGAAGAAATAGTACATATCCAATAAAAGGAGTATTGGCAGCTCACCACCTCCCTTTGCAAACGGGGATACACACAGAGCTTAGGCATATAAAGACCATGGAAGCACTAACCAGCCATAGTACAAGTCAAACAAACAGAGTCAGGCAGAGGCAGCCCACGCCTTCAGTCCCAGCACTCAGGAGGCAGAGGCAGGAGGATCTCTGAGTGCCAGGACAGCCAGGGCCACAAATGCACGTACATGTAAACTTGTTTTAATTTTTTAAAATGTACAACTGAGAACTTATAATAAATGTGTCCATGGGTGTGCGCGTGCCATAGTGTGAGTGTGGAAGTGAGAAGACAGAGAGAGCCAGCAGTTACATGGGCTCTGAGGATTGGACAGAACTCAGGCCCAGCTGGCACAGTCAGTGCTAACCTACTGCAACAGCTTACCCATCCAAATTTTGAAGAGCAAATTTTAAGAGAATATGCTAACCCAGAAATCTCTTAATGACCATTTGCCAGTAGGACAACTATGGGAGTGAAACCCCCCCCCCCAAAAAAAAAAAACTGGGATTGGAGAACTAAGAAATTCCTAGACAGGAAATAATCGAAGCTTAGAGGCCAAGACATGGCCCAGTAACTCCTAAGATCCTGTTCAAAGAGAAGGAAGGAGGAGGGGAGAAAGGCAAAAAAGGAAATAGGGGAACTTGGGGGCTGTGAATTTGACTGAAGAGCTGTGTGCTATAAAGTAGGCTAGCAAGCTCAGCTTGGAGACTCAGGCCTGCAATCCCAGCAGTCTTGACTTCTCTCAATAGCCCAGGCAGTTCGGAACTTTACCGTTCCTGCCTAATTCCAAGACACACACACACACACACACACACACACACACACAGAGGATTACAAGTATTCTACCAGGTTAGGCTCATAATTAACTTCTTCACAGATTCCTCCCTATGAAGTTTTAAAATGTCCAATTCCTAGGAAAAGACTTGCACAAACAATCCTTTTTTTCGTCTACCCTCTTCCCTCAAATTACACCATGTCTTCGAGTGACACCACTGTAGGGCTAGATTATATCTTGAAATCCAGGGAAGATTATTTTTGCTACTATTACAAAAACTAGTTGGGCCGAGGTGACATCTTTAGTCCCAGCACTCAGGAGGTAGAGGCAGGTGGATCTTTGACTTCAAGGCCAACTTGGTCTACACAGTGAGTTCCAAGACAGCCAGGGCTACACAGAGAAACCTTGTCTCAACCCCTCCTCTCCCCACCCCCCAAAAAAAGAAAGACAGGCAGACTAGTGATTAGATCATGTTGTGGGTATAAAACTGGGTCTAAGTAATCTTACACATCCTGTTTACCTTCTAGAAATTGTAATACAGAAAACAAAACTATGCTGAGTAGCCCTCTGGTTGGTGAAGAAATGGGACATATGCAATAGAGAAACTTTTCTGAAGAAATAAGAAATCAGGTAGATAATGGGAAATTTGTGATTAATATTAGATACTGTGGTACATGCCTTTATACCAGCACTCAGAAAGCAGAGGCAGGCACATCTCTGTGAGTTGGAGGCCAGTTTGGACTATACAGTGAGAGTCTTCATAGGAATACAAACTGAGGGTATTTTGCTACCAGTATGGTGTTATTTGAACCATGCTATCACTTAGTACAAAATACATTAACTTGCCTCCAATGCTCATTGAGACACTGATCTGGTCATTTCAAAGCAGAGTGCAGAATGGCTTACAACTTGGCCTTAGAATACAGTTGAGTGGCACCCTTCTGCTCCCTTGCAGAGGTTTCTGAGAGCAGCAATAGAGGCAGGCATTCATTCCAAAAAGCACTTAGGGACTAACCTGTCCATCTAGTTGGTTCATAACAGACTAGCCAAAAGGACAGAGACACTGTTCCCACGAAGGTGTTTAACAGGGCTTCTCTGATTCTCTCATAAGAAACAGAAGTCAAAACATGAACAAAAGTTGGGACCATAAGCCTCTACAACACATTTTCAGACCCCTCTGAAACCTTCTCTTCCTCCTACTCCACTAACCATAGAAATCTACCTAAGGTGAGACTAGAATACTCACTAACCTCACCGTAGTGTGAGCTCCCGCCTTGGGATGCCTTCTCTGAGAAGTTTCCCTGTTCCTCTCCACACCCTTCTTAGCAGGAACCACCGTGCTGCTCCATTTACAACTCTAGTCTCTGGGCACCCTTACAACGAGCAAGCCACTTGCTTTGAAGAGGAGCAAGTCGAGGAAGGATTTGGACTCACTCTTAAAAGGGGGTAATCACACATTTCTCGTTTAACTGGAATACCCCAGAAAACTGAGTTGAAAAGTTAAAGTGCCTCAAGGCCCATCTCTGAATCACTTTTGCAGACAGTCAAGAGCACTGAAACAGAACTGGAAATTCCCATTTACGGCAGCCTCCGAGGCGTCAAACGCTCTGTCAACCTTTATCAATTATTCCATGAGCAGGGAATGGGGAGTGGGGAGCGCTCATGCCTGTATCCCCAGCTCTCGGGAAGCTAAGGTAGGAGGATCCAGAATTCAAGGACCACTTTGGCTACAAAGTGAGTTCGAGACCAGTGAGTTCAAAATACATCTCAGAACAAGAGACAAAAAAAAAAAAAAAAAAAAAAAATCACCGTCTGAGAAAGCCAGGTCGGAAAAACCTAGAAGTTCTCACGGAGAACAGTGGAGATGGGTGGAACCCCAGGGAAGCTCCGTCTCCCGGCCACGCCCCACAAAGCCCAGAGTGTGGCCGGAGGACGGGAGAACTAACCTGAAGGGCAGCGGACCCGGCAGGACTTAACAGAACAGAAGGTGAAGCAGCCGGCCGTACTGTCTAGCAAAGCCGGAACAAGTCGGTGGGAATCTCTGCAGGATTCAAGTTCCAGAAGCTTCCGCCCGCCAAAGGAATCAAACCTCGCGGGCCGGAAGAGGCGGGGCCCAAGGGAACCCAAGGCCCAGTCCCAGGGAGATGGGGCAGGGCCGGGAGGAAAAGTGGGCGGGGCGATGACGGGGCGGGGCGATATAGGCACAAACTTCTGATGGGATACTAAACGTGTAGGAGGATGTTGAAATCTCAGGATGCTGAAAGCTCAGGATCAGAGATGGTGAAGATTTTAAGACACTGACTGAAGACTTAAGGTCTTGCCTCCGTCTTTCTTTTTTTTAAGGAATATTTAAAGAAAAATACCTTTATTCTTCGACAATTTCATATATGTATACAATGTATGTTGATCATATCAACTTTATTCTCCCTTCTTGCTCCCCACACCACCCAAAACCCTCTCTCATCTTCACTTCCTTTTTTTTTAATAGTTTCCCTTTACTAACTGCAGTGTGCATATCTCCAAGGGGCACGGAAAACTTTTCCAGAAGATATTGACTTGTTAAGTTTTCACATAATTAACTTTCTTATGTTCTCTTTAATTTTTCATTACATTTATTTATTCGTGTGTGTGTGTGTATGTGTGTGTGTGTTTGGACACATGCCACTTCACACCTGTGGCAGTTAGAGGACAACTTTCAAAAGTTGGTTCTCTCTTGCCACCTAATAGGTCTAACTAATCAAGTCAAGCTGTCAGCTTGGCACCAATTGCCATTACCCATTGACCCCTCTCCCCTGATCTTTTCCCCCTTCTGGTTCATGGAAGGGCTCCCCCTGGCCTTCTCTACTCTACGCAAGAGCTCTAACCTTGAGCTACTTTCCCCCAACCTGTACATTTAACAATTCTTACTAAAATCTGCTATTATGAGTTATAAAACCTTAGGAACTAAATTAACTATCCATCAAGATGTTAGCAACGTGGCTCACCACCAGGTGAAGATACTTGCCACTAGCCCTGATAATCTAAATTCACTCCCCAGAAACTCTGACTTCCTCGTTCACCCCTCCCTGCAAACAAATACATAAATGTTTTCTGAAAAAAAGAAAGAAAAATTCAATGCACCATAAACACGCAGTATGCCAATAGAAGCATTTTTCATCATAGCATCCTTATTGTATCCGGTCATGAGCTTGGTCATTATAAAACTTACATAGGTCGCATGAGTTAAATTGTAGTGACAGCCCAAACCAGAAAAATACTAACAGTTATAGCCATGGGGAAGAAAAATAAAATATATATGTACATGCATTTGCATCTTTGTAATTGGTTGACACTCAGCAGTTAATTCACATCCTCATCCTTGTGGACTGTCTGGTTTCAAAAGTGGCTACCAAAGAGACAGAGTACCAATGTACAGAGCTTTTTAGTGAGCCCTCCCCACAGATAATCATACAGAGGAATACAACACGGGGCATTCCCTAGTGAAATTTTGGTGAACCTAGTATCAGTGGACACATTTGGAGTCCCAATCTCTTTCATAAAACCTGTCCAAGGGCAGGCTTCTAGAAGCCTATTTCATAGATGAGTTTTTGTTTGTTAATGGAGTATGGTTCAGTCACCATTTATTAATGGTAGACTGACCCTTCTCACTACGCTTCTATTAAGGAACTATTACACTGGGTCCGGATTTTGGTTAGTTTTTTGTCAACTTGACACAAACTAAAAGTATCTGGGAAGAGGGAACTTCAATTGAGAAAATATCTCCCATTGGATTGGCCTATAGGCAAGCAAGTGGGACATTCTTTCTTTTTCTATTTTTTAGTTTTTATTTATTTTTGTTTTATGTGTATGTGTGTTTTGCCTGTGTATATATCTGGGCACCACATGTGTGCAGTGCCTGTGGAGGCCAGAAGAGAGCACTTCAGATCCCCTGGAACTGGTTTAGGTACCATAAGGATGCTAGGAATTGACCCCTGTCCTCTGGAAGAGCAGTATGCGGGGCATTTTCTTGATTGATGATTGGTGTGAAAGCTTCAACCTGTTGTGGGTAGTGCCACCACTGGGCAGGTGGTCCTGGAGTGGGTAAGAAAGCAGGCTAAACAAGCCATGAGGAGCAAACCAGTCAGCAGCACCCCTCCATGGTGTCTACTTTACTTCCTCACTCCTGCCTTGAGTTCTTTCCTTGGCTTTTTCCCTGATGATGTGGTGTAAGCCAAATAACCCCCCCAGATTGATTTTGGTCATGATGTTTTATCATAGCAATAGAGAGCAAACTAGAATACCCCTAGATCTTTACTTTATAATAGTGAAGTGTTTTAGGGTGCTGGATAGAAGATTTTCAAGCAAAGGGAAAAAATAAGGTAATGTAAAGGATGGAAATATGAAAAGTGGGAAAAAGAGACAGAATATGTGAAGGATAAAGAGATGGTTTACCTGCTGGTTGGGGACTTAGCATAGTAGCAGAGGCCTGTGTGTGTCTCCAGAGTTCATTACAATACTACAAAAGTGCATTAAATAATAGAAGGACGTTGTGTTATTTTTATGTGTTTTGAATAGTTGATGTGTTAAATCACCCAAATATTTCCAACCCACTAGATACTTTTTGTACTTGTTAGGGTTTTTTTTTTTTGTTTTTGTTTTTTGTCAACTTCTTCATCTGGGAAGAGGAAACCTCAATGGAGAAAATGCTTCCATCAGATTGGCCTGTGGGCGAGGCTGTGGTGCATTTTCTTGATTAATGATAGATGTGGGAGAGCTTGCAGCCCACCGTGGGTGGGGCTACGGTGTTAGTAGCAAGTTATACAAAAAAGCAAACTGAGGGAGTCAGTAAGCAGAATCCTCCAGGGCATCAGTTTCTACCTCCAGGTTTCGCACTGACTTCCTTTCATGATGGGATATAAGGTAAAATAAACCATTTCCCCACAAATTTCTTTTGGTCTTGGTGTTTTTTACAGCAATAGAAACCTAACTAGTCTGGGTGGAGAGATGGCTCAGTGGAGCACTGGCTGCTCTTCCAGAGGACCTGGGTTCAATCCCCAGCACCAACATGGCAGATCACAACTGTCTGCAACTCCTGTTCCAAGGGATCTGACACCTTCATACAGACACGCATGCAGGTAAATCACCAATGTTCATAAAATAAATAAATATTTTTTTAAAAAAAGAAACTTAAGTAATACACCTTTGAATAAATGATGCTACAACTTAATTTTAAAATGTTTACAATTTTCCTGTTTGCTAGTCTTAATTTGCACTGAGGGTAGCATGATTACCTGCTGGCTGAAAATAATAAATCTTTCTCCACTCCAGCCTGAGAGATGGCTCAGGGGTTAAAAGTGCTTGTTGCCAAGACTGATGACCTGAGATCCCTTGAACCCACATGTGGAAGACAAGAACAAATTCCCACAACTCTGACTTTTACATGTGTGCTGTGATGCATGCTATCTGCCCCTCAAAAAAAAATGTAATGAAAACTAGTAAGTCTGTCTCCACTCTTTAAAAAAAAGTATTGATCAGGGAGCATAGGCATGCTTGTATTCTCAACACCTAGGAGGTGGAGGCAAGAAGATCAGGAATTAAAAGATGCCTTCAACAACATAGAAAGTTTAAGACCAGCCTGTGCTACTTGAAACAGAAAGTTTAAGGCCAGCCTGTGCTACTTGAAACCTTGTCTTTCAAAAGAACAGCCAAGGGCCAGAGAGATGGCTCAGTGGTTAAGAGCACTGACTGCTCTTCTGAAGGTCCTGAGTTCAATTTCCAGCAACCAACATAGTGGCTCACAACCATCTGTAATGAGCTATGAGATATGACCCCCTCTTCTGGTGTGTCTGAAGACAGCTACAGTGTACTTACAGATAATAATAAGTAAATAATCTAATAAAAAAAAGAAAAAGAACAGCCAAGGGCCTGGAGAGAGATGGCTCAGCAGTTAAGAGCACTGACTCTTCTTCCAGAGGACCTGGGTTCAATTCCCAACAACCATAAGGCAGCTCACAATTGTCTGTAACTCCAGTTCTAGGGGATCTGACATCCTCACGCAGACATGAATGCAGACAAAACACTAATGCACATAAAAATGTTAAAAAATAATAATAAAAATAAAAGTCAATAGTAGTACACACCGTTAGTTCCAGTGCTCAGGAAGCAGAGGCAGGTGGATGATGTAGATGTGCTGGATGGTGTTTCATTGAAGTGGACACAGTGAAAGGCTAAGGCAGACTCGTGAAGGAACATTTGACTAGCTGAAGAAGACACAGGAGAAAGATGTTCTGCTAAAACAAGCACACGAAGGACACATGATGAATGGATGAATGTGTGCTAACGACACACATGTACGGGTCCACCTTACATTGTATAGTTGAGCTCCATTTGTTGGGACTCCATAGAGAGAAATGTACCAGAAAACTTCTAGTGGTGTGCTATAGTTTCTTGCCGCTTCTATGAACTCAGACTGATTGGCAGAGTGATGTCAGCTGAGTCAGGCTCACGTGCTGAGGCAAGACCCATGGAGGACACATGATATTTGGACTGGACAGACAGTGATGGAGGCGGAGCCAGGCTTGCTTACAGAGCTCGCTGTGCAACACTTGTTGGTCTCTTCTCTTCACTGATCTTCGCTTAGCTAAGAGGGACACAGCCAAGAACTGCTCCTGATGGCCCTGCTGGTCCAAATCCCTCCTGCCCAGCTATTCCTGCTAGGTTGTGCCACCCACTGCTATCCTGACATTACTGAACTATAACTGCTGGTGTATCCATGAAGCATCTGGGAGTGGGTCGAGCTGCTGCTGCTGACTGCTGTACACTGAACTGCCAATTTCCAGACAACACAGATGGGAGTTGCTCCAAAGAAACCTTTCGAAACAGGCCCATTTCCCCTGGATCCTTTCTTTTCCACTATCTCTGGTGGGTGGTGGGCTAAAAGGGAGGTTAAAACAGTTAAGGACTATCATTAAAAATAGAGTTTTGAAAAAAAATTAAAGTTATTGGTGGATTTCTGGATCTCTGTGAGTTCAAGGCCAGCTTGAACTCAGATTCAAGATCAAGTTGATCAAGTTCCAAGACAACCCCTGTCTCAAAAAGTCAAACAAACAAAAAAGCCAGCAACCAACAACCAAAAATAGTTACCATATATAAAGTACATCCTGGGGCTGGAGAGATGGCTCAGTGGTTAAGAGCAAGCACTGACTGCTCTTCCAGAGGTCCTGAGTTCAATTCCCAGCAACCACATGGTGGCTCACAGCCATCTGTAATGAGATCTGATGCCCTCTTCTGGAGTGTCTAAAGACAGCTACAGTGTTCTCATTCATACACATAAATAAATCTTTAAAAAAAAAAAAAGTACATCCGTTGCAGCTAATTAAGGTTGTCATGAAAAAAATCAGTCTATTTAAAATTTCCAAGATGATTTTGAGTGAACATATCCAAAACAGTTTGATTATCACCACACTAAAAACAATAATTAGGCCAGGTGGTGGTGGCACACAGCTTTAATCCCAACACTCAGGAGGCAGAAGTAGATGTATCTTTGTGAGTTCAAGGCCAGCCTACATAGTGAGTTCCAGGACAGCCAAAGCTACACAGCAAAACCCCGTCTCAAAAACAAAAGAAGAAAGAAACGATAATTCTTCAGCAGAGAAAACAGCCCAGTTCAAGAAGGCAGGAGTCATGAGCTTCTGTGCCCAAAAACCAAAGCCTGACCCTCTGTGGACTTATTTCCTTGTTCAGGCAATAAGGAAGCTGAAGTCCTACTCTGCTGCTCTCTGATTCAAGAGTGTCTCAACTGAGTAGGTCAGGCCATTTAAAATGGAATGTCTCTACCAATAACACTACCATTAGTGGCAATGTTAAAACCCACTACAGTTTTGCAAACAACTGATGCACACGTACATGTGTCGTCCTTTTACACAAGTGCCTGCCCTGTCACACAGGATAATCTGTGCCCTCGTTCTCTCAGCAGTCACCAGAGTCTCGGTGTCTACCCTTTGTTAGGCCCTTCTCAAGGCACTGCCAGAAAAAAGAAGAGAGATGTGGCTTCTGCCCAAGAGAGCTCAGAGCTGACATGAGAAACTCATAAACAAGGAAGCAGTGCTAATGAAGAGCCAACTGGAAGTACTATTATGAGTGTATGCAGTCAGCCATGCAGGGTAGAGCTCAGAGAGGAACACTTAATTCTGACCAGAACTGAGACATCCTAGCACTGTATCTCGAAAACAAAATGCCGAGAGACAGACAGAGACAGATGACAGACAGACAAATATTCTCTAGACAGGGGTAAATAAGTGTGCAGAAGCATAAAGGTGGGGGCAAGCAAGTTGGGTGGACACAGGGAGGGGACGGTAAGAAAGGAAGACCTGATCAGCAGAACAGGAGCATGGGATACAGAGGACATACAGGACAGAAATGACTGACACACAGGAGACCCAATGTGAAAGGTTTAGATACTAGCCTTCTCTCTGCGGGATGCTGGCCAGGAGACAAAGATGAGCAGATATGCATTTCAGAGAAAGCCAGAGCAGTCACTGAGCAGAGAATGTGCCTGGCCTACTAAGGCAGGGGTGGGTTGGCGTGGGTGGGTGGTGTGGTCTCTAATGTCGCAGTGGAAGCCATGAATCCCTGTGGCCATGTGTGACTGAGTCATCAGTACAGCGGGAGAGAAGAACTGCAGTCCACAAGCTGAAGGTGCTCTTCATAGCAAGATCCTCTGCCTTCTGAGGTCACCCAGAGTGGCCAGCCTCAGACTATAAACCGCATGCTGGAGTTTATAGCCAATCTAATTACAAGAGGAAACCACACAAAATTAGGGTCACGGTCCTGCTGGGGAAAAAAAGGAGATAGGATGTATAAACAAATGTACCTGTGGTTTGGTGGGTACGGGTGTGTATGCAGACATGTGTGCAGGCATTGAGTGTCTCCGTCAACCCCTCTCTACCTTAATGAGATGGATTTTTAAAAATCTACTTTTTAAAAAAATCTACTTTAAAAAAAAGCTGAGTTTAGCGCCATTGAGATGTCCCAGCAGATAAAGGTGCTTGCTACCAATGATCTGAATTTAACACACTTAGAATCCACATGGGGACTGGAGAGATGGCTCAGTGGTTAAGAGTACTAACTGCTCTTCTAGATGGACCCAGGTTCAACTCCCAGCACCCACATGGCAGCTCACAACTGTCTGTAACTCCAAGATCTGACACCCTCACATAAAGACATACAAGCAGGCAAAACACTAATGCACATAAGATAAAACAAAACAAAACCTAGAATCCACCTGACAGAAAGACAGAAATCATTCCCATAAGTTGACACACTCATGTACACACACACACACACACACACACACACACACACACCTTTAATAATTGATAAACAAATTAGAAATATTTACAAGCTGGGTAGTGGTGACCGGTGACCTTAATCTCAGCATTCTGGAGGCAGAGGCAGGTGGATCTTTGAGTACAAGGCCAGCCTGGTCTACAGAGTGAGTTCCAGGAAGGCCAGGATTACACAGAGAAACACTGTCTAAGTAAACAAACAAAAAAACAAAAGGAAGAAATATTTGTTATGTGGGCAGCCTCCAATTCATCCCATAAATATTTGTTAATCACTTTTTTAAATGTACTTGACTTTTGTTTATCATTTTTTAAAGATTTATTTATTTATTTTATATGAGTACACTCTCACTGTCTTCAGACACCCCAGAAGAGGACATCAGACCCCATTACAGATGGTTGTGAGCCACCATGTAGTTGCTGGGAACTGAACTCAAGACCTCTGGAAGAGCAGTCGGTGCTCTTAACCTCTGAGCCATTTCTCCAGCTCTTATTAACCACTTTTGAGGAATATTTCATTGTTACAGTTTTATGGTATTTATATGTGAAACTTGTATTGCATTACTCTGTGTGTGTATGTGTGCTTGTGATAAATAAATGAATGAAATAATAAAATACTCAGAGCAAAGCTGAGTCTGGTGGTACCTGACTATAATCCCAGTACTCGGGAGGCCAAGGCAGGAAGGCGATGGCGGTGAGGTTTGAATGCTCGGGCTATGTAACAAGATCTTACTGCAAAAGGAAAACATTCAGGGATTTGGTTTTGAAACAACTTCAGGGATTTGTGAAATTTTCTGATTCTGGTCAGTGAACTATGAGTAAATGTAAATGAGATTAATTAATGGACCGGGCATGGTGGTGTATGTCCCAGCACTCAGTAGGCCGAGACAGGAGGATCGTAAGCTCAAGGCCTGAGTGGGTTACAGAGTAAGGTCTAGAAAAGGTAATTAATCATGTAAACAGTTACCACTACTGAGCAGAGGAATGACTTCTTGCATGTATAGTTTGTATTGATCCATAAGAACAGTGTTCAGCCGCACCTCCAGGACAAAGGCAACCCAAAACTTTGTTAAAGAGTCATGTTTTATTAATGAGTTTTCAAATATCAGTTGACTAATTTTCTTTTTTTTTTTTTTTTTTGGTTTTTCGAGAGTTGACTAATTTTCTGTGCTAACAAGGGTGCATTGGAACAATGGTGCGTGGGGACAATGTATGCACTGTTCCTAGAAGTATGGCAGCTGACAATGTGACCCATGACCAGATGGATATTATCTACCAAATTTGAAAAGGCATGGGACTTTGGTGCAGTGATTCAATTCTAATTATTTATTATATAGATACTTTTCTTCACATAAAAAAAAATGATAAGGGGGCTGGAGAGATGGCTCAGCGGTTAAGAGCACCGGCTATTCTTCCGAAGGACCAGAGTTCAAATCCCAGCAACCACATGGTGGCTCACAACCATCCATAATGAGATCTGACACCCTCTTCTGGTGTGTCTGAAGACAGCTACAGTGAATATATATATATATATATATATATATATATATTGGGGCCAGAGTGAGCATAGGTCCTGAGGTCCTGAGTTCAATTCCCAGCAACTATATGATACATAAAATAAGTAAATCTTTAAAAATAAATGACAAGGATATTCGATATTCAGTATGCCATTGTCTTTTTTTTCTTTCTGGTTTTTCAAGACAGGGTTTCTCTGTGTAGCCCTGACTGTCCTGGAACTCACTCTGTAGACCAGGCTGACCTTGAAGTGCCATTGTCTTTTGTATTGAAACAATTCATATATCCACCATTAAAGATATAGTTTGTGGGTTTGGTTTGATACGGTTTCATCGGAGAGCTCAGGCTAGCATACACTTGCTAAGTAACCAAGGCTGGCCTTGAACTCCTCATGTACATCCTTAATGTTAAGGAAACAGTTTCAACTAAATTATGGCAAATCTGATCAAAAGATTAGAACAGCTAATGTAAGGAAAGAAAGCCTGGCATCAAGGTAGTGGCTCTGTGGTTAGGAGTACTTGCTACTCGAGCCTCACCACCTGAGTTTGAGCCCCCGAACTCACATACAAAACCAGATGGCACGGCAGTCATCTGTAATCCCAACATGCCTACACTCTGATGAGAGAGTGAGACTGGAGAATTGCCTAGAAGCTCATGGTCCATTAACCTGGAGTAAGTAACAGAGACAGAAACAAGAAAGAGCCGACCTCAAAACAGAGGTAGAAGGTAAGAACTGACTCTAAAAGTTGCTGTCTGACCTCCACACACATGCCAGGACACAGAGGAACTCTGGCATGGTAAGAGTACTACCTGGGCCAGCCTCCGCCTCCTCCGGAGGTTCCTGGGAGGGCAAAGTGAGTTCTCAGGACCTGCTGAGAACCATGCCTGCCACATGCTCTGTAATAGTTTTTATTTTATTTATTTTACTTTATTGTGTACAGCTGTTCTGCATGTGTGTCTGTGCACCATGTGCATGCCTTTTGCTTTTCACATGGAGACCAGCAGAGGGTGTTGGATCCCCTGGAACAGAAGTGAGGTGAGCTGCCCTGTGGACACAGTAGTTTGATATTCCTGGATGATAGTTTGGTAGGATGGGATTTTGTTTTGTTTGTTTGTTTAAGATTTCTTTATTTTTATTTTATTGCATTGGTAGTTTGACTTCATATTTGTCTGTGTGAAGGTCTCAGATTCCCTGAAGTTATAGACAGTTGGGAGTTGCTGAGCGTTGGACCCAGGTCCTCTCGAAGAACAGCCAGTGCTCTTAACCACTGAGCCATCTCTCCAGCCCCAGTTTTGTTTTGTTTTTTAAAAAAAACAGAGTCTTGCCGGACAGTGGTGGCGCATGCCTTTAATCCCAGCACTTGGGAGGCAGAGGCAGGTGTTCTGAGTCCAGGGCCAGCCTGGTCTACAGAGTGAGTTCCAGGACAGCCAGGGCTACACAGAGAAACCCTGTCTTGACCCTGTCTCGAAAAAATAAAAAACAACAACAAAAAAAGAAAAACAGAGTCTTGCTGTGGGGGTCTGGCTGGCCTTACTGTCACACACTGTTATGCAGTCCTGCCTGGTCTCACCATTTAGCCCAGGCTGGCCTCACACTTGCAGCAACCTTCGCGTCAGCCCCTTGATTGAGAGGATTATCCGCATGTGCTGATGTACATAGCTTTAATAATCCTGGATGCTGTAAATTAGGAGGTTCTTGGGCTCAATGCCTTCTAGCTATTATAATGTGCCATTGAGTCACTGTACTGGTTTACTCTAAAAGGTAGCTTGTTAGACTCTGGAACAGCTAAGTTGGTAGAATTCTTGCCTAGCATACATGAACCCCAGCTTCTATCCCAAAGACTGCGTAAAACTGGGACCGAAGGCTTGCCTATAATCCCAGCACTCTGGATTTGGAAGCATGTGGTTAAGAAGTTCAAGGTCATCTTTGGGCTTCATAGTAAGTTAATGTCCAATCTAGGATACACAAGACTCTATTTTAAAAAATGCTTGTAAATGTCATGTTAAAGAAACATTGTGGTGCCAGGTATAGTAGCACATACCTATAATCCAATCCAAGCTTTTTGAAGGCTGAGGCAGGAGAATTGACACAAGTTTGCAGTCACACAGTTTTGCATGGCAAGTTCTAGGCCAACCACAGCTGGGTAGTGAGACCCCATCCATCTATCTATCTATCTATCTATCTATCTATCTATCTATCTATCTATCTATCAAGTAGTGATTGGGCTGGATGGTTTAGGAATAGAACTCATAGGTAGATACCTTTCCTAGTTTATGCAAAGTCCAGGTTCCATATCCAGAACCTAAAAGTGCTGGGGGATGGTGGCAATTTATAATCAACTGTGGGAAAATCGTGCTTCCCTGGATCTCAGAACGCTCCTTTTTGTGGCTATACTAAACTATTACCACTTGGTGGCAGCATACTCTAACCACCAATTCCATTACTTAGAAAGGTGACTACCTTAAAAATGGTACAGACTGAAAGAGGGTCATCATTATATAACTCCTGATAGGCTTGTACACCACAGCACCATCCATGAGACCTCCTTGTCATGCAAAATGAAGGCCAAACCTGAGCTATGCAAAGCCTCTCATAACTCAGGCCATTGGTTCAAATGCACTAGATCCAGATAGGAATTTACACACACACACACACACACACACACACACACACACACACACACACACACACAGAGCATACATGAGCAGGTCACAGGACAAATATAAGTATAGGTTCTTGCCACCTTGTTTTGAAGAAAGAGTCTCTCTCTCTCTCTCTCTCTCTCTCTCTCTCTCTCTCTCTCTCTCGTGTGTGTGTGTGTGTGTGTGTGTGTGTGTGTGTGTGTGTGTGTGTGTGTACTGCACGTATGTCTATATCTGTGTACAATGTTCATGCCTGGTACCAAGGAATTACAGATGGTAATGACACACCATGTGGGTGGGTGCTAGGCATAGAACCTAGGTCTCCTGGAAGAACAGCCAGAGTCCTTAACTACTGAGTCATCTCTCCAGCCCCTCAGAGTTTGCTATTCACCACTGCCTACACCAAGCTATCTGGCTCAAGAGTATCCACGTTCTCTCTGGTCTCTGCCTCTCACCTCTCTGTAGGAATGCTGGGATTACAGATATTTAATACTGCACCTGGCTTGACATAGATTCTTGGGATTTAAACTAAGGTACTCACACTTACATAGCAAGAACTTTCTTCACTGTGCCTGCACAGTCCCCTCAACCTTTTAATTTGGGACTAGGCTCATGATCATATAGGGCTTAATTTTCAAAGAAAATGTTTTTAAAGGATACATACATGGGGGTTGGAGATTTACCTCAGCAAGCACAAGGCCCTGTGTTTGGTTCTCAGCATGGGAGGAGGTAAAGGGGAGATGCAGGATTGGGGGGTGGGTATGGCTCAGTGGCAGAGTGTTCACCTAGCAATTATGAAGCTCTCAACCATGGAAAGAAAGAAAACAAAGGGTGTATATAAACATATACATACATATGTAGAGAGAGATAATATATAATATATAATTACATATATTATACACTTATATTCATATACATTGTCTTAGTTAAGAGTTTTAGTGCTGTGAAGAGACACCATGACCATGGCAACTCTTATAAAGGTAAGCATTTACTTGGGGCTGCCTTACAGTTTCAGAGGTTCAGTCCATTATCATCATGGTGGGAGCACGGCAGACATGGTTCTGGAAGAGCTATCCAGGAGTTCTACATCTTGATCCAAAGGCAGCCAAGAAGAGGACTGTCTCCTCCAGGCAGGCAGGAGGAGGGTCTCTTCCACACTAGGCAGACCTTGAACACTGAGATCTCAAGCCCACCCCCACAGTGACACACTTCCTCTAACAAGGCCACACCTCATAATAGTGCCACTTCCCATGGGCCAAGCATATTCAAACCACCACACATGTGTTTAAAATTGTGCTATATCCCATAAATTCAGATAATCCCTAAATAAACTTAAAAAGTCTTTGGAGACAGAAGGATCAAGATTCAATGTCTTCCTCACAAAGACAGAATTTAAGGCCGGCCTGGACTGCTGAGACTCTGTCTCGCCCACAGGATGCCAGGATTACATTTTTACTCTCATTTGTGGGTTTCCTCAAAATCCAGTGTCTGAGTTCTAGTCAAATGGAATTATCCTAGACCCCTAAGTCCAGGAACACAATCATGAACAAAAGTCCTTCCAACGCTGTGCTTAGAGCCTGTGAGATGGTCTGGCAAAAAGATGTTTGCCCCACAAAGACCTGTTTCCTGAATCCAATCCCTGGAACCCAGGTCAAGGTAAAAGGACAGAGATGACTCCACTAAATTTTCTCCTGGACGCTACACTCCTCCTGCTGTGGTATCCATTCCCCTCCACATTAAAACAACAACAACAACATGATCTTGCTATATAGGCTTTGCTGGTCTGGAACTTGATATGTAGAGCTGACTGGCCTTGAATTCTTAGAGAGTGAATCTGACCTGCCTCTGCCTCTTGAGTACTGGGATTAAAGGCAACACCCATTTTCCCACAACTTTTTTAAAAATGTGACTTAACCTATGTGGTAAATCATACCTGTCCTCTAACACTAAGTTGACAGAGGCAGAAAGATCAGGATTAAAAGGCCAGTCTGAACTGCATGTTGAAACCCATCTTAGAAACAGGCAAGGGCTGGAGAGATGGCTCAGTGGTTAAGAGCACTGGCTGTTCTTCCCAGAGGTCCTGAGTTCAATTCCCAGCAACCACATGGTGGTTCACAACCATCTGTAATGGGATCTGATGCCCTCTTCTGGTGTGTCTGAAGACAGCTACAGTGTGCTCATACACATGAAATAAATAAATAATTAAAAAAGGAAAGAAATAGGCAAGATAAAGTAATTAAATTTGTTTTAGCTGTGTGTGATAGATAAGCCTATAATCCCAGCATTCCAGAGATATAGGGAGATCTTCACAAGAACAAGGCTAGCCAGGACTGTACAGTGAGACCACATCTCACAAGAGCAAAACAACCAAACAAGGAAAGGGGCCACAGTGATGCTCACACTGGCTTTGCAAGCATAAGCCCATCATCCCATTAACCAGGAGCAGTGGTGCCTGTGATCCCCCAACACTTGGGGGGAGAGTCAAGACTATCCTCAGCTTTGCAGCAAGTTTCAAGTGGGCCTAAGGTACCCAACACTATTAAAAAAAATAGGGCGATTGAAATTTACTTCTAGATAGTTGGGGAAAAAGTGAACAGGATATGAAGGTAGAAGAAACGGTAGCTAAGAATTAGGAAATGGAGTGGTTGAATTTGATGTCTACAAGCTTGCCCATCCTTGCTTCTCAGAACACCATCAGAGAGCTGTTGGGAGATGCAGAGCCTCCGGCCCTCTTCAGAGCTGCTGTGTAGAATCTGCAGTGACCAGACCCCCTGGATCTATAATCACACTGAAGCCTTGGAAGCACTTAGGTATTCTTTTTCCTTTTGTTGCGTTTGAAATTTCCACAATAAAAGATGTTGAGTGGGCTGGCAAGATAGCTCAAAGGTAAAGGTGCTTGCTGCCAAGCCGGGGTGCCTGAGCTCAAACTCCAGGACCCATGTGCTGAAAGGAGAGCTACAACTCCTCCTACAGGGTGTCCTATGGCTGCTTACTGTGGCACACACACACATACACACACACACAGGAGAATAATGCAATAAAACCTTAATATATAAATACTATAAAATTCTAACAATGAAGTGGTAAATATCCCTTTAAAGTAATTATCAAATATTGATTGGGACAAGTTGGAAACTGCCCAAATAGCAATATTTCTTTTCTTTACTTCTTTTGTTTTGTTTTGTTTCAAAACACGGTTTCTCCATGTAGCCCTGCACGTCCTGGAACTTCTTCTGTAGACCAGGCTGGCCTTAAACTCAGAGATCTATCTGACTCTGCCTCCTGGGTGCTTATAAATATTTCTAATTTGCTTATCAATAATCAGATAAGTGGGGTATAGCTCAGTGATAAAGCATTCCCCTAATATGAATAAAGTACCCAGGTACCAGAAAAACCGTATCCTAACTGTACTACATTATCATTAAATTATAGCAGTTCTGAATGTATTTCCTCTTTGTAGAAGTCCTACAGACATTATTGCATATTTCAGGAGAGTAAACTGGAGTATAGGAAAGCCAAATGATTCATCTGAGACCCCATCACTTGGAAGTACAAAATCCCCAATTTCCACTAGGCATGATGGCTGACACCTGTGATCCCCATACCTGGAAGGCTGGCTTGGGGGGACAAGGGTCACAGACACTTTGAGGCCAATTTGGACTACAAAGAGAGTCTATGGTGATCTGAATGAGATGACCCTCATAGGGCTTATTTGAATGCTTAGTCCCTAGTTAGTGTAACTGTTTTTAGAAGGATTAGGAAGTGTGGTCTTGTTGAATGTCACTGGGGGTGAGCTATGAAATTTCAAAAGTCGATGCCAGGCCCAGTTTGGCTCTTTGTCTCATGTCTGTGGATCAGATGTAAACACTCAGCTACTTCCCCAGTACAATGCTGCCTACCTGCCTGCCATCTCCCTCCATCCAAAACTGTTAAGCAAATTAAATGTTCTTTTCAATAGGTTGCCTTGGTCTTGGTGTCTCTTCACAGCAATAGAAAACAAACTAAGACATAGTCCAAAGTCAGCATGGACTACAAAAGTAAGAACATGTCTGGAGAGAGGGAGAGAGGGAGAGAGGGAGAGAGGGAGAGGGAGAGAGGGAGAGAGAGAGAGAGAGAGAGAGAGAGAGAGAGAGAGAGAGAGAGAGAGAAATCTCAGGACTTCTAACTCCCAAACCCATTCTTTTTTCTGTCACAGCACCATATTTCTGGAAATTGAAATGTGGTCCAGGCATCTGTGGCTTGCTTTTATAGAATTTGGTTTTCTTTTTAGTTTTTATATATGTATATGTCTATACACTTTTTTTTTTTTAAAGACAGGGTCTCCCTATGTAACCCTGGCTGATCTGAAGTTTGGTAGGTAGTGAGACTGGTCTCCAACTTGTGGTGAACCTCCTGCCTCTGCAAATTACCAAGTACCAGAACTCAGCCTTAGCTGTCTTGGGCTCACTTTGTAGATCAGGCTGGCCTTGAACTCATGGAGATCTGCCTTGCCTCTGACTCCCCAGTGCTGGGATTAAAGACATCTACCACCTTGCCTGGCCCAGTTAAGTTATCTTTATTTTATTTTAAAATTTATTATTTTATAGCTGGGCATGGTGATGCCCGCCTTTAATCCCAGCACTTAGGAGATATCTGAATTCAAGGCCAGCCTGGTCTACAGAACAAGTACCAGAATAGACGTGACTACAGTGTATTTTATTTATCTGTGTATGTGTGTGTATATGTGTGTACATTTGTGCATGCATGTGTATGTGCATGTGTGTGTATGTGCATGTGTGTGTGTGTGCATGTGTGTGTGTGTATGTGTGTGTCTGAGTAGGTGCTTTTATCTGCAGAACAGTCTCACTGGCCCCACTGTTGGTTTTCTTAAACTGTGGAAGTTGATGTTTGTTTGTTTGTTTTGTTTTTTGTGGTTTGAAAAATGGCTCAAGGCATTTCCCCAGCAAGATAGCAAATACTAGTACCCTTGACTCAGTACTTAGGTTGCTCTTTCAGAAGACCCACTTTTACTCCCAGCATCCACATGGTGACTTATAACCATTTGTAACTCTGGTTCAAGAGGATCCAGTGTCCTCTTCTGACCTCTGCAAGTACCAGCCAGGCACTGAAAGCATCCATATACATAGAAGAATAGAAACCTGCTTGGGCTATATTATAAGTGAGATTCTGTCTCAAGAAGGAAGGGGAAGACAGAGATGGGGAGGGAGGAGGGGGAGAGAGGGAGACAGAGACAGAGAGGGAGGGAGAGAGGGAGGGAGAAAGAGAGGGAGAGGGAAGGGAAGGGAGGAAGGGGAGAGAGAGAGAGAGAGAGAGAGAACAGACTAAGGCTCTCCTTGCTCAGGATTAACTTTCCAACACATTTTAAGAACTTAAATTTCAAATATTATACTCTGTCATCCCCAAAACTCTGGCAAAGGGGCCGCAAAGCAGGGCCTAGGTAAACTTACCAACAAGGCCTCCTCAACAGCTGAACCAAAGCCAGCACGGACGATGAGCTAACTGCAGCTTCAAGTCCCATGGTTCTCTGCAGCTCTCCAGCCGGAACTAGACTGTGAGCCTTTACATTCATCCCGGTTAGGGGAATTCTGGCGAAAGACTTGCCAAGCACATTTGTTCAGCCTTAGGAAACTCTTCTGTACTGCACGTGAAACCACACACCTCGGATCACAAAACGGGCTACCCTTCTGTAGTCAGATTGCCGAGGCAAATTAGACATGTTTCTCTGCTTTTTCCTCCCTTAGTTTTGGTGCTAGATTTGAAGCCAAGGACTTGCTCTGTCACTGAACTACAGCTCAAACGCCAGTTCCCATTAACCACATTACTTTGTATCTCAAAACCAGTCTCACCGTCTGTGCCTCCTCCGTCTGTGCTGGCAAACTGCCCGACTCTCCCATTACACTCCACTGCCCAGCGTTCGAAGCCTTTCTGGCCCTGTTCTCCAAACCTTGTCAGAATCCTTCCCACAAGCAGTTTTTAAAACTTCTGAAGCATGTGTTCAGGTATAGTCACAGCAAACATCCTACTTTTAATTTTTTCTTCCTATTTATTTATTCATTTATTTATTTTAAATCAAGATCCCACTGAGTAGCCCCGACTGGCCTGGATTGCTGAGTAGACCAAACTGGTCTCAACTCACAGAGATTCGCCTGCTTTTGACTTTCTAGTGCTGCGATTAAAGCCATGTGCTATCATACCCAGCCAGGACCTCCCTTCTTGGTGCGGATTTTCTGTGTAGTCATGTGTGTGTGTGTGTGTTGTTTGGGAGTTTTTTGTTCGTTTGTTTGTTTTTGGTCACTGGAACGAAACACCTGAGCAAAGTAACACAACGGAGGAAAGATTTATTTTCTTTTTGTTTTTTTTTTTTTTTTTGGTTTTTTTGTTGTTGTTGTTGTTTTGGTTTTTTTTTTTTTTTTTTGAGACAGGGTTTCTCTGTGTAGCCCTGGCTGTCCTGGAACTCACTCTGTAGACCAGGCTGACCTCGAACTCTCCTGCCTCTGCCTCCCAAGTGCTGGGATCAAAGGCGTACCGCCCAGCGATTTCTGTTCTTTTAACAGTATGTGTGTGTTAGTTAACAGGTGATTCCACTAGGCTCCTCCCAGGGCCCTAGCAACAGCTTACATCATCACCAGCCGCCTTTACCAACTGTGGTCAGGTGTGGGCAGCATATAAAGGGGCTGCTCATCATCTCCAGTTGTCTCACTCTGTTCCCAAGTGTTCCCAGCCGGTCTCTCTCTTTCTCCTTTTCCGTCCTTCTCTGGGCCGCGTGCGTCCTCCTCTTTGCCCTCACGGCTCCTCTCCCATCTGTCTGTCTGCCTACATGTCCACTTGTCGGCCTCTATCTTATCTTCAGGTCCTCTCGCTTCTTCCCTTCCCCAAATACCAGATCTGTTGCATGGCTTTATTTTTCAGGTACCATGGGCCTGCCAGGTACCCCCTCACCGCATCAGATTTCTTAACAGTTGGTATGTGCAGGTGCTAGTGGCAGTCAGAAGAGGGTGTTGAAGCCTCTTAAGATGGAGCTTCAGGCAGTTGTCAGCCACCCAATTTGGGTGCTAGGAACCTGACTCAGGCTCTCTGCATGAGCGGTATGCACTTAAAAAATTATTTATTTTTACGAGTGTTCACCTGCAAGTATGCATGTGTACCACATGCATGCCTGGTACCCTAGGAGGCTGGAAAAAGGTATGGATTTCCTGCAGCTGGAGTTAGAGGTGGTTGTGAGCCCACTATGTAAACGCTGAAAATTAAACCTGGGGCCACTGCAAGAAGAGCAACTGCTCTTAACCACTGGGCATTTTCTCCAGCCCCAGAAAGATTTATTTTGACTCCTAGACATCAATCTACGGAAATGTGGCTCTGTTGCTTCTGAGCCTCTGGAGTCAGGAAGCAGAATTCCTGGATAGTAAATGTGTCAGGGAGCAAAATGACCCACATTATGGTGGGCAGGAATCAGAGAGAGAAGAAAATCGAGAGTAGACACACCCTCCGAACTGTGCGTTCAGTGACCCACATCCTCCTAGTAACCTATTCAACTATGATCACAGACGTGGTGACACATTGATGAGCATCAATCACCACGTGACAGCACCACCAGGCTCCCAACAAATGCCCTTCAGGGAGGAGTTTCCAATCTAAACCCTAACACTGCTATTTACTCCTCTCTCTCTCTCTCTCTCTCTCTCTCTCTCTCTCTCTCTCTCTCTCTCTCTCTCCTTCTCTCGCTCTCTCTCTCTCTTTTTTTTCTTTGGTTGTTAAGAAGACAGGGTTTCTCTGTGTAGCCCTGACTGTCCTGGAACTCACTCTGTAGACCAGGTTGGCCTTGAACTCAGAAATCCTCCTGCCTCTGCCTCCCAAGTGCTGGGATTAAAAGCACGCACCACCACTGCCCGGCTTGCTATTTACTCCTTATCCGACAAAGAGTGACGTAGAAGTAGACTAGGGAAAAGCTCTTCCTCCTCAGGGAATTTCATACTTAAAAGATCAACAAGTTCACACTTGCTGACCTTACCAAATACTGGCAAATGTAGAGTAATCAGAATGGTCAGGTGCTGTTGAACACAAGATAAGACAATTGCTTAGATAAACTGTTAAGTATTTCCAATGAATTTAAACATTTACTTACCCAGTAACTTAGCAGACACCCTCCCAGGAAATATGAACACATCCCTCTGTCTTAGGGTTTTATTGCTGCGATGAGACACCATGACCAACTCTTATAAAGGCAAACATTTCATTGGAGCCGGCTTACAGTTTCAGAGGTTTAGTCCATTATCATCATGGTGGGAAGCATGGCAGCGTGCAGGCAGACAAGGGTCTGGAGGAGCCGAGAGTTCTACATCTTGATCCAAAGGCAGCCAGGAGAGATTCTGTTCTGCAGGCAGCTAGGAGGAGACATTCTTCCGCACTGGATGGAACTTGAGCACTAGGAGCCCTCAAAGCCCGCCTACACAGTGACACACTTCCTCCAACAAGGCCACTCCTCCTTATGGTGCCACTTCCCAGGGGCCAAACATATTCAAACCACCACCCCCTCACAACGTTGAATGATGTACATATTTCTTTACCATACTCTAAGCTTGGAACAAATCTAGCGAGGACATGGATAAACATATTCACACAATGAAATACTACTCGCCCAGGAAAAGAAACTATGACATCATACAAATGCACATGAATCAAAAAAAACCACACTGGGTGAGGGCAGCATGACAAAGAAGGCTCTGTAGGATTCCATTGTCATGACACTCAAAAGGGTACAACGATCAGAAATCAGAGAAACTGTTTTCTGGGAGGTAGAGAGGGTGGGTATATAAATGGGGTAAGAGAACTTTTTGCTCTCTGTGTGTGTGTGTGTGCGCGCGCAAGAATGTGTGCATGTTTGCATACATGTGTTTGTCTATATGTGTGCCTGTGGAAGCAGGTCAAATTTAGGTGACATTCCTCAAGAGCAGTCTACCATGGTTTTTTTCTTTCTTATTTATTTATTTTTATACCTTTATGTATGTATTACAGGGACACTGATGATCCTCCCAAATTCTGGGATTACTGGTGCATACCATCACACCCAATTTTATGCAGCTGGGGATTGAGCCCAGGCCCTGATGCATGATGCCAAGCCCTGTCAGTGGTGCTATGTTCCCAGCCCTCCACTATTCTTAGAGCAGTTTAATGTAGAATACCAGTGGTATTAATTAGGGTCTTGTATTAGCTAATTTATTGCTGTGGAAGAAATTGCTCCCCAATGATAGTTGCATTAAAACAATCGCTGGTATTTATTTTATTTCATAGCTCCTGTGGGTTGGCGTATTAGACAGGTCACACAGCTACAATGGCTTACCTCTCTCTGCTTCACGCTGCCTCAGATTTTTCTGGAAGGGTCTGGAGCCACCTCAAGGCTCCTTTACTTTTATTTCATGACTTACTGAGACTGTCAGCTGAGACCTCACCAGGGGCTATTGGTTACACCCTCTGCATGTGCCCTTGTCAAACAGTTTCCTGGCAATATGGGTTGAGTTTTGGAAGTAATGGTCCCCAAGTCATAGGATAGTGAAGAAACCTGGACCTTTTTACTCCTTAGCCTCTGAAGCCTCAGAAGGTCAAATACTACACTGGTTATAGCAATCAAGAGCCTGACCTTCCTAAGCGGTGTGACCACACTCACCTACTGAGGAGGAGAGTATCAGTGGAACTACAAGAAAGTCATGTGGAAGGGTAAATAAATTGGTCGAGCCATCTTTGACAAGCACAATGAATCTATAGATCCTTGTTGTTTCATGCTACAAAGAGTCCACATCTAAACTAGCTTCAACAGAAGAAATGTGTCAGCTCATACATAGAATGTGTTCAAATACATAGAAACCCAGTGGTAGTGCCGACTCCAGAGAAGGCTCAAATGACTCAAACTATGTATGTCATTAGAACAATTTCCTTTCATCTGTGGCCCCAGCTTTCTCTATGCTGTATCGAGCCTCAGGAGAGAACCTCAAGGAGCCAAGAGGCTGCCATTGCTCCAGCCATATATCTTGTGTTGTTCAACTACCACAGGAAAAGAGACTTGCTCTTCTCTTTCCAGGCATAACTCACACAGATGTCTTATCTTACAGAGTGGATGTCTTTAGCTCTAATTGTACTGACTCAGTTCTTGGGCTCAATACTGAAAAAATCACTGTCCTTAAGGGAATGCTTTCTGTGAACTAGCTTAGGCCCTCCTTAGTCACGTGCCCATCTCTGAAACCAGGAACAAGGTTAGCCAGCATCGCTGTAAATCACAAGTCTTCTGTAACCCAGATGATGTCAGCTACTGGAACACCACATTTGCCAGGAGCTGCCAGCAGAAGGTTATTTTTCTCACATGCCAAGATCCACACAGTTCCAGGAGTTAATCCAGGGATCTGAAAAAAAAACTGTGATTCTCTTGATCTTTTCACCTCTCTCATGGATGGATGCCCAGTCTACCTAGTCATCAGTCATCGTGTGTGCTTTGCCGCTGCTTGTTTCAAGGTGGCTGGGATAGTGAGGTGGGTGGGGCAGGTAAATGAGAAAGAGTCAGGAATGTGAGCTGGGTGTTCGGCCCACATCAGTCACCACACATGGAAATGTGTCAGCTAAACCATATCATGCCAATGTCTCTTCAATAACAAAACGTGGTGGGGGCACTTACCATAAGAAGGTCACTTCCCCAGTGTCTTCTTATTCTCAAGAGTTCTTCTTCTTTCTCTCTTTCAAGAAGTTAGAGATGAAAGGAAACGAAACCCCACTGTCTTCTTAGTAGTAATTGTCCACTTCTATAGAAATTTAATTCTTTTTTTTTAAAGATTTATGTATATATGTAAGTACATTGTAGCTGTCTTCAGACGACCCAGAAGAGGGCATTAGATCTCATTATGGATGGTTGTGAGCCATCATGTGGTTGCTGGGATTTGAACTCGAGACCTTCGGAAGAGCAGTCAGTGCTCTTAACTGCTGAGTCATCTCTTCTGCCTCCCCCCCCCCTTTTTTTTAACTTGACATAGGGTATCATATATCGAAGCCTGACCTTGAACTCCTGATCTTTCTACCCCCACCTCCCAAGTGCTGGTGTCACAGGTATGCCCCACCACACCAGACTTTCAGCCATTTTCTTGTTGGATTTGTGCTTTGATTTCACAGTGTTGATTGTGGTCTCCCTTCATTGACTCTCTGGTTATTCAAACTCTTTTCCCTCTGACCGCTGAGGCATCTCTCTGGCCCAACACCCTTAGATTTCTCATGTTTCTTAAATTAGTCCCTCTTTCTTACATTTATTTTTTATTATTTTAATTTATTTTTATTTTATGTACATTGGTGTTTTGATTGCATGTATATCTGCCTGAGGGTGTTGGACCCCCCTGGAACAGGAGTTATAGACAGTTGTAAACTGCCATGTGGGTACTGGGAATTGAACCCAGGTCCTCTGGAATTCAGCCAATGCTCTTAACCCCTGAGCCATCTCTCCAGGCTCTCCCATTTATAATTTTGTGGGGTAGGGGACATGCCAAAGCTACTGTGAAGATCAGAGACAACCTAGAGGGGTATCGATTGGCTTTCTCCTCCCACCATGTGGATTCTGATGGCAAAATTCAGGTTGTCAAACTTAGCAGCAAGTGTTTTTACACACCGAACCATCCCACTACCCTCCCCCCCATTACCACCATTACCCATTTTTGGAAACAAGGTGTATTGTGGGCTAAGATGGCCTCCAGATTGCTATAAAGCCGAGGATGACCTTGAACTTTTGCTCCTCTAGCCTCCCCTTCCTCAGTACTGGGCTTACAGGCTTGTGCCATCCCCATACAGTTTATTCAGCAGCCAGTGATAGAGCCCAGGGCTTCGTGCTTCCTGGGCAAGTACTTTACCACCCAAACTATATCCCAGTCCCATTTTTATTTATATTATAAGAAAAGTTAAGAGTCTGTGCATAGTAGTACATGCCTGTGACCCCAGCCCTTGGAAGGTGGGGCAGAAGGAGCAGGAATTCAAAAGCAGCCTAGACCACCATGATCTATATGAGCTCTCTGTGAGGAAGAGGAGGAGGAGGAGAAGGAGGAGGAGGAGGAGGAGAAGGAGGAGGAGGAGAAGGAGGAGCAGGAGGAGGAGGAGGAAGGAGGAGGAGGAGAAGGAGGAGGAAGGAGGAGGAGGAAGGAGGAGGAGGAGGAAGGAGGAGGAGGAGAGGAGGAGGAAGGAGGAGGAGGAGGAGAGGAGGAGGAAGGAGGAGGAGGAAGGAGGAGGAGGAGGAGAAAGAAAGAAGAAAGGAAAAGAAAGGGAAAAAGAAGACCACAGATTGCCACTTTTCTTGTGAATTTGGCCCATCCCTGTGTTGTTCAGTTGTGGTTTTCTTTAGGTAAATAGCTCAATAGACATTTCTTGCCTCAGATTTGTTTTGCAATATGAATAATGCATGTTCTGCGTTCCTGTGGCTCGCACTTGCCTGTTGTCTCTTCCGAAAGGTTATGTTTTCTGTTTCTGCTCACTCATATGTTGCATACACTCGACTCAAACACACACTTGACTTCCGTCTAGTGCACACGTGGACTCTCTTGATGCACCGTGCTTATTAGCTTTAATGCCACTGGTTGAGCTCACAGGGATTTCTAAGCTAGAGCTCCGTGACAGAAAGCCCTGCAGAGGTCCTTGATGTGCTTCATGAAGGAGACATGGAGAGGCTGAACCATAGCAGCTGACTTCAGGATAGAAGTCCCCATCACCCACAGGGAATATCCAGTTTATTAAGCACAGCGTCTCATGCCCTGTGCCCGTTCTCCTGAGCTAGACACCGTTCGTTCTAAGCGCTGGAAAGTCAGTAGGTGCCTGATAAATATGACTCTTCGTTTCAAGATACACATGCCAGTATTGTCTAGAACCTCACATTTGGCTTACTGTCTTCCTTTTCCTGTCACTTTCCAACATGCACCCCAAATCCTTCTGCCATGCATTCGCCTGGTTCACCAGACTCTAATGTTTGTATAGCCTTTATTATGTTCGTTTCTTCTCTTTTCTGTAATGTTTCCTCTTTCTTGAAGTCTGTGTAGTGCTCTGTGTGTGTGTGTGTATGTGTATGTATGTATTGTATGTATTGTGTGTGTGGTGTGTGTATGTATGTATGTTTTGTGTGTGTGTGGTGTATGAATGTATGTGTGTATGTATGTATTATTGTGTATGTATTACATGTATATGTATGTATATATGTATTGTGTGTATGATATATGTGTGTATGTATTGTGTGTATGTATATATTGTGTGTATGTATGTGTGTATGTATGCATATAATGTGTATATGTATATGTATATGTGTGTATGTATGTGTGTGTATGTGTTTATTTTCTAGAACTAGTGGTGGAACCCAGGGCCTCAAGTATGCTAGGTAAGCACTCTACCATAGAACTGTGCTCACAATTGTGGTACTTTTTCTATCTAAAGGACAGGATAGCTCTTGGCAATACATCTCTGACCTTGACTTGGGTCCAGGCAATTGTTGATCTCATACAACACTTTAAAAAGTTTAAAAAGACTCACCAGGCTATTCATGACATCCATGTGGGCTTGTGCCAGAGAAAGAGAGAGAGGAGAGTGGCAAGCCCCATATGTGCGATGTCTCCTTCCAGACTCAACAGTTACCTACGCCACTGTTCCATTAAAGGAGGTCCCTCCATAAAAACGCATGGAACCCTGGATAGTAAGGTTCTGTCCTCAGCAAGGACTCTGAGATACTTGCCTCTGCCCTCATTACAGTCAGGAATTCCTCAGAACTAAAACGTGCACTCCAGTGTTATCCATACCTCTGCGCCGGGGGACAGCATCTTTTCAGAATCCTGCAGGACTGAGAAAGGATGCATTGAGACTCATGCCCATGCCAGATGCAGGCTGGCCCCAGAATAAGTGAGAGGTCATCAGAAAGCGGCAGAATGTCACAGATGAGTTCAGAGCCAGCTGAAACTGCCTTTGGTTCAGTATCACCTGCCATCATTTACTCTGAGAGTCCTTGTGGCTTTTTTTGTTGTTACTGCTGTTGATGCTTTGGTTTTGTTGGGGGGGGCATGTTTAATTTTTGTACGTGTTTATGTGCACCGGTATCCAGGGGTGGGGGGTGCATATAGATGTGGAAGTCAGAGGATAACTTCCGGAATCATCCTGCAGGCAGCACCCATCCTATTTCTTTGGAGACAGTATTTCTCAGTGGGGTTGCTCTTACCGGCTCTACTAGGCTGGCTGGCCAGCTTGCACCAGAGATCTGCCTGGCTACACTTTCCCAGCACGGAGAATACAACTGAGCACCACAGCAGACAGCTTTTGGACTCGGGTATGGGGATAAAACTTGGGCTTGCAATGCATACATTTACTCATGTATGTATGTATGTATGTATGTATGTATGTATGTGTGTATATGTATGTACAAGCCACAGTGCTCATGTCAGAGGATAACGTACAGGAATTGATCCTCTCATTGGACCATGTACGCCTCATGGCAGCAAACACCTTTACCTGTGCTAGTCCCTGGGGGTAGGGGGGAATGTTTTGTGTTGTCAGACTATCTAGTTTAATTCTGCCTCAAAAGTGTGATCTTCTTTTTTTGTTTGTTTGTTTGTTTTGTTTTGTTTTGTTTTTTGAGACAGGGTTTTTCTGTGTAGCCCTGGCTGTCCTGGAACTCACTCTGTAGACCAGGCTGACCTCGAACTCAGAAATCCTCCTGCCTCTGCCTCCCGAGTGTTGGGATTAAAGGTGTGCACCACCACTGCCTGGGAAGTGTGATCCTCTTATTTCAGCCTCCTGAGTGTGGGAATGTAGGAGTGCTGCCACACCTGGTTTTTTGTGGTACTGGGAATTGAACCCAGGGCTTCATGTCTACCAGGTAAACACTTGATCAACTGAACCACGTCCTCAGTCCATGGTTACTCTTCTTATTGCTATAAAAGAACAAAAGCAAGAAAACAAACAAAAACTGACAAAAGCAAAGTAAGAAAGGTAGTGGGCCATGGCAAGATGGTTCAGTGGGTACAGGTGACCGGCACGATGCCTGAGAACCTGGGTTCAATCCTCAGGACCCACGTGGTAGGAAAGGAGAACTGCCTCCTGAACGTTGCTCTCCAGCCTCTACAGGAGTGTTGTTGCTCATAGTCTCTCCTGCACATTCACACATAGGTGCAAAATAAATAAACAATGTGAAAATAAATAAACGCTAACAGGGGATGGAGGAGGAAGGGCTCATTTTGGCTCACAGCTTAAAGGTACAACGGGAAAGGCATGGCGACAGAAGATTGAGGTCACATTCATCCATAGTCAAGAAGCAGAGAGAGGCGCCGGGCGGTGGTGGCGCACGCCTTTAATCCCAGCACTTGGGAGGCAGAGGCAGGAGGATTTCTGAGTTCGAGGCCAGCCTGGTCTACAAAGTGAGTTCCAGGACAGCCAGGGCTACACAGAGAAACCCTGTCTCGAAAAACCAAAAAAAAAAAAAAAAAAAAAAAACAAAACAAAGAAGCAGAGAGAGGGATGCTGGACCTCAGCTCCTTTCTCAGTAAGGGAGCCCAGCCCATGGGAATAAAGCCAAATGTTATGAAATAGAATACAATGGAGGGCATGGGGGTTACTAGTGGGCCCGTGCCAACATATGCCCCTGAGAAATCACACCATGCAACTGGGGAAAGTAGGGGAGTGAGAACCTGAGAAAGGGGTAGAGGTAGATGAGTAGACATGTAGACAGACAGACAAACAGACAGGACAGAGCCATGAGGGTAGAGGATGTGGCATACAGAAGGACAGAGAAGGGGACAGAGAGAAAGAAAAAACATGGGAACAGAGAGGAAGAGCACCAGAGTGATGGGCAGTCCTTATATATACAGCCCACACCTGGCACACCTGGTGCCAGCAGCAGGTGATGACATAACCAGTTGCTACGTCCCTGGGAGGAACCCTAGTGAAATTGACTGTAAGCTAACACCAACCACATTCAAGATAGGGCTTCCCTCCTTGGGAAATACCCTCACAGACAACTTGAACTATGTACCTAAAAATAACCTTGAATTCCTGATCCTCCTACCTCTCGCTCCAAATACTGAGCTTATAAGCCTGAGCCACCATGGGCCTGGCTGCCTGACTCTAATGGACTTTGTAGACTTTGATCAACCCATCTCAAATAATATGAGCTCTCTTCTGGAGTACTTGACAATGATCAAAGGATTACTGTGTTTTCTCAGAGTTCATTCTGCAAATATTAATGATTGAGATAAGGATAAAAGAAGAAAACATTGAATGCTAGCATTTCAGATTCTTCTTTCCGCTTCCTGCACCTGCTCTCTAACAAGGAAAATAAAAAATTAAGGGTAGAAACTGGTGTGGTGCTGCAGGCCTGGAATTTTGTTTGGAAGGTGAGGCAGGAGGATCAGAAGTTCAAGGTCTTCCTTGCCTACATAATGATTAAATTCAAGGCTAGCCTGAACTTCATGAGACCCTATCTCAAAAACAAAACAAAACAAAACAAAACAAAAGATGCTGGGACATGGCTTTCAGTGAGTCCAGCATTTGCTTCACAGGCACAAAGACCTGAGTTTCGATTCCTCAGCATCCATGTGAAAGCCAGGCATGGCCTGGGTGCATGCTCCCCAGCACAGGGGACAAAGACATGAGGATCCTGGGGGCTTAGAGGCCAGACATTCTAGCCAAATGAAGATCCCTTGATTGAGTGAGAGACCCTATCACAAAACAACAACGACAACAATAAAAATAAGGTAGAGAAATAATTGAGGAAAATAACCCAATGTCAATCTTTGGCCTCCGCACATACCAACAAAGGTGAACTCCCTTACACACGCAAGCACAGGAATATAGAACACACATACACACACACATAAACATACACACACACACACACACACACACACACACACACACAACCTGAAGCTCCAAGTAGGCCTGAAATGTTTCATGAGCAGGGGAAAGTAAAAGTCTGGCAGAGACAATCATAATCAGCACTTGGGAGACTGAGGCAGGAAGAGCCTGAGCTCAAGGCTAGGCTGACCTTTTTTATGATTTATTTATTTATTTAATGCATATGAGTACACTGTCACTGTCTTCAGACACACCAGAAGAGGGCATTAGATCCCATTACAGATGGTAGTGAGCCACCTTGAGATTGCTGGGAATTGAACTCAGGACCTCTGGAAGAGCAGTTGGTGCTCTTAACCGCTGAGCCATCTCTCCAGCCCGCTACCATGCTGTCTTAGTTAAGGTTTCTATTTCTGGGAAGAGACACTATGACCCCAGCAACTCTGATAAAGGAGACTCTTATGAAGGCAACCCTTATAATTGGAGCTGGCTTACAGCTTCAGAGGGTTAGTCCATTATCGTCATGGTGAGAAACATGACATTGTGCAGGCAGACGTGGTGGTGGAGCTAAGAGTTCTACATCTTGATTCACAGGCACCAGAAGAGGACTCTGAGCAGCACTGGACGAAGCTTAAGAATATGAGACTTCAAAACCTGTCCCTACAGTGACACACTTCCTCTTAAAGGCCACATTTCCTAATAATGCCTCTCCTTATGGGCCAAGCCTTCAAACTCATGAGCCTATGGGGGCCATTCCTGTTCAAACCACCACACATGCTTGGTTCTTTTTGATTCTCTTTTACTCCCAACCAGCATAGTTTAATTGTCAAGCCCCAGGCCAATGAGAATTCCTTTCTCAAAAATCAAAACAAAGTGGATGAAACCCAAGAAACAACTCTTAGTTACTTTTCTATTGCAATGATAAGACACCATGACCAAGGCAACTTATAGACAAAAACATTTAATTTGGGGCTCCTAGTTTCAGAGGGTCAGAGTCCTTGACTACCACGGCAGGGAGCGTGGAAGTAGGCAAGCAGGCATGGTGTAGGAGCAATAGCTGAGAGTTGACAACCCGAAGCAATCAAGAGGCAGATGGAGCTAACAGGGAATGGTATATGTGATAGTTTGGAAAAGAACGGTTCCCAAAGGCTCATATATTTGGAGATTTGGTCATTTGGAAGTGGTGTTACTTAACAAGTGTTAGAAGGTAGAGCCTTGTTGGTGTGGGTGTGGCCTGGTCGGAGAAAGTGTGTCATTGTGGGGGTGGGCTTTGGGGTTTCAAATGCTCAAGCCAGACCCAGTATCCCACCCCCACCCCCAGTGATGCCTGCCAATTCAGATATAGAACTCTCAGCACCTTCTCCAGCGCCATGTCTGCCTGCCTGCCACCATGTTTTCTACCATGATTATAATGAACTAAATCTCTGAACCTGTAAGTCAACCCCGATTAAATGTCTTCATTTATAAGAGTTGCCATGGTCATGATGTCTCTTTACAGCAACAGAACAGTGACTAAGAGAGAGTGGCTTTTGAAACCTCAAAGCTCACCCTCAGTGACACAACTCCAGTAAGGACAAACCTCTTAACCATTTTCTTGCAGTTTCATCAACTGGGGACCAAGTATTCAAATACATGAGCCTGTGGAGGCCATTCTCATTCAAACCACCACACACTCTAAAGGTTGACCTCTGGCCTTCACACAAATGCACACACATTTGTGTATACACACACACACACACACATACACACACACACACATACACACAAACATAGGCACACCACAAAAAACCCTGGGGAAACAGAGACAGAAGGATCAGGAATTCAAGGCCACCAAAGGAGCAAAGCAAGACTCTATTTCAGAAAACTAAAAGGAAAAAGAGAAAAATTGGTTTTGGATATGAAATTATTATAAAGAAAAGTTCTGAACTCTGGGCACATAGCTCAGTTGATAGATTGCTCTGGGTTTGATGCCCAATACCACATAAAAGAGATGTGCTGGCTCAGGCTTGTTGATCTTAGCATTTGGAAGGCAGAGACAGGAGAATCAATTCAGAGTTATTCTTAAGGCCACATGGGGCTACACGAGACCCAATCTCAAAGTAAAACAAAACTCCCAGATCCGCCCCTCTCTCTCTCTCTCTCTCTCTCTCTCTCTCTCTCTCTCTCTCTCTCTCTCTCTCTCTCTCTCTCTCTCTCCTGTCTGTCCTGGAATTTGCTCTGTAGACTAGGCTAGCTGTGAACTCACAGAGATTTGCCTGCCTTTGTCTCCCAAGTACTGGGATCAAAGATGTGCAATCAAAGATGTGCACCATCACCACCTAGCTCTTTTATTTCATAATATAAAATTATAACCTTGAGAAAATGGGTGCTATAATAGAAAGTAGACTTCTTCTCCTGCCTTCATCTGCAGATAGAAAAACAAGCCTGCTCTGGGCTGTAGTAGTGGGAAAGGTGCCCTAGGGAAAGACTCCTCCCAGCTAAGCTCTCTAGGCAGCCTAAGGGTTCTTCTACTTCAAGAAAGCTTTAATTTACCAAAGTTTTTGCTAATGGTCAAAGGGGCGAGGTTCAATCCCAAGATAACTGTTGAACTTGGCTGTGTCCTCCATTCAATAGTCGTTTAGGGGAATGAAAGATACAAGAGCGAGGGCTTGTGGGTTTTTCCTCTGTAGTTTCAGAGTTACTGAGGTCCACCAATGTGTACAAGTGCTGGAGTCACTGTAAGAAGGTGGTCTGGAGGCCCTGAGGAGCCATTGTGGGAAGGCTGAACTGCAGTGAATAAATACCTTAATATGTGGGAGATATTATAACCCTAAGTCATCTGCTAAGGAGAGCTGTACACAGGAAGTGGAGGCGACCTGAGACAGAGATGTAAGCCTCAGGCAGCAATGCTGGAGGGACTGAACCATCTAAATTCACTGACATCAGACATGGAGTTTGTCCTGATGAGTTTTGCTTTGGGCCAATATTTCGTCACTATACCCCAACACTTCCCTTTTGGAACGCTAATATACATTTTGTACCATTGAACGTTAAAAGTATGTAATTAGTTGTTGTTTTTTTTTTTTTTATTTTACAGGGGATAACAGTCAAGAGATTACCTCAAGTCTCAGAAGGAGCTTTGGACTTTTGAATAATGTTGAATCTGTTAAAGACTGTGGAGATTTTCGAAGTTGAACTCGATGCATTTTTTTTTTAATTGTGATTTGGTCGTGACCCTAAGGAGCCAGGGTGTGATGGAGTGATTTGAGTGAGAATGTCCCCCACAGGCTCAGGCATTTGAGTCCTTGGTTTCCAGATGGTGCCAGGGGAGGTGATGGGGTGTGCAGTCTTACTAGAGGAAGGTGGGCTTTGAGGGTTCATAGCCTCCCCCGCTTCTGCCTCACACACTCTCTCTGCTTTGTGCTTGGGGTTGAAGATGTGATCCCTCTGTTCCCGTTCCAGCCGTCACTGGCCATGCCTCCTAGGCTGTTACAGACTCTTCCTCTGGATAAACTCTTCCCTCTATAAGGTCCCCGGGCCATGGTGTTTTATCACAGCAACAGAGAAGTAACTAATGGAGATGTCTGGATAACCTGAACTACACAGTGAGACCTTCTTGAGTTTAAATATTGAATAATTAGTTAATTATTATTAATTAATATTAAATATTTAAATAATGAGTTTAAAACATTACAGTAAGGGATGAAGAGGGGTGGGCTCAGTGGGTAGAATGTTTTTTGGACATTCGTGAAGATCGGAGTTTGGATCCCTAGGTCCCAGTTTTAAAACTAGGTGTGGTGGCACACACCTGTAATCTCAGCACTGGGTGGCAAAGACAGGAGTATTCCAAGGATTACCAGCTGGTGAAGATCATATTCCATAAATGACCCTGCTTCAAAAAGGGGAAAGGGGAGGCAGACACCTGACTTTAACCTCTGGTTTCTCCATGCACGCACATGGTCAAGCACCTTCCACCATACCTACACACAGATAAATAACTAAATAGAAATGAGCCATTTTGGCGATTTTCCAGGATACAAAGCATTGTTGATAACTACAAGCCCCTGTTACATGACAGTTGTTAAGACTTGCATTCCGCCGGGCAGTGGTGGCGCACGCCTTTAATCCCAGCACTTGGGAGGCAGAGGCAGGAGGATTTCTGAGTTCGAGGCCAGCCTGGTCTACAAAGTGAGTTCCAGGACAGCCAAGGCTACACAGAGAAACCCTGTCTCGAAAAACAAAAAAAAAAAAAAAAAAAAAAAAAAATACTTGCATTCCTAGTCCCAGCGGGACATTTGGACCACAGAATACATTTCAAATTGGCCTCCAAATCATGTCAAATTTATAAAAACAGGGAGTCTTGTCTCCCATAGTTGTCCCCTTTCCAGGCTACCTGTCCCCTGGATTTCACTCTTTCCTCAGAGGTCATGGTTCCAAGTCCTAGATTCAGGCTTGTGCACTCCAGAGCTACCACGCATGCCCTGCGGGTAGGTTCTGCGACAGGAACTGGGAATAAAATGACTAGAACACAGCGCTGGGACTCCAGCGGGTTGTGAGGTGCTGCCAATGACAAACCATAAAGCTCATAACCTGTCACTCCAGTCCCATGAGACAGTCATGGACATCACAGAAGTCCAACAAGGAGTCAGTCAGCTCCACCTGGGAGACCAGGGAGCATAGTGCGGACGTGGGACTCGCCTCCCAGCGTCCGCGCAGAGGTCCCTCTGCCACTGACTTCATTCAGGGATTTTACCTCCTTCTGGCTTCTTTTCTTGGCATTTCTCTGACACATCCTGTTGGAGTGTTATGTTTCAGGGAGAAAAATTTAAATATATTCATCTGCCACCTTAGACATGTTTTCATAAGAAGAGAAGCTAGCAGCTTGTAGCAAGAATGACTATTTCAGCACACGAAGCCTGAAATCATTTCAGTAATCTCCTTCTTATATCCCTCCCACCTGGCTTCCTCTTTTGTCTTCTCTCTCTCTCTCTCTCTCTCTCTCTCTCTCTCTCTCTTTCTCCATCTTCCATTCCACTTTCCTTTCAAAACCTCTTGACGGTCAAAGTGATCCCTCACAGCAAAGTTTTTTCATACACTCAGAGGGGCTAAGTGACGCAGCAGAGGACGGAAGGTTCCTGACAGGACCTCGAGATTGTCACCTGAGACTATAAAAGAGGTCACAGGGTAGGCTCTGTGACCCTTTGATAATCCACGGGTATACATTTGAACATGAGGTCGTTTCCATCACACTCCCAAATGCAGGCCTGACTTGTCTATCTAGCAGCCTTCGGCTCCTACTCAATATGAATAATGTATTCACCTCTGACTGCGTTTAGTGCAGGTCTGCTCAGTATGCCGAATGTCTGATCACTCCTTCATGTTAAACGTTGTCTTATCATGTCCTAAGCAGCTACACTGGCTAAAGACCACTTTACTGTGGGAGGACAAATTATAACCAACACAATTATTTGGGACTCTTATATTAACTGTTAAATAATAGTTGTTATCATCATCACCATCATCGTGTGTGTGTGTGTGTGTGTGTGTGTGTGTGTGTGTGTGTGTGTGCTAGTGCGCACACAAGCATAACTTGCAAGTTGGTTCTCTTCTTCCACCTGCGGGCTCCAGAGACTGAATTCAGGCCATCAGCCTTGACAAGAAGCATCTTAACTTGGGACTCATCTCACCTGCACTCCTTTCTTCTCTTTTTCTTTCTTTCACTTTCCTCTTTCCTTTCTTTTTTTTCTTTCTTTTTTTTTTTTTTTTTTTTTTTTTTTGGTTTTTCGAGACAGGGTTTCTCTGTGTAGCCTTGGCTGTCCTGGAACTCACTTTGTAGACCAGGCTGGCCTCGAACTCAGAAATCCTCCTGCCTCTGCCTCCCAAGTGCTGGGATTAAAGGCGTGCGCCACCACCGCCCGGCTCCTTTCTTTTTTAAAAATAGGGTTTCATGTATCTCAGACCAGTCTTAAACTTGCTATGGTGGAGGGCGACTAACTCCTGAGCCTTTCCATCATTTCCCAAGTTATGGGATTACAGGTTGCACCTAGACACTCCCCTTGGGATCAAACCCAGAGTAAGCAAGCTCTCTACAGTCTAAGCTATGTACATGATCCTAAAGAAAACTTTACTAAATTAATTTAATATGTAGGTGTATGGATGCTGTGCCAGTGTGGAGGTGCATGCACACTCGTGTGGTTATGAGTGTGGAGGCCAGAATTAACATTGGGTGTCCTCCTAATAATCGCCCACCTTCAATTTAAGATAGGGTCACTTCACTGAATACGGAAATATGGATTAGCTAGACTGGATAGCTAGTGAGCTCTGCAAGATCTGTCCTGCCCCAGCTCCGGGATTAGATAGCTGTGTATGCTGCACTACAAAGCCCTGTCTGGCCTGGAACTCACCGTGTAGACCAGGCAGTCTGGACTCTTAACTCACAGAGATCCTTCTGCCTTTTGAGCTCTGGGATTAAAGGTGTGCGCCTGGTCAAAATTCTTATTTTAAAGATTTATTTTATTTTATATGTATGTGTGAGCGTCTGTATGTATGTGCGCTTATTCAAGTTTGGTGCCCATGGAGGTCAGACCCTGTAAGACTGGAGTTACAGGCAGTTGTGAACTGTTGAATACTGAGACTCAAACCCAGTTCCTCTTCAAGAACAGCCAGTCAACTTAACCTCTGAGCAATCTCTCCAAACCCACAGGAAATTATTGATCACTCTTTGGTAACCTTCTCTACAAAATCAGTTCGGATTGGTAAGATGACTCAGTGGGTAGAGGTACTAGCCAGCAAGCCAGATGACTGGAGTTTCATTCCCAGGATCCACATGGTGGAAGAATAGAAACTTGTCCTCTGACCTCCACACACATATAGGTATACCTACATATGTACACACAGAATAAATTAAAATCTAAAAGAAAAAATCAAAACTTAATGTACCTTTTATATATTTTTAAAATGTTGTTTTATGTGTATGGGTGTTTTGTGTGTGTGTGTGTGTATGTGTGTGTTTATGTGTGTGTGTGTATATTCTGGGAATTGAACACAGGTCCTCTGAAAAAGCAGTAAGTACTCTTAACTGCAGCCATTTCTCCAACCCCTATGTTTCCTAAACGTTAAGACCAATGAGAACAGTTCTGTCATTCAGCTGAGGATGTAGCCCAGGATTACTTTGTCAATACAGAGGCTTGGGTTTCATCCCTAGCACCTAAGTATTATGAGACACACTTGTAATCCCAGTACTTGAGAGACAGAGGCAGAAGAATCTGGAGTTTAAGGCCATTCTCCAATACATAGTGAATTTGAGGTAGCCTGAGCTACATGAAATCCTACCACTGGGCCGGGCAGTGGCGGAGCATGCCTTTAATCCCAGCACTTGGGAGGCAGAAGCAGGCAGATTTCTGAGTTCAAGGCCAGCCTGGGCTACAGAGTTGAGTTCCAGGACAGCCAGAGCTACACAGAGAAACCCTCAAAAATCTAAAACCAAAAAAAAAAAAAAAGTTAGGAGCTGGAGTTGCCAGCACCCATAGTGAAGGCCCTTCCCATAACTCTAGACCTAGGCAATTCAACACCTTCTTCTGGGCTCTGTGGGCACCTGCATGCCAAAAGCAAGTACCACACACACACACACACACACACACTCCCACATACTCATGTTGCACATATACTCGCATATGTCTTTTTTAAAAAATTAAAATAAAAAGATCTGTGTCCTAAAAGCTTATCCCAGCCCTGCACTTAGAAGCACGCCCACAAATCCAGCATTTAGGAGGCAGAAGCAAGAAAGATGCCCAGGAATCCAAGGCCAACCTGGGCTACATAGCAAAACTTTGACTGAGCTCTGGAGGCAAAGTCAGGCAAATCTCTGAGTTTAAGGCCAGCCTGGTCTACAGAATGAGCGCCAGGACATCTAGGACTACGGAGAAGCCATTTCTCAAAACAAAAACAAACAAAAAACCAGCCTGAAACAAACAAGTGAACCAAACAAAAAGTTCCTTGTACTGTCTAGAACAGGCTGACAAGCCCAGGCCTGCAGGCTTCTACTGCCTCAAGGTCACGTTGCAGTCACTGCTTGGTCCTAGCCTGAGATCTTGCCTGTGAGCAGGAAGAAATAAACGGAGCTAAGAAATACTGGAGAATAGAAAGCATATGGGGAGGTTGGAAGCCTGTGCCTCAGCGCTGGCGTTGGCGCTGGCGCTGAATTGCTGAGTGCCCCTGGCTGAATCATCTATCTACCTTATTGGACCCTGGTGTCCACATACAGCAAGGCATGGCTGAGTTGTAGGTCCTAGAGACCCTTCCCAGGTTGTTGTAGTGAATTTGATTTCAAGGCTTTCCCCGTTTTGTTTTTTTGTTTTGGTGTGTGTGTGTGTGTGTGTGTGTGTGTGTGTGTGTGTGTGTGTTCAGAGGATGACAGCCTTATATGGTTTGCCAGCTACTGCAGGTTCAAGTGACAGACTGAGGAGGGAGGAGTTTCTTTGGTTTTGTTTGTTTGTTTGTTTTTGCTTCTGGGTATAGAAAACAAGATCAGGCAAGTCTTCTAAGACAAAGTGCCTGAGGGCAAGAAGGCAGCTCAGAGCAAAGTCATGGGCTTGAAATCATTGTAGAAAGTTGTTCCTTGTCATAGTAGTTCTAGGGTCATGACCTTTCCCTTCTGACTAGAGCATATGAAGGAAAGAGGCAGGAAAGAAGCCACACTTACACGGAAATTGCTGCCGGGAGAGGTTGGAATGTCACAGGTCCAGAGCCCTCTTACAATTATTTGAGGCTACCTCTAAACTTCCCCCCCTTCTGAGACAGGGTGCATATGTAGCTCTGGCTGCTTTTGAACTTACTATGTAAACCAGGTTGGTCTCAGACCTACAGACATCTATCTGCCTGCCCCTACCTCTCAGGGCTAGGATTAAAGGTGTATGTCACCACACCCGGCTCTAGCCCAGTAAACAGCCACTCCTTGCCCACCTCTGGCTCATCTAACATCCTTGTGACCAGCATGTGAAACCTTTTGGAATGTATTGACTCAACAGATCAGGAGCTTCCAAGAACCAAAATGCTAAAAATGTCGTCAGATAGCCTCTGAGGCCTTAGCAGAGACTGCCTGGCTTTGCTGTAACCCCTTGTAGATGTCCCCAACAGTGTACTGAAAAGTACCTTTGTGACTTTCTTTGTTCTGTTGCTATAAAACTTCATGGACCTGTTAGCATGCTGAAACAAGGAATTTGGGGTAACCTGAATCGGTGTTCTCAGGCCATGGTTGACATTCGTTCTAAAAGAAACTATTTTACATCTCCTTTGAGGTGAGACTTGTGCTTTTTGTTTCAATAAGAATAAATTCTGTGAAAGCCAAGTCTGAAACCATCATGGTACATAAATAGATGATCTCCACAAGGATCTGGGGATGGGAGACAAAAGAAGGGACAGATAGATGGAGGGCCCCCCCACTCTGTTCCTTAACAAATGACTTTTGGTTTATGTAAAGGGATTTATCTCACTGTTTTTGTTCCCTGTCTTAATTAAAAACTAAATGCATCTTTGTAGGGCTGTACAGCACCCAACTGTAATCCCAGTACTGAGGTCACGAGGTAGGAGGATAGTCCCAAGCTGGAAGTCAGCTTGGTCTATGCAGGGAACATTTTTTTTCATTAGTGAATATTGTGTGTAGACCTTTTTCTAACCTTTTCATTATAGTTAAGACCATTTTACAATTTCTCTTAGGTAACTTTGCTCTGTTTTGTATAAATGTAGCTCTTTGAATTATTCAAATATGATAATAATTATTGTAGATTTTCATCAATTGACTCATTTGTTCAAAAACACTTCTGCACTCCTACTATGTGTTAGGAACCATACTAGGTAATGTTGAGAATTCACTGATGAATAAGTCTTATGACTTCCAAATATTCAAAGGCTATTTTGGGAGACAGATGGGTGAATATGAATAGACCTTTGACATTTCTTAATCACTATTCATTGTCTCAGCTATTCACAAACAGCCTCAAAGATCCACGTCATGAATTTAATTGCAATGAAAACAATTACAATGATATTGTGGGCTGCATGGAGGATTAACTGGAATAATGCATTTTTAAGCACCTAACATGAATTTGAAACAAAGATTCTATGTAAGAATCTTTTGCAGGAGGGAACCACTCACTTGGAGAAGCAAACGTAGGAGAGTTATGAGAAAAACACCCCGTCCTTCACATTTCAGAAAGAGGAGAGAACTTCTTGTACCCAGTATAGATGTGGAAATAATTTTCAAATATATGAAATTACCTGTATGAACTCTAAAACAGAAGTCACTGTACAAATCCTTCAATGGAACAGTTTTTTAAAAGTATTTATTTATTTTATGTATATGAGTACACCATTGCTCCCTTCAGACACACCAGAAGAGGGCATCGGATCCCATTACAGATGGTTGTGAGCCACCATGTGGTTGCTGGGAATTGGACTCAGGCAGGACCTCTGGAAGAGCAGCCAGTGCTCTTAACCACTGAGCCATCTCGCCAGCCCGAACAATTTTTAAAATCACTTTGTCTGTGTGTATGCCACTGGTGAATAAGCCCAGAGATTTATGCATGCTAGGCAGATTCCACACCACTGAACTACATCCCCCGGCTCCTGAAGCACGTGTTTAATTAATTATTTAATTAGTTTAGTCACTTCTTGGCTTTTTGATCAAAGTCAAGAGTTTGTATTCTTTATTGGTTGAGATAAGGTCTTGTTTATCCATGGCTGATTGTCAGTGTGCTATGTAGTCCATGAGGACCTGAACGTCTGCTCATCTTCCCTCAATTTCTAGAGTGCTGGGATCACAGGCACATGCCACACAGTTTAACACAATACTGGAGGTGGAACAAGGGGCTCTGAGCTTGCTGGGTAAGCACACCCCAAGCTGCACTGCAGCTCCAGACCCCTGTGCACTTGTTTTAAAACTCATCAAATGCAATCAAGATTGAAAAGCAAACACTTGAACGCTTGTGTGAGTGAGAACACATCTCCTTCCAGCTCCATCCCCAGGGCATGTTGCTTCCCTGTCTGCACAGACATAGCTGCTCTTACCAACACATACACAGCTTTGTATCACTTAGAACACACGCTTATGACACGTCTTTAAGTATCTGATGGCACCAAACATAGCTCTCACATCAAAAGAAAATAGGAGATAGTTCATTCTGGAACCTAGTGGGAGTTAGCCTGACCTGGGGAACATAGATTCAGGTTGCCTCAAATAACATGTTCCAACACGGAAAGAATTGTACGTGTTCATACTTAGAGAACAAGAGACATAAATTTCATGTCAATGCATTCTTTTAAAGGAAGTCTTCTTTTTTAAGACTTTACTTATTTAATGTATATAAGTACACTGTCATATGGTTACAGATAGTTGTGAGCCACCATGTGGTTGCTGGGAATTGAACTCAGGACCTCTCTGGAAGAGCATTCAGTGCTCTTTTTTTTTCTAAAGAAGATTTATTTATTATTATTTAAGTACACTGTAGCTGTCTTCAGACACACCAGAAGGTGTCAGGTCACTTTATGGATGGTTGTGAGCCACCGTGTGGTTGCTGGGATTTGAACTTAAGACCTTCGGAAGAGCAGTCAGTGCGCTTAACCGCTGAGCCACCTCTCCAGCCCATGTCAAGGCATTTTTAAAACACAACAGTGGAGGGCTGATGAGATGGCTCGGTGGGCAAAGGCACTTGCTGCCACCCCTGACAACCTGAGTTTGATCTCCAGGTCTTCTGACCTCCAAATATAGGGCCACATACAGAAACACATATACAGACAAAATAAATAAGTACAATATAATAAAAGCACATTGGTGAAAAGATCAGGTTGTCAGGTTACAGCAAAGTGGGGGAATCTCTGTAGGAGGATTCGGATGCTGTCTAATGACATTCTTTGCTCTTCGGTTGGTGGAAGCTGGTGGTCTGACCATTTTGGACATTCAGTCACTTGGCCTCTTGCTTTCCTGGCTTGCTCCTGACCTCTCACATCCTCTTCTCTTACTCTCTCCCCTTCCCCTCACGGTCTTGTTCAGTCTGCTGGCCATGTTCAGTCTGGACCCTTCCAGATGCCTCTGGCTGAATTCTCCCTCGGATCTACAATAAACCTTCTCCTCAGTCATTCTAAGTAAGGATCATGTCAACTACACCGACAACACCGAGATCACATCCTCGTTTTTTTCATTAATTCAGTGTCACAAAGTTCCAATCAGTCAGCATAGTAAAATCTTTAACCTAGTTGTTGCTTTCTTCTGAGGACTTGACTTCACATATTTACTATTATTATTTAGTTTTTATTGCTATATACTACTCATACATAATAATTTGCTTCATTATAAATAGTTCATGTTTCTCCTTCTTCCCATATAGTCTCCTGTCCTTTTGATATGCTTTGTGTGTTTGTGTGTCTGTGTGTGTTTGTGTGTCTCTGTGTGTCTGTGTGTGTTTGTGTGTCTGTGTGTGTATGTGTCTGTCTGTATGTACCAATAAGGTTAATTAGGGTTGCCTACAGGAGCATGGACAACTTGGCAGTGGCTACATCACTGAAGAAAATATCTTTCTCTCCCCTAAAACCATTGTCTGCCTGTAGAACCTCAAGGAGAAGTTGGCTTTGTGAACCAACTTCTCCTCCTCCCCTTTTCTCTTCTTCCATCTCCCTCTCCTCCCCCTACTCTTTTCCTTCTTCCTCCTTCTCCTCTTCCCCCTTCCTTCCTTCCTCCTCTTCCTCTCCTCCCCTCTTTTTAAGACAGTTCCCTATAGGCCAGTCTGGCCCCAATTTCACAATGTAGCCAAGAATGACTTTGAATTTGGAAACCCTGCTTCCATCTCCAAAATGCTAGAATTACAGACATGGACCACCACACCTGACTAGTGTCTGTCTTCCTTGACTCTGATGTCATTTTTTTAAAGAAACATTTTTCATTCATTTTTCTTCCCTTGCTCTTCCTCCTCCTCTCAATGGCTGTTCTCTGGCAGCATCTCTCTCTCTCTCTCTCTCTCTCTCTCTCTCTCTCTCTCTGTCTGTCTCTCTGTCTCTCTCTCTCGTTCTCTCTGAGCCTTCATTCTTTACTCACATGTTACCTTTTCCTTGCCTGCTCAGAATTCCTTAGTGAGGTTGGTCAAGTGTCTCTGTGATAAGAAAACATCTATGTCACAGAACGCATTGAAAGTTCAGGACCGCGGACAGCAACATCTCCGCCCTCCTCTTTCAACGCTCTCTCCGTGTTAGCCACGCCCATGCTGCAAACAGTGCACCGGAATTATAAACATGAGTGAGAGATCTGGCACAAACTCAGTGTGATAAGTGTTATCCTGGCAGAATAAACAAACTTCTGTGGGAGAACCAAATAACTCCTGAGAGACTGGTTCCTTCTTACATATCTGGGGGAAGTTGCATGCAGAAGATGACATCACCCAGGAGATAACCAGAACTCTCCAGGTATTTGCAACAAAAATCCCAAGTCTCATTTTACATCATTAACTTTTTTTTTAATAACAAACAACATTTCTCTTAGTGTATCATATTCCGATTGGTCTCAAAAAATAAATAACAAAAATAAAGTTGGATATTGTTTTATTAATGTTAAAAAAATAGTCTAGGGGGCTGGAGAGATGGCTCAGCAGTTAAGAGTACTGACTGTTCTTCCAAAGGTCCTGAGTTCAATTCCCATCAACCACATGGTGGATCACAACCATCTGTAATGAGATCTGACTTCCTCTTCTGGAGTGTCTGAAGACTCCAGTATACTGGATTATATGTAAGCTACAGTATACTTACATATAATAATAAATAAAAAAGTCTAGAGGTGGCTTTGAGTGTGGTCCAGTGATAGACCATTTGCCTATCACACAGAAAGTCTTGGTTTGATTCCCAGAACCCCATGAAAAGGGGGAGCATGGCTGGGAGGTAGCGGCACACACCTTTAATCCCAGCACTCAGGGTGCAGAGGCATCCTGTGAGTTAGATCTCTTTGAGTTCGAGGCCAGCCTGGTCTACAGAGCGAGTTCCAGGACAGCCATGACTACAAAGATAAACCCTGTCTCAAAAAGAAAAGGGGTGGGGTGGGGAGTGTGGGTCAGATATGGTAAACCAAGAGTTAATGTAATGATGTGGGGACACCAGAGTTACTAGAAACCCAAGACCCTTGGGTCATTAGTGGAAACGAATTTCACTGTTAAATGGTAACTAAAACTTCAGCCATTGTGGCAGGGGAGATGATAGCTCTGTAGGTCACAGAGCTTGTTGTGTAAGTGTGTAAGTATGAGAACCTGAGTTCTAATCCCCTGCACCTGCATTTAAGAAGTCAGGCATGAAGCTTTTTCAGAAGACTCAGGATCAGTTCTCAGAAACTACATCCAATGGCTCACAACTGCTTGTAACTCCAACTCCAGGGGATCTGATGCCTTCTTGTAGCCTCTGAGAGCACCTGTATACATATGTCTGTCAGTCACAAACATACACACACACACACACACACACAAGTCACCATGTGGTTCATGTGGTTGCTGGGAATTGAACTCAGGACCTTTGGAAGAGCAGTCAGTGCTCTCAACCACTGAGCCATCTCTCTCTAGCTTAGCCATTGCTTTTCTGAGTAGCGATATTAACACTGTTCTTTGAGAACTGGAACTTGTCTCTCTCTGTGTGTCTTTTCTCGGTCACTAGCTCAGGCTGGCTCAAACTTACTATATAGCCAAGGAGAAGACTTGAACTTGAATTCTGTTCTTGCCAGGGAATTAGAAATACACAGGTCCTGATGTTAGGAAATCCATAAGGTCTCTGATGCTTTGTGATTTTCTTCATGTGCTACTTCCCAAAATTTCCACTCAGCCGCCATTGTCCCATCTGGAGTCATCTTGAGCAATTTAGGATTTTTTTTTCAGTACATGCCAGGCACTCTCCAACCCAGGCCTGCATCCACCTTTTCCTCAAAATTCCAACTTTATAGAAAGTTCTCTCATGATCTGTTCTTGTTCATATATATTTCCTTCTTGAGGAAAACGGTCTCTATCTTTTCAACCATTTCCTGTAAGAGATGACTCATGAGTTTCTCCACTTATTGATTTGCTCACTTATTTATTAAGTCATGGTCTGGCTATCATAGCCCAGGTTGGCCTCATATTCACAAACCCACAGCAATCCTCTTGCTTTCACATCCGAAGTTCTGGGATCACAGGTATATGTACCACAAGGCCTGGCGTTCTGACTTTCTTTCTTTCTTTCTTTCTTTCTCTCTCTCTCTCTCTCTCTCTCTCTCTCTCTCTCTCTCTCTTTCTTTCTTTCTTTCTTTCTTTTTCCCTCTTTTTTTCTGAGACAGGGCCTTATGTATTATGTCCAGATTATCCTCAGTTTCACTATGTAACCAAGTGTCAACTTGAACTTTTGACTCTCCTGTCACCACATCTAAGTGTGTGAATATGTGTTTGCTCTATGCTTAAATGTTTGACACCAGGGGATCAAACCCAGGGCTGGGTACATGTTAAATAGGCACTCTATCAACAGAGCTATATCCCAGTCTGTTCCAGTCTGTCATTTGGTGTTTTGGGGGCTGGAGAAACAGTTCGGTTGATAAGAATACTTGATGCTCTAACAGAAGACTGGAGTTCAGTTCCTGGCACTTATGCCAGATGTTTGACAAGCCACCTGTAATTCCAGCTCCTGGGGATCTTCTGGACGCCAGAGACACTGCACTCTTGTGTGCACAAATCCACAGGCAGACAGACAGACAGACAGACAATTAAAAGTTAAATGTAAAAGCAAAGCCTTTAGAAAAGTTATTTTGGTCTAGTATGAACATTCTGATGAGAGCAAGACTTAATCCTAGATGCTCTTTGGGCTCTAAACTGATTAAAACAAGACTCTGCACGCTGTCTTATTCAGTTGCTCTGCTTATAAGGTCTTGTCATGTTGCACTGGCTGACCTAGAACTTCCTATCTTCCTGCTTTGACTTCTTGAGACTCCCAGCATGCATTGCTGGGCATGCTTTCCTGCATTTAAACTTTGTACTGGCCGGGCAGTGGTGGCCCACGCCTTTAATCCCAGCACTTGGGAGGCAGGGGCAGGTGGATTTCTGAGTTCGAGGCCAGCCTGGTCTACAGAGTGAGTTCCAGGACAGCCAGGGCTACACAGAGAGATCTTGTCTCGAAAAAACAAAACAAAACAAAACAAACAAACAAACAAAAACCCAACTTTGTATTGGGGTCAGGTAGACGGCTCAGTGGATGAAGTGCTTACCGCACAGGGTGAGGACAAGAGTTCAGATCCCCTGAATCTACATCAAACTGAGCAGGCACAGGGGACTACCTCTAATGACAACATTTAGGCAGTAGACACAGGGGATTCCTAGTGCAAGTTGGCTGTCTTGCTTACTTTCCCATTGCTGCACTAAACCACCATAGCCAAGGCAATTAATAAAAGATAGGATTTCTTTGGCTTAGGGTTCTGAAAGAATAAGAGCCCACGATGGCAGAGCAGAGGCAGCAAACTGGAGCCGCAGCTGAAGAGTTCAAGTCCCCAAACGCAGGCAAGAGCAGAGAAAGTCCACTAGAAACAGGGCATGGCTTTTAAAATCTCAAAGCCCACTCCCTATGGCTTGCTTCCACTGGCAAGGCCAAGCCTCTTAAACTCACCCAACCACCAACTGGAGACCAAGTATTCTGATGCGTGAGAATATGGGAGCATCTCATTCAACCCGCCATATTGGCTATGCAGATTAGCAGGAATAGGCTCGCACACTCTTCTCTGCGGGCCAGTATGAGCTTTTCATAAAAGTGTGGTCTGTAGTTCAAGAGCTCAGATTTCAACTAAATACCTTATCCATCTTCATTGTGTGTACAAATTGCCAGCATGAGGTTGCCTTTATTTTTTTTTTTAATTTTTATTTTATTTGTTGGTTTTTTGAGACAGGGTTTCTCTGTGTAGCCCTGGTTGTCCTGGAACTCAACTCTATAGACCAGGCTGGCCTCGAACTCAGAAATCCACCTGCCTCTGCCTCCCAAGTGCTGGGATTAAAGGTGTGTGCCACCACTGCCTGTTGAGGTTGCCTTTAGATATCTTACAAAAAATATATCTTTCTATGTAGCCACAGGTCAAGACATAGACTTTGGGGGCAGGGGTGTCAGAGGCAGGGTCACTAGCTTAGGCTAGCCTCAAACTAACTACATAGCCTTGAATTCTTTTCTTGCCATTGTTTTCTTTCTCCTCCTCCTCCTGTTTCTTTTTGGTTTTTTTTTGTTTTGTTTTGTTTGTTTGTTTTTGAGTCAGGGTCACTCTATATAGCCCTAGTTATCCTGGAACTCACTATGTAAACCAGGATGGCCTCAAATTCACAAAGATCCTCCTGCCTCTGCTTCCCACGTGCTGGGCACCACCATGCCAGGCTAACCTTCTGATCCTCCAGAGCTGGGGATTATACCTTGTGCCACCATGCCCATTTCGTGTGGTGCAAAGGATCGTTGAATCCAGATCTTTATACACAGCAGCCAGGTGCTCTGACATGTAAGCTGTATCCACAACCCAACATGCGGAATGTATATAGCTTGCAAAAGGGATTTTTTTTCTGCCTCCAGCCAATACCCTTCAGGGTAGTCACTATTTGGTTCAGTTTTGAATGTGCTTGAACCTTGGATAAGTGCAATTGTCCAGAGTATATTCTTTTGTGTCTGGCTTCTTTCCTTCATTACCACCTGAGAGAGCCATCTATGTTGTGTGTAGTAGTTATTCTTTTTCATTGCTGTGTCTCTTGTCACAAGTGATTGAATATCATTTCAATGTCAGACCAATATGGGGTCAATGTGGAGAATCATGGCCCTAGGGTTAGACATAAAAAAGCTGGATTCCATCTTCAAAACCACTTGATCAGGGTCGCCATTGAATGTTCACTATCAACTTATCTTTAAATTCAATCAGACATTCAACCCCACTTAAATATCCTCAGTCTCGGTTGGCATCATATTAATTCAGAAGGGTCTAAGATGAAAAGCACCATATCAAGGAGCCATCACCTGGAGATTGGGCTTTGGGACACTTTTGTAGTGACCCAGTGACTAGGCTTCTTGAAGCTCCCAATCGACCGTGAATGGGCAAGGAAGTCTGATCAGCAGCTGTGGCAGTAATCTTAATTTGGAGACTCCCTGTCCCAAACAGGAATTAAAATCTCCCGTCTTGGGGGTCATACCTTTCAGGAGGCTCACAGCAGATGAACCGTGTTCTGTGAATCCCTTTAGAGCTAGGAATGGGGCTCAATGGCAGAACACTTAGAGTTAGTCAGGGTTCTCTAAAGGAGCAGAGCTGACAGAATGAATATATATTAAAAGGGGATTTACTAGAGTGGCTCACAGGCTGTGGTCCAGCTAGTCCAAAATGGCTGTCATCTTTCTAAGGAAAAGCCAAGAATCTGGTAGTTGATTGATCCACAAGGCCAAAAGTCTCAGCAGGTCTTAAATCTACGCTGGAATCGAAAATAAGTTAAGTTCTAATTCCAGCTGCAGGGCATCTGAACACATACCAGTGAGACCAAGAGCAAGCTCAAACAAACAAACACAAACAAAACAAAACGATGAAAGTGTCTTTGTTTCATGTCCTTTGATGACCTGCCAACCAGAAGCTGCAATGTAGACACAGAGTGGGTCTTCCCACCTCAAATGATCCAATCAAGAAAATCCCTCACATGCCTGCCCAGATGCCTGAGTTTTAGATGACTCCAGACAACCAAGATTAGCCTTCACAGTTGCTTAGCAACCTCAAGGCCCTGGGTTCAACATTTAGTACGATAAACCGAAGAAGGAACAAATAAGAGTCGCTCTAGTTAGGGAAGCCTAAAGCGGCGATTTCTTTGGACACCTATCCTCCCTGTCTCGAGGCTTCTGAGCAGCCAGCAGGGGTAACACTGTTAGAGGAATCTGACGTGAAAACCCTACAGGCTCATGTTTTGAATACTTATTCTTCAGCTGGTGACAGTTTTAGGAGGCGGGGCTTTGCTGCAGAAGTAGGTCATTAGGGGAAGACTTTTGAAAACAGCTGCTCACCCGGAGGCTCAAGCCTTAGGATCTACTTCCGGGTCCCCTGCGACGTGAGCAGCCGCAGCCAATCAGCCACAGACGCCTGAGCTGTTCCGCCATGCTTTCCCGGTCAGGATGGACTGAAGCACTCTGAGCTTGTGAGCCAAAATAAGTCTCCCGTCTCCTAATTGATTCTGTCAGGTATTGTGATTTCACTGAGACAAAAGGTTACCAAGCTTCCATGTGAGTCTGTACTTGGCATCGCTAGGCTGCTAGGATAGAGCTAGAATGTCAACCCAGGTCTGTCTGGAGACCAGAAGGGAGGGCAGGACTGGCCAGATGGCTCAGCGGTTGGAGGTAACTGCTGCTACTCGCCTGATGGTTTAGGTTTGATCATGGTGGAAAGAGAAAACCAACTCCCGAAACTCCATATGCATGTCTTAATACTCAAATGCCAACCCCACCCCCGATAAATGTAATTGAAAACAGAAAAAAGGAGAGAGAAAGGGGAAAGACATGCTCTCTTCAGTGAATGCACCAATATTTCCGGACTGCTTAAACAAGATTACTGCCTTCTTGAGCCAAAGTAGTATTTGGTATCCAAACACAAGGACATAAAGATGCAAAACAAAGCCGGGCAGTGGGCAATGGTGGCCCATGCCTTTAATCCCAGCACTTGGGAGGAAGAGGCAGGGGGATTTCTGAGTTTGAGGCCAGTCTGGTCTACAGAGTGAGTTCCAGGACAGGCAAGGCTACACAGAGAAACCCTGTCTCGAAAAACCAAAAAATGTAAAAGATGCAAAACAAATGTTAATAGGCAAATCAGTGACGAACAACAATATGTTTTGTTTTTTTTTTTGTTTTTTCGTTTTTCGAGACAGGGTTTCTCTGTATAGCCCTGGCTGTCCTGGAACTCACTCTGTAGACCAGGCTGGCCTCGAACTCAGAAATCCGCCTGCCTCTGCCTCCCAAGTGCTGGGATTAAAGGCGTGCGCCACCAACGCCCGGCGACGAACAACAATATGAAAAGGCTATATTCAAATTAAAACCAAACTAAACAAACTGTGGTGTGTCTTACCTTTGGTAAGTGTTTCTTGTTGTTATTTTGTTTTTGTTTTTTGAGATAGGGTTTCTCTGTGTAGCCCTGGCTGTCCTGGAACTCACTCTGTAGACCAGGCTGGCCTCGAACTCAGAAATCTGCCTGCCTCTGCCTCCCAAGTGCTGGGATTAAAGGCGTGCGCCACCACTGCCTGGCCCAGTGAGATCATTATAAAGACTAAGTAAGCCAGGCGGTGGTGGCGCACGCCTTTAATCCCAGTACTTGGGAGGCAGAGGCAGGAGGATTTCTGGGTTCGAGGCCAGCCTGGTCTACAAAGTGAGTTCCAGGACAGCCAGGGCTATACAGAGAAACCCTGTCTTGAAAAACCAAAAAAGAAAAAAAAAGACTAAGTAAGACACTGTCTACAAAAGATTCGATCATAAAGTGCACTGTATTGCTATCACTACAGACCTGGAGATCTAGAGACAGAAGGGAATATGTAAAGGCCACAACTGGTGGCAGAACTGTCCTGGTCTCCTGATGGAAACCCCAGTGTCCTTTCCGTGGTCATGTGACCACACTAACCAGGACTTACTTTTGTTCCAGAGGTTGGGGGGCGGGGGGGGGGAGAGGCGGGGGGGGGGGAGAAAGAGAGAGAGAGAGAGAGAGAGAGAGATCTGAAGGCCTGTTAGTCCCCAGCTCCCTCAGCCAGCCTTCAGAGGACAGGGTACTTACCAGGTCACTCCTCCTAGTGTTACAGAGGAAAGCACGTTTTCCTCGTTTTTCTCAAGGACGTGCAGCAAAGTGAAGATGACATTCTCAGCTTGCTGCTGATTAGGCGACAGAGCAAACAACCTAAAGCATTCTTCCTCTTAGAAGGCTCTGAATCCCTGCCCTGCAGCCACTGCAGGGGAGTGGGTGGTGCTGATGGTGGGGGTGGGGGTGGGGATGGTGGGGGTGCAAACACCACTAGGATCAGAATTTAATGAAGGAACAAATCTCACCAGGAGTCAAAATGCCATTTTTTTTTGTTTGTTTTGGTTTTTTTTTTTTTGGTTTTGTTTTGTTTTTTAAAAAAGACATCACGGACAAAGGCTCCCCAAATCAGAGGCTTCCCTCTGGGTTCTCTAAATCCATTTCTCAAACTGTTAGAAACACCGTTAAAATAAACCTGCCGTCTTGTGAGGATAGGGAGGAAGGTTACTCTCCTTCTGCTACCATCTGCAGGACTAGCTCAGCTCGAGGCTTTCTTAAGATGCACACCCCCACTTCCACCCCCAGCCTGTTCCTTATTACATATCAGAGTGGGGTTGATCCTAGTTTCTTTCTCTTTTTTTTTTTTTTTTTTTTTTTTTTTAATTTAATTTTATTTTATTTTTTTAATTTACATTCCAAATCACTTCCCCTTTCCCGTTTCCTCCCTCCCCGAAAGTCCCATAAGCCCCCTTCCCTCCCTCTTTTCTCCGTTCAACCCCCTCTCATTACTCTGTCCTGGCGTTCCCCTACATCCAGTCTTTCCAGGACCAGGGGTCTCTCCTTCCATCTTTTTAGAAATCTATTGATATGCTGATTGTGTCTAGGGTATTCTGAGATTCTGGGTCAATATCCCCTTATCAGTGACTTCATACCATGTGTGATCTTTTGTGATTGGGTTACCTCACTAAGGATGATATTTTCAAGTTCTGACCATTTGCCTAGGAATTTCGTGAATTCATTGTTTTTAATTGCAGAGTAGTATTCCATTGTGTAAATATACCACATCTTCTGAATCCATTCCTCCGTTGAGGGACATCGTCAAAAAGACACCGTCAAAAAGACAAAGCGGCAACCAACTAACTGGGAAATGATCTTTACCAACCTTACATCCGACAGAGGGCTAATATCCAAGATATACAAAGAACTCAAGAAGTTAAACTCCAGAGAGGCAAGTAACCCTATTAAAAAATGGGGTACAGAGCTCCACAAAGAGTTCTCACCTGAAGAATATCTAATGGCTGAGAAGCACCTAAAGAGATGTTCATCATCCTTAGTCATTAGGGAAATGCAAATCAAAACAACCCTGAGATTCCATCTCACACCAGTCAGGATGGCTAAGATCAAAAACACAGGAGACAGCAGTTGTTGGCGAGGATGTGGAGAAAGAGGAACACTCCTCCACTGCTGGTGGAATTGCAGGCTGGTACAACCACTCTGGAAAGCAGTCTGGCGGCTCCTCAGAAAACTGGGCATGACACTTCCGGAGGATCCGGCTATACCACTCCTGGGCATATACCCAGAGACTTTACCTGCATGCAATAAGGACACATGCTCCACTATATTCATAGCAGCCTTATTTATAATAGCCAGAAGCTGGAAAGAACCTAGTTTCTTTCTCTAAGTTAGGAAGATTCAGTCACAATGAGCGTCTGAAGTACATCAAGGAGACACTTTTGGGAGGGCTTCATGGTGCATTTTATTGCAATTTTACATGTCCTAATAATTTTAGAGCGTGTACTTGGTCCTTTTGTGTCTTCTGTAAGGAGTTCAGATTAGGTCAACTTAAATCACCATCTAAGAGAGAGGAGTTCAGTCTGGTCGGGTGGCTGGAATCGGGGTCTGGGTCACGCAGTAGCTGTGATTAGGACTCAGTGTGTGGTGGGCTAAGAGGACAGTCCATGATTCACATCAGGGCTTAGTCTCTGCTGGAAACAGGTCTCAACCTGAGTCAGAAACTGGATTTGTTTGTGATGCATGCTGGCATTTGATCAGGGGTTGGGATCAGGGAAGGATAGGATTCTGTCCCAGGAAGGAGAGTTCGGAAAGAGTGGTTAGGCATTCAGATGCACTATGGTGTGTGTGTGTGGGGGGGGGGGGGGGTGCTTTCAGAACAGAGGACTGATGGGGACCATGGTACCAAGGGGTCACAGCAGAGTTGGCAAGCCACACAATGGCTGAAATGAAAGGGGCCAATGGTGCGGAGGGTTTGTGGCTGGGAAACAAGTGGACCTTTCTTACCAGTGGACAGCTGCCTGACAGGATCCTTATAGTTACATATATGCGTACCCTGTGACTCAGCACTTCCAGTCTGGTAAAGACCAAACAATGCTACACCCCACAACATGGTTAGGTTATGCAAACAGAAAGTGGAGGGACACTGTGTGTCTCATTTGTATGTTACTCCATAGAGGTGACTGTCTATCTCTGGTGCTAGGAATCAGATAAGGGCTACCTTCAGATGAGGGCTACCTTCAGAGAGCAGTAAGGGCCCGCAGAGGCAAGGGAAGAACTATATCCAGAGAGATGGCACAGCTATATTTTGATCTGGGTGTCTGTTACACAAGTAGGACATATATAAAAATTCAACGGACTGAGAGCTGGCAGTGGTGGCTCACTCCTACAATCTTAGCACTTGAATGGCTGAGGCAGGAGGATTGCTTTAGGTTTGAGGACAACCTGAGATACATATGTTTCTAGGCAAGTTTGGCCTGTGCAGAGTGACACCTTGTCTCAAAACAGCAACAACAAGGGACGCTGAGCTGGTTGGACTCCAAGGTTCACAACCTGGGTTCAATACCTTGGACACACACAGCAGAGAGATAGCCAACCCCCGAAGGTTGTCCCCCGACCTCCTCCGTACAAGTGCTGAGGTACACATACACACACACACACACCCCAAGCAAATAAATGTAAAAATAAAGACAATGATAACAGAATTTTTTGAGCCATATTTCATTATTGTGCACTTCTTTTTTTTAAGATTTGTTTATTATTATATGTGAGTACACTGTAGCTATCTACAGATGCACCAGAAAAGAGCATCAGATCTCTTTGTGGATGGTTGTGAGACACCATGTGGGTGCTGGGATTTGAACTCAGGACCTTCAGAAGAGCAGTCAGTGCTCTTACCCACTGAGTCATCTCTCCAGCCATCGTATGCACTTCTTTTGAGACAGGGTTATGCTCATTTTTTTTTACAAGTAAGTTATATTTCAAGGAAAAAACCAGTAGAGTATGGTAAAACAATACAGAATGTGTGCTAAATAGATACAGTAATAAAACGTTATCATTAAAAGTACATTTTTGATCACCCTCCCTTTTTTTTTTGGTCCAGTTAAAGATAGGTTGGTAAGTTCCTTCCAGTCTTGTTGACCCTGAAGCTGGGTCTAGGAAACAGTGGGTTTGTGGAGGTGTGTGTGTGTGTGTGTCCCTTGAAGTGACACACTGGGGACACAATGTAAAAAGCCACAGACTGGGAGAAGCCCTGAGCTTGGATGTAAGCACTCTGTGTTAGTAGCCAACCCAGTAGGGATAACTGGTGTGCAGTATCAGTCAGAAGGTGAGGTACAAATTATTCACTGGTAATTATAAACCACTGAAGCTTTTAATAATATTCTTTCAACTTATTTGAATTTATAATGCATGCACTTGGTTGAAAACAAATTAAACCTTATAAAAGAGGATACAGCGAGAAGTCCATTTTTTTTTCTGTCCTTCCCTGCAAACAACAGTCCCCCAGACTTCCTCTCTAGAGGCAAGCACTGCCGTCAGCTTCTTAAATATCTTTCCAGAGGTAATCTATACATATTCATGAATGATTTCCTTGAAGAAAATCAGAGCAGACTCAAGGTCTGCCTATAATGTTGCTTGAATACCAAATGCTTTCATGTTAAAAATAATACACATGCTTTGAAAAAAAATGGTATAAAAGTGCTCATCGGCCACCATCCACCCTCAGTTTCTGAGTTTACCACTGTTAACGGTTTCATATGCAGCCTTTCCTGACAACCGTATGCACACGTAAATAGACATGTGCTAAATAAACACAGTAATACAGGCTTACTATGAATAGTAAATTTGCCATTGGAATTGTTTTCGCCCACAATATATCAGAGCTATTTTCCCCCCATCAATTATATATAACTCCTCTTACCCTCCTTAACAGCTACATAGCATTAACTGCTCTCCAGGAGGAGAGATCGAATAAAGACGTGGCAGGGCTGCACTTGGGAGTGTTCCACCCGAAAGCATCATCTGTCATGTGTCCCAGAAGAAAAGTTGGGAGCCGCCGATGGAACCCACCTGGGTCTCAGTTTCTTGTCTGCAAAATGGAGACAATGACAGCCCTCCCTGTCTCATGAGATTGTCATGACGATGACATAGAGACAGGGGACTGGGTGAGCAAGAGCTTGGAAACTTGGCAAGGCTTTGCCAATGTGAGTGCTGGCTGTTCCCGGAGGGGAGGGGAGGGGCGGGAGTCCCAGGGTTTGCAGTCTGACAGGCTGCACTGGTGAGGGCTTCTCCTGCCCTCCTTTGCCCAGTGAGCCATTTGCTTTTGTGTAACGATTGCAACCCTTTACTGAGTTATCTGTCAGGCATTTTGTCGATTTGGGTTGAACTTCAGTTTTACTACTTAGACAGCCCAGGTTGGCCTGGGACTCTTGATTCTCCTGCCTCTGCTTCCTGAGTGATTATGCTTCAATTTCTTTGTTTAATGTCTCTCTGTCTGTCTATCTGTCTCTCTCCTCCCCCTCCCTCTCCATGCATGTGCACGCATACACACACACACACACACACACACACACACACACACACAACAACCTTCTGACAACTCTATAAAAAAGACACTCATTGTAACCTTATTCAGTTGCTGAGGTTGACATAGTTGGTAAGTGACAGTCTCACTTTTGGATCACCCCAAGATCTGTGCTAGGGTTGTTTTTTGTCTGTTTGTTTGTTTGCCATGATTCATTATGTGGCTGTGCTCTGACTTAGCAGGACAGCAGAGGAGTTCACACTGGAGACAGAGTGCTCACTCTACCAGCACTAAGCCCTACAAAGCATCTGATGATAAACTGAGTCGTGTCGGCTGACGCACTACTGTCCATGCTCTCCTATACTAAATAAGGTCAAAGGTGGATGTGTTGGTGCATGCCTGTAATGATGTAAGCACTTGGGAGGAAATGGCAGGAAAATTGCAAACTCGGGGCTAGCCTGGGTTATATGAGACATGTTTCTATAAGTAAGTAAATAAATAAATAAACAAACAAACAATCATCAAAATTCTTATCTTTATGCTCATCCAGGAGTTTCTTTTCTATGTAATTTATTTTTATTTTGTGTTCATTAGTGTTCTGCTTGCATTTACGCCTATGTGAAGTTGTCAGAAGTTGTCATGTGGCTGTTGGGAATTGAATTTCAGTCTTCTGGAAGATCATCTTTCCATTTCCTCATGTAAAAGTTACTTATGAGTTATAGTATGTCCCACTTCAAAGCCCAGCATCTCAGGATGCGACCTTGTTTAAAACCACAGTCAGTGAAATTGTAACTAAATACAGTGGAATCAGAGGAGGGTATATGGCTCAGTTGGTACAGTTGCTTGCTTGCTGTGGCTTGGGGCCTTGGATTCAATTCGTAATACAAAAATAAGAAAAGAAAGAAAAAGAAAGAAAGAAAAGAAGAAACAGGGGGGATGGGTGGAGAAAAAAAATGATACTAATAGGCTGAACTTGGTAGGACTTGCCTATAATTCCAGCGATTAGAAGGTGGGGGCAGAAAGATAAGGAGTTCAAAGACATCCTCAGCTGCAGAGTGAATTTGAAGCTACCCTGTCTCAAAAATGTAGTCCCGGACTGGAGAGAGGGCTCAGCGGTTAAGAGCACCGACTGCTCTTCCAGAGGTCCTGAGTTCAATTCCACATGGTGGCTCACAACCATCTGTAATGGGATCTGATGCCCTCTTCTGGTGTGTCTGAAGGGAGCAATGGTGGTGTACTCATATGCATAACATAAATAAATAAATCTTTTTAAAAAAATTGTACTCTCAGATAAACAAATGATGCCATCTTACTGGAGCAAGGTAGGCTGGACCTGAGTAGCGTCCTTAGCAGAAAGCTTTGTGGAATCAAAGGAGAATGCCACAGATTTCCAGAGTAGTAACTACAGTGATGTAGCCATGAGCAAAGGAATTCGGAGGACTGCCAGCACACCACGGGAATTGGTTAAAGCAAAGGAGAATCCCACTACAGGTTTCTGGACCTTGACTTAGGCAATACATTTCTGTTGTTTTAAGCACCCAGTTTGTGGTATTTGTTATGACAGCCCTAGAAGCAAACATCAAGGCTCAACCATTAAACCCAGGTCTACAGATCTTACCCCAAGATGCACAAGAGGCCTTCTTTCTCTGTCCCATTTCTATTTCTTTAATAGGTTGCTGGTATCCTTGGCCATTTGCTTGCTCAACACACAGACAATCACACCCATGACATTCCCCCCACCCCCCTCATGGCAGGCAGCACACAGTCTGTTTATTTCCCAACATGCTCTGCTCAGGGCCAGTCAGGTCCCCTGCCCCCTGCCTCTTCCTGGCTCTGGGCCAGCCCAGTTCCTCTGGGGAGACAGTAGATTGAAGCCCCCTTCTGGGTTGCCAAGGCGACAGTGCCGACTGAGTGCCCTCGAGCCAAGCAGCTGTGGCTGCAGGGAAGCAAGGGGCCAGGGGAAACTAAGTTCAGGGGGGAGGATGGGGAAGGACCCTAGAAGAAACCCCCAAAGTGGCACTGATAGAAGCCCAAAAGGAGAAGGCTCAGTCTCACTCGTGCTAAAAAAGCAATGAGCAGGGCCGCCCAAGGACCGCCTTGGGAGATGCTTTACAGGTCTTTGCATCCAAACCCTGATGAAGCCTTCACTTTGACGCACAAAAGATCAAAAGATGACACGATTCAAGCAAATGAAGACTGATGTCCTGCGCTCGATGAAAGTCTTTCCCATAAAATTCAGTGAGGTGCACAGTGGCCTGAGAGGAAAATGCAAATTTCTCATTTATACTAAGCCTGAGCAATGCCTGCTCTGTACAGGGAAATATGCTGGGACTTGGTTACGGAGAGAAGGGGACAGAGAAGAACCTCGGGCTACAATTGCCCTCAGGCAGCAGATGGCTCTTCCTTCCCCAGCAGCCTTCTCCTCAGAAGTGGGCTTCTCTTAGCAGAGACTGCAATGCTCCAAGGCACTTCTTTTCAGTCTGCTGGGTTAGGCAGGGCCTCAGGGAGGAATGGAAGTCCTTCCTAAATCAACCAGTTTGTCCCTGTTGCCCCGGCCACAGGTCAGCACAAGGGTGCTATATACTCAATGTTAGTCAACAGAGAGTCGTGCTAGACTTTGCTCGGGTCACTAAGAAGGATTCAGTCTTCTCTTCTGTGCCAGCAGCTGCAGTCACAATCTTATCATCTATGAAGTCAAACATGATGTCAACATACGATGGAGGGAGACTGGCAATGGACAACATTCACCTCTCGACGAGACAACTGTACTAGCCAATAAGCTCTGTGTTTCAAGATGTGGTTCATGCTACTTCCCACCAAGGGGTTCAAGAAAAGACACATCAGGGCTGGAGAGATGGCTCAGCCATTGAGAGCACTGATTGCTCTTCCAGAGGTCCTGAGTTCAAATCCCAGCAGCCACATTGTGGCTCACAACAATCCGTGACAGGATCTGACTCCCTCTTCTGGACTTCTGGAGTGTCTGTGGACAGCCACAGTGTACTTACATATAACAAATAAACAAATCTTAAAAAGAAAAAGACACATCAGACAGTTGGCAAGATGGTTCAGAGGGTAAAGGTCACTGCTGCCATGGCTTACCATTGAAGTTAGACCCTTTGAAATTATATGATGGAGAGAACAGACTCCAACAAGTTGCCCTGTGACATAGCATGGCTGTGTACACACACACGGACACAAATACACACACATGGACACAAACACACACAGGCACACACACACTCATTTAAAAAAATGTTTATAAGGGGCTGGAGAGAAGGTTCAGTGACCCATGGCTACTTCCTAGCAACCATGTTGGGCAGCTCCGAACTGTCTTAACTCTAGCTAGACATATTCCATGATCTTTTCTGACCTTCTCTCATACATGTGTCATCTGCACACACACACACACACACACACACACACACACACACCTGCAGAAACAGTATTTTTAAGGCTACTAAGAAACCTAAAAGAAAAAAATAGAAAAAGATATATTAGGATAATTTTAGCTTGCTATGGGGACACGAATCTGCATCCCACTGCTTGGAAAGCTAAATTGAAAGAATTTCAAACTCAAGGCCAGCTTGGGCTGTAGAAGGAAATCTTGTCTCAAAATATCAAACAGAAAGACATAAATCCTTCTAATTCTATAATTCCCCACTGAGATTAACTAGTTCTCTCGATGCTTATTTAAAATGTGCTAAGAACACCCATGTGTACATTCACACACAGTAGGCTGACTAGTACTTACCGACCCTATCGGTTGAGAGAAAATTTTATTCCCAATCTTGCTTATAATGATTATATTTACTGCTGAAATTCTGTGATTTAAATAAATATTAATTAAACTTCAAAATTACAAACACAAGAAAAACCAATTTCTGGGCGTATGAAAACTGAGCTTTTTTTTGAAAAGCTTGGTAAAAAAAATGTTCACATTTTCTTTGGCATTAGATATGGTTCAATGATACATCATTGAAAATGAAATGTTTTAAATCATTTTTAAAGCAGGAATCACTGTTTAAACAGCAAAAGCTGAAACAAAAAGCTGGGCCTGGTGACACGGACGTGCAGTTTCAACTTCCTGGGAGGCTGAAGTTTAAAAGTTCAAGGGCAGTCTGGGCTATGGAGTGAGTTCAAAGCCAGTCCAGGAAGTATGGTGAAAGCCATTATCAAAACAGAAAGAAGGATGGAAAAGCAACTGTGGGGTAGAATTCTTGTATGTGTGAGGCCCTGGATTCGATCCTCAGGGCAAATAAAGAGATTGATGGATGGATGGATAGATAGATAGATAGATAGATAGATAGATAGATAGATAGAAGATGGAGGGAAGGAGAGAGGGACGGAAAAAGGAAGAAAGGAAGAAAAAGAAAGAGAAGCAAAGTTTAGCAAGAAAGCCAAGTCATGGGCCTGTCTGTAGTCCCTGCCACTCTAGATGCTGAGGCAGGAGGATCAGTTGAGAGTACGTATTGAAGAGCAGTCTGGTTCACATAGTGAGATCCGACCTGAAAACATGCATGGGTTTTATATTTAGTGTTGGATTTTTGAAATCCTTTATGCTCTAAAGGAACCAATGTTGGCCAGGAACAATGGTATATATGGCTGTCATCCCAGCACCTGGGAAGTAGAGGCAGGAAGGTCAGGAGTTCAAGGGCAGCCTTGCTACTTGGTGAGTTTGGGATCTACTTGGAATATATGAGAACCTGTCTCAAAACAAACAAACAAACAAAAATGAAACAAGAAGTAAACAAACAAAGTACAACAATACTGGAACTAACTAGTGGGCAATGCACATTTATATACTGAGTGAGAAATAAAATAAATGAAATAGCATAAATTGTCTCCTAAGAAGACATAGAGAGTTTGCACAATGGTTAAGAATACTTGCTCTCTCAGAGGACCCAAGTTCAATCCCAGCATTCACATGGCAGCTCATAACTATCTGTAATGCCAGTCCCAGGGAATCTGAAGTCTTCTTCTGACCTCTGTGGTCACTAGGTCTGCATGTGATGCACGCACATACATATAGGTAAATATTTACACACGTAAAATAAGAAGTCTACCTACCCTGGATTCACATTGCTGTAAGACAGCTAAACCCAACCATGTCGGTGATGCACTGCTAATATTCACCTGTTTCAGCCATTCTGGGGAAGGAGGTTCAGAAGAAAAAAAATTGGTTTTTTTCTGAGACGTGGTCTCATAGACCAGGCTGTCCTCGGACTCACAGTGAACTGCCTGCCTGCCTGCCTTTGCTTCCTGAGTGCTGGGATGCGCCACCACACCCAGGTTGAAAAGGCCATCTTAAGCCCACCCAAGTTTTCAGTTGGATCTAGCTCCAGCTGCCCTTCAGAGTTTGGTTTACAGCAAGAGTCCTGCCTGAGAAATAAATTTGTTTAAGCCTCTAAGTGTTAGAGGGGTTTGCTGTGCAACTGAGAACCCATCTTTTCTGGATAAAAGAAGGCACAAGAAAAGGAAGTGCCCTCTCCTGTCAAAGACTATGAAGAGATCATGGAAGAGACCTGAGAAAAGGCCATTGTGCTTAGCAATTGAGAAGTCAGCACTGTCTTTCATTAGGGCAGAGAGGAAATTGGAAATGTTTGTAGAGAAAGTAAACAGTGGGAAATTGGTCATTTTTTTCCTATTTTTTTTTTTGATATAGATTAACATTTCCAGGTGATCCTTCCCTGAGTCAATTATCTTGCTGGAGATTGCAAAATGCTGATTTTTCTAAATCTATCAGTCCTACTACCCAAGTTAGCTGACGTTCTTTTGTAAAGAAGGGTTTCCCCTCATCGACAGGGAAGAATCTAATTTATTCCTCAATGGTAGGTTAAATGCTTCCTTCTTTCTCTTTAATGACACAGTTCCTGACAAAGGAGTTGGTATCATAGTATTTTATTTTAAAAAAAAAAGTTTTGAGACATTCTCATTATGTAGCCTTGGTTATCCTAGTACTTGCTATTTAGACCAGGCTAGCCTTATAATCACAGATAGCCATTTCCCTCTGCCTCCTGAGTGCTGGGATTAAAGACTAAGATTTCATACTCAGTGGTATCATAGTATTTTTGGTGCTGGTGAATGCTTCCCTCCTCTTTCTAAGTCTCTTCTCTTTCTCTCTGAGTCCCATTATGACTCATGTATTAATCACATCCTTTCAACGTATTACAATCAATTATACACCAAATTGCTCTTTAGAAGTAACGAGGATAGAATTAAGGATGTGATAAGGGCTAGAGAGATGGCTCAGTGGTTAAGAGCACCGACTGTTCTTCCAGAGGTCTTGAGTTCAATTCCCAGTAACCACATGGTGGCTCACAACCATCTGTAATGGGATCTGATGCTTTCTTCTGGTGTGTCTTAAGAGAACAGTGTACTCATATATATATTATATAATATATATTATAATATATATTATATAATATATATAATAGATAAATCTTTAAGAAAAAAAGAAATATTTTTTTTAAAAAAGGATGTGTTAGAAACAAATCCTTAGAAGGATGTGGTGGTTCAGGAGACATACACTCATGACTGGGGTGTGGCTCAACTGGTAGAGTGCCCATCTCGTAGCCTGCAGCCCTGGGTTTGATTTCCAGCCCTTGGAAGGTAGAGGAAGAGGAGTTCGAGGTTATCTTTGCCTACATATTGATAGTTTGAGTTCAGCTTGAGCTATCTGCGAGTATTTCCCAAGACGAACAAACAAAAAGACTAAATGAAAACACAAGCCCACACCTGTAAATGAAAAAATAAAAATTAAGCTGGTGTGGTGGCTCATACCTGTAATCCTGGGGTTGGGGGCCGGGGGAAGGATGACATAGTCTCCTGTATTTATGATCCAAAGAATTTTTATCACAGCTCCTGCGATATATGTGAAGACATCATGGCAATACTTTTGGGATCTCTCTTGACAGGGTTTTCCTCCCGGGCTACATGGGATTCACTATGTAGAGCAAGCTGGCCTTGAACTTGGGGTGATCTTCCTGCTTCTGAGTATTGGAATTATAGGCCTGTGTTATCTTGTTTGTGCTGTAGCCCTGTTTTGGGTTGTAGAGAGTTGGAGACAGTTTGGACCTGCATTATGGAACAAGTCAGAGTATTCCACGCAGTACTGCTAACAGCACAATAGAGCTTGCTTATTTGTCTATTCTTTTTTTTTTTTTTTTTTTTTTTTTTTGGTTTTTCGAGACAGGGTTTCTCTGTGTGGCCCTGGCTGTCCTGGAACTCACTTTGTAGACCAGGCTGGCCTCGAACTCAGAAATCCTCCTGCCTCCGCCTCCCAAGTGCTGGGATTAAAGGCGTGCGCCACCACTGCCCGGCTATTTGTCTGTTCTTTTGATAAGGTCTCATAGAGACCTAGCTGACCTTGAAGTGTCTTATGCAGTCAAGGCTGGCCTTGAACTCCTGATCTCCCTGCCTGCCTTTACCTCTCAAGTATTAGAATTATAGATGTGTGCCACCTTGACAGGCTAACTGAGCACAGTTTAAAAAGATGTTACTGCTGGTGTTCTACAGTGACTCTTCCTCCCTTAACAAATGGAGGGCTGGAAAGTTGTCTCAGCAGTAAAGAACACTGGCTGCTCTCCCAGAGGTCCCAAGCAAGTTCAATTTCCAGCACCAATATGGTGACTCACAAGTGTCTATCATTGTAGTCCTATAGGATCCAATGCCCTCCTCTGGTGTGCATGCAGACAAAACATTTATATACATAGAATAAATATTAAAAGGAAAGAGAAAACATGAAGGGGCTATCCAGATGGCTCATTGCACAAGGGTACTTGTTACCAAGTCTGAAGACCTGAGTTCATTTTTTTGGGACTGATATCGTGGAAGGAGACAGCTGACTCTCACAAAGTGTCCTCTGACCTTCAGGCACCTACTACAGTACATGCACGCATGCACACACACACACACACGATAGATAGATAGATAGATAGATAGATAGATAGATAGATAGATAGATAGATAGATAGCATACTTTAGTGAGGAAGAAGAAATAAGAAGGAGAATGGTATGATTCTGTTGAGGTTTGGTCTTTTGCTATGTATCATAATCCCCCCAAGGCTTGCTTGCCCCCTGGAAGGAAAGAATCCACACATACAATGTGACCTTGCACCTTAATTTAAAACAATAAAGATGCTAACAGCCAACAGCTGGCCAGAAGAGACAGAGGTGGGGTTTGGGGTTCCTGAACGTGGGGTCTGAGGAGAACAAGGAGGAGGGGAGAGAGAACAGAAGATGCTGTGGAGTAAGAATTTTCAGACCATGGCCATGAGGGCTGGCCAATTGGAGTTAAGAGGAGCCCAGATGGAACACAGCAAGTTATAATTCAGAGCTATTGATAGGAAAGGAGACATAATAGAATAGAGGGTAGATATCTGCCCAGCTCTAGTGCTGACTGAGGCTTATTTTAATAATTAAAGTTGTTCCCAGCACTTGGAAGGCAGAGGCAGGCAGATCTCTGAGTTCAAGGCCAGCCTGGTCTATAGAGTGAGTTCCAGGACAGTCAGAGCTACACAGAGAAACCATGCCTCAAAAAAATAAATAAATAAATAAATAAATAAATAAATAAAGTTGTTTGTCTTTTATCTGGGATTGAATGATCAAAGCTTGAGGTTGAATAATTTCTACAACACAATTCTGTTTATCTAAGTAGAAGATTCATGTATTTACAACAATAATATATATTACATAAACATCTACAAGTCTAAAGTACACTGGAATGATGACCTTCAGGGGAGAAAAGGAGTAAGATTGGAGAAGGCCTCTGTGTGTGTGTGTATGTGTGTGTGTGTGTGTGTGTGTGTGTGAATGAGTGTGGTGGTGAGGCTGGAGAAGCCAGGTGTGGTGTGCATGTCAGTAATCATAGCACTTGGGAGGTGAAGGCAGGAAGACCTTGGTTATCTTTAGCTACATAATGACTTTGAGTTTGAGGCCAGTCTGGACTACAGGAGACTGTCAAAAAAAATAAAAAAATAAAAATTAGGGGGCCATGGTGAGTAATGAGAAAAAGGGAACAGTAATAAACAAACAAAACAAGAGTGAGAAATAAGAAAAGTCAATTTCCTGATTTTAAGTAAAAATAAGTAAATGACTAGATAAATAAATGGCCACAGTCTTTCTGGAAAGTAAAACCATTAAAAAAAATTTTTTTTTGAGGCCGGGCAGTGGTGGCACATGCCTTTAATCCCAGCCCTTGGGAGGCAGGTGGATTTCTGAGTTCCAGGACAGCCAGGGCTGCACAAAGAAACCCTGTCTAGAAAAACCAAAAAAAAAAAAAAAAAAAAAAAAATTGAGGCAAGCAAGGTGTGTTAGTGCCCATCATTAATCCCATCACTTGGGAAGTGGAGGCAGGGGGACCAGTCTGGACTACATGAGGCCTTGTGGTAAAAAATTCAACCCCCACCCCAAACAAAAAGAAAAAAAAATTGGGGTAGCAGTCATAAGTAAGGAGAGAGTGTAGTCTAAGGAAATTGGACTGGGAAGATGGCTCAGTGGGAAAACACTTGCTAGTACAAAGACGCCAGGATTTAATCTCCAATACCATTCAGAAAGGAAAAGAATATAAAGCGAGAGGCTCGCACGCATCGGTTTCACAATGGTAAGAAAAAATGGTCACCAATCTCAAGTAAATCAGAGACGTCTCTGTTGAGCTCCGCATGTGTTTGTGATGTGCTGGTGAACAAGAGATGCCCAGCAGTACTGATGGTCAAACTTGGTCATCTCCTTGCCAGACATGGTGGCACACCGTATCTGTAATTCTCAAACTTAAAGGTAGAGGCAGAAGCATCGAGCATTCAAGGCCAGCCTGGCATATGGGACCTCTGCTTAAAAAAAAGTCAACCAACTAGCAAAAATCTTAAGCCTCTAAATTAAAACCACCACCACCAGCTACAGCAACAACAGCAACAATGACAAACCTCATCTCCTTCAGCCTCTTCATTCTATTCATTAGGCCTGGCTGTTCTACTGTGTCGCCAGGTACAGTGATAATTTCCATTGAGCTCAGTTTATCCTGAGTTCTTTCGTTAGTAAACGACAAACAGCACTATTCTGTAATACTTGTGTGACTATTATACTCTTTTTTTCTTAACTTTACATATGATTACAGGTCTGTTGTTCTATAGTTTTATATGTAATAGCTCCTTCAGGTCTGGGGTAAGCACATAGCAGAGCCTTCTCTTAGCATAATGGGCTCTCCTTCTGGAACTGTAAGCCAAAATAAACTCTTTCTCCTAGATGTCGTCTTTGGTAATGGTTTAACACAGAAACAGAAAAGTAACCAATACACTCTGTCTCAATAAAGAAAAAGAGGGGGCTGGAGAGATGGCTCAGTGGTTACAGAGCGCACTGGTTGTTCTTCCAGAGGACCTGCGTTCAATCCCCATCACCCGCATGGCAACTCACAACTGTCTGTAACACCTGTTTCAGGGGATCCGACACCATCACACAGACATACATGCAGTCAAAACACCAATGTACATAAAAGAGAAATAAGTCAATTTTTTAAAAAAGAAAAAAAAACCAGACATTCCATATTTCCAAGTGATGTAATTCCACTTATTGAAGCATATTCAAAATAATTGAAAGGAGGGATTCAAACCCAGTACTCAAAATGTAGAAGCAACCTAAGTGTCCGCGGACAGATGGCTAGATGGCCAAATGTGGTGAGTACCTGTAAGAGAATGTTATTCAGCTTTAAAAAAGAAGAATCAATCTATTACAAAACTAAAAAATAAAAATAAAAAAATTAAAAAAGAAGATGCATGTGCTACCTCCTGGATAAATCTTGAAAACATGCAATTAAATAAAATTATGTAGACAGACAAAAAAAAAGACAAATATTTGGGATTCAGCTTGTATAAGGAGTCCAGAGTACCTAAATTCAGAGACAGAAAGTGTTGCCAAGCACAAGCCAGATCCTAGGTTCTATTTCTAAGACCACATTAAAAGAAAAAAGAAAAGCATTATGATCTCACAGAGACAGAGACAGATAAGCCAAGGTTGGGAGAAGTACTTAACTGAACTCTTAGTGAGTAGACAGTTTTTATTTAAGATAAAGGAAACGGGATGGAGCATGGTAAACCTTACATACATTGCTCAGCTAGTTGATGCCACCTGAAATTTCAACTGCATACTTGAAAAGGGTTAAAATGATAATTTTTTTTTTTTTTGAGACAGGGTTTCTCTGTGTGTAACCCTGACTGTCCTGGAACTCACTCTGTAGACCAGATGGGTCTTGAACTCAGAAATCCATCTCCTCTGCCTCTCAAGTGCTGGGATTAAAGGCATGCGCCACCACTGCCTGACTAAAATGATAAAATCTATGCTACATAATTTAAAGAAGAAGAGGAAACTGTGAAATGGGTAGCTCTGTTTTCTTCTCTCTTTTATAAGTCGTTGGTTCCCAGTCTAAGAACACTAGCAGTTTTATAGTGGTGACTCTAAGCCAACCACCCCAGTCCTTGTGCCTTAGAGGGTTTCAAATAAATGAACTGATTTAACCCAGAGTGGCCATTGGCTGCTCCTCCTGCTCTATGCACTGCACTCCCCTATTGCTGGGATGCTATGACCATCACTTTGTTGCTCAAGTCAAAAAGATTCATTGTTCTTAGCCAGGTGGTGGTGTGTGTATTAATCCCAGCGCTGGGGAGGCAGAGGCAGGCAGATCCCTGTCAGTTTGAGGGCAACCTGGTCTGCAGAGTGAGTTCTGGAACAGCTGGACTGTCATAGTGAGACCCTGTCTCAAACGCAAACAAACAAAAATTATTCATTATTCTTGACTTTCTTCTACTTCAACACTATGCCCTGTTTTTTTAAAACATTTTTATTTTACTTTATCTATACGGGTTTTTGCTTGTATGTATGTCTGTGTAACACATGTGTCCCTGGTCCCTGTGCAGGTGACTAGGACTGAAGTTGAGGTTGGCTGTGAGTTGCCATGGCAGTGTTGCAAATTGAACCCAGGTCTTCTGTGAGAGCCGACAGTGCCAAGTGAGGTGGCTTAGCAGATAAAGATACCCCTGCCACCAACCATAACCACTTGAGACTCCACATGATAGGAGAAAACTGACCCCAGTGAGTCATCTCCTGGCTTACACACACACACACACACACACACACACACACACACACACACACACACACTTGCACAAGTACGCATACATACACAGCCTCCCTCTCTGGCCCCAGCTGCCATTGACTCTCCCTTTATTGGCTCTCTATCCCTATCACTGTGCCTTAGTTTGGATCTTTCTCACCCTTTGCCTAAGAGCTTTGTAGCCTGTTTTCTTGTGTCATGCTTTCTTCTGACCCACCTTCTATGTGGCAGCAAGAGTGTTTCCAACGTATGTCCTAATCATGGTGTTTCCTCAGTGACTCCGACGAGTCCCTTCACTTACTACATAAGTAGCTCTGATGGCCCCTCAACATGGCATTCAAGACCGTATATTCTAGCCTGATCTTTTTTTTTGTTTGTTTGTTTGTTTTTTTTTTTTTTCGAGGCAGGGTTTCTCTGTGTAGCCCTGGCTATCTTGGAACTCACTCTGTAGACCAGGCTAGCCTCGAACTCAGAAATCCGCCTGCCTCTGCCTCCCAAGTGCTGGGATTAAAGGCGTGCGCCACCACCGCCCGGCTAGCCTGATCTTTTAAACACATATTCATTACACATATTAATAGGATACATATGATACGGACACATATGTATACAATTCAGCACCAGGAAAATCCAACCACCTATTTCCCAGCCTTCCCAATGTCCCGTAATCACTATCCTATTTGCCTGTTGATTTGTAACATAAATTTTCATTTATATATTTACAAATTCTAATTTATTTGTGCATAAAGTACAGTTTCACATCTGCATTCCCCCTGCCTCTGCTTTCCAGTGTTAGGATTATAGGCATGTGTATCTCTCATTTTTTATTAAAAATTATTACATTTATGTATTTGTGGGGGGTGAGTGAGTTAGGGGGTGCTTGCACGCCATGAAGGCTGTGTGGATGACTTGCAGGAGCCAATTCTCTTTCTTTTCTTTTCTTTTTTTTTTTTAAAGATTTATTTATTCATTTAATGTATACGAGTACACTGTTGTTGTTTTCAGACACACCAGAAGAGGGTATCAGATCCCATTATAGATGGTTGTGAGCCACCATGTGGTTGCTGGGATTTGAACTCAGGACCTCCTGAAGAGCAGTCAGTGCACTTAACCACTTAGCCATCTCTCCAGCCCCCAATTCTCTCCTTTCACGTGGATCCTCGGGATGGTACTTTGGCTGTGGGGTTTGTCCACAAGCAGCACCTTTACCTCCTGAGCCATCTCTATAGGCTGTCGGGTCTATGTCGTAAAAGTTTTCGCATGTGAGAGGAACATACAGTACCTGTCTCAATATGATGTCTTTCAGATCCACTTACTTAGCTGCAAATGACGAGCTTCCGTTGTTCTTTACAGATGAATAAATAATGCCTCACTGTGTACATATACAGCATTTCAACTTCCCAGTTTGATCTCTTCACAATGTCTTCTTCCTTCTGACCTCTGCAGCACTTCCTTAACGATCCACCCTGTGGATTCTCTACACCCACGGATTTAGTCTCTCTCACCAATCACCAGTGGAGAAAGGAAAGATGCAAGTGGTCAGGACCACAGCAGACTGGAGGGCCCGCGCTTTCATGATGCCTTAGGGGGCGTGGCAATGACTCGCTTTGCTGGCCTGCTCCCTTATTTCTTCCTGGTCTCAGGGCATCCTTTGTTGGGTTCTTTGGGCTGACTAGACTAAACTGCTAGTCTGTTCTTTTTCTTTAGGGTTGTCATTTAAGACATTTGCTCTAAAGCCAGGCAGTGGTGTCGCATGACTTTAATCCCAGAACTTGGGAAGTAGAGGCAGGCAGATTCGAGGCCAGCCTGGCCTACAGATTGAGTTCCAGGACAGCCAGGGCTACACAGAGAAACCCTGTCTCAAAACACAAAACAAAATAAAACAAAGCCAAACAAAACAAACAAAGACATTTGCTCTAAGTTGGAGTTGTAACTGGGGTGTTTACTGTGTTTACTGTGGGGATAAAAAGGGCCTAAACTGGCTGGGCGGTGATGGCTCATGCCTTTTAAGTTGCAGCACTCGGGATACAGAGGCAGGGAGATCTCTGAGTTCAAGGCCGGCTTGGTCTACAGCCTGAGTTCCAGAATAGCCAGTTACACAGAGGAAACTCTGTCTTGAAAAACAAATAAAACAACAAAAAGGAGAGTAAACTATGTACAAGATGGCTGAGATTCACGAAAGGAAGATGCCTTTACTGATGTTCTTCAGTGGGCCTTATTAGGACGGAGGCCCCAGCCTGAAAATACATTATCTGAATCTCCTGTGACAAGAAACTCAGGGATGAAATGCAGGAAAATTTAGGTCCTTTGGTTAAAGATAATCTCACTGTTTTACAGTATAGTTGCTTCCCTGAACCGTCCTTCTTGGTGAAGTATTCATCCTTAAGATCTTTAAGTTTTTTTTTTTTCCATTTGAGACAGGTTCTGTGTAGCTCAGAAATTTGGCTACAAATATCTGAAGTGACCAAGAATGACATCCTCTGATGCAGCTATCATCTATAACTTCTAAGACTCTCTGACCTCCAAGGAGATTACAAGCTCTTTGAAGGCCTGGAAAATATCATTATTATCATCGTATCTCCATTTCTGAGCACTGCTAATGACCGGATAGATGAAAGACAATGCATCATCTACTGTCAACTGCGGATTTAGAAGTTGCCAAAGATCGCCTGCTTTGCCCTCCCGTCCTTTCTTTGCATGGGCCAGGGAAAGGCTGAGGCTAATTTATATTAAAACAATCTAGCCAGCAACTTAGCTGCACCCTTACCCATATGCCTGTACTTAAGAGACACTCAGCACATGGTTGAGTTTATTTTGCTCTTCCACGGATAACGAGAGCCAGAGAAAGATGGGAAGATAATGGGTGCAGCCGCCAACATTACATTTCAGAAAAGGAGGGCAGGCGGGGGAGGTGGAGGGGGAGTCTTGAATCCTCAGAAATCTTCCCCAAATAATAGGAAAGCCTTTAGTACAGCCCCAAGTATTTCCTCACTTCACAGCCTCTTCCTCTTCTGAGATTAGGCCCAGTTGCCTGGACGGCTTCCTGTCAGTGCTTTACCGACAAGGGTATTTAAAGTGAGAAAGAGGAAGAGAAAGTCGGAGACGGGGGCGAGGACCACGGCTGAGTCGGACTGGCTTCTGCTGGGAATTCAAGATGGGTCTCCAGGACCCAGGGAAGGGTGCTCATCTCCAGCTTTTCCGTCTCCGCCTCTGCGGTTCTCTAGGGCTCCGCGGAGACTGATCTATCACCAATCAGTCTCAGAAGTGAAGGGAGAGTTTCTTTCCTAAGTGTCTCAAAGGCACAAACTTTGAGGAGACAGCCGGGAGGGAGGACCGACGTACAGGGGGCAGAGGCAGGAAACAGGCAGGCGCAGGGAAGGCGGTGGAACGCCCGGCAGGCTGAGGCTAACCCGGGCGGACCCGGGAACACTCCCCAGCGTAGACACCGCCCGAGGCGGCGGAGCGGCAGGGCCTGCGCAGCGGTCGGCCTGGCCCCAGAGGCCCGCAGCCGCGCCCCGGAGGCGGGCCGGGGGCGGGGCAGCACAGGGTTGGGGGCGCGGATGCCTAGAGCTTTGGCCCGGGCCTCCCCGCCTGGGCTGGCCGGGGCTGCCGAGGATCCCCCTAGACGCCGCCCGGGAGCCACGGCCCGGAGCCCGGCGCTCATTGGTGGGGCGGCGCGGCCTCCCCGCCCCTCGGCGTCCCCGCCCCCTCCGCCGCCGCCGCCACCGCGGCTCGGCTCCGCCTCCTGGCCCGCCGGGAGCCGCCTCCGTCGCCGCCACAGCCTCCTTTGCCGCCGGTCCGGGCCCAGCCAGCGCCCGCCGCGCCGGAGTCGAGTCGCAGTCCGAGCCGCTGCCCGCGGCCCCGCCATGAGCGGAAGCGCCGCCGCCGCGGTCGCGGTCGCCGCCGCCGCCTCAGCCGCCGCCGCCGCTGCAGCCGCCGCGCACTTCCAGCCTCGGCCGTCGTCTCCCAGGCCGGGGCCCGCCGAGCTCGGGCCCCCGCGCCGCCCGCGCCCCCCGCCACCACCGCCGCCGCCCCGGCCCGAGCCCATCACCGCCGGCCGCCTTAGCCCTCCGGGCCACGGGCCTCTTCGGAGCGGGGTGCAGGGTGTCGGTGCCTGCGGCAGAGCGCCCGGAGCAGGTACGGGGTCCGCCGGCGAGGCGGGGCGGGGCGGGCTGTGCGGGGAGGGGTGAGGGTCAGTCCGGGGCAAGGGGTCCCGCGGAGAGGGAGGAGCCTTGCCCGCCACAGCTTTGTCCAGCCCGGGAGACCCTGGGAGCCCTGCTCCTCCGCCGGGCAGAGCGCCTCACAAAGCGTTTTCGCACCCGCTGGGCAGCCCCTTCCTGCGGGGTGGGCAGGGCAGGACCTCGTGAGGAATCGGCTCCGCCGGGGAGGAAACTGAGGCTTACCGGGGGAAGTGACTTGCCCAAGGTCACAAAGCCAGCTAGAGTCGTGTCTTGGCTGAGAACCAGGGCCACCCTGGAGCTGGCGCGGGCCGCCAGCCGAGGGGGCTGGGAGGAGGCATAGTCCCCAGCCCCTGAGTCTGGAGTGGTAGGAAGAAGGGGGCTGTGGCCGGTGCCCCGGCACACCCACCAGGCTGGCTAACCTATTCTGGGCTGACCAGGACAGGTAGGAAGGAGAAACGAGCTGCCTCGGGAGCTTAGTGCCCTGGGGAACCGATTTGGGGAGCTGAAGCTAGCAGGACTCCTGCCGGGGGCGGGGAGGGGGATGTGCTCAGAGAGGGATTTATTGAGGTAGTGGAGTAGAGCTTTGGAAACTTGACTCAGGGACCGTTTGGTCTTCTCCAGGTCATCCTTCTCACTACTGCATAGGCTAAGCCAGCTCTGCGGGAGTGAAAAGGAAGGAGGCCTGTTCATTGAGTGTCTTTTTCCAGGAAATTGCCCGAGTTTTGTTTATGCCCGGAACAGAAATACATAACTGATCCTGGTAAAAGCATGCATGCTACAGAAGGCCATCCGAGCTTTTTCTAGACGGTCTGGACTTATCACACTTGGAGAATTCTTAGTGGAAGAGCAGCTGTCCTAGAAGGGGGAAGGAAGTTGGGAGGGTTATGACAAGTCACCCTTCTGCCTGCCTTACAATTCAGGAGAAATCCGTTCTTACCTCGGGTAATTAGGTGAGTTGCTTTTACTTTGCGTACATCTTAGAAAAGGAGAGAGGATATTAATTATTTCCAGAGGAGATGGAGAAAGCAGTGGGTGGATGGCAGGCAATGAAGACCAGTAGAAACTGTGGAATGGGGGGAAAAGAGAGGGTATGTAGTTATTGTGGGGGAAGGGAGATAAAGGGATTGCTGAAGAGGAGGGAGGAGGGCAGCTACTTGAGAGAAAAAGACTGGGATTCTTCAAAAAGGGAAGCAAGTAGGATAAGTTTGAAGTGAGCCTCTTCAAGCTGAATGCTGTCTACAATGTAGAATTTTCCTATGGGTCTGACATAATTTCGTTTTTGTTTTGTTTTGTTTTTTTTTGAGAAAGGCCACTTGTAATATTTAATAGACTTATGCTGGCCTTAACATCACCTACTGCCTTCATTCTCACCCCCAAGGATACAGGCCCCATAGTGCCTAAGGTATTATCTTGGAAGTAAGGCTTGACAAAAGAAGGAAGAGAAAGACTAATTAGCAAATGAATTAATTAAGGCCTTTTGTCCAGATTGATTCCTTAAAGTCAGCTGTTTCTTTATGTCTTGCACTGTACCTCACTGTACCTGAGCTTCCCATCTTGTTTTTTTTTTTTTTTTTTTTTTGGTTTTTCGAGACAGGGTTTCTCTGTGTAGCCCTGGCTGGCCTGGAACTCACTCTGCAGACCAGGCTGGCCTCGAACTCAGAAATCCTCCTGCCTCTGCCTCCCAAGTGCTGGGATTAAAGGCGTGCGCCACCATCGCCCGGCGCTTCCCATCTTGTATACTGTTGGAAGGATGCTTTGGGGTTGTGATGCCAGCACTAGGAAGACCGAGGTAGAGGGATCAAGAGTTCCAGGCCAGCTGGTCACCACATCAAGTGGGAAGCCTGGTCAACTTAGGAAAATCCTGGGATTTTGTTATAGTTGTGTGTGTGTGTGTGTGTGTGTGTGTGTGTGTGTATGTGTATTTAAAGATTTATTTTATTTATTTATCTACTTATTTGTGTGTTTTCAAGATAGGGTTTCTCTGAGCCTTCCCTAGCTGTCCTGGACTTGCATTGTAGACCAGGCTGGCATTGAACTCACAGATCTACCTGTCTCTACCTTTGGAATGCTGGGACTAAAAAGGCTTGTGCTGCCACACCTGGTTTAAAGATTTATTTTACGTATGTGAGTGTTTTGTGTGCAGGTATTTATGTATGGGCATTGCATGGAGGCCAGAACGGAGTGTCAGATCCTCTGCAAGTCCAGCTACAGACTGTTGTGAGCCTTCATGTCGGTGCTAGGGTCTGAGTTGGGCCCTCTGCAAGTGTAGCCTGTGATTTTAACTACTGAGCCGTTTCTCTGGCCTCAAAATCCTGTTTTGAAATGTAATAAAAGGGAGAGTGCTTGTCTAGCATATTTCAGGCCCTGGGTTTTATTACTAATAGTACAAACAAACCATGATTATAAACAACGAATCTAGCAGATATGTCCACATATATGCACATATGTATAAGAAAATTTATTTATCAAAGACTTGTAATCAGACAAATGCAAATTGAACAGCAGTGTACTCTATTTCATACCTGTCAGCCAGGCCGAACATAAATGTTCTGGTGAGCATTAGTAAGACTGTAGAGGAATAATAAACTTCTGTTGCTTTGTTGTTGTTGCTGAAGGTAGGATCCAGCCTCCTGTGTGCTAAGCAAGTACTCTGTCACAGAACTATATCTCTAGCCCTGTGGGGAACAGGAAATATTTTTAAAAACAGGGCCTCACCATGTCGTCTTGGCTAGCCTGGAACTTGCTATGTAGACCAAGTTGGCCTTGAACTCACAGAGATGCACCTTCCCTGAGTCCTGACTGCTGGGATTAATAAATTGTACTTTTAAATACTGTTGATGGGAACAGAAATGGGTGCAACCACCTTGGAGAGTAGTAGTGTATTAAATATCTAGTTGAAAGCTGGTTGACATACCTATCTATCTAAAATGTGTAAAGACAATAATAAATGCAAGAGAAGTACAAGAATCCTATTCCAGGGCCTGGAGAGAAGAAGGCTCAGTGGTTAAGAACATTGTCTGCTCTTCCAGTGGGCCCCCGGGTTCAATTCCCAGCATCCACATGGCAGCTCACAACTGTCTGTAATTCCCAGGATCATCTGGACAGACATATGTACAGACAAAACACTAATACACATAAAATTTAAAAAAATTATATATATATATATCTCCTATTCCACCTCATGTATGGCACCAGTAGGGCCATATAAACTTTTAGAAAGATCTTGCACAGTCTGAAGAGATGGCTCACTAGGTAAAGTACTTTCTATGAAAGCATGAAGATCCAAGTTTGGATTGTAAAAGCTGTGGCAGTGTTTGCCTTCAACCCTCATCTTGGGGTGGGTAGTGTGGAGGCAGCTGCACCCTGTAGGTTTAATAGCTAAGAGTCAATGAGAGACTCAGCCACAAAAAAATAAGTGGTAGGGCTGGAGAGACGGCTCAGTGGTTAAGAGCACTGACTGCTCTTCCGAAGGTCCTGAGTTCAAATCCCAGCAACCACATGGTGGTTCACAACCATCTGTAACGAGATCTGACGCCCTCTTCTGGTGTGTCTGAAGACAGCTACGCTGTACTTACATATAATAAATAAATAAATCTTTAAAAAAAAAATAAGTGGTAGGAAAAGATGCCCAAACTGCCTCTAGTATCACCTGAGCAGGCGCGTGCAGGAGTACCTGTAAGCATTCATTTGTACACTGCGCGCACACACACACACACACACCCAGGGCCCCCCCACAGCTGAATATTACAGCTCTTCGAGGAAATAAATAAAAACAGCAATGGTGTCACATACCTGTAATTCTAATACTTTGGAGGTAGAACAAATTCAAGGCCAGGCTGGACTACTAAAAAACTTATCTCAACCCTCTACCCCAGAAAACTGTAGTTAATGCATTAAAAATGGATGTATATTAGAAACCTGATATGTTTTGGGGGAGCAGATCCCAGAAGAATTTTTACAGACATTTTCTATTTGTATATTTTGAAAACTCAAAGCTATTTGTGGTTATATACATACATAGTAATGTAAATACATGTGTGGGAACTACAAAAATTCACAAGTAGTAAGTACTTCTCTCTGGGTAGAGAAGGTGGAGCATGGGATAAGACTGAGATGCAAAGAGCTCTGATTGTACTTAATATTACTCAAATTTAGATCAGGAAATTGCAAATTAAGATTTGTTAGTGTTGGATGTGAGGTATAGAGATTAAATATATTCTAAATATTTGTCAGATGTCTGAAATATTTCTCAGATGTCTCTCATTTTCTTGTTTATAGAACATAAAGTTTTGTCCTATAAACTGGTCTGTAACTACAGCATCTTGTCTAGCATAGTCTGTGAGACGCCCGGCCTGGTGCTCCTTTTTTACCCTTTCTGACCTGTAACCTAGTTTTGCTGTGAGTAAAGAGAAAAAAAGTTTGTTATTTTTAATTTAAAAAAATTTTAAGTATGGGTTTTTTTGCCTGTATATATTGACTGAATAACATAGCCTATCTGGTGCCTGAGTCTGGAAAGGGGTGTTGAATGCCCTGGAATTGTAGCTACAGTTGTAAGCAGCTATGTGAGTTCTGGGATGCATGGATAGGGCTTAACTGCTGAGCCGTTTTTCTAGCCATGGGTAATTTTTATTTTGGAATTGCTGGATTACATGAAGGATTTTCTAAATTTTCTAGAGGACCTAAATCAGCAGGTCGAGCTTTGTCAAAGATGAAACTGCTCCTGCACGTTCTGATTTACCAGGTAGAAGATGGGCCCAGCCACCGAGTCATGGGCTCACTCACTGGAGTCTGAGGGCTTGTTTCAGATTTGCCAGAGCCCAGCCTCCAGGCTTGTCCCTAGGCTGTGCTTCGTTCACGCTCAGTGACTGGGTGTAACTTGAACCATGTGACATTTATCACTTTGAATCCAGGTCCTTTCAGCTCAGGCCAGCCTTCTCTGTTCATGCCGCAAGCTTCTGAATACAGGCATGGGCCATCAAAATACTCACTTCCTTTGTGGAGCATAAAGGAATGGCAAGGGAGCAGCTCAGGAATGGCTTATGGGTAAAGTGCTTGCTGAGCAAGCCTGGAGACCACAGTTCAGGTCCTTTGCACCAGGTAAATGACAGGCAGCTGCCTATAATCCCAGTGCTTGGGAGTTAGAGAGAGAGAGGATGCACCAAATAAGCTGGTTGGCTAGACTAGCTAAATTGTCAGGGTTTAGTTTCAAGTGAGAGAGACAAGGTGGAGAGTGACGTAAGAAGACACACAGTGCCAACCTCTGCCTGCCACATGAATGCATTCGCACTTGGACATACCTGCATTCCCCCACCATGGGAACATGTATGTGTGGGCACGCGTACCAGACAGACATACATACTCATTACAGTGGTGGCACACACCTTTAATCCCAACACTTGGGAGGCAGAAGCAGGTGGATCTTTGTGAGTTTGAAGCCAGCCAGCCTGGTCTACAGAGTGAGTTCCAGGTTAGCCAGAGCTGTTACACAGAGAAACACTGTCTCAGAAAAAGAAAGGAAGGAAGGAAGGAAGGAAAGAGAGAAAGAGAAAGAAAGAAAGGAAGGAAGGAAGGAAGGAAGAAAGAAAGAAAGAAAGAAAGAAAGAAAGAAAGAAAGAAAGAAAGAAAGAAAGAAAGAAAGAAAAGAAAGAAGGAAAGAAAACTGCTAAGGGTAGGATTGAATGCCTTTAACCATAGCCTGTTTTTTAACCCACTTCCTTTTAGAGGTAGTTTCATATGTTTTGGGCCAGCACCAAACTTGTTTTGCAGCTGAGGATGACCTTGAACTTCTGGTCTTTTTGTTTACACCTGAATGGTGGGAGTGCTGAGATTACAGGCCTGCACCAAACCCATTTTATGCTGTGTTGGTATTTGGTGCATGCTAGGCAGATACTTTACCAAGTAAGCTATGTCCTCAGTATTCTTGCTATTTTTTTGTGACAGGGTCTCATGTAGCCTCAGGTTGGCTTCCAGTTTTCTATGTAGCTGAGGCTGGTCATGAACTACAGATTTTCTTGCTTCAGTTTCAATCCTAGTGCTAGGATTTTAGGTATGCATACCTGATTGGCCATGCCCATCTTAATCCACGTTGCCAGTTTCTCTTACTTCTGGGCAGGTGGATAAAGGGCTCACAAGAAGACTTTTTATCAAAATGTATAGGTTTCTACCTCATTGTCAACTCTGTCTTTTTATAGTTGGGAGAAGAATAACAAGAGGTCTAACAGAAAGCAAACCCCTAATGGTAAATGTGTGTGTGGTTTAGGAGGACCTGGGGGTTTGGTCTCAGCCCTGCCCATGCTAATAAGCATGCATGCTGCCATTGGCTGCACTCAGACCTCAGGCCCCCTTTTCTTTTCACACTTATTTACTTTGTGTGTGGGGTGGATGCATTTGCAGAGGTCACAGGACAACATTCACTTAGGGTCCGTTTTCTATGATGCAGGTTCCAGGGACTCCACTGAGGTCATTAGACTTGGCCCCAAGAACCATACCTGATGAGCGTCTCTCAGGTCTCCCTCATGCCTTTCTTAAGAGCAAAGTGGTTTATCCCTCTGCAGATAATGGAGATTCTTGAAGTGTTTTGACTTATTATCTGCATTTGAGTTTCAGCCATTGAAACCCCACGAGAAATTTTAGTATTAGGAAATGATTGCTTATCCCTTGACTTGGAAGTTTCCTCTTTCAAATTTACTAGTTTTCTTTAAATGTTAGACTTTTAGTCTTGATTCATTTAAGAATTTTATATTAAAGGTGAGAGTTTCTGATGATGAATTTTGTGAAATGCCTGTTTTTGTTGAGGTGCTTTCTGATGGGTTCATTTTAGAAGTACAGCATGGCTCCAGGGGGTCCTAATTTTTTTTTTTAATTAATTAATTTTAAGCAAGACTGCTATATAGGACTATATACATGATCTCCAAAACAGACCACCTACTTCAGGTAGCAGCTGAGGGTGAAACCGTTCGTCAGAATGAGTAACTAAGGGCTGGCAAAATGGTTTAGTGTTATTTGCCATCACTTCCAATGGCCTTAGTTTGATCCCTGAGACCCGTATGGTAGAAGAAGAGGACTAGCGCCTGCAAGTTCTTATCTGGCTTCCACATGCAAAAACAACAAATAAACAAAGCACTCCATCCCCTCAAAAGGGGCCATGTTTCTCAGCCTCACATTGAAGTATTAACTATCACGGCCTTCCAGCTCTGGGCCTCTGGGTCAGGCAGTGACTGTTTCCTCCACACTTAATCTGATTCTGGATTGAAGACTGGCTTGGTGCTGGGTTTGAGGCTCTAAAAGAATTTGCTGTGTGACTTTTTCTTGTTTGTTTGCTGTTTTGAGCCAGGGTTTCACGTTTCTCAGGTTTGTCTCAGAGTTGCTGTTTGGTCTGCTCTGGCCTTGAGCTTCAGGTCGTCCTTTGCCACCTGAGTGCTGGGATTACAGTTCTGGTTTTACTCCGTGCTGGGCATCAGGTACAGGGCTTTGTGTGTGCTTAGCAGGTGTTCTGCCAATTTAGTTATATCCCCAATCCTTTTTTTGGGGGGGGGTAGTTCTGAGAGTTGAACCTAGAATCTCAATAAACTGTAACTGAATACTACCACTGACATACATTTCTAGCTCCCCTCCTGAACTGATCCTTAGGAGGATTTCAGTCTGCCTTTTTAACACTACATTAACCCGAATCAAAGATTTCAGCTTTATATGATAAACTTTATTATGAGGCTGGAGATATAATACAGAATAGGCAGGAAGTGGTTATGGCAAAACATAATAAGGGAAATCTGTAAGAAAGACAGCAGCATTGGTAACCGAGGGTGAGAACGTAGCCTCATCCCACGCTTGCTTCTACGTTCTTGCAGCAGTAACTTTGGGAGGTAGAATGTTATTTTTCTATCTTTATTTTTCATTCATACTAGCGTAGCATTCTTGAATTTCTGAGACCTGAGGCTTTTTAGCCAATTTTAAAAAGTATTTACCCGTTTATTTTCCATTAAGTTGCTGTCCCTGCTTCTTTCTGTTTCATTTTTTTCTTGGGGAGAGGAAGGAGTACTATGTACCAAGGACAGACTGGCTGCTTTTGCAAATGATGGCAGAGTGCTTTCCAGAACAGTTGTCATGGTCAAGTGATACTCCTGCGGCTGGAGGGAGAGCCACATGTAAAGTGGGCTCTATTGTCTTTTTTATTATTTCAAAACATGGTTGAGGTGGTGAATAGAAAGCCCATTGTGTATTCATTGACGTCTGCAAGGAAATTTTGAAAAAATTATATATAAATAGAAATGTTTAATGAAAATAAAATGGCCTTATGCCCACAGAAGGAGAATCTAGAGATCTTAACTGTAGACCTCATCTGAAGTGATGGAACTACTTCCCTTCTTGTTCTCTTAACTGGATAGAAGTGCCATTTGAGGCAGAATGGAGACTGAGATGTTGAGGGGCAGGTTAGGGTGATGGGGCGTCACTGTGTTCTGTTTAGGGCAAGGCAGAATGCAGAGGACTATTTCTGCATTTTCTGCTTTTGTGGTAAAATATGTATAGAAATAAAGGAGCGAGAATGTGTGTGTTTCCCTGAATATAATAATTGGATTTTGTTGAGACAAATGGAGAAAAGTGGTAAGAGGAAGAGACGTATGTGTGTACGAAAGAAAGAGTAGCCAGGTGGTGGGGTGTGTTCTGCGTGGGCTTTGTGTGTTCCTGGAGTTGAAGAAGAAACGGTTCCTGTCTCATTCTGCTTTAGTGCCTTTTAGTGTTAAGGGTGGGTAGGCAGAAAGTAAAACAAGTTTCATTTCAGAGTTGCCTTCACTAATTTGAGATGTTCGTGATTAACAAAAATCTACTTCTGTTTGTCTCTTTGTTTGGCTTTTGGATTATCTTGCTTAAAATAAAAACTAAGTTTGTGTCCCTCCTAAATTCTTATGCTGCTTCCTACGTGTGTATGTGGGCATCTCCCGGTAGTGACAGACTGTAAAGCACGGGCCGAGCAGGCGGGTGGGCAGGGCGGGCGGGCGGCGAGCACTGATTCCCTGGAGAGAGCGAGGGCCTTGGCTGCCCGCTACTGCTGAGGTGCTGAGGAGGAGGGGTGCGGGGGTGCGGGGGGGCAGGGGAGGTGGGGGCGGGGGTGTACGCTTCAGGACAGTGTGCTGGCTTCCCCCCTTCTCTGTCTTTCCGCTCCTGGCCACTCTGGGCTTAGTGATTGTGCCTGTCTATCAGGATGGCCTCTGCCCCTCCCTTAGTCCCATACAGGGAGTACAGAGGCGAAGCAGGCCACAGGAAAAACCTCAAAGGCTGAGTATGGCTGAGACAGGAGGATTGCTGGGAGTTTGGGGCCAGTCTAGACTACATAGTGAGGATTATCAGGCCAGCCGGAACTACCTGGCAAGAGTTTGTCTCAAAAAGAAAAAGAGAAAGGGGTGTGGGGGCAGAGAAAAGAAAACCCCTAGGAATAGTATCCAGGCAGAACCAAGCCCACCACAGCAGACGCAGCTCTTCTCCCTTCCTTCCTCACGCTGCCACTCATCCTTCTCCTGAGAGCCTGGAGAGCACACCCTTCCCGAAATCATACAAAGAGGCTTTGTCCTTTGCGGATGTTCTGAGAGGCGGGATCACTGTAATTATAATTCCCTGAGCACTAGCAAGTAATGGGGGCAGGCAGGGTAAAGATGGTATCCAAGTTCTTGTTGGTAAGGAAAAGTCAGGCGGGGATTAAAAATTATCTGGAGACAGCATCCAAAAGTGGATAATGGAGCGTTGTTGTAGTGCTGACAAGAGTGTGTGGAAGTGAATGTATTTGAGTTTTAAATCTACTCTCACAAGGTACCTAAAGCTTTAAAAAGCACAAGATTGTGCCTGGGAGATTTTTTTTTTCTAATCCGAAATTATAATTGAAAATTACTTTAGAAGGCGTGTAGGTAGCTGTTTATTTACCTTTATGTTTGCATTGCTAGAATGACTGTTCTAGAAAGCCAAATACATATTTTGCCTGTTTTGTAGAGATGCTCCCACTAATTTAGTTTTTTAAAAAATGTTTATTTTTATGTCTGTGCGTATGAACGACTGTATTACACCTGTGAGTTGTCCGTGGAAGCTAGAGAGTGTGTTGGATCTCTGACGGAGTTATCGGGTGGTCAGGTGATGTGGGCTGCCCGGGAGCAGAGCAGCAAGTGCTCTTCACCACTGAGCCTCGTCTCCAGCTCCTCTAGTGCAGTTTTGTTTGCTTTGTTGGAAACAAGTCTCACCGTGTCACTCAGACAGGCTTTGAACTTGTGGTCATCCTGCCTCAGCTGCTTGACTGTTAGGATTACAGACCTGTGTCAACCAGCCTGGCGTTCAGGACGTTTTTTTGGAAGCAGAGAAGTTAATTTGTACCAGTAAGATGAAAAAACCCTTCTCTGGGATATGTGGTAATAAGTTGTTTTTGATCAATCAAGTAATTTCTTTAAAAATTTTTTTGAAATAGGGACTTGTATAGCCCAGGCTTGCTTCAAACTTGCTATGTAGCTGAGAATGACGTTGAACTTTCTAATCTTTCTGCCTCCACATTCTCAGTGCTGAGATTATATGTAAGCATGTTACCATGTTCAGTTAGGGCCTCACATATACGAGGCAAGCACCTTACTAACAGAGCTAGCTGCATCCCTTTTGTCCACACAAATGTGGACGTCAGATGACAACTCAGGAGTTGCTCCTTTTTACCATATAGATTTCAGGGATTGAATTCATCAGGCTTGGTGACAAATGCCTTTTTACCCATAGAGCTGTCTCACCTGCCCCAGATACAAACTCTTAATATCCACTACTCAATTTTATGATGTGCTTCTAAGCTTTGTTAGACCTTTAGTGAAGATGGCTTTTTTCTCTCTCTGTCTGTCTCTCTGTCTCTGTCTCTCTCTGTCTCTCTCTCTCTCTCTCTCTCTGTCTCTCTCTCTCTCTCTCTCTCTCTCTCTCTCTCTCTCTCTTTTGCCTATCTGTTTTTCCTTTTTGTTTGCTTGTGACAAGTTTTCTCTGTGTAGTCCTGGCTGTCCAGGACTCATGATGTACATCAGCTGGCCTTGAACTCATAGATCCTGCCTCAGCCTCCTGAGTGCTGGGTTTAAAAGTGTGTGCCACCAAACCTGGCAAGATGTGAGGGCATGTAGGCAAAGTGCCTGTAGTGGCCAGGAGAGGGTTTTGGATCCCTGGAGCTGGAGTTAGACATGGCCATGAGCTGCCAGAAGTGGGTGATGGAGTGGAACTCTGGGCCTCTGCAGCAACAGTATACATACTGTCAGCCAAGCCATAACCATCTCTCCAGCTCCATTCTCCTCCTCCTCCTCCTTTTTTTTTTGATAGATTCTTACTCTATAGCCCAGACTGGCCTTCTAAGCCTCCTGAATGCTGGGATTGTAGGCAAGCACTACTGTACTCAGCCTGCTTTTTTCTCAGCATGTAAGTGATCACTGTATTACTTACTACTAGTATTTCAAACAAATTGGTTTTAAGAAGAGACAGAAAGGGGGCTAAGAGATGGCTCAGTGGTTAAGAGCATTCTGCTCTTCTAGAGGTTCTACCACATGGTGGCTCACAACCATCTGTAATGGAATCTGATGCCCTCTTCTGGCACACAGATGTACAAGCAGACACAGCACTCATATATAAAATAAATCCAAAACACAAGGGGGGCGGGTAGTGAGAGGGAGGGAGGGAGGGAGGGAGGAAGAGAGAGAGACAGACAGACAGACAGACAGACACAGACAAAATAAAATATACCAAACAATTGTTTATAGAGGTGAACTCAATTGGTGGAATGCTTGCCTAACACGTATGAGGCCTTAGGTTCTATAAACTTGAGAGGAAGAGTTCAAGGTGATCCTTGAATATAGAGTTGAGGCTAGCTTGGGCTACAAGAGATTTTACTACTCAAAACAAAACAAACCAACCAAACAGCCTCACACAGCAATAGTGGACTTTTAGGGTGTGGATAAAGGACTGTCCATAATTTGTATTGCTGTGTGTTCTGTATAGGTTGATAGCATGTGCCTAATGGAAATGTACAGCTATTAGCTGGCCCATCTTCTTGGGAGTCAAATTCACAATTTGATTTTGATTCTTGCTTTATGCATGATTTTATCCTTGTTTAAGGAAATCTGGACATAAACTTATCTCTACATAAATACTACTGACAACCTCATTAAAAAGAGCCTGTCCAGGTCCGGTGGTAGTAGCGCATGCCTTTAATACCAGCACTCTTTGAGTGTTGGAGGCAGTTGAATCTCTTGAGTTAAAGACCAGCCTGATCTACAGATTGAATTCCAGGACAGCCAGGGCTACAAAGAGAAGCCCTATCCAGAAAAACCAAAACAAGCAAGCAAGCAAACAAACAAAAACTCCAGAAACAACAACAAAAACCTGAGAGCCTATCCAGGGTCTAAGTCTGTAGTTCAGTTGGCAGAGTACTTCCTCAGTATGCACGAAGCAATAGGTTCAATTCCCAGTAAGACCTTGTCCAAATACTCATGAGTGCATCGGATCCTACTGCAGATGGTTGTGAGCCACCATGTGGTTGCTGGAATTAAACTCCAGACCTCTGAAAGAGCATCCAGTGCTCTTAACTGCTGAGCCATCTCTCCAGCCCTTTTAAGGCTTTTTAAATAAAGGTATTACTAATTTGATAGCTAAATTTTATGAGACTAAAAATTACTTTAGGAGGGCTAGAGAGATGCCACAGTAGTTAAGCACTTCTCTCTTGCAGAGAGAACCAGGACTCAGTTCTAGAGGATCCGGTGTTTTCTTCTGACTTCCGCAGGCACCAGGCACCTTTGGTCCATATACACATGTGCAGGTAAAACATTCACACATGAGTTTAAAAAGTTACACAAGTATCTGTGCTTACTAGTTTTTTTTTTAACAGGAACTCTGTGTGTGTGTGTGTGTGTGTGTGTGTGTGTGTATACACCTGTGCTGTAGCATGCAGAGGAAGTCAGAGGACAACTTATGGCAGTTGATTTTCTTTCTACCATGAGAATTTTGGGAATCAACTCAGATTGCCAGGCTTGGTTGCAGGTTCCTTAATCAATAATCAATTTTACTAGTTCTATTTTTTATCAGTTTTTAGCGGAAGATGTAAGTTTTTCTTTTCTTTCTTTCTTTCTTTTCTTTTTCTTTTTCTTTTTTTTTTTCTTCAAGACAGTGTTTCTCTGTGTAGCCCTGGCTGTCCTGGAACCCACTTTGTAGACCAGGCTGGACTGGAACTCACAGATACCTACCTGACTCCCTCCCAAGTGAGCCACCACTGGCGGCCTTAACGTTTTCTAGAGTGGTAGTGCATGCTTGTAATTCTAATATGTGGCTGGTGAGGTAGGAGTAGCTTAAGGCCAGCCTGGACTACATACACCATCTCCTAAAACCAAAATAATCATTCCTCTTTTAATCAAGTATGTTGATCAGGAGTTTTATTTTAGCTTAAACTGTCCACTATTATCTGGACTGTTTCATTTATAAATATATGTTTCTTCTGGAAAAATAGCTCTTGACTATTTCCCTGCAGTCTGGTGGCAACTAAAATTGTTGACTAGATAACAAACACATCTACAGTGAACTAGGCAGAGTCAGGACTTCAGAGATGATACAGACATGCAGTGGCATGATGGAGTCTGACAATAGGCTAGCATAAGAACAAAGGGATTAGGAATTCTTGGCCCTCAAGAGTACAGAGAACCAAAGTGAGACCACTAGTCGTGATATGACTGGCTATCATCCCTGTGATCCCAGCACTCGAGGGGTGGAAGCAGGAGAAGCTTTAGGCCATCCTGTGCTACACAAGTTCCTATTTCAGAGACACAGAAATGAGTACAATATGATGACCCTGATAATTAATCCTTTAAAGCACAGAATCAAACCACCAGAAATGGTTCGGTGGTTAAAGAACTACCCACACAAGCACTGGGAGTTCTGACTTCTACACATGCAGTTAGGGTCCCCCTGACCCCCAAGTAAAAATAGAAGTTTTGAAAAGGCTTACTTTTTTATATAATATTTAAGGTCAGCATAACTGAGCTTTCTTTGTTCTAACCTACTATTCATGCTTCAGTTTGACATTCGTATTTTCTGTCAACTGATTTCTCCAGTCTTCCCTCTTCCCCAACCCCTGCCAACACATGTAAACCAGAGGTGAGCCTTAGGTATCGTTCCGTAGGCCCCGTCCATGTTGATATTTGAGGCAAGATGTTTCCTTGGTCTTGGGCTTACTGGTTGGCTAGGCTGACTGTATCTGCCTTCCAAACTCTTGGGTTATAAAGCAGTCCTGCCTCTGCCTCCTGCATGCTGGAATCACAGACACTAGTCATCATGCCCATCTAGATTTCCAGATAACATTAGCCCATTAAAGTATGCTTATTTTGTGAGGCTCTGTTGTAAGTAATGTCTGTGGATTAATTAATTAATCCTCACTGTAGTTCTCTAAGGTATATACTACTGTCATACTTACTGTACAGATGAAGAACCTGGAGCATGGAGAGGTTAAATAACTTAGTAAATGCATACAGCTTCTAGTGATGCCATCTGTGGAACTGGGGATAGAGCCGAGTGGTAGAGTGTTTGCGTAGTATGCCCTGGCCCGCAGCACTGCCCCTACAAAAGGGTCGCCTAGGATAGGACCGAGGCAACCGTACTTCTAGGATCTGTTCTTATCTGGTGTGCTTCACTGCGTCTCACTGATAGATGGAGAGCCTTTCTTAACCCAGCAATTAGTTTTGGTAACAAAATACTGAAGATGAATATAAGTAAGGTATTTTATATTTTGAGTCAGGGATCCTTCAGTTTCTGACTCCCAAGTGAGACTACTAAACCTAGCAAGAATATGAAGTCTTTGTCCCTTCTGAAAAATGCATGTGTTTTTAAAGTTTAAATTACTCATGTTGAGATTTATGATTTTTAATTTCTTCTCCTCCCTTCTCTCCCCACCCCCCTTCTCCTTCACTTCCTCCTCCTCCTAGATAGGATCTGTGTAACTTAGGGTCCCAGGCTGCCTTGAACTCTTAGTCTTCTGGTGTACAAGTGTGAGCCCAACTTCATTATTTATTTTTTCATCTTAGAAGTGGGAATTGTGTATATGTCCTGAAGTAAAGTCAACTTGAATTAGGCTTATTAAAATTGCTTTTAAAAAAAAGTCCTAGGAGTTGAACTCAGAGCTTTGGACATGCTATATCATAAGTCCTGGAATCTTTTTTATAGAACCTCTCATTTTCTGCAGCTCTAAAATCTTTTCATTTTGTTACTTTGTCTTTTTGAGACAGGGTTTCTCTGTGTAGCCCTGGCTGTGCTGGAACTCACTGAGATCTGCCTGCCTCTGCCTCCTGAATGCTGGGATTAAAAGTGTGTGCTATGTACCACTGCCTGTTCTAGAATCTTAACCAAATGCTTGTTTGGCTGCTTGTGCAAACCTGTCAAAGAAAAATGTGACAGTGCTTGTAGGACCTTCTGAAGTGTGTGTGTGTGTGTGTGTGTGTGTGTGTGTGTGAGAGAGAGAGAGAGAGAGACAGAGAGAGAGAGAGAGAGAGAGAGAGAGAGATTACAGTACTCTAGTCCTCCCACACCCAAATCAGTGTAAGAATAGATATTTGAGTTTGGGGATTTTAGCCTTAATTTCTTTCCAGTCTGCTTAAATGGCTCAATGGGTAAAAGTACTTGGCATGCAAGATTCTTGGAACTCTCATAAAAACCTGGACCTGGTCGAATATACCTGTAATCCCAGCACTTCCGAGTTAGAATAGGAGGTGGAGATAGAATTGTCTAGAGGCGTGCAGTTTGCCTAGCCTGGAGTGTACTGAAGGGTGACCGGAAAGGGAAACAGGAAAAGGAGGCCTTACCTGAGAACAGAGTGGTGGGTGAGTCCTTTGACCTCTCTGCCTTGGTTGATGTATACACATTGTGATGGCTAAAGTTTTGTGACTCTAAAGAACCCTGGCTAGTTTATATACAACCTGAGTTTCTGGTTAATTCTGTTTTGCTTTATGCTAAAGTACAAGCATATTCCTTAATTCGGCAGGATAAGACTATGAACACCCCAAGCATTATGGAGCCTGGAGTTGTGTTGATGTTTGAGAAAGAAAATCTGGCATAGTGATCCCCAACTGTTCCTAGACTGATTTCAGTATTGGCTGAACAGTAGTCAGGTCAGTAGTCAGGTCCTAAGTGGCCTCAAGTAGGAATTGCATGTAATAATCTCCTCCTAAGTAGTTATATGTTGTGTTCCGAATAAACTTCTGGGCTGGGTTGTTCTAGGAAACTATTTAGGAAATGTTCTGTGGAAAAGTGACCTTTTAAGGTCCAGTGTAAGTGTCATACTTACTGCCTTTAGAAAAATGGCATGCTTTTGAATTCTGAATTACAAACTCAATCTCCTTGCCCTAGTTAACTTGTGGATACTTAGAAAAAAATGAATTCTGTTTTTCAAAATTGCTGAACAACATAGAATTAACTCATAGAAGAAAGGCCTTTCTCTGAATAGGTGGAGTGAGGACCAATTCATACAGACAGTTGAGAAGAGTCTTTTAAGAATGCAGACTCACACTGGTTTGAGTTTCTTAACAAATCTAGCTTCAGAATGGGTCTATAGCAGTGGTTCTTAACCTATGGGCCGAGACCCCTTGGGGGTTGGGGGGGGTTGAAGATCCTTTCACAGGAGTCTCTTAAATAGAAAATGTAGGTATTTACATTAGAAGATATAACAGTAGCAAAATTACAGTTATGAAGTAGCATATTGGGGGTCACCACAGTATGAGGAACTGTATTAATGGGTCTCAGCTACAGGAAGGTTGAGAACCACTGAGTTAGCATGTGCTGTTCTCATGTTCTTAGGGAAGATGTTGTTAACTGTGTTACTAGCAAGGACATGAGCTAAGAACTTACCTGACTCATGGCTTCTCTAAAACTACATGTACTGTAGGGAGCGGTTAGGAGTTGCTGCTGACAGTAATAATGTCTTCAAGACTTAGCTAAAAGCTGTTGTTAACAAACAAAGAAAGAAGCCGGGCGGTGGTGGCGCATGCCTTTAATCCCAGCACTTGGGAGGCAGAGGCAGGTGGATTTCTGAGTTCGAGGCCAGCCTGGTCTACAGAGTGAGCTCCAGGACAGCCAGGGCTACACAGAGAAACCCTGCCTCAAAAAAACCAAAAAAACAAAAAACAAAAAAAAAAAAAAACAAACAAACAAAGAAAGAGAAACCTACCAATGGAGGAGCTAGAGAAAGGACCCAAGGAGCTGAAGGGGTTTGCAGCACCACAGGAGGAACAACAATATGGGTCACCCAGTACTCCCAGAGCTCCCAGGGCCAAAACCATCAACCAGATAGTACACATGGTGTTACCCATGGCTCCAGACACATAGGCAGCCGAGGATGGTCTTGTTAAACACCAAAGGGAGGAGAGGCCCTTGGTCCTGGAAAGACTTGATGCCTTAGTGTAGAGGAATACCAGGACAGGGAAGTGGGGGGGGGGGGGGTTGATTGGGGAAGAGGAGATGGCTTATGGGGTTTTCGGGGGAGGGGGGAACCAGGAAATGTAAGTAAAGAATATATCTAATTTAAAAAAAGAAAGAAGGGAAGAGAAACCTAAGTCTAAGACCAGCATAGGACAAATCAAAATATCAACTTCTTAAAACTGTTTCTGTAACTCTGTGAAGTTGCTGTTGAGATAAAAACTGAGGTGAACTTGGACTGCAGTGGTGGAGCATTTGGCTGGTGTGTACAAGTCCTCACGCCAAACAGCATCAACCTCTGAAGTCAGAATTTGACCTGGGTGTTCAGGCAATGTTGTATGTATTTTGAATGTAAGTTTTGGTTAATCAGACAGTTTAAAAATGGATTCTGTGCCAGTGTGGTAGCACATTTCTGTGATCCCAGCTCCTGGGAGGCAGAAGCTGGGTGACTAGAAGTTTTAAGGACTGATACATAAGCTTTAGTGACATAGCAGGTGTGAGTGCAAATTAGAAGACATGAGACTGCTCCCTTCTGGTCACCCTCTGGGCTACCTCCCAACAACAAAAAAAGAATTCTGGTTTTAGCTTATTTGACAGAACTGGTAGCATACACATTCATCCGTTTGGAGGCCAGAGGCTGACACTGAGTCTTCCTTTGTTGCTCCTTGTTATTTCCCAGGGCTGATGTTATTTGCAGCTGTCCTTGCATCTGGCTATTTATGTGGGTGCTGGGGATCCAAGTGCGGGTCCTTCTACTCACACAGCGAGCTCTTTACCCATTCCTCAACCCTGAGCTACTTCCCCAACCCTGATTTTGATGTTTTTGTGATAAAGTCTTGCTAGGTGATCCAGGCCTGCTTTACCTCCCTGTGGTGGGATTACAGGTATCTGTCACTTCTTCCTGCTAACAGATACTGTTTTTGAAGTATTTTTGTTTTTAGATTAAGGTCAGCAGGATACTGGTGGGTAAAGGCACTGGCCACTAACCCTGATGACAAGAGTTTGGTCCTGGGACCCACAGGGTAGAAGGAGAGAATTAGCTCCTGCAAGCTGTCCTCTGACCCTACACGCGAGCCTGCGCACGTGCAGGAATGAGTAAAGAGGAGCAGTGATAACTTTTAGAAGCTATTATTGTTAATTCGTGTGTATGTGCTTATGTGTGTGTGAGTGACTCTGGGAGTAAAAGTGCCAGTGAGTGTGTGTTTAGAAGACAACTGTGTGGATTCTGTTCTCTCCTTCCACCTTTACATGGAGCTGGGACTGGAACTCAGGTTACCTGCTGAGCTGTTGCATCTGTTCAGAAGTAATCTTAAAAGGCAATTTTGGAGCTGTTGGAAAAGTTTAAAGGGGTGAAGACATGGATGGAAATGAACTACTTTACCAGAATATTTTTATTTTTATTTTCATCTGTCTGTCTGTCTGTCTGTCTATGTGTGCACCTGAGTTATAGGACAGCCTATATCATGTAGGTCCCAAAGATAAAAAACTCAGGTTGCTAGGCTTTATGGCAAGAGCCTTTATCTGGTGAGCCACCTCACCAGCCTCATACCAAAATCATTTAAAAGCACATTTGAGGTATAAAGATGTTTCCTTTTGAGATAAAGTTATTTGGTAGATTGCTGTTATTTTTCTTAATATTATGTAATTAAAAACCCAAGGCCCAAATTGATTTTAAGACTATTAAACTCCCTTGTTTTATAATAAAGAAAGATTTAGAGATTTTAATTTCTAGAGTGCTTTAAAAAAGGAGAGGCAAATCAGATTGGGCCTGGGCCCCACAAATTTACCATAGTGCTTCCTGTGCTTGGGAAACAGATGGGGCTGTGCTGCCTTGGGGTGGGGCAGGAGCCTGCTGGGAGCCAGAAGTAAACAGCAGGTGCAGAGAATGCAACTGAACTGCATGTAGAGGATGTATACACAGCGCTTCGTCATCACAGATGTGCCTGCGGGCCCCCCACAGCCTCCTCAGAAAGCGTTCTGCAGAACGAACATGTGTGTGGTGTGGGGGGTGGCTAAGGATACAGGTTTTGAGATGGCAAGAAATTAAAGGTAGAATGTGGTAGATATTTCTCCCTGCCCTTAAGAGGGTCGGTAGTGTTTAATACTTTGGAAAAGTATGCTTCCAGCAAAGAGGTTCTATCTTCATTGATTTTTTAAATAATTTATTTTTATTTTATAGGCATTGAGGTTTTGCCTGCTTCACACATGATGTCTGTGTGACAGTGTCAGATCTTGGAGTTATAGACAGTTGTGAGCTGCCATGTGGGTGCTGGGAATTGAACCCAGGTCCTCTGGAAGAACATTCAGTGCTCTTAACTGCTGAGCCATCTCTCCAACTCCCTACTTCCATTGTTTAAGATGATGGATTCCCAGTACAAAATGAGCTCTTCTTGTTAATTTTGTTATATTTGGAGTGAAAGTCAAATTCTTTTATTTAAAAAAAAATTACTTCTGAGAGAATGTTGACAACCAAGAGGAGTAAGTACATTTCCAAGGAGGCTGTGATACTGGGTGTTGTCTGTCACGTGTGTCACTGCTATCATGCTCTCACTAGAGCATGTAGTACTGCTGCCTTCCCAGGACTGCTCAGAGATAGGCTCACACTGAGCTCACAGACAGCTGCTCTCTGCTGGCCCCGCCTTTGCTCGTCCAGAGAAGCCTCTCTCATAAGCACTGTGTGGAGGGTGGAGGTAGTAGGGATGGGTTTAGGGGTTATGGCTCTGAGTTAGGCAGTGCCTCTTGCCTTTAGTTCCTTAGAGTGTGAAGAACTTGTGAACAATTCAGGACCCCAGACTAAATGGTTAAGAACACTTACTGCTCTTTCCAAAGACCAAGTTTGATTTCCAGAATTCACATGTCAGCTAACAACTGTCTATAACTCCATCCTAGGGAATAGACATCCTTTTCTGACCTCCTCAGACACTGTGTACAAGAGGTACAAAGACATACTCCATGCAAAACACCCATACACATAAAATAAAGATAAAAAGGAAAAAAAAATAAATGCAAAGACCCAAGTGATGATGGAGTATGTTTTGAGTAGCCAGAGGTAAAGTGGCGGTAGAGGCAGGCAGACTTCTGAGTTCGAGGCCAGCCTGGTCTACAGAATGAGTTCCAGGACAGCCAGGGCTGCACAGAGAAACCCTGTCATGAAAAAAAAAAGAAAGAAAGAAAGAAAGAAAATAACAGGAACATCTAATTCAGTGCTATAGTTATTTGTATTTTATCATTTTATCATGGGATATTATATCTATAGCTCTCTGCCTTGAAACGGGTCAGTAATGCTCTATCAAATGGTCAAGAACAAAGATGAGTTCTTATTTTGGGGATAGGGTTCAGACCTGGTCTTATACCATAGTCCCAGCTGGACTGCTCTCACTGTGTAGCCTAGGCTAGACCTGAACTAATGTCAGTTTTTCTCCCTCTGACATTTCAGTGCTGGGATTACAGGTGTGAGCTATTGTCCCTGTCCCAAAGGTGGTAACTTCTGCAGAAGATTATGTAGGGTGGGACTCTGTCCACCCATCCACCCACCCATCCACCCATTCATCCATCCATCCATCCATCCATCCATCCATCCATCCATCCATCCATCCATCCAGGACAGGGTCCTCCATATCCCAGTCTGCCTTGAATTCCATAAATAGCTGAAGATGACTTGAGATTCTGACACTGTTGCCTTCACCTTCCAAGTGCTAAGGTTACCTCTTAGACCACATTAGTTTTTTTGGTGTTGGGAACCAAACCTTGTTTTGTGCATGCTAGGCTAGCACTGTACTAGCACAGCCACTAGCCACTTCTCTACCCCAAGCCTCCTGTGTAACACCTTCCTTTTGCTTACTTACTTGCTTGTTCTCGCTTTTCATCCCCACCTTTCAGTCAATCCAGAGCCAGTGTGCCAAGCAGACAGTCCACTCCACCATGGACCGTACCCAGGCCTGTGTTCTGGTTTATCATTGTCTGTATTTACTTGTCTGTGTGGTGTGTAGATGTGTACAAACATACCACACAACACGTGGAGCTCAGCGGGCAACTAGCAGGATTTCTGTCTTCTACCACATGGATCCTGGGGAGTGAACTTGGGTTGTTGTTAGCTTGCTGCCAGACCTTTACCGACAGATTGTCCTCTGCTTCCACATGTGTGCTGTAGCGTGCACCTCCTCACCCCAAAGCAAAGGACTCACGCTCTCTTAGCTTGCATAAATCAGTATGATGTATATCCGATCCTCCTGCCTCCACTTCCCAAGTGCTGGGATTATGGATGTGTTTCCACCCTGCCTGCTTTATCCAGTGCTAAGGATCTAGCCCAGGCCCTTCTCTATGCCAGGCAGGGATTTTGGTAGCTAAACTATATTCTCAGACCATTGTAAGAAATGGTTAACATTTTTATTTTCGCCTTACTGAGTCTTTTGTCTAGTGCCTTGATTTCTTTCTTTTTAATGTGCCATAGTGTATCAGTGAAGTTTTGTAGTTTTGATTCACATTTGTTAATTTTATAATAGGTTGTTTTTTTTGAGACAGAGTTTCTCTGTCTCACTGTCGTGGAACTCACTCTGTAGACCAGGTTGGCATCAAACTCAGAGACCTGCCTCTTCCTCCTGTGTGCTAGGAGTTTGAGGATAGGCAAGTCTACAGAGTTAGTTTTAGGATAGTTAGGGCTATGCAGAGAAATCCTGTCTCAAAACAGTCAAGCAAACAGGCAAAAGGTATACATTCATTGCCTCTGGTTACAAAAATAAATATTATGAAAAATTTAGATATTTGGAACTGGGGAAACAAAAGGCACTGTATTGAGTTCTGTGGTGATCAGTGAGAACGGTCACTTGAGTCTTCTATTTTCTCATCTCTGTTCATATTTGTTGCTATATTTTAGTGGCTATAAAGTGCTGTGTCTTGTTTTCTTTTGTATTTATTGATTAATGATGTTGAGGGTCTTGCTTGCATTATTGGTTCACTTGGATGAAGGCTTTCTCATTGTCAGGAGCAGAGTTAAAAGTACTATCTTTACTCTGCATAACTTCAAGACAAATGTTTTAGTGCCTCTATATTTTTCTACTATCTTTATTTTTATAAATATCATTTGGAATTTTTGTTTATCTTATTTTTTATGTTACATGTTGTATTGAAGATGATTTTTTTTAAATGCCTCATGCCATTATGTAGTCAGATTTACAAGTACTCAGATTCAAATGTATTTTAACTTGTTTTGATATTTTCTGTCTGTCTCTGTTTGTTTCCTGACCAGTCCACTTGTTTTTGGAGACAGGGTTTCTCTGTGTAGCCCTGGCTGTCATGGAACTGGTTCTTTAGACTAGGCTGGCCTTAGAGTCAGAGATCCCTCTGCCTCTGCCCCTGCCTCCGGAGTGCTGGAATTAAAGGGGGACCCCTCCCCCCTTCTTAAGATACAGTCAATGCAGATTAGTCTATTTGGTAAGTATTGCAAAGTATTGCATTTTCCTGGATCTGGTTTCCACAGAGTCTGTATTGTAGATTACTTGAAGAGATGATCTGTATGGCACATAATCCGATGCAAGCAAGATCTCTTAAAATAGGACTAAGATTGTATTTTAGCCAGGTGTGGTGGTGCCTGACTTTAATCGTAGCACTCAGGAGTTAGAGGCAGGTGAATTCTGAGTTTGAGGCCAACCTGGTCTTCATATTGAGTTCCAGAACAGCTATGGATGCATAGCAAGACCCTATCTAAACAAACAAAAAGATTTTGTTTCAGTGACATAATCGAAAGCATTATTAAAACTTGTCTGGTATTATATACAAGATAACATTTTTGTACGGTTACCTTTTGAAGAACAGATCCAGAAAGGCTTTTTGTAGAGAATGAACCGCATTTCTTGGGGATTCGAGGGGAACATGGTTCTATGATCTGGAAGAACGTTTGCACGTTTGCCTTTGTTCTGATGGGATCTGAATAAACCAGGGCTAGGGCTGGAGTTTGCTGGGGAGGCTGCTCTTACCTAGCTATGGCTCTGGATTGGAGCACAGGGCTTGAAGCATGAGGACTGGCAGAGCAGGACCCAGGGAGGTGGAATTGTTTACCTGCTTCCTGGCTGAAGCTGGGGAAGCCTCGGCTGAGTCAGACAGGTTGCTGGTGCAGTTAGCCGCCCTCAGCCCCTTCAGCTTGATCCTGTCTCTCCTCTGAAGATGCTTTTTCCTGTCATCAGTGAGTGACTTGCCAGGCCACTTCTCACTTGGTCTTTTAACAGAGCTTTTACCTTCTCAGGGGTTCCAGTCTCTGAGCTTCTGTAACTGACAGTCTTTTTCCTTTGTTCTTGGAGACAGTATCTTGCTCTGTAACCTAGGCTGGCATTGAACTTGAGATCCTGCTAGCTCAATCTCTCAAGTGCTAGAAATATGTTTGTTGTACCACTGATGTCCAATTTTGAGACAGACTCTCTTGAACCCCAACTGATCTTAAACTTACTGTGTACCCAAAGAGATGAGGGCACAGGCCCAAGTCCTACGGATGAGGAGGTGAAGACTCACCAAAAAGTTCTTCTGTTTTTTCTTTTTTTATATTTATTTGTGAATTTATTAGTGTATATATGTATGTATCTATTTAATTCTATCATTTATCTGGTTTTGGTTTTGGTTTGTTGTTGACACAGGGTTTCTCTGTGTAGTCCTGACTGATTTTGGCACTCTTTGTAGACCAGGCTGGTCTTGAACTCACAGAGATTCAATTACTTCTGCTCCCCAAGTGATGGGACTAAAGTGTGTCACCACTGCCCAGCCGGTATAAACTTTTTGGTGATTCTCTTTTCCCCATCACTTCCTCATCTTTAGGACTTGGGCCTGTGCTGGGATTAAAGGCACGCACCACCACCCTCTAGCTTCCAAGTCCTTTTCATTCCACTTCCAAAATGCACCTCATAAGCCAGCAAGTGGGTAATTGCTTTTGTCCCTAAGCCTGATAGCATCTTTAATATGTGGAACCCACATGGTAAAAGGGGAGAACTGACTGCCAACAGTTGTCCTCAGACCTCTACATGAGGCACACAGAGCACATGAACACCACAGCTTTGGTGCTGGACGCTGTAAGTGCAGCTCTGAGAACGCAGAGGCAGGAGGATGACAGACCTAGCTCAGCCAGGACCCTAGAGACGCAAAGCTGGCTGGAACTTCTCCGTTTCTTCCTGTTGGAGCCCCCCCACCCATCACATTTGAGCCTGTCCAGTGTTTTTGCAGTCTCTTACTTTCTCTGACTTGAGACTTTAGCTCCTGCTCATTTTTGAGCCCTTACCCATCCTCCCAAGCCTCCTTTCTTACTGCCCTCTTCCTTTCCCCATTTCCCCGCTTCCTCCCTCCTTCTTGTGGTCCTGAGGGTTGATTCCAGTGCCTTCGATGACTAGGCTGGGCCTACCACTGGTCTATGCCCCTAGTCCTCATTTCCCCCTCTTTTTGCTTGGGAAAGCAATATGTGCTCTTAAACACAGACCCATTTCTCCATTCCCTGATTTTCTTTATATTTGTAGCTGTTGGACGACAATAACAGGTTTTGTGTATCAGCATAAATGCAAATCCTAGTTTCCTTTCCTGTTTCTGTGATTTAAAAAACAGACGGGGCTCAGCCATCAAGAGCAGTGACTGCTCTTTCAGAGGTCCTGAGTTCAATTCCTAGCTCCCTCTAATCACAATGGCTAGTCTAAAGAATACAAAAGACAAGCCAAACGTGATGATGGCTCCTGCCTGTAAACCCAGAATTTAGAAGGCTGGGGCATAATGATTCAATGAGTTCAAGAACAGCCTGGGTTATGAAGAGTGTTAGGTGTGTTCATCTATGCCTATATAATCTTTGCAATTGGGAGACTAAGCTAAAGACATTCTTTTTGAGGTTTTTTGTTTCATGAAACAGGGTCTAGTGATAGCCTAGGTTGGCTTTGAACTTTTTTTTTTTGTTGTTGTTTGTTTGTTTGTTTGTTTTTTTGAGACAGGGTTTCTCTGAATCGCCCTGGCTGCCCTGGGACTCACTCTGTAGACCAGGCTGGCCTCGAACTCAGAAATCCTCCTGCCTCTGCCTCCCAAGTGCTGGGATTAAAGGCGTGCGCCACCACTGCCCGGCTTTGAACTTTTAATCCTTCAGCTTCCCTAGGGCTGGAATTCTAGATTCGTGCCACCATGTCCTGCTCTCAACGAAGGTTTTGAGACAGAATCTCATCTATCTCTGTCTGTCCTTGAACTCTGGTCCTCTTGCCTCTGCCTTCATAGTGCTACTATTACAAGCATTTACCACTGTGCCCCAGTTTATATGCTGGGGTTCAAACACAGGGCTTTGGTCAACAAGGCAAGCACACTACCAATTTAACTACATCTCCAATCTTCAGCGTAGTTTTAGTTTGCAATTTTCCCCATGACTAAAGATGTTGAACATTTTTTTCTTGCTTTTATGAACAAATTGTTTGTCTGTCTGATCTGTCTGTCTGTCTGTCTATCTAGACAGGGTTTCTCTGTGTAGCCTTGGTCCTGGAACTCAATTTGTAGACCAGGCTAGTCTAGAACTCACAAGAGATCCGCCTGCCTCTACTTCCTGAGTGCTGGGATTAAAACTGTGCTCAGCTAAGGACTATTTGTATTTCTTTTGAGAAATTTCTGTTTGTTTATTACTTATATTATTTGTTCTTTTGAACCAGAGTTTTTGAGTTCTTCATATATTTTGTATATTAATTTCCTGATGGATGAACAGCTGGTAAACGTTCCCTCTCAGTCTGCAGTCTGTCTGTTCACTCTTGATTGTTTCCTTTGCTTTGTTGAGCTGTTTAATTTGTTGCAGTCCCCATTTCTCAATTCCTGTTTTTATTTCCTGAGCCATTGGAGTTGTTTTCAGAAAATCATTGTCTGTGCCTCCACTCTGAAATGTTTTCCTGTCTTTGATCATTTTGATTGGTTTTTATGCAGAGTGAGAGATAGGAATCTAATTTCAGTTTTCTTCATATCTAGCTTTCCCAGCGCTGTTTGTTGAAAAGACTGTCTTTTATGCAGGGTGTGTTTCATCCCTTTTGTCGAGACTCCAGATAGCTTTAGTTGTTGTGGTTCATCTCTGTCCCTTCGTCTGGTCACTTTCTGTGCTTGTGCCGTGCTGCCATGCCTGTTACAGTTCTGGGATAGACTTCTAAGTAAGGTATTCTATTTCCAGCCTTGCTGTTTCTGATCTTAGCTGTTTGGCTATTTGGAACATGTGTGCTAATATCTTTAAAGATCTTTAAAGCCAAAGATCTTTGTCATGAAGTGGATCTAGATAAATAATTTTCTTGCTTAAAAAATACTTTGAAATTGGACATATTTGTTATTCCAGCTTTTAGGAAGCTGAGTCAGGAGGATCTTGAATTTGAGGCCAGGGTGGGGTACATTGCAATAACCTGTCTCAAACAAAACAAACCATAGGAATGATGGTGTGCACCTATAACCTCAGCATTTGGGGAAGAACAGCAGAAAGTTCAAGTTCAAGGGCAGCCACCCAACATCCCTACCCCAAACAAAACAAAGCGAACAAATGAACAAAAAGCAAAGATGTAAGGCCTCAGTGGTAGGTGGTTTGCTAAGCAAACAGAAGCCCTGGAATCAATCCCCAGTTAACCGCCCCTCCCCCCCAATTGTGAATTGTTTGGTATCAGATTAAAACCTTTAATTTTGTAATTTTGCGATGATTAAGTTGGTGACACAGCCACTAGTTTAGAGTCCCTTTCTTTTCCTTGTTTTTATTTGTTTGTTTATTTTGACAGGATTTCTTTGTGTAGTCCTGGCTGTTCTGGAACGAGATAAGCCTACCTCTCTGTCTCCAAGTCCCCAAACGAAAGGTGTGTGCTACCACCACCAGCCTTCCTTTTCTTTACTTTAAACATTTTTCCTGACTTCATTTATTTCAAGTTTGTATGGAGTTTAGCCTTTAAATGTCTATTTTCTATGGTACTCGTTGGGACTGAACCACATATTAAATAGTAATAACTCTACTACTGATCCATACTTCAGCTTGTCAATATGTTCCCTTAATTTGAGGGAAAATAAGTTTCATTATTGAGGCTGGAAAGATGGTTAAGAGCACTGGCTGCTCTTCCAGAGGATCTGGGTTCAATTCCCAGCACCCATGGCAGCTCACAACTCTGTTAGAACTCCAGGTACAGGGGGCCTGACATCCTCACACAGACACACATGCAGGCCAAACACTGATGCAGGTGAGAAAATAAGTAAGTATAAAAAGTAGTGAACTTGAGAAAAGTTTCATTATATAGATGGTATTACTGTTCTAATTTTTAGCAATGGTACAAGTTTTTTGCCTTCCTTCCATAGCAATCATGGGCAGCCATGACACTCTCTTGCCACCTGATGGCAGCATATCATAACTTGAAAGTTAAGCTGTATGGTTTTTTAAAAAAGACATGGTGAGAAGTTATTGACTGATACAGATTTTTTTTTGGTTTGGGATAATGAAAATGCTTTGAGAATAGAAGGTGTTCACACATGAATATAATTTGTACCCTGTATTATGCATTTTCAGTGGTTAAATGTTAAAATTGATGTTATAGGATATCAGTTTAAAGACAGGGACAGGACTGTGTGTGATAGCATTTAAGTACACGAGCGGATTGGATAGTGTGAATAGTTCTTAGTGATAGTTCTTAGAATGAACCTGTCCATCACTGCCTACTGTCTAGGGAAGAAAACAGACCAGGCTTTAAGTCAGGGACCTTTCCCAGAAGAACTGTCATAAATACAATGTGATGCTATTAGAATCCCTCGGACACAATGAGAAGTCTGGAGAGCTTCATTAGCTGAGTGACCTCAAGTCCATTGTCAACGTTCTCTAAAGTTTTAAGCCACGTGTAGTTTCACAACCACAGCCATTCCTCTGTTTTGCCTTTTCCTCCTCTTCCACGTTACTTAAAAATATATACTATTTCATTATTTTATGTGTATAGGTGTTTGCCTGCATATATGCCTATCCATACTAAATATGCATATTCTTGGCATATTAATGCTAGATTCATCAAAGAAAATTTCCAGTAAAATAAAGTACTCATTCAAACTACCTACACACAAAGGGAATGTTCTTTGCACTGTTGAGTGTTTGGTAGTGTGCCTGACCAGGAGCATGTAGTAGGATAACCACAGATGTTCCTAGGATGTAGCCCAGTGTATGCTAATGGGCTATATCATAATCTATCTAAACAAATGCTCAAAGCAGCTCATCAGGTCAGGGCATCTGCCACTAAGCCTGAGGACTGACTTTAATCCCTAGGACCACGTGGTGGATAGAGAGAACTGACTCCAGGTTATCCTCTGACCAACACATGTGCAATGCTGTGTGTGTGAGTGTGTGTGTACATGTGTGCAAATGCACACATGTGCATACACATAATTTCCAATGCTTCATTTATATTTCTATTTGAGACAGGGTTTCTCTGTGTAGCTTTGGCTCTCCTTGGATCTTATTCTGTAGACCTGGTTGACCTTGAACTCAGAGATCTTCCTGCCTCTGGATTAAAGGCTGTGCCATCACATTTGGCCCCAAGTTCAAGGTCACCCTGGTCTACAAGAGAGCTTCAGGACAGCCAAGACTGAATAGAGAGATGTCTCAAAAACAAACAAATAAACAAGCAAAAAGATTTAACTGATAGGTTTTGGGTTGTTTTTTATTTATTCTTATTTTGGATCTAGTTTTTTATTTATGATACCTAGTTTCAAGACAAAACCTAATGATTTTCTGAATTTTGTTGGTATCTTTGTAGAGGCTCTCCTTTTATCTTTAATTTTATTAATCTTTGCCCTTTGATTAGACTGGCTAAGGGTTTGCCAATTGTACTCTTCAAAGAACCAACTTTTTATTTCATTGATTCTTTGCGTTATTATCTTTGTTCTCATTTAATTAATTTCTGCCCTGATCTTGATTTCTTTTTGTCTACTGACTTGGGATTTGGCTTAATTTTCCGCTTTGAGGGCTCTAAGATGTAATCATTATTTATTTGAGCTTTCCTCTGACTTTTTCTTTTTTCTTTTTATTTATTTGTTTTTGTTTGTGTTTTTGCTTGTTGTTGTTGTTTTGAGACAAGAAGGTTTCTCTGCGTAACCCTTTCTGCCCTGGAACTTACTTTGTAGACCAAGCTGGCCTTAAACTCACAGAGATCTGACTCTCTATTGGGATTTAAAGGCATGTGCAACTACTTCTCTGGTTTCTTAAAGTAGGCATTTAGAGCTAGCGCTATAAGCTTATCTCTTAGGACTACTTTCATTATATCCTATCGGTTTTGGTATTCCGTTTTTATTTTGTTGGTTTTTTTTTTTTTTTTTTTTGTTTTTTTGAGACAGGGTTTCTCTGTGTAGCCCTGGCTATCCTGGAACTCACTCTGTAGACCAGGCTGGCTGGAACTCAGAAATCCACCTGCCTCTGCCTCCCAAGTGCTGGGATTAAAGGCATGTGCCACCACTGCCCGGCATTATGTTTTAATTTCTATTTGATTGAAGGAGATTTATTTTTTTTCATTTCCTTTTTGATTTATCCCAGGACCCATTTGCTATTCAGCAATGTGTTGTTTAATCTTCATGAGGTCATATGTTTTCTAGGGGTTCTCTTGTTTCTAGTCTCATTCCATTGTGATGGGGTAGGCTGCAAAGAATTGTTTCTTGTTTTGTCTCAGAATATATGGTCTATTGGGGAAAGCTCTGTGGGCTTCTGGGAATAATATGTATTTTGCAGAGTTTGGATGGAATGGTCTATAGTTGTCATTTAATTTGGATGTTTCCGTTTATTTTTTGTTAGAGAGGTGTGTCAGTTAGTTGGATATTAAAGTCAGCCACTACTATTTCACTAGAGTTAGTGAGGCTTTGCATCTAATCTTACTTGTTATGACATTGGGTGCACCCTTGCTGGGGCTCACATCCCTGTCCTCTATGTTCCCTTACTCAGTATGACGTGACCATCTGTATGTTTTCTTACTAGTTCTGATGTTGTTGTCACTGGTTGCCTGTGTTGACAGATTCCTTTTTCTTTGCTTCTGATTTGTACAATTTATTGCTGACTTAAGTTTGCATCTTCTGACATTTTAGAATGGAAACATCATGATGTAACATGCTTTTTACTAATAGTGGGCTGGTTCATTCTGGTGCTAGGAGCCATACCCAGGCCCTTGTACATGCTAGGCAAAGGCTCTACCACTAGACCCCAGCCTTAGCCGTGGATTGTGAACCATAGTGAGGTCCTGTGTGATCTGCCTGGGAGAGTGTCTCATTCTTTTCTTTTTTTCTTCTGTATAGTGTCAGGAATTGAACCCAAGACCTCATGTATGATACATATATACTTTATAATTGAGCTATATTCCCACCCATCCTAGGAAATCTTAAGTGTTTGTATTTATACAGGAATTTTTGAGGTCCTGGGATGATAATGGCTGAATCAGTAACCTCCAGAAATGGCTATGAAGAGAAAGAAAACTGGTTCTTTAAAGACATTTTTATTTTTATTTATGAGTATATGTATGTCTGTATGAATGTATGCCATGTGTGTGCCAATACCCACAGAGACCAGAGAACATAAGATTCCCTGGAGCATAGGCAGTTGTGTGCTGGGAACTGAACTTGCATCCTTTGGAAGAGCAGCAAGTATTTTTAACTGCTCAGTTATCTCTCCAGTCCTTGCTATTTAAAATTTGTTTTCATTTTCATTTTGCATTGTTTTGATGGGGACACCACAGTGTTTGTCTAGAGGTGAGAGTCTGTTTTCCTTCTACCATGGGTTCTGGGACTGGAACTTCAGTTGTCAGGCTTGGTGGCAAGTGTCTTAATCCACTTAGTAAGCCACGCACAAGTAGTTTTTAAGATTAAAGAATTAAATGATGCTAAGTTTCAGGTTAGGAAAAAGCACCAACAGCATTTTAGGGAAGAGGATGAAATTTCTTTGGTAATTCCGATTTTACTCTTTAGCTTTTAAATTTTTTTTTTTTGTCCTGAAAATCTAAAAAAGTAGTTATAGTGTGTCTAAAGCCAGGGTGAACTAGAAGGTTTAAAATGGGATACATAGACAACTTTGTAGTTTTAGTAAGAATTTCTGAATAGTTCTGTAAGTTCCCAGCGGCTGTTGGCTGAAGGATTGTATTATTAAGTAGCCAGCTTGCAATCTCTGGTCAGCCCTTTCTTGCTCACTGAAGGGCTGTGAAATCGGCTGTCTGGTGAGCTTTCCAGTATCTCTAATCACCCGATTGATCTTCCTCTCCTCCTTAGTTTCCGTGGATGTCTCACCCTGGCCATGGTTGTTGTCCTCTTTAGTGTCCCTTCTCTCTACTGCGTCGCTGTGTTTTCTTTATTTCTGTGTCAAGCCAGCACGGCACACTGATAGTCTTGTTTGCAGATGTTTTATTTGGCCATCAGGTACTTTGAAAATGTTATTGTAGTTGCTAAAAATAAAAATACAGTACTTCTATTTAAACTGTGATGTACCTTGGGAAAATGACCTGACCGCATTGGTGTTAGTGGCCTGGGAGGGACATGTGCATGCTTGACTTCATTAGTGCACTTAACCCATTGGTTAATCAGAGCTAATGGTGCTCAGTTTTGTCTGTGTATATTTTGGTTTATACCTTGTGTCCTTTGTGTCATGGCAAATAGGTTCTGATCTAGGACCCTCTCCACTTCCTCTTCTGAACACCTCTGTCCCCATTAGTCACAGAAACCAGATGAGGAGTCTGTCTGCCTCTTTGATGATGCCAGAGGCTCCTGCCTTATGCTCCCTGGTGCTGGAATTCTGGTGATGTCACTGTGGGGCTAGTTGCTCTTGTAGGTGCTTTCCCTTCAGTTTAGTGATTGACTTTCAGTGCTGATTCATTTTGTGCTTTAGTTATTTTTCTTGTTGCTGTCTGGTTTATCTGGCTTGAAATAATTTTGTAGCAGTGTATGCTAATTAAAACTGTTTGCTTACAGTGGTTCCTAATTGTTATTTGAGTCTTAATGTGCCTTCAGAACTAAGTAGTTGTTTTTGTATATGAGTGATGGAGACAGAATTGTTCTGTCCCTTTTCACTGATCGTGTAGAGGCATTGCTGTTTCCTCATACTTGGGACTCTTACCATTGCGTCTCCCTGGGGCTTTGTCCTGTGTCAGCCCTCACTTGTTACAGTCATTCACTCAAACTCCTTGCAGGAATATTTCTCTTGCCCTTCTCCTTTCAGGTCATCAAGGGCTTTACCATCTGGCTCCTCCTTATCTTCCAGCCCCACCTCCCAGCTGTACCTTGCTGCTCACTCTTGTGCCTGTGCACAATCCATTAATAGTCCATCCTCTAGCAGTTGAAAATCCACTTGGATTTAACAATCATAGTAAATAAAACCAGCCAAAACTCAAATGAAAACACTGGAAGGCCTACTTAGAAGCCCACATTTGAAAATGGCTAAGCAATAAGAGAAGCTGCTCTGGAGTGTAGAGACTTCTTTCTCCTAGCCCTGTGTTTCCTTAGCTTTTCTTTGACTAGGATTCGGGTCACTAATGTGAGGAATTGGGGTTAGGAACTAAACAGGACCTACCTCAGTCTATTTCTTTGGGAGTCAGCTGCTTGTAGCCTATTCCTCAAGTGTCAGTTTTTTTTTTTTTTTTTTTCTAGGAACAGATTTCTGTGTAAATATCTGGTTTTCTAGTTGTGACTGACTTTGGTGATTAACTGGTTCAATTCTGCAGTTACATTTTAGAATATCATTCTTATAATTCACTTAAATTACATTTCAAAAATACGATATTTAAAATTGGCAGTTAACAATCTATATAGTGGGTTTTTAGGGTCATAGTCCCCTTTTGTTGTTGTGTTTTTATTTTGTTTCTTTTCTTTTCTTTTTTTTTTTAGATAGGATCATGCCATGTAGCTGGCTGATTAGTACTTGATGTGTAAACCAGGCCAGCCTCAAACTCCTACCTCTAGGCAGATCTCTGTGCGTTCTGGTCTATATAGCAAGTTCTAGCCCAGCTAGGGCTACATAGTGATACCCTGTCTCAAAACAGTGTTTTAAATGGAAAGATGGGTCAGTAGTTAGGAATGCTTGCTGTTCTTCCAGAGGACCAGAATTCCATTCCCAGCACCCACATCAAGTCTCATATACCTATTTGTATCTCCAGCTACAAGGGATCCAATACCTTCTTCTGGACTTAGAGGGCACCTACACATGGCATACATACATATAGACAAACATGCATACACACATCTTTTTTAAAAAAGTCTCCTACCCATGCCTCCTGAGTACTGTGATCACAGCCTGTGCTACCATATCTGGGCCTTTGGCCAGGTTTCTAGTTCTAGAAGTATGTAGTTGTATGAGTGAGGAAGTATCTGGTGAAATAACATGAGATGAGACAGATAGGTAATTTGAGGTGAGGTAATCAATACTGAAAAAATAGTACTTGAACAGGTAGAATGCCTGTGAATGAAGTGATTTACATTGTATGTGTCAGCTGATTTTCACAGGAAGTTTGGCTGTGCTGCACTTAGAGAGTTGAGGTCACAATAGATATCTTCTAGGATGAGCAAAGATCACTTTATAACCACAGCGGTGTCTGACAACATGGAGAAGGGCATGCTTTCCCACCCAGTCTTCCCTGTCCCTGTGCAGTCAGGTCCCTGGGCACATAGGCGAGTGTCCGTCACTGCGCTATGACCGTCTTTACTCTTTTTTCCTACTACTTTTGCTCTCTGGGAGCTGTACTCCTTTATCTAGTCACTACGCCTGCAGCCAGAATCAAAATGACCTGCTGTGGGCTTTTCAAGGCAGTCAGACCATGAGGTATTTAAGGGGAAAGTTAAATAGGAAGCTTAAATCAGTATCTAAGGTTGCATAAGTGTAATTATGTAATTAGTATTTAAAGTTATATAATTTCTCTTTAATTATATAAATAATAATATTTTGTTATCTCTCTCTCAGTCTCTCTCTTCCTCTGGTTTTGGTTGTGGTTGTGCCATGGCATGGGTGTGGAGGGCAGCCTTGAGCATCTCTCCTCACCGTGCACCTTGTTTGAGGCAGAGTCTTTCCGTTGCTTTACTGCTCTGCTGCCAACGCCAGGCCAGCTGGCCTAAGTCTTCAGGACATCCCCTGTCATCAGGCTTGCCCTATGAGTGCTTTTAACCCACTGTGAGATCTCCTCCATCCTTCTTTGGTAAATACACGATTGAGCTTATCCTTACAGAAAGGAAAATAATACAAAGACATGTTGCCATCCCATTATCCTTTTCAAGGATCTGTGAACAGTTTATGTCTATTTTTAATCTTTTTTTTTCCTGAGACAGGGTCTGTCTATGTAGTCTTGGCTGTCTTGGACCTTACCGTTTAGACCAGGGTGGTTTCAAACTCAGAAATCCTTCTGCCTCTGCCTCCCAGGTACTAAGATTAAAAGCATACCCAGTTTGATTGTTTTATAAGTAAGAGCTTATTATATTTATTGTTTTAAAGTTTGCATTTTTTTTTTACATCAATAGTTTTCAGGAGAGCTGTAAATAGTCCGTAGGAAGGAATAGAATTCTATTCAGCCATTTCTTCTGTTGATGACACCAGGAAGCTTCCCCTGTAACAACTATGACAGTTTTGGGAAATGTAGAAAAAGGAAGTTGGTCCTGTTAACTTTTTCTGTTGATACAGGAGTAACAATGTGGGCTGGGAGATGGCTCACTGAGTAGGGACACTTTGCTGTAAATATGAAGGAATTTCAAATCCTCAGGGGAGAAAGAAATTCCCAATAAAAAGTCTGGTGTGTACCTGTAACCCCAGTGCTTGTGGGTGTAGACAGGGGCATACTGGCCACCAGACCAGCTCCAAGTTTAATGAAAGTCCTTATCTCATTGGGAAAAGCCAGATCGTGAGAAATCGGCCATGTACATGGTTTACATGTGTGCATTTGTATGAACACTGGCACCCCAGCCCCCAGAGTAACAATTGGACCATTTCTGTGCCAGACAGTGTTACATTCTTCCCTCATGCAAACACAGCCTGTGTTACAGATAACATACCTTTTGTAGATATGCTGTATTGCTATGTGCCCTGCGTGTGTTACTGGCTTCTTCATTTGCTTAATCTTAACTCTCAGAAGTGCTCTGTGATTTCCACATAAGCTGATTATATTACTCTAGTTTTCCAGTGAGAGAGGCATAGGATTTGTAGAGTGACTTTCCTATGATTACACAGTCAGCAAATCTCTAACCTGCAATTCGATAGGACTCCAAAGTGGGCTTTACTCCAAGAACAACTGAAAATACCTTTCTGTGTTTTGCTGGGATTGTAAAATGACGCAGTGACTTTGAAAACAGTTTGATAGTTCCTCATAAGGTTGGATAGAGGTGCCATATGACCTTTTTGAGGAGGAGAGCTGTATCAACTGGACACTACCAGTAAGTCAAGAAAGATGAGTGTTCAGAATTGACCATTAGGTTTTGCACTCAGCAGTCTGTATGAACATGACAGATAATGTCTTCTGATCGCTAAATGGGATTTTGTGTATTTGTACCTTTGACTCCTTCAATAATTATGTGAAACATGTAGACTCCTCTCTAAGAGAGTATTCTTTTTAAAATTAGTATTTAGGGACTGGGAGGATTGCTCAGAGGGTTAAGAATGCTTGCCCTTTAGGTATGAGTGCCTATGTTTGAATCCTTAACACCTATATAAAGAGTCAGGCATAGCTTCATGGGTCTGTAACCCCAGCACTGTGAGGCAGAGGTAGGATTTTTGTGGCAGCCACAGTAGCAGAAACTGAGACTTCTAGTTCAGCAACAGACCCAGATTTAAGGCAATAATGTGGGGGGTGAAAGAGGAAGATGCCTAGAATCCTACTGTGGCCTCCACACAACACGTACACCCGAATACTCACATGCATTTACCAAATAGTGAGTGAGTGAGTGAGTGAGTGAGTGAGTGAGAGACAGAGACAGAGACAGACAGACAGACAGACAGACAGAAAGACAGACAGAGAGACAGAGTTGCATTGCCCATACCAGTGTGTTTGGAGGCCAGAGAGCGATGTTGGGTGTCTTTTTAATTGTTGTTTCCCTACCTCATTTTAATTGTTCTGGAGCTCAGCATTTCTGCTACACAGACCCCCAGAGACATCAGTTTCCAGACTCCCAGTACTAGGGTTACAGGTGTGTGCTACTTTGCATAGCTTTTATGTGGGTGCTGGGGATCTGAACTTGGATCTTCATGTTTGTGAACCAAGATCTTTACCCACTGAGCCTTCTCCTGGCCCTCATAGAATATTTATTCGTCCACAATGAATTAGTATTTTTGTGACATGTATAAGGCTTATGTCCAGATTTGTATGTCTGTTTGCATGCTTGTTTTTTTCAGTGCTGTGGAGCCAAACCATGGCCTCACACATGATAGGCAAATACTTTAGAACTTAGCTATAGCCTCAGCCTTAATTTCATTTCATTTTATAGAGATAGGGTCTCACTAACTTGACCAGGGTGGCCACAAACTTCTAGGCTCGAGTGATTCTCTTACTCAACATTTGGAATAGTTAGGACCATAGACATATGTATTCCCACATCTGACTTGTTTGTTCATTCATGTTTAATATTGTAAGCTGTGTAGCCCAGGCTAGCCTTTAACTTTGTGTCAGTGTGTGTGGTGTGTGTGTGTGTGTGTGTGTGTTTGCGATTGTAGGCATGGATGTCTATGAAGTTCACAGTGCAATCTCTGGTTCAGTCCTTGCCTTCCACCTTGAGATAGGGTCCCTCTCTTTTTCCTCTTGATACATCAGGGCAGCTGGCCTATGAGCTTCTGGGAATGCTGGGATTACAGATGCCAGTGTTCCATATCTGGTTTTATGTGGGTGCTGGGATTTTAATCCAGCTCCTCATACTTGTGTACTGTCTTAGGGTTTCACTGCTGTGAGCAGACACCATGACCAAGGCAAGTCTTATAAAGGACAACATATATTTGGGGCTGACTTACAGGTTTAGAGGCTCAGTCCATTATTATCAAGGTGGGAGCATGGCACCATCCAGGCAGGCATGGTGCAGGCAGAACTGAGAATTCTGCATCTTCATCTGAAAGCTACTAGTAGAAGACTGACTTGTAGGCAGCTAGGGTAAGGGTCTTATAGTCTACATCCACAGTGACACACCTACTTCAACAGGGCCACACCTTCTAATAGTGCCACTCCCTGGGCCAAGCATATACAAACCATAAACACCTACTAAATCATTTCCCTAGCCCCGACCTTTAACTTTTAATACTCCTGTCTTACCCTCCTAACTACTACAATTCAGATGCTACCTGTGGCCTAGTTTCATATATTTTTTTAAAAGATTTATTTAGTGTGTGTGTGTGTGTGTGTGTGTGTGTATGTATAATATATGAACACGGTAGTTGTCTTCAGACACTACCAGTAAAGGGCATCAGATCCCATTACAGATGGTTGTGAGCCACCATGTGGTTGCTGGGATTTGAACTCAGGACCTCTGGAAGAGCAGTTGGTGCTCTTAACCACTGAGCCATCTGTCTAGCCCCCATGTATATTAATATTTTCTTTTAGGGGAGATTTTCTACGTCACTTGTGTGGGGTTTTCATTTTCTCCAGGACTGGTGAAGCGGGGTTACGTTATGGCCCCAACCACAGTCAATACCCAGTGCTCCCTTGTGGAGCTTCCAGCCACATTTGATCTTTCTGTCAGGTGACTAACGGGAACAAATAGGTTAAGTACATGAGTTTTATGTGAGAATGAACTGTTGTCTGTTTGATTTTCTTTTGAAACGACTTGGTGTGTACTCCTGTCCATTCTTACAGTTCTTTTTGCCAGTCCAACAGCCTCCAATATGATGTATTAATATGAAACTAGTTATAGGAATATGACTTAATAGTATACTTTTATTTACATTTATTTATTTGGTGTGGGGGTTCGTGAGGGTAATGGTGTATGTGGGGTCACAATAGCTTGCAGGAGTCCTTTCTCTCCTCCCATTGTGTGAGTGCCTGACTCAAAATTGTTAGGCAGCAAGTTGGTTTACTACTGAACTACCTCACTAGCCCAATTGTACTTATTTTTATTCTTACAAGTGAGATTGCTTTCTTATTTTACTTTTGGGACAGGGTCTCACTGTGTAGTCTGGCTGGCCTGGAGCTCAATGTATAGACCATGCTGATCTTGAAATCACAGCGATCTGCCTGCCTCAGAAGTGCTGGGATTAAAGTTGTAAGCCACCACACCCAACTGTTTTATTACAATACTGTCGTCTAAATCTATAATCAATACTTTATAAAGTAAATGAGGTGGTTATTGCACTGGGTAGATTAAGAAGCCTTTGTGCATCTGAAAAGTAACCTGTTAGGGTGTTTTTGCTTTATCCTTTGTAGTTTAAAGTATTTTTTAAAATAGTTTTGTCTCTTGTGTTAATCTGTGTGTGTATGTGGGGGTGGTGTTAGGTGTGTGTATGGAAGCAAGAGAATAACCACTGGGTGTCTGTCTTTACCTTTCCTCCTTGTTTGAGACAGAGTCTCTCCACGTTTGTAAGCCAGGCTAGCTGACCCACAAGCTTCTGGAGAGTCCTCTCTATGCCGCTCCCCCACAGCAGTACAGTGGATACAGAGCTATTGCTCTGCCCAGCTTCTGTGTGTGCTCTGGGAATTCCAGCTGCTACAACAAGCACTTCACCTACTGAGCAGTCTTGCCTGCTATCTTCATTTAACTTATCTCTTACAGTTTGAATCTGTAGAAATTATTTTTTAACAAATGAACAAGAAGATTATATAATGAAGAAATGTAGATTTTTAAAGTCTGGGGTAGTCTAGCTAGGATGCAGCTCAGTGGCAGAAGGCTTGCCTGTATGCATTGGGCCCTTGGTTCAATCTCTAGCACTGGGAGAAATACCAACAAAATTCACCACCAGGAGGATTAGGGGACACAAGACTAATTATAAGCCAGCACTCTCAGGGAAGCTCAGAGCTGTGGCTGTCTAGTATTTACTTTATTCTCATCCTAATACAATTTATGACTTGGGTAAATTTCTGTCAGAAGCATAGTTGGCAAGTAATAGTTGGCATGCTTTCTTGATCTGTTAAATGGCTTTTCCGAAAGTCATAATATACATAAAGAAAATGGCTTTTGTTACTCTTTAGTCAATTAGAGAATGTGTATCAGCTTTTCCTTTTAAGGCAGGGTTCTCATATACTTAGTCTGGCCTTGAACTCCTAATCTTGCCCCTACCTCCCAAGTGCTAGGATTAGAGACATGCACCACCATACCCACTCATATGTGCTGACCTTCTGTTTATGGCTTTATGTGTATACCAGCTTTTCAGAAGATTGGGACAGTGTATGTTAGAGGGTCAGCTCGGTAGTGGCGCATTCACCTAGATGCATGAGACCCTGTACTCAATCCCTAGCAATAAAAGCACATCCCCCCTACTTGTGCGCGCTGACACACAACACACACACACACACACACACACACACACACACACACACACACACACACACACACCCATCCCCATCCCCCTCACCCCCAGCTGGCCTGGAATTCCATGTTTAGACAAAATTGGCCTCATACTTGTGATGATCTTCCTGTTTTTTACATTTTTTTCTTGAGATTATATAGTAAAGACAACAACAAAAATTCTACAGTTTTTCCCCAAAATTGTTCTTTTCTTTTTCCTTTCCTTTCCTTTCCTTTCCTTTCCTTTCCTTTCCTTCTCCTCCTCCTTCTCTTCCCCTCATCCATCCATCCCTCCCTCCCTCCCTCCCTTCCTCCCTTCCTTCCTTCCTTCCTTCCTTCCTTCCTTCCTAAGACAGAGTCTCACTATGTAGCCTTAGCAAGCCAGGAACTATTTATGCTGGGATTAGTGCCACCATATATGGCTTTGTTTTTATTTTAATTAAATGGAACTTTTAATTATCATGTTGTGTATGGTGTGAAATAGGAACCAAAAACTTTAGGAAAAAACTCAACTTGCCTGTTGGTACACGCCTATAGTCAGCTCACTCTGGAGGCAGAGGGTGAGCTTTGGAATCACACATAGAAAGACTGTCACAAATAAACCCACAACAATGGTTTGTTCCACTTCTGTTTGTGTTTAAAGTAACAAAATATTTCATATCTTTGTGTTTTCTGTTTTGTTTTGAGACAGGATCTCATCATATAACTTTGCTGGTCTCGAACTCACTTTGTAGACCAAACTGGCCTCAAATGCACAGAGATCTGTCTGCCTCTGCCTCCCAGTTGCTGGGATTAAATATGTGTGCCACCATGCCTAACAATACTGGAAATCTCATTTGATGTAGATTTTTAAAAGAAATTTTTACTGTCTCAAAGACTATATCCTTTGCTGTCTTTGAACTCTTGAACTTTCTGCTTCAGCCTGCAAAGTGCATGTACCATCAGGCCTGGGTGAATTGTATTTTATATATTGAATTTATAGGGTCAGCCTCAAAGTATGGTATTCTGAATAGTAATTATATTCTTTGTTATTGAGACTTTGCCTTCCTAGGGGATGTTTACTTAGGGGGTCTTACTTGGAATGTCGGCCATTTGAACAACCAGCCTTCAGTTTCAAATGCGTCCTTTCACTGTTTGCTGCTGGCTGTGAATCTGTCTGTGTTTTCTTGTATGGAGAAGCTCCGAATAGGGCCCACAGATTGCCTGACAGCCTGAGCTGTCCCTAGGTGCCACACGTTAGAAGGAGAACAAGTTCCTGCAGGTTGTTGTCTGACCTCCATACACTCATGTGCGCGCACACATAACTTTTGAAAATCCACAAATAATCTTGCCGCTGCTCTACAAGCTTGTCTGAGGATTAGATGGGATAATGGACATTACATGAGTCTCTTTAATTGCGGAAGTGGTTTGCTGCAAGGGATTACTGCTGCTTAACTCTCCTTCCTTTTTCTTGTAGGTAGTGTTGGTGCTTCTTTTCAGTGCCAGTCCATCCATCACGACCACATTTGTCATGATGACAGTGACAAGGTGAGGTCCTTGTTGATGTCTGCCACCGTGGAAATGCATGCCATCCTTACTGTACTGCTGGAATCACCTGTGTAACTCGGGACCCAAACCACTGGGTGACTTGAGGGTATAATGTTGATATGCACAGTACAGGGCAGGGTGTCTTAATTGGTTTCTGTATCAGATTATTGGACTGCTCCAGAAAGCCCGAAATTCAGGCCACAGAAGAAGTGACCTAGGCTCCTGCCTAGTCCTCCAAGTCCCTGTTTGTATCTCTGTACTTCCTCTTTCTCTGCATAGTCTGCACATAAGGCTTATTTTAACATACGAACATGTACTCTCTCAGCAGCTAAGCAGTTCATGTGTTTCTAGTTGGGAATAACCCAGACATTCCCTATTTGTTTTACTCTTATAGTTTTGATTATTGTACTGTCATCATTTCCTTTTTATAAATGTGATGATGATGGTGTGTGTGTGTGTGTGTGTGTGTGTGTGTTGCATGCCTCTATGAGTGTGTAAAGGTCATAGGAAACCTGGGGTATTTATTGGTCTTCACTATCCACTGTATTTGAAGCAGGATTTCTTGTTTGCCACTGTCCATGCTTCCATGCACATTTTAGCGTCCATCTTGCTGTAGGATAGCTTAGATTGGAGATGTGGTTCTGCAGATCAAACCCTAGCCTCACCTAGGCATACATAGCAAGTGCATTAGCTACAGAGCTATCTCTCAACCCTCGAGTTGGTTTCTCCAATTCAGGGTCTAACCTGGACCATGCAGCAGGCCCCTCGTCCTCTCAAGCGAGTGGATTGTGTGCCCTGCCACCTGCTTCCTTCTTAAACTTTACCCTTAGTTTATTTATTGTTATTGTGGTTTACTTTGTCCCCAAAGCCTAAAGTAAACCTTGGTTATTGAGAATGCAACCTATCTGATTCTTCAGGGTGTGTGTGTGTGTGTGTGTGTGTACGTGTACTACTTTGGGCCGGAGTTATTCTTAAATCATGCTCAAGTTAATGGTGAATTTGTTTTGTTGTGGGTTGGTTTTTGTTTTTGTTTTAGGCATGATCTCACTACGCAGCCTGAGACTAGTCTTAGCTTGGGAATTGCTATGTAAGACCAGGGGTGGCCTTGAACTTAAAACATCTGCCTGCCCCTATTTTCCAAATTCAGGGATTAAAGGAGTGAGCCACCATGCCTGGCCATTGTGGTGTTTTTGCTTGTATTCTTTTTATCTCTAACAAAACATGCCTTTAGCTTGGCATGGTGGTGGTTCTCTGCAATCGTAGCCTTTAGGAGGTAGCAACAGGAGGATTCAAGGGCTTCTCCACTTGATAGCAAGTTTCAATCAACCTGGGCTGTGTAAGACCTTTTTAATACCAAAACCACAGGGGGGACCTGAGAAGCTTGCCTTGGGGGTCTTTGCAGTGCCCCTTTCCAGTAGATTCCTGTGGTCTGGATGTGTTTTGAATATGTGGCTCTGATCTGGATGAAGTTAAATGTAGTGTTTCACTCCTTTCATGATGGTAGCTGTCAGTACAGACCAACCCAAGCCGTCTTTTTCCTTATTTTGATCAAGAACCTGCTTTTGTTGGAGATGGGAAATTAGTCACTGAGACTTTCCAAATGTTGTGCTGTAATCGTTCTGTTTGTTGGCTCACTGTCTTTGTCAGCTCTGCTCATAGCTTTCCAGAGTCTTTCATGTTATAGTCACTCAGAGGCACAGGTTTCATTTTTAATTTTCATAGGGAAACATGGAAAGTGACTTCCTAAAATTTAATATGCCATAGTTTAGAAATAAGCGTGTGAAAATGAGACGAATAGATGCAGAAGATGTGACATCATGTCAGGAATTGCAAGAGTGGGAAGCTACTTAAGGTTCAGTTCCCACTTCTGCCCATGGTATGGAAACCAGTATGAGTTGCCTGGCCGTAGAGTCTGGGGATGGGATTCTGTCTCTCTCTTATTTTCTGTCTCCCTCAAAGCAGTTCTCATTTTTCAATTTTTTTAAAAAGTTTTATTTATTTATTATATGTGAGTACACTGTAGCTGTCTTCAGATACTCCAGAAGAGGGCATCAGATCTCATTATGAATGGTTGTGAGCCACCATATGGTTGCTGGGATTTGAACTCAGGACCTTCCGAAGAGCAGTCAGTGCTCTTAACTGCTGAGCCATCTCTCCAGATCCATTTTTCAATTTTTATATGACTAATTTTTCTGTGCTTTATGCAATTAGAACACCCCCTACCTTATAGGAAGAGGAGGAGAGAATTTTAAAGGATTGTGTTTCGTCAGCATACCAAAGGGTGTCTGGACTGTTCTCCCATGTTCCCTGCCTGCTGTGTGTGTACACTGTTTCTTTTTTGTTTTGGTTTTTTTCAAGACAGGGTTTCTCTGTGTAGCCCTGGCTGTCCTGGAACTCACTCTGTAGACCAGGCTGGCCTCGAACTCAGAAATCCACCTGCCTCTGCCTCCCAAGTGCTGGGATTAAAGGCATGTGCCACCACTTCCCAGTGAGAGGATTTTCTTGACTATGCACTTGTAACTTATTCTGTTGGTTTGAGCCAGCAAGTAGTATTTGATTGGTAGCTATGTGTTGAGTCATTTAGGGACTATATCAGGGTGCAAGATGGATAAAAATTCCTGTTTTGTTTTGTTTTGTTTTGTTTTTCGTGATTTTACAGTATAACTGGGCAAAACAGGTAATATAAAAATGTCAATTATATAATATGTTACAATAAGATACAATAAGACCTAAATAAAAGAAAAGGTAGGTCAAAATGTCATGGCCCAGCCTTTAATCCCAGCACTTAGGAGGTATAGGCTGGCAGGTGGATCTCTGAGTTCCAGGCCAGGCTGATTTACATAGCAATTTTCAGACCAGCCAGGGCTACATAGTGGGATCCTGTCTCAATTTAAAAATAGAAGTTGATCATGGTAAGTGGAATGGTGTCCATTAAGAAGTGGATGGTACAGATGGCAGCTTTTATTATTTTATTTCAGTATTGTATTATTCTTATCTTTTAATTCATTTTTATTGGGGGAAGTGTGTGTGGAGGTCAAAACACAGCTCTGTGGAGTTGGTGCCTTCCTAGCTTTCCATGAGTTGCAGGGATCAGGCTTGTGTGACAAGTGCCCTTATCTACTCTGCCATCTTGCTGACTTAGTCTGGCTTCATCTTATCCCACTTCATCTCATCTTACATGTTTGAGTCAAGGACTCAGACCCCAATGCTGTGTGACAAAACATTTCCTGGGGAGATGAAACACACTTCTGTCTACTCACCCCAGATAGGAACCCCATGGCAGACAAAAGCAATAGCAGTAGTTGGTAATGTTAGGAGAGTCTCTTGGACAACCTTGCCCAAAACTCAGAGGGCTTCTCATGCCTGCTGTTGGGGTTTTGTTAAGCTTTCTTTGGCTCTTGGAGGGAACATTGTCAACCCAGATGAGAACATTTCATTTAAACTATATATGTATATTTATACAGACTGTATATTATAGTTTTTAAGGGCAGATTGTTAATAGTATGAATCTTTATGACTTTTTGAAACATCCTTACTATTTTATTCTCCTCTCTCTCTCTTTTGTATTTATCTTCCTTTGCCCTCCCTCATTAGGCCTCTCTCCATTTCCCCGTTCCCCTTCAGACCACTTGCACCGTGCTACTCTAGTGCTCCACTAACGGCCTTCCCGGGCAATGGCCCCTTCCTTCTTTCCTGGTTTCTGCAGTTGTTCCCTGATACGTACTCACAGCTGATGACGTGGAGCTGGAGTCTCAGATGAAAGAGCATTTGGTGTTCGTCCTTCTGGGTCTGGATTGCCCCCCCCCCCAATGTGAACTTTTCCAGTTCTGTCCATTTCCCTACAGAGGTCATGGTTTTTGCTTTACATACAGCAGAGTAATGGCCCCTGGTGTATGAGTGCACATTTTAATTACTTATTTGTTGGTTGAAGAACTTTGGATTGTTTCCATTTCTTAGCTATTGTGAACAGATCAACAATGAACAAGACTGAGTGATATCTGTGGAATTGGGTGGTGAGTCCTTTGGACACTATGAAGGAGTGGTTTAGCTGGATAGTCATGCAGCAGATTTGTCTTTACTTTTATGGGAGCTCTCCACCCTGGTTCCAACATGGCTGGCATGGGGTCCCTCCCACACTCCCTCTCACTGTCACTTGTCCTGTTGTCTTTGCCATTCGGGTTCTGGGGAAATGAATCTCAGAGTTGTTTCTACTTGCATTTTCCTAATTGCAAATTTGGAAATTTTTGAGATATTTCTTAGGTATTTTTTCTTCTTTGAAGAACACCTTGTACTTAAAAGTACTTAATATAATACTTAAATGTAGCTATTCTTTTATTTATTCAAAACAGTATGATGTGTGAACTCATTAAATGAACTATATTCCATTTTAGCTACCAGTAGCTTACATTTTTTCATTTTCTTCTCTCCCCTTGTCATTCTCCCCCCCCCCCCTTTGAAAGAAAGACAAGTTCAGTGAACTCAGTGTGTGGTTGGGAAGCTGTGAACCTGTCTCCCACATGCCTTGATTTCCTATTGTTGTGTGTTTAGGTTCTTTGCTGCGCTTTGTTAGCTAATGCCACTTCTATTTTTCAAAAAGCTGTTACTTGTCTAACACACTAGAAAACAGGATCTGCAGAACCAAGTGTGACTTCGGGTGCCAGGCTTACAGTGGTTTGGCAGAAGTGTGTGTGTGTGTGTGTGTGTGTGTGTGTGTGTGTATGTGTGTGTGTGTATATGTGTGTGTATGTATATGTGTGTATGTGTGTGTGTATGTATGTGTGTGTGTGTGTGTGTGTGTGTGTGTGTGTATGTGTGTGTGTATGTGTGTGTGTATATGTGTGTGTATGTATATGTGTGTATGTGTGTGTGTATGTATGTGTGTGTGTGTGTGTGTGTGTGTGTGTGTGTGTGTGTGTGTTTAGGTAGGTAGGTAGGTAGGTAGGTAATAAGGGCTCTTTAGCTAGGACAGTAATAGCTTTGTTGCCTGAGGGTTTTTTTCCCTCGTAGTCATCAGGATCCATACTGACTGTCCCTTCTGGGAGCCAAGTGCTTGTGTCCTGCTGTGCTGTCACCCCTCCCGCAGGTCCTCAGTCTCCCCATGAGGCACCAACATAGAACTGCCTTATAGGCCGGGCGGTGGTGGCGCACGCCTTTAATCCCAGCACTTGGGAGGCAGAGGCAGGAGGATTTCTGAGTTCGAGGCCAGCCTGGTCTACAAAGTGAGTTCCAGGACAGCCAGGGCTACACAGAGAAACCCTGTCTCGAAAAACCAAAAAAAAAAAAAAAAGAACTGCCTTATAGATTCAGCTTGCCCCATATTTTATACCTGGCTGCTTCACTCTGACCTGTTTACCTTCTCCAGCCAAATCCCTTGGTCTGTGCAAATTCCACACACTCCAGAGTCTCAGTTTGAGCACTGCTCACTGAGTCCTGATTGGAGTGACCAAAGAATGAAGAAGGGATACACACACAGACAGATCTGGTGGGCACTGTGTGAATGTGTAAGACACCAATTGATTATGCAACAACCAGGCACTTTAGTGCTTTTATAAGTACAACTCAGGGGGAGGGGTTAGCTAATCTCAGTAGGAGGTCACTGCAGAGGAGCAGTCTTAGGTTGTAGTCATCTAGGAGGAGGAAGCTGCAGCTGATGATTTACATACTCTGGTGGATCTTGCCTGTATACATGCTCTTGGACCAGAGGAAGGAAGGCTTTGCCATCCCCTGAGCCTCAACCAGGGAAGGCTGCCATTCCCATGGTTCTGAGGCTTCGGAGTCTTTGATGGGCTGTGCCCATGCCAGGCACGCACATTAAGTCACAATTCCATCTGGATTCACTCAGAACATCATCATCCCTCCTTACACACCCACCCAAGGTTCCCTCCCTCCGCACTCTACATCAGAAATGCATGCACATACACATCCAAGTCACTCACTATGTACATGAAGATAGCACTTTTTTGTTGCTAATTAATACACCCTCAGGAATTTATTAACATGGCTTTTAAGGTACTCATAGATTGATAGTGAGAAGACCTATTTGTGTTGGATGGTATCTGAAGTTCTCTCTAGGTGTAGCAGTTCTAAATGGAAGGCGGGAACTGATGGTACCTAGACCATTGGCCCACTAGTAGGTGGGAGAGTGCTAGTTAAGGAACCAATTTCAACACCCAAAAAATTGTATTAAGGCAGCTTCTTAAGGTTATGTGCTAGTCATGTATCTTGAAGTCCCTTGGTTATACCTTAATAGAGAAAGTTTCATTAGCTTAAAAAATGAATTTGAAAAATTCGAGCAGTGTTTATTCATTTAAAAACGCAGTTAGGAGTAGGGTAGATCCGTGTCTGAAATGGTTAGGATGGGAAATGATTCAGATTTTAGAATATTTCATAGGTTTCCTTCTTGGATATAGTTAATCTGAAATTAGAATACTCTAAATGTTGTTTACCTTTTATTTGGAGAGAGTGTGTGTGCACGTGCTCCTGCCTAGGCATCTTGATCAAGAAAGCAATTTTGTTGCCAGCCCCTCTAAACTTTTTGAGAACCTCAATGGCTCAATGGGTGAAAGAAAGTATTTGCTACAAAAGCCTGAGAAACTGAGTTGGAATTAAATAACCCATGTAAAATGACTGTTATTGTGGTGCATATCTGTAATCCCTTCCACAGGAGAATCTTAGCATTCCCATGGGAGAATTGACCACATCACATGAAATAAAATGGCAGAAAAGAAAGACCCTGCCTAAAACCAAAGTGGAATATGAAAACTGAATCCCAAAGGTTCTTCTCAGGCTTTTACATGTGTACTCTACCCCAATCACACACACCCACACCCAGTGACTCACACATACTTATACACACACCCAATTGTGCGCAAGCATACACACACACACACACACACACATACACACACACATCCAAGTCACTCACATATGTACCCAATTACACACACACAAACACACACAAAAATCAGTCATACATAGACCTTAATCACTCATACTGACCCAGGCACACACCCATCCCCCAACGTTTTTTAATAGTGCTTTATTTAGGTTTTTAGTTTAGAGCTGCTAATACAAATTGTAGAAATTAATTGTGTAATTTTACATCAAAAGAAGATTGCAGAAAGGGCTAGAAAACCTTGCTTGTCCTCGAGACTTTGAGTAAGGTTTAAAGTATACAATATGAATGAAGGTAAATAAAATAACATTATAGAGATGGCTGGCTGGTTCTAGAATATGTGAATGTTAGAGTTGTTTATTAAGTAATAAACTTTGTTAGAGAACAAATTTTCAGCCCTATGTTTTATACAAGAAGTAGACAAAAACTGATTATTACAGATAAGCAAGGAGAAGACTTATGACCCTTGTGTGGCCCTGGCCCTGGCCCAGGAAGCTGAGGCAGGAGGACTGGCAGCAGAGAAGACAGCCTGTGCTGGTGAGCCTGTGACTCAGGAAGATAGGCATAGAGGGTGTCATGTGGGTGTGAGCACAGAGGAAGTGAAGGCCCCCTTTTATGGACAGAGTGTCATGTGACCTAGGTTGGTGGTCAGTTCCTAAGCATTCTCCCTCAACCTCTTGAGTTTGAGAATTAAAGGGTGCCCCATGCTACCCAAATAGAGAATTAATCTCATAAATCATTAATCTGTTCAAAAGCGTCAAAGGGAATAATGTATAGTTAATATAGGACCATGAGCAAAATATATTTGATATTATGGTACATACTTTCTGTTAATGGTTAGTGGCTCATAACTAACTCCCCAAGGCATGTCATAGAAAATTCTAATTTTGTTTCTGCCTTCGAGCTGGCCATAAAGGAAAATTTTGACCTACTTTATGTGATACAAGTGGCAAGGGCCTTCATTCTCCAAATCCACGAGGAAGGAAATACTTAAGAATTTGGAGAAAGTTTTCAACTAGCAGTAATTCTTCAGATAGACTTCACTGGCTACTGGCATTGCTGCTGTGCAAATTAAGAATTCTAGAGATCTGAGCAACCAGGCCTAGACCTAATGACATTAGGGTGTAGTTGGTTGCCCGTGCTTGAGTCGTCCCACACAGTGATATCCTGAGAGAGCCCAGTGGCCAGGCTTGGAGTACTTCCAAATAGAAGTATAGGGTAGGGAAGCTATGTGTCTATTTCCTCAGTCTGAGCCTATCATCTCTTTGTCCATACTCTTGGTAATATTCTTTATGATTCGAAGCTAAGCATGTGTTTCTCTGAGTTCTGTAATCCAATCAAGTAAAATTTATCAAGCCTGGGAGTGGTTTGTGGGCAACCTAGTGTATAGCTGGGTGTTCAGAAGCCCAGGTCACAAATTGAGGCTTGTGCCAACCAGTGTCTGATGTGTGAGGTAGTGCACACCCGAGGCCAGCCTGCTCTACAGAATGAGTTCCAAGCCAGCCAGGGCTTCATAATAAACTCTGTTTCAAAACAAGTCAAAGAACCCCTCAAGTGCCAAACAAATAACAGGCTGTGTGAGGAAGGGTTCCAGATTGGGGGCCGAGCCCTAAGCCTGCAGGATCTGATGCTGCCCAGGTAGACAGAGAGGACTGAGGTGAGATCCTCTAGCCGAGCTGTTGCAGCATTGCTCATTTGTTGGTAGGGAAAGATCCTTACCTTTTCTGTGATACTGAGACCAGAGGAAAAGCAAGTTTCTTTTTCCCCCTTACTCAGTTCCAATATTTAAGCCAAAACCTGTTAAAAACAGTAAGAAGAAAATGGTAAAAGCCCAGGTATAAAGATATACCAATGCTGTAGGAGGGTTACCACTATAAGTTAGTTACTGGCAAACAGTATAGTCTATTAAATATGTTGCCATGTTTTATTATCTCTTACATTATGTGGCTAGAATGGCTAAGCAGTCTTCTCAGGGTCTCTCTCACAAGGTCAAACTCAGTGCTGCATTCTCATTAAGAATCCTGATCAAGGAAGATATGCTTTTTCCATGTCCATGAAAGCTGTTGGCGAAATTCATTTCCCTCAGCTTGTGACCGAGGATCTGACCTCTTACATCCAACTAGCAATAGGTTCTAGAGGCTGCCCACATGATGTCATATGATCACAGCATGCCTCTCTGCTAATAAGACCAGAAGACCCTCTCTAGATAACTCAGATGGAATAGTATATAATTTAACATAATTGTAGCAATGGCATCACCTCATTTTTGCCATTTCTTCTAGCTAGACGTCAGTCACAGGCTTCTAGTGTTCTCCAGGAGGAGGGGATTCCACATGAGCAGTGACTCATTAGTGACCACCGAAGGGTATGCCTGTAGTTGAAGGGGAAAATTGAGATGGAGAATTTGAATAACACAATTAGCAAGCTGATAGATTAGTACTTATAATGTTTAAAATGTTTTAAAATTTTAGCAACAACTTTATTGAGAGGTAATTCATATGGCATAAAACACAATGCTTTAAAATATATGTATGTGTGTGTTTAGTGTCTTTGTTTTGAATTATACTTATCTTTTTTCCGTGTGTGTGTGTGTGTGTGTGTGTGTGTATGTGTACATGTACACATAACATGTTGAAGGACAGATGACAACTTTCAGGCATAAGTTATCTCCTTTTATCATGTGGGCCCAAGAATCAAACTAAGATTGTCAGACTTGGTGGTAAGTCCTTTACCCACAGAGTCATTGAACTGGTGTGCTTTTTAGGACTTTCAAAAAAGTGTACAACTAGAGCTTCACCATCTAATTTTAGAACATCCTAAAACTCTAACCCATGTACCCCCCCCCCCCCCCAATCCATCAACAAACAAAACAAACCTGCCTTAGGGTTTTACTGCTGTGAACAGGCACCGTGACCAAGGCAACTCTTTTTTTTTTTTTTAAATACATAAGATTTATTTATTTATTATATGTAAGTACACTGAAGCTGTCTTCAGATACACCAGAAGAGGGCATCCAATCTCATTAAGGATGGTTGTGAGCCACCATGTGGTTGCTGGAATTTGAACTCAGGACCTCTGGAAGAGCAGTCAGTGCTCTTAACCACTGAGCCATCTCTTCAGCCCCTGACTAAGGCAACTCTTACAAGGACAACATTTAATTGGGGCTGGCTTACAGGTTCAGAGGTTCAGTCCATTATCATCCAGGCAGGCATGGTGCAGGAGCAGCTGAGAGTTCTACGTCTTCATCTGAAGGCTGCTAGCAGAATACTGACTTCCAGGCAGCTAGGATGAGGGTCTTAAAGCCCATGCACACAGTGACACACCTACTCCAGCAAGGCCACACCTTCTAATTGTGCCACTCCTTGGGCCTAGCATATACAAACCATCACAAAACCCAAATCCATGATCTGTAGCAGTTACCTGTCAATCATTTCTTCAGTTCATAGCAACTCTGCAGGGAGATGTTTTGTTTTCTGGGGTCCTGTGGCTAGAACCCAGGCTTTTGTGAATACTAGGCAAATACCCTACCTGAGCCTCTTTCCATATTACATGGATTTTATATAGTATGTAACCTTTGTGTCTGGCTTTCCTCACTTGTGTGATCCTTTTAAGGTTAATACTGTAGCATAAATGAGTACTTTATATCATTTAATGGGTGAATAATATTTGCTTGCACAGATATAACACGTTTTATTTGGTCATCAGTTGTTTCAATTTTCTAATTATTATAATGATGCTGTGAACATTTGCATGTATTTGTTTCTTGGTCACATGATAGATTTTGTTTACCCTTTTCAGGAACTAACATTATTCCAAAGGACTATACCCTTTATATTCCCATTAGCAGCGTATGAGGGTTCACATTTTCCTACTTCCATGACACGTTTAGATTGTGGTTTTGTTTTTTTGAAGACAGGGTTTTTCAGGCTGACCTGAAATTCACTACTAAGACCAGGCTGACCTGAACTAAGAGACCGCCTGCCACTGCCTCCAAGTGCTGGCGATAAAGGTACATGCTACCACCATCCGACTTAGATTGTGTTTTAAGTTCTAGTGATTCTAGTGATTGAGAAGTAGCATCACTAGTTTTATTGTATTGTCAGTGATGAATGATGTTAAACGTTTTTCTTCTTTTTCTGTCACTGTGGTAAAATACCTTGACAGAAACAACTTAAGGGAGAAAGGATTTTTATTTTGTCCCACAGTTGGAGTATATCATGGTGGAGAGGTCACAGCTGAAGGAACATATGATAGCTGGCCATATTTCATCAATAGTCAAGAAATAATGACTGATAAATGACCTGCTCAACTAATTTTTTTACTTTATATGCAGCCAAGGGAATAGTGCCACCCACAGTGGGCCGGTCTTTCACCTCCATTAATCAAATCAAGATAATTCCCCACAGGTATGCCCAGAAACTCATCTCCCAAGTGATTCTAAATCTTATCAAGTTGATTATTTTTCTGGTAGAGATGTGTATACTGTGGTGTATGTGTGAAGATGAGAGACTAGTTTTCAGGAGTTCTCTCCTTCCACCATGTGAGTTCTTAGACTCAAACTGAGTTTGTCAGATTTGGCAGCTTAACATTATGTTAATTTTACACACTCTTTCCTGGTCTACCTGGAATCTACATGAAATTTATTTGATATTTGACATCATGCACGTGGGTGTTTTGTTTAAACATGGATTCTCATCTTGTTTTACTGTAGAAATAGCAGAGGTAATTGGAAATATGATATATTGAAAGATATCTTTTAAGGTTATTACTGGCATTTTTGTTGGCCTTTAAACTATTGTTTGTTACATGACATATTTATTATTTTATTTATAAGACTGTTGGGACAAGAAATCGGAAAAAAAATAGCCCTTTACGGTTTCTATTGCTGTGATAAAGCATCATAAACAAAAACAATTTGGGGAGGAAAGGATTTTCTTTTGTTAAGTTATAGAGGACCTATTTGTGTATCTAACAAGCCTCAGAAACCTAGAATTGTTTCTCAGTCTGTTCTATAAATTTCTCTTTTAAAATTTATTCTTCTCTCATACAATACATCCCAATGGTATCCTCCTCTTCTCCTAGAAAGAATTTACTTTACAGTTTGTAGTCCACCATCCAAGTCAGAGCAGGAACTCAAGACAGAAAATTTGAGACAGGAACTGCAGCAGAAGCAAGAGAGTAAAGGCCTACTGGCTTGCTCCTTACGGCTTGCTCAGTCTGCTTTCTGCTAGCACATGAGACCAGCAGCCCAGGGGTGGGACAGTCCACAAGCAGCTGGGGCCTCTTCATATCATTCGAAAAGCAAGGAAAATGTACAACCGGCTTACCTAGAGCTCAGTCTGGTGGTGCATTTTGTCAATTGAGGTTCCTTCTTCCAAAATGATTCTAGCTTGTGTCATAAAACTAGCCAGAACGCATGATTTTTTTTCATCAAAATAAAATTCAATTGTTAGGAAAAACAAAAACACTAGCCAGAACAGGGGGACAGATTTTTAAAAATATTTTTATTTACCTCATTAAAAAACTGAGCTTTTTTTTTTTTTTCTTCTTTTTTTTTTTTTTGTTTTTTGTTTTTTTTGAGACAGGGTTTCTCTGTGTAGCCCTGGCTGTCCTGGAACTCACTGTGTAGACCAGGCTGGCCTCGAACTCAGAAATCCTCCTGCCTCTGCCTCCCAAGTGCTGGGATTAAAGGCGTGCGCCACCATCGCCCGGCAAAACTGAGCTATTTTAAGCTTTTTTTATTTAAGGTTTTGATTTGTGGTAATTAGAATTCTGCTTAGGCAACATTTCCTGAGATGACACCTGGAAAGGTCTGTAGAGTGTAGCATAGTTGGAAGTAGCAGGCTTTGTGAATATGAACCGAACATTACAGATGTCCATACACTCAGGGTTCGCTGCATTATAAAAATGTATCAGTAGCAGGAGCTACTTACTGCCAGTTCATTGAACGGGTTACATTTCATATATTTATGATACTAGGTTATCCGTAGCAGTGTGTGTCAGCTGGACTAGTTGTGATTATGCAGACACATGAGGAGTGTACTAGGATTCCCTAGGGAAAGCTTGTTTCTTCTTAGACACAGTGCAGTAACAAGGTGTTCATGTGGGCCAGTCAACCAAGAACATGTAGTATGTCTTGCATCCAAAACCTTTCAAGGATCTCATTTCCGTGTGCTTCATTTCAGTGATTACCTTTTTCCATGGTCATCCCTGAAATAAGGATGCTAATAATAATGGAGCTACACATTCATGCTCCTCCGCTCCTTAATTTTTCCTTAGACAAATTTTTATTTCTATGTTTTTGAAGCATGTTTGTAAGTAAATTCATTTCACATTGGTCCCGAGTCCTTTTAGCTTAAGCATGGACCCAGTCCCTCAGTTACTACAGTTCATGTAAACCATAGTAAAGCCACTGGAGTTTAATGGATGGGCATTATGATAAAGAGAACTTATCATTTGAGTATGAAGTGTGACTGTTCAGCTTTGGGATTTTCTCTCCCTACTCTCAGGCTCAGCTTGCTGTGGTCCCTGGAGTTATCCTTTCTTCCCACAAGAGAACCCTTAAATGTAAATGAACACTGCTGTTTCTACTACACACTAAATGCTGTGCATTTACTCTTTTTTTTTTTTGCTTTTCGAGACAGGGTTTCTCTGTGTAGCCCTGGCTGTCCTGGAACTCACTTTGTAGACCAGGCCGGCCTCGAACTCAGAAATCCTCCTGCCTCTGCCTCCCAAGTGCTGGGATTAAAGGCGTGCGCCACCACCGCCCAGCTCTGTGCATTTACTCTTACAGTGAAAAAATTGGCACAGTCTTTTAGGAGGCAATATAGATTATATCTAGAAAAATGTGAAGCACGTATTCTTTGAACAGTCAACTCCACTGCTACAAATTTGCTTTTATGGATATATTTTCAAATGTATGCCAACACACTTTATAAAACTTTTCATGTTTTCTGTTGATAAAACTTTTTTGTGCTACTTTATTGGATTCTCATGATATATGAGATAATATTTCTCCCTTCCAACCCTTACTCCACCCTAATCCTTTCTAATACAACACTAGGTAGGAGAGAAAGGTTAGAAGGGATTGGGATTAGATCACTTCCTGCTGATTGGGGGCGTCCAAGTTCCCTGGAGAAACCCAGTCAAAGTGCCTCTGCTCACGAGCACTTGATAAGTCGCAGCATCAGGAACCACCAGCAGCCCCTCAGAGTATGCCCGGGCACTTCTTGGTTCTCTGGCATTTATACCATCTGAAAAGTTCCCAGAATTCCAAACGTAAACTGTCTGCAGCTGGGCAAAAATCGCCCCCCTCCTAGTACATGAAACAAATCATAGACACCTGGGATTAAAACAAAAACATGGTGAGTTTTTAAAGAAATCAAACTTCTCACTACATGTTTATGATAGCGGGACACTAAAATGAAAATGAGTATGTTGTAGTGTTCCACTATCATAAACAATAGAAAATTTAAGTTAAACAGAGTAACACATCTTTCATTAGTTTCTTCCTGTGTATATAGTTGAATATCTGTAACCTCTGTGCTCTAATGGGGAGATGGAAGGAAACAGGAGAACCCTTAGAAGCTCTTGGACCAATCCTCCTGGCATAGGCAGCAGCAGAAACAAGAGAGCCAGTACCCAAAAGTATAGGCAGTTCATGCAAGTTCTGCTTCAGAAGGGGCGGTTCCTGCATGCACATCCTGTCCCAGGAAGGAATACGCCGTGCCATGCATGCACACTCTTAGGTCTCATAAGCTGTCTGTCCTGTTGGTCCTGAGTATGCAAACTGAGTCTTTTTTGGGGCAGGGCTAATGGCTTCTCAGCCTGGGTTTTCTTTCACCACCACCTCCCCTTCTCATCTTCACTGCCATCATTTTTTTTTATTCATTATGCCAGTGTCTGCGGTCCTACCTCTGTAGTTTCTCACTTGCACAATTTGGAACAGCCCAAGTCTGGTAGGTCACTGGCTAAGACTGATTTGATTTGATTAGGATTTAAATGGGCCTTTGCTGCCCCCTTCTGGTCTTTAGAAAGCTCTAATTGAAAGTTGCTACTAATTAGACTTTCCTGTGGACAGGTGTTAACATTTCTGGGTGAAACTGTACATGCGGATTGTTTTACAGTAGATCCAGTCTAGGCTTGCTTGTAGATGCTCTATCTAGACTGTTCTGTTCAGCCATTACAAGCTTTTATCTTACCAGTTTCTTTCACCCGGTTTTAGTGGAAAAAATACTTGTAGAAAGGAGAGCAAAAAGTTTTGAAGTATTTTGTTGGTGGTGGGTTTTTTTCCTATCTTCTTTTCCCCTTTCCTTAGTTTTTTGCCCTCTCTCTCTTTAGGAGCTTGCCTGTTGAGAAAATGGAATTATCTCTTCAGTGAGATACTTACTTATCAATTAGAATATTGACGACGTGGCAGGTAGTTCTTGTGATCTCTTGCCAGATTCCATTAAGACTCAGGGTTGGCTTTAGGAAGTTTACTGTGTGGGCGGATACGTGACTGCAAGGCAGGGTGGTTAATGTGTTAGAACCTAATGGAAAGGCCACCAGCTCAGGCGGGGCTGGTTGCACTGGGCTTGCTGTCAAGGATATCTGCTGCAGAGGGTGTGAAGACTACAGCTTAATTCCTGACAGTGCTAACCGGCAAACTTCAGAGGCTTCTCTGACCTTGCATACCTACTTGGGTAGTTTTCTCCATATGAATGTTTCTTCAGTATTAGGACAAATGATTTTTTTTCTCTTTTAATTTTGAGACAGGTTCTCAATACGCAACCCTGGCTGGCCTGGAACTCACTGTGTAGACCAGAGACTCACCTTGATTTCATGGAGATCCACCTATCTTTGCTTCCTAAATGCTGGTATTAAAGATGTGAGGTATATGCCTGGTTAGACAAGTGGTTCTTCAGGGTATTTTAAAATCATGTTTTTATTGTCTTAAAATAGGAAATGACGTTTTCCATCTTTGAATATTTTTGCCATCCAGCATACCTCCAACATGGGCACCTGTGACAACAAGTAGAAATAGGAACTGCCTTCAAGGAGCCTACAGTTCAATGAAGGAAATAAGATACTTAATAAAATTGCATTATTTTGTTACAGAAATATTTAAACAGACAAGAAATATTGTAGCCACAGTCTTCTTTTTGTTATAGAACAGTTCTTCAGATAACCATAAAGTAAAGCAAATTGATCTGAAAAACAAATTTTACGTTTACCATTTGATAGCACTAAGTAGCACTTCTCCAAGCTTGTAATTATTGTTTATGTATTGTGCTTGAAAATATGCTTTCCAAATTCACATGATTGGAATGTAGTTTTTCCAAAAGCAGATTGTGAGATCTTCATGTCTTTGTGTCTGTGTGACCATCTATCCTAATATTACAGTTGTTTTCTTCTTAGTTAGAAATAAAGGCTAAGAATCTAAAAAATTTTAATTCCATGAATAGGTTGGTAGTCAATGAATTTTTCCAAATGTTTAAAGAAAGTATAACAGTGGTCCTACAATCCTTCGTTTCTAGAGCACAGGAAGGTTAGGGGAGAGGCTGACTTTGATATTTTCTAAGGCTAACAAAAATATTTGTAATAAAACCTGATGTAGGCATTAAAAATGGAAAATTATACAAGGACAAAAAATAAATGTCCTAAAGAATATAAGTAGACCAAGCCCATCAGTATTTAAAAAGGACAATCATATAGACCAAGGGATTTAATGGTGATATAAAGTTGGTTTAATAGCCAAAATCCAACCGATGCAGTTTATATATTAACTAAAAAAAAAAAAAAAAGATAGCAAAGAAAATTTTAGCGCAATTAAACCACCATTTAATGCACTTTCAGCAAGGTAGAAATAGAAGACATTCCTTAAATTATTTCCCAGAAATATCCTGAAAATACCCGGAAAACTCCATACTCAAAGAACTACAGTTGTCTAGTGGAGATTTGATAGGAAAAGCAAGGTCGTCCTGTGGCGGTCTCCCTCTGACTGGGGATACTTACCAGGTCATGCAGGACACAGTTTAGGTGGCAAGGAAAAGAAAAAGTAGTTTTGTTATTTTCAGCAGAATATACAGAATTTAAACAGGACTTTTTATTTTAAAAGCCTCAAGGGGCTGGTCGCCTTTAATCCCAGCACTTGGGAGGCAAAAGCAGGAGGGTTTCTGAGTTCGAGGCCAGCCTGGTCTACAGAGTGAGTTCCAGGACAGCCAGGGCTACATCAGAGAAACCCTGTCTCGAAAAACCAAAAAAACAAAACAAAACAAAACAAAACACCCTCAAGGGTTGATTAACCATTACAATTAACTGAATTAGAAATGTCAATTGGAACAAACCTAAGAACTGATATGTAAGATAATTACAGAATATTGTGAAGGATAATTGAAAAAAACTTCAGAGCGAATAAAAGGTTCCATCTTGCTCAGGTGTTGGAAGACTCGGCATTATCAAACTAACATTGCCTCTTCATCTCTAGATTCAATGAAATCCTAATTAAAATCCTATTTACTATTTTTCTTTAGAATTAAAACTTTTTTATTGAAATTCAAAAGACAACATTGGACAAGATTTCTGAACCCAGAAATACAATCTGTGAGGGTGATAAAGAACATCTTTCTTTTTGAGACTGTCTTGTACACAACCCAGGCTGGACCAGAATTCTCAATCTGCCTGCCTTTAGCCTCTGAAATGTTGGGATCAGAGGCGTATGCTACTATACGCCTGGCCGAAGAAAGCCAATTTGATGACCACTTCACCAAATCATATTCTTTCATAAGTGCTAGAAATATCTCTTAGAAAAATTCCTTAATGATCTCCGTAAAGGAAGAGGTAGATAGGCAGGTGTGTGTATTGTTGGGGATCCAACTCAAGGTCATATTAGACATGTGTTCCGACACTGAGTTTTACATAACACAACAGATGAACACCAAACCATTAGCTATAGTTAAAAACTTCAAGGTGGAGAAAATTAATGGTGTGTTAATAATGTCCCAATAAAGGTAGAAAACTTGCCGGCTTAAGGAGGAGAATGGTTAGAGCCAAATCCTTGAGAAAATGAAACCAATACAGCATTGGAGTGGCGTGAATTTACTTTGCCATCAAATCTGAACTTCTCTATGGTTCCTGTATGATGTTGGATGCCTACCCAGAGGTGGTTTTGGATGACTGCTCTTCCTCCCTGGTATTTGAAGGGTAGGGCCCCTGGGCTGATCTCAGTAATAACTACCAGATCCATTTGAAGTCCACTTCAGCACTTCCCCATTTCATAGGCAGTTATCTGATAAAGGACTTCAAGAAGAGTCACAATTTTCACCTGACAAGAAAACCACTTTTAAAGGGCAGCCTTGAAGTTCTCAAAAAGCTCTTGCCACAGCAACTACTTTTCCTTCAGATGCTAGATATGCAGCTTTGAATTGTTAGTTCTTCTAGTATGTACTAATTACATACATTTCAAGTGCTATACCACATGGATACCTTCTGGTATCCATGGAATAGCTCTGATACCTTCTGGGCTGTGCAGATGTAGAAAGTTCCCATTACAGAAAGGGTTTTTTGTTTTTTTGTTTGTTTGTTTGTTTTTTAAGCTCTCCAACAGGGCTTTCTGTCATTATGGAGACAAAGACAGCAAGCAAAGCTTTAGCTGAACTACTGTTACAACTACTCAGACATAATTTCAGCCCCACCCCACAAATTAGATTGTCAGTTGTCTCATGAAAGGCATGCCCTCTCACTGTATTTTTATCTGTATCAGACTTGGGGGTTAAAAAAGCATTTAGAAGCTGGGTGTAATGGTCCATGCCTTTAGTCCCAGCTCTCTAAAGGCAGAGGCAAATGGATCTCTGTGAGTTCAAGGCCAGCCTGATCTAAGAGTGACTTAGGGGGTGGGGTGCAAAGAAAAGAGAAAGCTACATAATGGGGGTGAAGAACTGGGGTGAGGGAATACTTCACAGGGGCCTACTCTCTTTCCATTTTCCCTTTGTATTAGAATTACACAAGAATTGCTAGAACTTTGCTTCAGCAGTTGCTCTAAGCACCTGAAATAGTGAGCCTTGGAGTTAGTCACAATAGAGCAGTGGTGCTCAGTCTGATACTGGTTTACAAATGTACATAATTACCATATGGTGTTATTCATAAACAATGTATATGATCCAAAAAATCCTGAAACATTTTAGTGCTGCTTTTCTGACCCTTTTCTCTTAGCCTCTTCCTAACCCCACCTTCTTCCTTCGACTCAGGGTTTTTAGACTGGATTTTAATACAGAAGACCAGGCGACCCTCAAGCTCCCTGTAGTCCTCTTTCTCAGCCTTCCCAGGGTTTGAGCCTATCATGCCCAGCTCAGTCTGGGTTTTCTGCACATTGATCCTTTTTTTAAATAAACTTTTAAAGAAACTTCTAATTTCTATCTACTTAAAAAGCCTACCTTTCCATAATTTCCAATGGTATTGAACAATTCTTTTCCTTGTATTTATTGAGCCATTATAGGGTTTGTATTCTCTATTGAATCTTGAACGCTGTAGTAAGGCGAGGCTTCATTTAGTATTCGAACTTAACTTCCTATCTCAGCAAAGTCTGTCACAATCATCCTGAGGGTTGGACAAGTTAGATACAAGCCTGCTTGTTTTGTTTTAAGACCACGTGTCTACGTTAGTAAAAGTTCCTACTTCTTCGGTCATGTAAATACATACTATATTGTGAGGTTTACTGCTCTACTGCTGAGTTTTAGAGTTGCTGGCGGGAGCGGAAGCTGCCGCAGCCTTAGGCACTCTCTGCATTGGAAGACGATGCCCCACCTCCCCACCTTCGCTGCCAGAGCGAGTGAGCTGGGCGGGGCTGCGCAGGGGCGCTGCGCACCGGCTCTGTTGCCGGAACTGGCCCGAGCGGCCTGGACGTGCGCGGCCCCGCCCCTGCGGGTGGAAACAAAGGGGGCTCGGCGCGGGGGAAGAGGCGGAGCTCTCCGGCGATCCTGCGCTTGGCTGGCTAGGTTTGTGCAGGCGAGGGGAGGGGCGGGCGTCCGGAACTCAGAGGTGGGAGGCTCTCGAGTTCTGTGGTCCGAAGCACATCGCTTAGGGTATCGCTTGCGCGCGCAGCGCAATCCACTGCGCCGGCGCGGCCCGCGAGCGCTGAGAAGGGGTGCAGTGGGGTGGGGCGAGGCGGAGCCCCATCGTGCGGCTGGCTGGCCGGGGCGGTTGGAACAGCGGGCGGAAAAGATGGGGCCACCTAGGCGCTAGCCGGCTCCTTCAGTGCAGGGCGTGGAGCCGTGGTTTTCTGGAGAGGCCCGTGTGATGGTGCCAAGAGGAAGGAAGCGCCGTGACAGCGCCTCAGTCGGAACCCGGGTTCCGAGGGCAAGGACGACCGGGGACGGCGGCCCTGGCGAGCTGGCCGCCGGCGGGGCGAGCAGTCACAATAGGAGGCGGCGGCCCGGCCCGGAGCGGTGGGAGCAGCCCCGCAGGGCGGAGCCTCCCCTCGCAGGTACTGGCGGCGACGGCCGTTGGCTCCCGCGCGAGGGCGGTACTGGCCGCGGGAGGTTGGGAGCCGGCGGGCTGTGCTCGGCGGACGTTTCCCGGCAGCCTGGCGCTCTTTGTTCCCGCGGCGGCGGGGAGCCGGCCCACCCCTGCCTGGACGAGACGCAGGTGAAATGATGATGTCACTTGGGAGAACTCAGAACCCGGTTGGAGGGGTCCTCTCTCGCGACCTTCTATCTCCGCGGGTTTCTGGACGGGCTCCGTTTTGTTCTCAGTGGATGGAAGTTCTTCCTTTCAGGGCTGAAGAATGAGAGAGGTTGGTTTTGAAACGGGAGTTTTTCGGGTTACCGAAAGCCAAAGAGAACTAAGTTGTTTTCCCTATATCATCCAAAGTGGACAACGCTTTGTGTTGCAGGTTATTCAGTAAAAGTTGAACGTGCTAATTCTTCAACCATACAGTTGAATACTTATAGTCGTTGCTAGCGTCGTATGAGTTGCGATTTCTTTATACGAGATGAACATTGAAATGTATTCAGCGCTCATACACAATACTTGGAATTCTTAAGTCTGCCTAATACTGCCAATTTTGCAGATACTGTTGTAGTAACATTTACTTATCGAAGTCTCTTTCAGTAGCATACAGCTTTGTAACCAGAATTTAAGGAATTCCAATCACATTTGAATCATAGTCAAAAAATAAAATTTTATTCATTTTGGGGAACACACGATCTAGTGGAGAAATCCAACTTACGAGAAAAATGACAAGATCAAACGCGTTGGATCTGGTGCGAAAATAAGTAACAATTTTGAGTGGGAATTGTATCACTTGAATTGTCCTCTTGAGATAGTTCCTTTTAGCTTATACACATTCTAAAGGCAATGTATTTTGAGTGGGAATTGTATCACTGAATTGTCCTCTTGAAATAGTTCCTTTTAGTTTATAAACATTCTAAAGGCAATGTATTTTGCCTTTAGAAAACCTGTGCATCCTAAGCCTGTTCATTATAAGGTTCTACTTTAAAGTCAAATCTGTAATTTTCTGTAAAAGTATTATTCATTCTACAAGCACTGGAGGATAGTGTTATCCCAAGGTTCCGCTCCCGAGAGGTCTTGGCCTCACATTCTCTGTAAGTTATGAAAGAATTGTATTTAAATACTCTGATTCTTCCACCAGTGGTGTCTTACATTATCCCAAAAGGTAGTTGTTTGTGTTTCTACACTTGTTGAAATTTATGCCCATCTTGATTTTTTAAAAAAACTTTTCTAACAATAAATATGTGTGGACAACTTGCTCTATTTGTTTGGGTGCCTCTGCCTCGTGGGTTCTAGAGGTTAGTAAGTCTCCAGCTTTGCCACAAGTACCTTCACCTGCTGAGCCATTTCATCAGGCCCCGTCCATAACTAGGTTGGTAAATATTAATCTGGGTATGTATAAAGATGTTTCTTTACTAGAGCAATCTGATTTTTGACAAAGATTGAAACAAATCGGTGTCTAAGGGAGTCTGTAAGCATCATAACGGAGAGTATCGATCTATCGTCCTCTTTCCCCAGCATTGGATAAGTCTTTTAGTTAACTTGTTTCGTTAACATTGCCAGGCGCTGTGATTATATTTTTACTTAGGTTAATGTGGGTGAGAATTCTTCAAAATAAAAATCTCCAAAATGGTTAGATACTTGAGCAGTGTGGAAAGATGTTTATAGCTTGTCGTATTTTGTGCTGTCATTAGTTTGGAGCACTGTTTTGTAATCTCTTACTGGAAAGGTAGGTAGTTCTTGATTAGTCTTGATTGTTGCTTGGTGTCTCTGGGACTGCTTATAAATTTTCTGCTTGATTTTCAGTTAGATGCATATATGAATATAGCTTTGCCTCATTCATAGATTGCTTTCAGTGTCTCTCCAGGTAACACAAGCATTGCAGTATTAACTTGTATATATAGTTTTGGTTCTATTCCATCTATCAGAAGATATTAAATACCTATTATGACATTGACTAAAGGAACTAAATGATTGAATTCTTTGTAGTAAATGAAAGAGGAATTTAAACAAATGAAGTACAGGGGTGATGTACACAGTCTCATTCATTTCCTCCCAGTTTGTCTGTCCATACTACTTAGTTGTGTCTCACATCTCTCTTCCTTACCATTGTGTTTTGGTGCTCTGGACTGGGGAAAGGAGAGAGAGCAAGTAGTCTTTAGTTCTTACTAACCTTGGTTTTGAGTGCTTCCCAAAAGACATTGATCTACTTAGAATGGGAATAAGTTTTACTTAACACATGAGTTCCAGTGTTGAACAATAGTGATCACCTTCCCTGAAATACCCCAATTTTTACCCCAATTAGTTCCTAGTGGCTTCTCAAAAACAGCACATATAAACAAGTGCTGAGCGGTCAGAGGACACCCTTAGGTATTCATTCTTACTATCTTGAGACAGGGTCTCTTGCACACTGCTGTATACACCAGGTTAACTGTGGTGTATAACCACAGGAGCCCTGGGATACATACTATTCTTCCTGACTCTATATGGATTCTGGGAATTGGACCTCAAGTCCTCATGCTTGTGAGCCAAGCAAATTATCCTGAGTCATCTCTCCAGCACTCCCAAGTTTTATTAGCCTTTTTAATTGTATGCAGATTCATAATAAACTTGTGACATAATTCAGAAAAGCTGACTGTTGTATCATTCATTTAGTTTGGGAGATTTATTCTCTCAATGAGTAGAGTATATTACACCTCTAGGTAATAGTAACAGCACTAAACACAGATTATGGCTTTTGAACTAAAATTTATCTTAGATTTATGATGTAGCACATGTTTAACTATACTTTTGTTTTCTTCTAAACTTATGTATTGAGACAAGATTTCTGACAGACCAAATTGACCTCATTTCCTGTGTAGCTGAGGTTGACTTTGAATTTCTGGTTCTCCAGAGTTCTAGAATTACAGTTTTGTGCTACCATACTACAACTGTGTTGGAACATTTACAGATTTACAAGATTTTGACCACTTTTGCTTCAGAGCACATACTTTAGATTCAGTATTTTTGTGACTTTGCTTTTTATCCCACAGTTTATTACATTTATTCCCAGGAAAGTTGATAGAACTGGCGAAATCCTTGTGTAGTTAAGTGAGACAATTTTTGCGTGCTTTCACTGAAAAGAGACAATTAGGGAACAGAAAGAATGGAAGACAGGAAGGCAGGCATAAAGCATAGCTTACACATGGATAGAAATGTCACAAGCCTAATTTGATTACATCAAAAATTTGTTGAAAGGATTTCAGAAATTTGTTGAAAGGATTTCAGAAAAATCCACCAAGGAATAAAAAGTGGTTAAGGAAAGAAACTACTGATAAAAATTTTAAATTTAAAAATTTACATTTATCTTATGTGTGTGCCTCACCTGTTCCAGGGTGTACATGTGATCCTAGGGGTTGAAGTGAGGTTTCAAGCAACATAATTTGTAAAAAGTGCATTATTTAGTACTATCCTGGAAGTTGTGGTGCACATCCCTAAGCCTAATACCTAGGAGTCTGAGGCAGGATGCTTGTAAGTTTAAGGCCATCCTCTGTCTTAAAAACAGACAAAAAAGCTGGCACAGACGACTGTTAAAGCTCTCTGCTTTGTTCATTTTTCTGAAGAAAAGAAACTGAATATAGTAGAAAGCTGCCATTAGAAACCATTTTAGAAGGAACAGTGTTTCCATAAATCCTATTAGCACAATAGTGCAACTGTACTAATCTCTTAAGGATTAAATTGTTACTGATGTTATTAGCTGCCCAAACAGAGAAGGGCCAAATTAAAGTATCTTAAAGTACTAATGCCCTGATGCTTAAAAGGTATATGTAAACATTCGTCTTACTTTCCAGCTACACTGAGTGAATTTGTCATATAGTTACATGTAAACAAACATTAAAAAGAAATTTTGAGGCTACAGATTTACTCTCCTCTCTGGTGTGATTCTGTGGCAGTTAGAAGCTGCATCCTGAGTGTATGCTGCAGTTACCAAATATCCCTAATGCTCAACATTTGCAGGCCAGAGATGAACAGAATTGTATCAGTTTAGGAGTGTGGTGAAACCTTGGTCCTAATCAAGAAAGAATCAATGAAATTATACCTAACAGTTTTTACAAGGCAACAAGTTTATTTTTAATTAACTGGAAGCATGCTTAAATTTTGAATTACAGACTAATGGTGGTCAAACTAAATGGTAAAGAACTGTGTTACTTTTAAAGCTGCTTAAACTACAAGGTGAGTTAGTAGATTCTAAGTGGTCAAACTAAATGGTAAAGAACAGTGTTAATTTTAAAGCTGTTTAAACTACAAGGTGAATTAATAGATTCTAAGATTTAAGGTCCTCTTTGGTCTTTCTGAGGTGCATGACTTTTTAATCAGTTCAGTGTGTAAAGATCAGAGAGCCTGTCCTGGATTGTTTCCTGTTGTTATGATAAACACTGCTACCAAAAACAACCTTGGGAAAAAGAGTTTATTTCACTTATATATAGCTTATAGTCCATCATAAAGAGAAGTTAGAGCAGGATCTTGGAGGCAGGAACAGAAGTAGAGGCTATGGAAAAATACTGCTTATATTGTCTTGCTCAGTTTGCTTTCTAATGCAGTCCAGGACCCCTTGCCCAGGGATGGTGGTACTTGCTCATAATGGGCCTGGCCCTTCCACATCAGTCATTAATCAAGAAAATTTGTTTTATTTATTTGAGATAGGGTCTCACGGTGTAGCTCTGACTAGCCTGGAACTCACTATGTAGAACATGCTAGTCTTGAACACTAGATCTTCCTACTGGGATTAAAAGTGTGTGCCACTATGCCCTGCCTATAAGCCAGTTTGAGGGTACATTTTCTCTGTTGAGGTTCCCTCCCTAGATGAGACTAGCTTGTATCAGGTTGACAAAACTAAACAACACAGGGCCCAGGTCGTATTCTGGCATGAAGTTAGCCATTATCAGTTGAGATTTTTGTTTCAATTAAAAAACAGTTGTGGAGAGGAGGTTCTGAGGAATCAGATGCAAGGTCTTGTGCCCTACCATTGAGTGACAGCCTAGCCCTATTAAAAAATGTCTTAGTTTATGCTTCCATAAAGAAAGTTTGAGTCCTGAACATTTCCTTTTAGTTGTATAAATTCAGATGTAGTATGTTACATTAGCTTTCTGTTGTATTTATCTGATTACCTGGAATTTAAACAAAAACCTGTTATTTTAAAATTTACTTGTGGTGCAGGACTTTAATCCCAGCTTTTGGGAGGCAGAGGCAAACAGATCTCCAGTTCAAGACCAGCCTGAGTTACATAGTAAGACCCTTTGTCAAGAAAACCAACCAACCAAAAACCTTGTATGAGAAGTCCTGGTGTGAGCAATTGGGTCTTCTGCTCATTGTCTATCTTACCTGGCTGGAGGTCAAACTTTACTTTGTAGTTCTTTTTTGAAATCATTGGGTGATAGTTGGATGTTGACTGCTCCAGTGCCTGGGGCTGCTGTCCCCAGTTCCCTGCTCTGTGACTCCCTTCTCCCATCTGACAGCGCTGTACCTTAGTTTGGAAGGCTGATAGAGAGCTTCTAAAGATGGCTCAGTTTTGTGTTTTAGGAATGTCCTCTGATTAAGTTGGTCTCTCTTAGGATGCTCTCTCTCCTGATTAACTTAAAACCAACTGTTGGAATCTTGATCACCCTGCCCCAAATCAATGGAATCTGCTCCAAGTATAAAGAGGGAGGATTATACATGAGTGATGAGAATTTTATGGTGACATCTTATATAGGAAGTCTGCTTATCATATATTCCACACAAATAAAACTTATGAATTTTACTGTGAGGATCAGTGCTGGTTTCGATCAAGCCCAGCGGTGGTTTATTATAGATACTGTAGGACTTGCATATAATTTCTTCAGCCATATTATTTGTCTTTAGAGATAAATGGAGTTTCTGACAGAAGAAAACTATTGTGGATAGAAAATATCCACTTGGAAGCTCTCAGAATGACAAGAGCCAAGGTTGCCAGGCGTTTGTTGTTGTTTGTTTTAACTTAATGATGGAACTCTTAAATTTTCCAAAGGATCAAAGAGTGGAGAATAAAGCTGACTCTGATTTCTGTTTTGCTAGCCAGGTGCTTGTACTTGTGATTTGTAAAACTGACCATGATTGCTGATGGTAAATGACCTGCTTAAAGCAGTACAGAGAGAGAGCTCAGCAGTTAAGAGCACTGGCTGCTCTTTCAGGGGATTTGGGTTTGCTTCACAGCAGCCACAGGCATGTCACAACTGTGTATAATTTCAGTTGAGGGCATACAATGCCCTCTCTGGCCTCCCAAGGGCACCTGGCGCACATGTGGTTTACGATACAGACAAAGCATCCATTTATTTTTACACTTGATCTTAGCCAAAGGGCCAAGACGCAATTTTTACTTTTAAAAAGGTAAAAAAACAAAGAAAAACACTAAGGATTTCACTTAACTGTGAACGTAAAAGCCCAAGAGAATTGCAGGTAGAGTACTAACCAGAAGAGGAATAGCTTATTTGGAGAGAGCTTGTTTGTGACATTCCTTGCTGAATGAAGATCAAGAATGGCAAATATACCGCTAATCTATTTTGGATTTGTTTTATTGTTTTGAGAAAAAACTTAACTATGTAAGGCTGGCCAAGAATTTGTAACAGCAGTCCTTTCTGAGCCTCTGGAGTGCTATGATTAGCGGTACAAGCTACTTGCAAGACTGAATGACCTTTTGCTGTGCCAGGAATCAAATCAACCTTTTATTTTCTTATCAATTATCATAATTATTAATTATTCAATTATCAATTATCATTATTTCTTATCAATTATCATAATTATTAATTATTCAGTTATCATTATTTCTTATCAATTATTTTCTTATCAATTATCAATTTCTTATCAATTATGTTCCGGTATTTTTCTGCTTTATAGTACTTAAGTATCATACTGTCGTTGGTTGTTTGCATCTGTTTTGTCCTGCCCCTTTTCATGTTTATTTAATAGGGAGGCACACATTTAAACCATGACACATGGAGTTCAGAAGACAAACTTTTGGGAGTAAATTCTCTTTCTCTACCCACTATGTGGGTTCCAGGGATCTAATCCAGGTCATCAGACTTGGTGGCAAGACCTTTTACCTACTAAGCCATCTTGTTGGCCCTCACTTTTAATTAAAATAAGTTCATTGGGATTTTTATTTTTTAATCTTTATAGCTTAGTTCTTTAACACATATGTATATAACTCTTAGCTTTTGGAAAACAGTAACTATTCCTTCACCTGTACATACTTATAAGTGTAAAGAACATTAGCACATTATGTTTGCAATACAGAGATAAACTATAATTTATATCCAAAATATACTGTCTAGTAAACTAACAAGTATTCCTCTTTATTAACTTCTGAGGGGTGGTAGTAGGTCTTTGGCAGTATTTTTGTTCTTAACCATGTTTATGAGGTTTATACCACACCAACAACAGGTTACAGATGGGCCAGAGATGATCGAAGCATGGCAGTATTTCAGCATTCAATTTTATGATGTCTTTAATTTCCTCTGTAACATCTTCTTTACTATCTGCCATACTGAGAATTGTGTTTCCTTACTATCCTGCTCCTCACAGCTATCAGAGCAGAGCACTCAATGTCAGCTTCTTCGAAAACTTGCTAAACAACGATTTACTTGATTCTTTTTCTTTCCCTTTCCCCGTTCCCTCCTTTTTTGATAGCATATACTTGTTGAAGGTAGGAAACCACGCCTTTTTCTTATTTAGTGCCTGTTACCAAGGAGACTTTTAAAGACTGAGGGAAGGAATGAGGCAGAAACTGTAAAAGCACAGTGTTAAACACGTTTTATTTTATTTTATTTTATTTGTATTTGTGAGCACAAGCCTTTTTAAACTTGGAAGGAATCCCCAAGGAAAATTTCATTGTCACAACATAGTGAAACCATGTCAGAAACATGGTTTTAAGTTGCTACAGACTCACACAAATTTAAGGAGATTTAACCTAGTCTAGTTTTTTTTTTTAATGATTTTATTTATTTATTATATATAAGTCTTCAGACACACCAGAAGAGGGCATCAGATTGCATTACAGATGCTTTCGAGCTGCCATGTGGTTGCTGGGAATTGAACTCAGGATCTCTGGAAGAGCAGTCAGTGCTCTTAACCACTGAGCCCATCTCTCCAGCCCCAGTCTATTTTTAAGCTACAGTTGTTTACTTTCAGACTTAAGAGTTTGTCTTCATTTCTTTAGCAGAGTCTCTAGTTTTGTGTTGTTTCCGTTATTTGGCCTTTTGTTACTGTTTGAGGATTTTTATTTGCTTTTTTTTTTTTAATATCTCGAGACAGGATCACAATTTCTAGGCCAGGTTAGCCTAGAACTTGGGATGTTCTTGCCTCAGCCTCCCTAGTAGTAAATGAATGTAGCTGAAGTTTATTGAATAGAATAGAGAGGCCATCCCCAGTTAAACATAACATTTGTATATGTTGTACAGTCTTTCAGCTGAAAGTATAGAACTTTTACCATAAGTATTGTCGAGTCTTTTTTCACCATCGTCACTAAAAGTACATTGAGAAAAAATACAGTGTAGGCAGACGTTCATCACTCTACTTAAGTGATTTTACCTCAGGTCTTAATGTGAAGTCTGACCCTTAGGGGTCACCAAAAAGATTATTACTAGGTATTTGAGGAACAAGTTCTTAAATTCCCAAGCTGTGATTTTTTTTTTCTAATCTTTGTGTAAGAAGCTCCATTGCTAGAGACAGTCTCTGCCTCCTATATGTTTTGATGTTTAAAGTTACTCTTCCCCTGCCCCCCTCTGCTGACAGAATTATCAAACACTAGAAAACCCAGACTGTCCTTCATAGGCTTGATTCTCCATATCGGTATGGCTAGCCATGAACTATCCTTTTCTTCTCCCTCTTTTTCCCAGATACCTCCCGGGGCCAATTCAGCACCTCTACCTGGCCATCCTAACAAGGTGATTTGTGAAAGGGTGAGACTTCAGAGCCTGTTCCCTCCTCTCCCAAGTGATCAGAACACTACCATTCAAGAGGATGCTCACCTCAAAGCTTTCTTCCAGGTTCTTCTATGTTTACCCTTTCCTACACAGGGCTGAAAGTCACAGACACATTGTAGCTTGTTTCTAGGAAGGCTTGTGAGTATCCTCTTTCTGTTGTATGTGGAAATTTAACACTCTTCTTAGAGACTTCTTGAAGGGAACTCTGAGCTTTTCTGAAGAATCTCTTCTCTTGAGCTACTGTTCATTATTTTACCACTTAATACTCTGTTTTAAAAAAAAATTTTTTTGTCTTAATCATTTGTTCTAACCAGTTTTTGTAGGAGAATAGAAGATGCTAAAATACGTAGGTATGTAGGAAAGGACAAATGAAAGCATCTGTTTTTAGCCATCACTACTTGCTTAGTGCCCAGAATATAAGGTGTTTGCTTTCTATACCTCCTAGTACCTATATGTGAAAATTTAATTTAAAGAAATTTAATATAAGATGAAAATGAGTACAGATTATTAACCATCTTTGGGTTATTAACAAGATTACTTGGATTTGCTCACACAAATCACTGGCTACTGGACTTTGACTAAAGAGAAATCCTTAGGATACATTAAGTTTGGCATGTGCTGTGAATATCTGTAGGTTACCCAGGGCTCTTCAGTCTGGTATTCCTTTTAGAATTTGTTCTGGATTCTCTGTTATGTGTGTATTATGTGTTACTGTTTTTAAATCTCAGAATAAACTAGGCATCTTGTTCTAAGTAAGGAAATAGGCTTTAAAAAGTTCAAGGTACACACTTCCATCCAATTATTTGTAGTGCAAGGGCCTCATCTGATTTCAGCTGTGTTGTTATAGCACACTACCTTTAGATATTCATATTTATGTAAATATATTTTTAAGTATTTAGCACATAACTTTTAGGAGGCATAGTTGTCTGTGATTTGTGTGGCATATTGACTACTGTTTTGATTACAGCATTGTCTACACATAGAAGCTCAATATAGTTAGATGACTGATGCTTAAGAAATTTAAAGCCAGAGTTAGTAGCAAGTGCCTTTAATTCCAGCACTCCTGCGCCTGAAGGAGGCAGATTTCTGCAAGTTCAAGATCAACCTGGTCTACATATTGTTCTGGGACTGCCAAGGCTATGTATATATAGAGAGACCTTATCTCAAAAAAACAAAGAGACAAAACTGAAAAGAAAGAAAGGAAGGATAGGAAAAGAAACTTTAAGGCTGGATAGATGTCACATGCCTTTAATCCCAGTTTGGGAGGCAGAGACAGGCAGATATATTGAGTTTAAGGCCAGCCTGGTCTGCATAGTGAGTTTCAGGCCAGCCAGGGATATTCTGTATCCGAAAAATAAATAAAAGAATTTTAAAATTGGTAAACAATACATTTAACTACAGACACTAATAAATACTTCTCATTTTCTGTGTTCTCCATATTCTGTTGAAGGTTTCAGGAATGAATATTAATTTTAAACTTAGTAATTACAAATGCCGTAGATTGAAACCCTTGTTTTAAAAATAAAACAATAAAGTTAAAAGAGCTAACTGTACTTGGTGTTTTCCTGTTTTGCTTTTTTTTTTTTTCTCCTCCAAAGCTTTTGGCAGTTGAGCCAAGACCTTTGCCCATGTTATTCATATGCAGCACCCTCTAACTGGTCAGATGTTTCTCTCTAGTCACATCGTACGCTAATCCCTGAGGTTTCTTGAAAAGTAAGAAGTATTTTAATTTTGTTTATAGTGCTAATTTAGTCTTTTTTCTACCTTTAGAATAAGGCTTTCTACCCGTATTCTCTAGGGGAGAGCCAGAGATTTTTCTCTACTCGGTTACTGCCCTGAGAAAGTAGGTGGATCTTAAGAAGTCCTGAGAAATATTGATACACCGACTAATTCTCTGTCAGAATGAGTGTCATTCAGCTGTGCCTCTCCCCTTAAAAACCTGGTGTGATGTAGACATTACTCAGCATTGCTCAGTGGTAAAGAGCACTTCCTGTTCTTACCATGAAGAGTGGAGTTTGCATCCCAGCTCACAAATGCTTGTAATTCCAACTGTAAGGACAGACATATGCAATAAATAAAAATAAAACCTTGTTACCACATGAGAAGGGGATTCTCAAAGTCATCCCCTTAGTCTAGTCTCTTGACTTTGGCTTTCCACAGGTATCTTTTACTTTGCCTTCTTTCTAAATATTCTTAAATGATTGTGTGTGTGTGCACACTCGAGTGCGCCACCCAAAATATAGCATGGGTAATGGACCCTGTGAGCCACCTATATGAATAATGGGCCCCAAGAACAATATGTGCTCTTAAATGCCAAGCCGTCTCTCCAGCCATTTATTTATTTAATTTGCTTACATGCATACTTACTGATTTTTTTTTTTAATTTTGTTAAAAATTTGAGTCAAGGACTTGCTATGTTCAGTTGGTATTAACAAATCTCTGCTGCCAGGCTCAACATTTTTATTTTTTCTCTTTTCTCAAAACACCCTCTCTGTTTCCTAGGTAAGGTTTCCATTTTACAGACTCAGCTCCCCTGTAGCTTTCTTTAGGCATAAAATAACTTTTTATTGTAAACATGGAGTTGGACACATGGCTAATTATTCATCCTTACTCTTGTTTCTGATAGTTTTCTTTTTTTTCTTTTTTCTTTTCTTTTTTTTTTTTTTTTTGAGACAGGGTTTCTCTGTGTAGCCCTGGCTGTCCTGGAACTCAGTCTGTGTAGACCAGACTGGCCTCGAACTCAGAAATCCAACTGTCTCTGCCTCCCAAGTGCTGGGATTAAAGGCATGTGCCACCACTGCCCAGCTCTGATAGTTTTCATTAGCCTAGAGGCAAGGCAGCTAGGTTGGCAGGGGCCCCTGAAGAGCCACCTGCCTCTGCCTTCCTAGCACTACCATACCTCCCTGTCTAAAGCGACTCTGGGGCCTAAACCCAGCTCCTAAGCTTGTAAGACAAACACTTTACTAATTGGGCTAAATCTCTAGCCCAGTGGTTCTTGACTTTCCTAATGTTGTGACCCTTTAATACAGTCTCTCATTAGTGACCCCAACCATAAAATTAATTTCGCTGCTATTTCCTAACTGTAATTTCGCTATTGTTATGAATCAGTGTAACTATCTGATAGCCGGCCCCTGTGAAAGGGTCGATTGACCCCACAGGTTGGGAACCAGTGCTCTACTCTATCACCAGTGTTAGTGAGCAAAAGTTTTTGTCATTTATGACCTTTGGTGACCAATTGTGTCACTCTGTGCTTTTTTTGTTCTTGTTTTCTTTGTGTTGGTGCAGAGGTCAATCTTCTTGTACCTTGTCTTTTGAGATAGGGTCTCACTGGCCTGGATCTCATCATAGTAGATTACACTGGCTGGTCAAGGACCCTGCTGTCGTTGTCTGTTCCTAATGCTGGGATCATCTTTGCTTTTTATGTGCTTTTTGTTGATAGAGCTCTATAGACGCCCATTTTGAGTTATGGTTCATTGTGGCAGCGGGGTGGGAAGCAATGGGGTCTCGCTGTGCCGCCTCCCTCAACCCCCCAAGAAGCAGAGTTGCTCAGCTTCCTTCCTTGGTTCTTTCCAAAACCCCAGAATTGAAACTTCTGAGACATGCTCATGGGCTTGGCTCTATCCCATCATGTTAGTCAAGATGAACCTTTACACCTCTCTCAACATAAGCCAATTCCTTCCTTCTTTGGGAATGAAATCCTCAGTACAATGATTGCTAAAGTCAGGCACATTTTAGTCATCAGATAGAAGCTGGATGGAGCCTGCTTCTACTTCTGTTTGATATTCATTGTGAGATGTCATACATACCCTTCTGCCTTCTTTCCTCCCTTGATTCCCCGTCTGTACCAGTGCTCTGTACAGTAGAGGTAGTAACTGTATGATTTAACATGTTACACATTTACGTTGTCGATATCCGATATGTTGAAAACTTAGCCCGCTGTTACAGAAAAGAATTCCCCCCTAAGAACTCAAAACAAAATTTTTTCAAAAAGACAGGTTCATCTAATAATTCAGTGGTTTTTTGGAGTTTGGTTCTAGCAGCACCAAGTGTCACTGGGAATCATACATCAGAAGTAACGATTCTTACTGGGTACGTGGGGCACACACCTTTTTCATTCCAGCATTTAGGAGGTAGAAGTGGGTAGATCTCTGAGTTCAAGGCCAGCCTGGGCTTTTTAGACACTGTCTTCAAAAACAAAAAAGTCTGTAATAGAATCGACATAAACGTACCCATAACCCCACACTCAGAACAAAGAAGGAGGAGGATTAGAAGTTCAAAGGCATTCTTACCTATAGAACAAGTTGGAGGCCTGTCTGGGCTACTTGGAAGTAATTTTCTTGCTTTTTCCTCTGTACATGGCGTACGCACATATGTGTGCATACGTGCGTTTGTGATGGTGCTCTTAAAGTTTGGGGATTCTCATAAACCTGGCTTTCTTATTAAAATAAGGAAATTAAAAACAAGTATATCGCCGGGTGGTGGTGGCGCACGCCTTTAATCCCAGCACTTGGGAGGCAGAGGCAGGTGGATTTCTGAGTTCGAGGCCAGCCTGGTCTACAGAGTGAGCTCCAGGACAGCCAGGGCTACACAGAGAAACGCTGCCTCAAAAAAAACAAAAAACAAGTATATTTAAATAATACCGTTAAGAGAATATAGGTTAGGTGATACTTGATGATACACTTGGCTAAATAATTTTGAAATATCAAATGTAATCATTTAGTTTGCTTTTTTTTTAAAGAGATAGGGTACCAATCTTCTGGCCTTTATCTTCCAGGGTCTGGAATTACACTTTAGGTTCAACTCAATTTATCAGTTTGCTTTGTTCCTAAAACCAGTTGTTTTCTTTGCATGTATCTTTAAAAATAGGGCATTTTGGGGGCTAGAAAGGTGGCTTACTTGGTCAAAGCACTTGTTGGTCTTGCATTAGACTGGAGTTCAGTTTCTAACGCCCCCCACTCCCTGTATGGCTGATAACCATTTGCAAATCTAGTTCCAGAGAATCTGATATCCTCCTAGTCTTCATAGGCATTGGATACACGTGGTGCACAGACATGCAGGCATCACACCATGCATAAAATAAAAATAAATATAAACTTATAGTATGTGTTCACAAATATCAATTTTATAAGCCAATTAAATGTATTCTAATGACTAATAATTAAAACTTGGGAGTGTAGATTAGGTAGTGTAGAAATAGGAACAGTCTTTTCAACAAAACGTAGCCTGTCAGATTTTCAGTTAATTTGGAATTTTGGCAGTTTTGGTAGGATTTAATTGGAAAATCGAATTGGTTGGGGAATCCTGGAGTTAATAGCAGTTACAAGTTACTTTTTATAGCTACAAAGCTTATGCTATGACCTTTGAAGATTGGATGATACTCCCAAAGTGCTATGACATTCTAAAAAGAATTGTTGATTTTAATCAGTTGACTTTCCTTTATATAAGATTTATTTTATCGCCGGGCGGTGGTGGCGCACGCCTTTAATCCTAGCACTTGGGAGGCAGAGGCAGGCGGATTTCTGAGTTCCAGGACAGCCAGGGCTACACAGAGAAACCCTGTCTCGAAAAACCAAAAAAAAAAAAAAGATTTATTGTATCCATGTAACCATCACTGAAGAAATAACTGCCCAAACAAGGATGGCAGAGGTGTGTGGTTAGCATCCAAGGTTGGGGCCTACTCGGGAAGAGAGGAGGGCCTCTTCTTAACCAAACCTACTATCACTATCTAAAGGATGAACTGATAACTTATAGCATAATGGCATTTCTCAGGTGGGTTAGGATTTCTAGAAGGTCAGGTACTATAAGAGTTAGCTGTTTGTTTCTTATATGTTGTTATCTAATGTGATCTTTCAAAGAGTTCAATTTTTAAATGTATATTTACTGTCCAGCCCCTTTTCTCTACCCTTGTCCCACCTACATTTCTTAAGTTAGGATTTTAAATTTGAATTGTTACTGCAATGCAATATCCTTTGTTTTTTATGAGAAAATTGCATATGAAGTAATGTAAAATCCTTATGGGTTTATTCAGTTGATCCTTTTTGTTGCATTGGCAGAGTGAAGATAGTCCAAGTCCTAAGAGACAGCGCCTCTCTCATTCAGTCTTTGATTATACATCAGCATCACCAGCTCCCTCACCACCAATGCGACCATGGGAGATGACATCAAATAGGCAGCCCCCTTCAGTTCGACCAAATCAACATCACTTCTCAGGGGAACGATGTAACACACCTGCACGCAACAGAAGAAGGTTAGTTGTTCACTGTTTATTTCTTTACTTCCACTGGTGGGTTTGTGAATAGTTTTTGGTGTCAGAAAGCATATTTTTGTAGATATTTTATAAATATGTCAGTACCTGCACAAAAATTAAAAGTTGTTTAGGTTTCTATCTTAGGTTATAAAGAATTCATTTAGCTCCTCATTAATAAGTGAAGAAACTGAAAGATACTAAAGTGATTTTCCTAAAGTGAATCTTGGCCATTATATATAAATTCAACTGCCTTATGATTTAGAATGGAATATGAAGATCGAATATAGCTTAAAGGTAGATTATTTGCCTAGTATCCATAAAGTCCTGTGTGAGCACTGTGTAAAGATTATCCTTGCATTATTCAAATGTTGACTTCTCTGCCCCCATATTTGGTTTCAATCGGAACATGGCATCGTAATGCTTATTCTAAGACGCTCCTGGCTCACTATTGTGTAAACACTGCTTCCCATTTATTTTCTGATTTGTTGATAAAAGCTGATCAGCCAATATCTGAGCAGGGGAGAGAACAGAGGTGGACTTCTGATTGGGGGGGGGGTCACCACAAGGGGGGTAGGAGAGACTCCATGAAAACGCATCTGGAGCAGTACTAAAATGCAAGTATCTTGGAGGTTTTGGCTGGGAGGTAGATTACAGAAGACTGGCTAGAGGATTAGAATAGATTAATAACTGCTCAGATATTATGCTGTAAAGCCTGGTTAAATAAATCTTGCAGTCTCTGTCTCATTTGGGAGCTAGCTGAGATAAAGAAAAATAATTCGCTTTAAATTTTACAACAGTCCTGTGTTCAGTACCCCCAACACACACCTCTTCTTATGGGCTGGTCTGCAGTTCTAGTAATTGAAAAATGTGCTGTATACCTTATAACTTCCAGAGCATATCAGAGCTTAGAGATGGCCTACACCTGCCCCTCCAGCGCTCTCACCCTTTAAGAGCTGTATTTCTAACAAAATTGGTATAAAGTTCATCTTTTGAAAGGAGTGTGGTACTTGCCTTTCCTTCAAAGGAGTTAATTTCTTCCTCAGTTCATTGTCCTTTAGTTGCCAGAGATCACTTTATTTCAAGAAAATCACTGTGAGCTGAGGTACCTGTTTCCGTGTACAATAATAGTAAGCAGAGGAATAAATAAGTTAGGAAATTTATGGACCAATTTTGTGCCTCTACACAAAGAACTCATGTAGTGAAGCTTTAGCCTCCATTATGATTGTCATTGGAGATGGGACTTCTAAGGAAGTTGTTGAGGTTGAATAAGGGTGTAAAGATAGGGCCCTTGTCTAGTAGGGTTTGTGTTTCTGTAAGTAGGGACATCAGAGAGCCCACTCTGCCATATACAGACATGATGATAATGCAGAGTATCTGTAAGCCAGGAAAACAGCTCTCATCAGAATTCTTAGGTCAGTTACACCTTGATCAGAGACTGGAAGCCCTAGAACTTGGAGAGAATAAGGTCCTATTTAAGATATCTAAGTTATAATGGTTTGTTGTGGCATTGTGAGAAGATTGGATATGATCTTAAAAACCACCATTGATATCCCAAATTAGCCAAAATAAATCTGTGAGAGCTAAACTCTCTTTAGATACTTAACACTTTTTAAATGCCCGATTCTGTATTAGGCAACTAAATGGAAATGTTTGAGTAATTTATGGCTACTAGTTTGTGGAAATAGGATTTTTAAAATAAAAGTTATAGCTTAAATATCAGGTTGTTTTTAGTCTTCCTATTTTACGGTGAACTGTTTTGCATTCAGAACATGTGAGACAAATGTATAATCAAAAGGATAACATGGTACCAACTCCTAGGTTAAAACTGACCTCATATAACTCCGAAGCACACATGTGCTTCCCCATCCCTTCTTCCTTCCAAGGGAGTAAACTTGTAGTATATGAATCCCCTGTTCATTGTGGTTTTGAATACATACATACATACATACATACATACACACACACACACACACACACACACACACACACCACACATTAAACAGTACAGTTGGGATTTTGTTTTCACTTAATTGTTTTCTTTGTTTTTTAAGCAGTCTGTTTAATGTTGATGGAAATAGATCCCTTATTTATTTTTTGAAATTTATTTACTTTTCTTTTATGTGCATTGGTATTTTGCCTCCATGTATGTCTATGTGAGGTGTCAGGTCCCGTGGAACTGGAGTTACAAACAGTTCTGAGTCCCCATGTGGGTGGGTGCTGGGAATTGAACCCTGGTCTTCTGGAAGAATAGTGTTCTTAATCACTGTGCCATCTTTCCAGCCCAGCAATTACTTTTACTGTGATACAATCTTACATTAAAGTATGACAATCTATCCACCTGCTCTTGGTTAATAGTCATGTCCAGGTTGTTATTTCTGTAAAGAGTACGACTAGGAACATTTACACACACACCTTATTTAAATGTATAGAAGTTGCACTAGGAATAAGCCTAAAATAGGAAATGGATGGCAGGGTTTGTTTACAGATGAGATAGAAACTAACTTATTTCTAAATCTGCAAAAACAATCATACTCTTCACTCATGGCAATACAAAGAAGGAGCAGGGGGTACTTACCACTCATAAATCAGTGATAGGAATCACAACCCAGCAAATATCTACCCATGATTGCATACCAGTGATCAACCACCAAGTGAATAGGGGAGAAGAATAGCTCAGAGTGTGAAGAGTGCTTTGATCCCCAGGACTCACACAGTAAAAGGAGAGAACGAACTCCTGCCCAAATATACCATGGCATGCATCACCCCCCCCCAAAAAAAATTTTTAAAAAGGAGTGGTAAATTTTCCTTATGAAACAATTCTGTTAATGAGTGTAGAAATGAGGGTAATAGAAAATCCCTATCAGAGTAACATAGTAGCTATCCTTGCAAATCCAAGCTTGTCAAAAATTACTTACTGGTGAGTCTCATAGTTAAATCAGTTGGTAATTTTTTACAGTTAATTTGGAACCATAGCAGTTATTTGTTACTTGTACTTACCTTTGCATGTGTATATGTGCTTGTGTGCATTCTCTCTCTCTCTCTCTCTCTCTCTCTCTCTCTCTCTCTCTCTCTCTCACATACACACACACACACAGAGAGAGAGAGAGAGTAGAGTAGATAATAAGAATCCTGATGGGTTGTACTAGTAAGCAGATAATAAGAATCCTGATGGGTTGTACTAGTAAGCATTGTAGTAATGACCTTCTTTTTGGCATTTACCCTATTATAGTCCTCCTGTTAGGCGTCAGCGAGGAAGAAGGGAACGTCTGTCTCGACATAATTCCATTAGTCAAGATGAAAACTATCACCATCTCCCTTATGCACAGCAGCAAGCAATAGAGGAACCTCGAGCCTTCCACCCCCCGAATGTATCTCCCCGTCTGTTACATCCAGCTGCTCATCCACCCCAGCAGAATGCAGTCATGGTTGACATACATGATCAGGTACAGTCGCAGAATATCCTGGAAATGCAATGGTAAAGGTTAATGTGCTTTATTAGGATCCATTGAGGAGTTGTTGTTATTGCAGGTTTCTCTAATTCCTGAAATGTAACTTATTTAAGTTCTCCATTCCTTTTAGTAATGGATTTAGTCAGGTCTGTGGCACATACCTCAGATCTCAGCAAATCCACTGAGTTTGAGACCATCTAGGGCTACAGTTAGACATTGAATGGGGGGGGGGGGGCAAGAGAGGGAAGAGAGAGAAGAGAATATAAAAGAACATGAAATGAGTGTTATTTTGAAGAGTATTTCAAGGAATTGTATAAAGAAAATTATAAAATATTGTTGAGGAAATTTAAGAAAACCTGTGTAAAAGATGAGCAGTTGGCTTGAAAGATCCAGTTCTGTAAAAACCTGTCAGTTCTCAAGTAAAGAACTAGTGTGGAATTAATACACTGTGCAGAGTTAGTGTAGTCTCAAATGAAATTACAGTGGATTTGTAAAGTTGATCCTGATTTCTATGACAATATATTTTTTTAAATCTATAATTGAAAGCAAGCTGTTGCTACTTGTTTTTGTAAAGTTTTACTCTTAACTCATCCATCTGCAGCAACTTTATTCAGCCCACAGGGTCTGGCTTACAAACCTAAAGGACTACTTTCTACCTTGCCTTTTAAGAAAAAAAATCATGGACGTAACCCTTGGCATAAGTCAAAGGTTAAGCAAATGATTCTCCCATGATTTTTTTTTTCTTTTTAATGTATGCTCTGGTAGAGTAGCAAGTGCTTTAAACTATTTAGCTTTCTCTCCAGTCCCAGCAAAGATTTCTAAATCTATGTGTATAAGGTAGTAGCCACATTGACAAAAGTGGACTTCATTAAAACAAAAATTAAATGGTTTTCAAAGTGGCTCAGCAGGTAAAAACACATGGAATGAAGGCTGACCACCTAAGTTCAGTCCCTAGAGCCTACATGGTGCAAGGAGAAAACCAAGTCCTGCAAGTGTATGTTTCTAAATATAGACACACATGATGATGATGATGATGAGGAGGAGGATCAGTAGACTCTGGGCCTGCCCCACACCTCTGAGGAATGGGATTAAGATGCTCATCAGTTATGTAAGATGTCCTTAAAAGCCAGTTGAGCAGAGTGTCTGCCTTCAGTCCTTGAGGTGGAGATAGCAGATGGCTGGGACAAGCTAAGTCAAGCTGAACAGAGAGCCCCAAGTCAGCAAACATGGTTTTGACAAAGTGGAAGATGGGCTGTGAGCAATCAGTGGAGGCTATAGAAAAGAGAGTCTGCCAGCATGCTCTTGTTAGAGTAATGCAAAGGTTTGGCAAGCTTGTTAGTGACACAAATCTTTGGGGAGAGATGCTAGGAATTGGGTCATTTTACATCACTTTTGGAGTTTGACTTACTTTTAATAGAACCTTTGCAGGTGATTAGATGGTACCTTTAAAAATTTGAATGTGGGGGTGGAGAGATGACAGAGACATTCTTGCAGTCTTGAGTTTGGTTCTTAAACACCTGCTTTGGAAGGTTCAAAACTGACAGGAACCCCAATTGCAGGGGTTCTGATAACCTCTGGCCAGCCGTCACAGGCATCTGCACATAAACTCATACACACACATTACATATGCATTCAAATGATAAATAAATCTCTTTTATTTTGTTTTTGTTTTTAAGATTTACTTATTTAATTTATATGAGAACACTATCTATCTTCAGACACACGAGAAGAGGGCATCAGATCCCATTACAGATGGTTGTGAGCCACCATGTGGTTGCTGGGAATTGAACTCAGGACCTCTGGAAGAGCAGCCAGTGCTCTTAACCGCTGAGCCATCTCTCCAGCCTCAGTCTCTGTTTTTAAAATCTGAAATGTACCCCCATCTCTTTACCCAGTATGCTTTGAGATAAATAATACTACCCCTAATATAAAAGCAAGATGTGTTTGTAGTTGCAAAAGAGTAATGACAGTTGCTGTGTACCTAGTATAAGTATGCTTGAAATACCAGCTTAACCTCAAAGAAATGAGGGGAAGGCATTTAGCTGCAATATTAGGTGGAGAAAGGTTTGGTCTTGCTTACATTTTTATGTTGGGTGCTGGTAATGGAACCCAGGACTTTGAGCAAGCTGACTTACACTGAACTCTGGATCCCTATCCAAATTTAATATTGAATACCACTTTCACTGTCTTCACCTGTTGCAGTTGAACAAACACACACATGCTTTGGGCTGGAGAAGGAGCTCAGCCGCCAAGAGCACTGGCTGGTACTGGAGAGGACTCAGGCAGTTCCTGCATCCAAATGAAAGCTAACAATCATCTGTAACTGGCTGGTTCTAGGATAACCACTGTCCTTTTCTGGCTTCCATGGGCACTCTGATTACATGATCTACAGGCAGGAAAAAACACCCATACAGATAAAAACTCAATAAATTTTTTAAAAAACCACAAGTTTTAATTTTTTACAAAAGTTATGTTTTTAGGAGTATTGCTCTACAAAGAAGACTGAAAGAGTTAACACACCAATAGTTTTTTTTTAAATTATTCATTGTGAATTTCACATTGCACCCCAGTTCCACTCATATCCCCATCTCTCCATATCCAGCCTTTGCACTTGCAATCTCCCCCCCAGTACAAAAACAAAAACAAAAAAAAAACCCATCTCATTGAAGCTGCAGTGTGTCACTGTTTGTCACACAGTATGTACTTTTGCCCAAACAGCTTCATTTGCTAATGTTCATTGCTATGAGTCATTGGCTAGAAGCCCCTGACTTCTGCCACATTTTCAAAACTGAATCTTCTCTGGGACTCCTCTTGGATATGCTGTCATTGCTCAGTGTCGTGAAGATCCAGCAGCTTTCGTTCTGTAGGTCTGGCCCCTTTCAGAAGTTTATATATGGGGTAGATGATGGGTAGGCTAACTCGAGTCTGGGCCTGAGTCAGCGGTAAGTTGGTCCGCCCGCCAGCTCTCCCGCACCAGCACCGCCAGGGGGCGCTCTCCCACTTCGCCCACATGAGGTGCAGGACTGGCTCATCAGCACTCATATCATCAGGGCCAGCTTACTGTGGTGCCCAGGCGAGGGGTGGCACCAGCTCTGCTCAGCCCTTGGACGTCAATATGGCCCCAGGTGGCAGCCCAGACCAGGGACATACACGTGGCTTTGGTGGTAACATCGGTGCTCTTAACCACGTAGCCATCTCTAGCCCCTTTCAATCTTTTAGCTCTAGTTCTATGAGGATAATGTATGATCTTCATAGAGTTCTTTCCCATGCGAAGACTATAAATATCCCTATTGAAGATACTAGAGGAAGCAAGGAACGGTGTCACAGACCTATAATTCTAGCACTCGGAAGCAGAGGAGCAGGAATTCAAGGCCATTTTTGGCTACATCATGAGTTAGAGGCTACCTTGAACTAGGTAAGACTGTTTTAAAAAAGAAAAAAATATGGCAAAAGTACAGTGCGAGTCTAAATAGCAAATAGAGGAATCAATAAATTTGTTTGGGCAGGGTCTCATTTAGCCCAGGCTTTTAATACACTATGTAAATAAAACACCTTGAATTTCTTATGCCTTTGGTTCCGCCTCCTAGTGCCAAGGTTACATATTTGCACCAGCATGACTGGTTTATATGGTGCTGGGGTCACCCCCAGGACCTCATAAAGATAAAGAAGTACCCTACCAATTGAGCTACCTCCCTGGGCCCTCAAATGTTAACTTTAAAAATTAGTAAAGTAACATTTTCTCAAAAGTTTTACTTTTCTTCCCTAAAAGCTCCATCAAGGAACAGTTCCTGTCTCCTACACGGTAACCACAGTGGCACCCCATGGGATTCCACTCTGCACAGGCCAGCACATCCCTGCTTGCAGTACACAACAGGTCCCAGGATGCTCTGTTGTTTTCAGTGGACAACACCTCCCCGTTTGTAGTGTGCCTCCTCCAGTAAGTCTGTGTCTTTATTCTCATTGGATTTTAACTATTTGAAATAGTATGCCAACCTGGTTTTGTTTATGACTTAAGATTCTTCAGTCTTCACTTAGGATAGCTAACAAAGTTTAAGAACTGTCTTTGTAACTTCACTTTCAACTAAAAGATTAATTTTATTATAATTAAAATCTCAGCATAAGTATAGTGACCACTAGGTAAAGCTATAGCTTTAAAGTATATGTTTTATTTAGAGTGGTTAAAATACATACATTTAAGTGTCTTAAATCATATTTCTTCCTATCAAAACAGTTTGTAATAAAACTTTATCAAAGGTTTGCATCAGACTTAGTAATGTACATTCAGCAAATGCCATTTAGCCCTTAATGGTCTCTTGAGTGACAGTCTATTAACTTGATCTGGAAGGTAAAATTACTTGCTTAATGCTATAGAGACATTGAGATTCATACTACATATTTTTCCCTCTAGAACTTATGTTTTAGCTTGTACTATTCTGACCCATAGTCTTTCTTACTCAACTACGAAGTAGTTGAGATCCAGAGGGTCTCAGAGGAAAGCACTTGGAAAAAATCTAAGTATAAGTTTAACCCCCTGGTCTACCTGTGAGGCTAAAATAAGCATATATGTATCAATGTAATAATTAAATGACTCAAGCAGGCCTCAGGAGCAGAGTACAGCTTTGTGTGGTATTTACCAACCGACACAGTGAGAGGACAGTTAGGAAGAGCTTCTTCTGTACTGAGCTCCCTCTCCTTAAATACAGACTAAACTGGGAATTCTTCCTTTTTTTAAAAAAAATTTTTTTTTTAAGATGTATTTATTATATGTAAGTACACTGTAGCTGTCTTCAGACACACTAGAAGAGGGCTTAAGATCTCATTACGGATGGTTGTGAGCTACCATGTGGTTGCTGGGATTTGAACTCAGGACCTTTGGAAGAGCAGTCAGTGCTCTTAACCGCTGAGCCATCTCTCCAGCCCGGAATTCTTCCTTATAGATACAAAAATATTCTAGTACTTAATAGAAGTTAGATATTTTGTATGAATTGGGGGAGGTGTGGCAATTTGACTCATAACTTTTTCAAGAAAATTGTATATTCTGGCATTTTTAACCTAAAAGTAATGAACGTTTTCTTACAGATGCTTCAGGCATGTTCAGTTCAGCACTTACCAGTACCGTATGCTGCGTTCCCACCCCTCATTTCCAGTGATCCTTTTCTTCTACACCCTCCTCATCTTTCTCCCCATCATCCTCCTCACTTGCCACCACCAGGCCAATTTGTCCCTTTCCAGACACAGCAGTCACGATCGGTAGGTATTTCTCTTCATGTTTCTAGTTTTTCCAGAACACTTAGATTAGGCCAATTAGTTTAGTAAATGTAAATAATTTCCATCTAAGCATATAACATTAATATTCTTATAGCTCTTGAAAGAATTAAAGGAACTTACAGATAGATAAGTTAGTTTAAACATACTTTAGAGTTAACTTATTTCAAATTTTTCCTTGTTTTAGTATTACTTAAGTGAATTTTTTTTATTCCATATCTGCAGTCTTTCAGGCAGTTAGAAGCAAAGGAAACTTCTTCCCTAATTGGTACTAGGGTTTTTTTTTTTCTATTTTATGTCTTCTAATGGTTTTTAAGTCTATTATTACGTGTGTGCATTCTGTAGTTGGGAGGGGGAGGGGTGCATGGCATATGGAAGTCAGAGCACAGTTTCGTGGAGTTGGTTTTCTTCCACCTTCCAGTGCATTCAAGAACTGGAACGCAGGTTGCCAGGATCACTCAGCAGGCACCACCTAAGCCATTTCAATGCCTCATTCATGCATTTCTAAATTGGAAAGTTGGAAACCTTTTAATCGTCAGTACTTCATCTTTTAAAGATGGGGAGGGAGGAGAGAGAGTGTGTGTGCAAGTGTGTATGGAGAAGAGGAGAGGGAGTCAGCGCCTCCTGGAGCTGGATTCAGTCTGTTGTGAGCCACCCTATATGGGTGCTGGGAGCTGAATTCTGCCTGGCAGAGCAATAGCCTTATTTATCTCTGCAGCGAGCCCTCCTCTTCCTCTTCCTGTTCTTCCTCCTCCCCGCTTTTCTCATTTCTTTTGTCCTCTTCGTCCTTTTATAGGTTAGTAAAGTTTTTTGAAACGGTCTCCTTTGACCCAGGTTCATAAGACATTATTATTATACAAAAGAAGCTCAGAGTGAGTCCACTTATTATACCATTTATTTTAAGAAAACATACTACATGCTATGAGGTACAATGTGCTTTATAGTCATTGCTTACTTGGTGCTCACAGTGCATTAGGTTGGAGTCTCCCTGTGTGTCTCCGACTGTCCTCAAACAGTTCACCTGCCTTCACCCCAAGTGTTAATTATAAGCATATTATAGGTATGTGCAAGCACGCCCAGCCATAGAACACTTTTGAAGTAAGCTAAAAATATGTCAGTTTTGTAAGTAAGAATACTGAGAATTTGTCTAAAAGTCACATACTGATTGACACCACATTCCATGGTTTTTGTACTAGAGTGAAACTTGTACTGAACTGTACCCCATTACTCTACTTCTGACTTATACACATAACTGTATGCTAGTTCTTCAGGGAGGCTCAGTGTCTGAAATTCTCTGTTGATCAGGGTATTATGGCAACTCAAACTTTATTTTCCATTTAATTGACTTGCTATGATATTTTTCTCTCCCATTTTGAGAGTTTGAGTATTTAAGGACATGTATGTTATACTAGATGATGCAAATGCTTAATGTGTAAATAAGAAAATATAATTAAAGGGAGGAAATCTTGGATCCACTTAAGTTTTTTTTTAGTTTGATATATCAACAATGGCCTTGAAAATATTGTTTCAGAAAAACAATTATTTAAAGCATTAGGAGTATGCTGATTTCTTCTTCCCCTCTACAGCCTCTGCAGAGGATAGAAAATGAAGTGGAGCTCTTAGGAGAACATCTTCAAGTAGGCAGTTTTACTTATCCCCCTTCGGCCCATCCCCCAACATTACCTCCATCGGCTCCTTTGCAGTTCCTGACACATGACCCTTTGCATCAGGAGGTGTCCTTTGGAGTAGTAAGTCTTCATTCATTGTTAATACTTATTGTTTGACAACTTATTTTTGAGTTTTCAGTATAACTCTGGAAATGTTCAGAATTCATGTATTCTTAAAATCACTTGCATGTGTGTTTAATCCTGGTTGGTGTATCAACATTAAAGAACTAGCTAATGCCACTTGAACAGTAAGTTTTTTAAAATCCAGGTGTCAGCTGAGCATGGTAGCACAGGCCTGTAATCCCAACACTGAGAAGGTAGAAAAACAGAGGACTGATGTAAGTTATAAAGGCCGCGTTGGGATAGAAAGCAAGGTCCTGGCTGGTCTGGGCTAAATAGCAAGACCTTGTCTTAAAAAGAAAGTTGGCTGGGCTGGAGAGATGGCTCAACAGTTAAGAACACTGACTGCTCTTCCAGAGGTCCTGAGTTCAATTCCCAGCAACCACATGGTGGCTCACAACCATCTGTAAATGGGATCTGATGCCCTCTTCTGGAGTGTCTGAAGATATATATACGTGTATATATATATATATACATATATATATATATACACACACATATATACACACACACACACACACATGTAAATAAATCTTTAAAAGGGGGAAAAGAGCAAGTTGGATTTTATTCTAGCACTTGGGAGGCAGAAGCAGAGGCAGGTGGAGCTCTGAGTTGGAGACAAGCCTGGTCTACATAGTGACATCCAGCACAGCTCGGGCTATGTAGAAAGACATAACAAAAATATGACCAACAAAAACAAAAATCTAAGTTGGGGTCAGCAAGAGTGACTCAAGGTAAGGGTGCTTGCCATGTAAGCCTGGCAGCTTGAGTTCCATCCCAGACCTCACAAGATGCTAGGAGGAGAGAACCAACCTCATAGACTTGTCCTCTGATCCCCACATGCATGCTGTAACATGTGCACCTATCTAAACCCAACATGCACATATTTTTTTTTTTAGTTTTAAAAATGTAGATTATTTGACACTGATTATAAACATAGAATGATCACTTTCAACCTTTCCCTCCTACAGCCTTATCCACCGTTTATGCCTCGGAGACTCACAGGACGTAGTAGATACCGATCCCAGCAGCCAATACCCCCTCCTCCTTACCATCCCAGCTTACTACCATATGTGTTGTAAGTTCCTTCTTTTACTGACTTCTCTTGAGAGTCTTTCATTTATGAGTGCCTTCTCTGTGGTTTGTGACTTAGTATGTGTTAAGATACTGCTTTTGCTTGATGTTAAGTGGGACTTGAGAGCCATTCATTAAGGAAGAAAATGAGAAGGTAAAAACATTATCTATCAAATTTCAAAATGGAAAAACTTAAAGTATTGCCACTTACACAGTTGAATCTGTTTTTTTGTTGTTTGTTTTGGTTTGTTTGGTTTTTTTTTTAGGTTTTATTTTGTGTGAGTCTTTTGTCTTCAAGTATATGTATATATATTGTGTGCATACAGTGCCTATAGAGAACAGATGAGGGCATTAGATCTCTGGACCTGGAGTTACAGATGGTTGTAAGCCACTATATTGATGGTGGGAACTGAACCTAAGTCCTCTGCAAGAACAGCAAGTGCTCTTAACTGCTGAACCATCTTTTCAACTCCTAGAGTCATAAAGCAACAACTTGTTTTACACGTATTAGAATGCATGGGGTGGGGGAGCACATGCATACCACAACTTGTATGTGAAGGTCAGAGGACACCTTGGGATGCCTGTTCTCTTTATGAATTCAAGGGATCAGACTTATCATCAGGCTTGCAGGGAGCAACCTTACTGAGCCATCTCTTAGCCCCTAGAATCACTTTTGATATTTTTCTTAGAAAAGACAAGAAGTCATTTTTACATCTTAGAACTAACTAGTCTGTTAGGATTAAGTTTATCTGTAAGGAACATCATGGGTTAAACGTGGTAGTTTTTTATTTCTTACATAATGAAGTATAGAAGTAGGTCAAATCTAGGGTAGTTTGTTACCCTTGTGTCTGTGGGGATGGATTCTTCTGTCCTCAAGTTTGGACCATGATAGTAAAGTAGCTAGTAGAAGTGGATGGGGGAAGCTGGGTGTGGTAGCATACTGTAATCCCAGGAGTCAAGAAGGAGTGCCAAGCCAGGTGTGATTACATAGCAAGACCCCATCTCATAGAAAAGAAGGGTTAAAAAAGAAAGAAAATAAACCAGGTGTCTTTGCTGACCTGCTTCTCGTGAGTGGGACGTATCACTGTTGTTGGTGCTTCATTGACTGGGACTTAGTCACATTCTATAATTACTTTCTAAGACAAGTATAAATGTAAGCTTTAAACTACAGGTTCTTTTTCTGATAATCTTAGCTCCCCCTCTTTCCCCTTACCACACACCTTCCTCTCCTATTTGTCTTAAAATAAGGTAATATAACCTCTCAACTTAGAGCTCAAAAATGTTTCTATTTAATCTTCTGTATTTCCATGTAAACTTTAAAATTAGCATTCATTTTGTACTAAAAGCTATAAAAGTAACTTTTATTCTCCTGTAATTAGCACCTTGGAGGCTTACTGCCTCTGTCTGATAACCTAGGCTTAGTCTTAGAAGCTTCTAGCCTCTGTGCAGTCTAATCTAGGCCTAGAATGTTTTCAGCCTCCAAGACTTACTGCTGAAGAAGCTCAACCTTTCTAGTCCTTTCTGAGCTCTGGCTGGCTGGGCAGCTCAGCTGTTCTGGCTCACACTCCTCTCCAAGCTGACGGATGCAATCTGGCTTCTCTCTCAGCCTCTGAATTGCTCTGCTTGGCCTCAGACTAACTTTGGCA